>OX421978.1:5385048-6585048 GCA_949128135.1 Parasteatoda lunata
TGTTACAGATGTATGTATTGCGGTAAAATAATTTTTCTGTCTTCAATTCATTACAAGTTAAAATGAAGTCAGCATTGCTTTCGTCATTCCAATGAATAAATGTGTTCCAATGAATTCCATACAGAACTGTAATAATTATAGAATATTTTTCTTCTTCATAGAATAGTATATATTTCTGTATCTACATAATTCAGAAAACAACAATAAAGAATAATCCGAATTACTTGAAAAAGTATCTTTTGAGCTGATTATAAATAAATTTTTTATCGTTTTCTTCGTAAGTGTTTTTTAGTTTTGAAAGAATTTCAACTAGAATTCAGCTATTCTGTTTTTAAGCTACATATTAAAATTCATATCGAGATCTTACAATTATAAAATTTTGATGTGTGGTATGTTACCTAAAAGTAATGAAGGGATAAACTATGTGTATATTATTTGAGAATATAAAGTTTTCAAACAAAGAACATACCATTTTGGAATTCTCCGGACTTATAAATCGGGTAAGTGTTATGATTTATATAATAAAAAATTTGCTTGTAAATAATATTTTTTCTTACTTGATGATCGTTCTCCACAAAATGGTTTTTTTTACGTCTGATTAAATACTATAAGAATTAAAAAAAAAGAAACAATACGAAAGTTTTTTTTGAAAAATGAGGAATTTTTAAAATCGTTTTTATCCTAAGAATTCTTTATTTTATGTTTTTTAGTTTATAATTTTTTGATAAAATTGTTGTCAAAATACCTTTTTTGAAAAAATAAATGGTATTAAATTATGTGTTTATGTATACTTCTTGCATATTCTAATATTTGAAGTAATATGATTCAGAAAAGTATGGAAGAAAAATTCGGTACTTACGTATTAACCACAGCTACAGATCTGGCAGATTTTTAAGTGCCGCCAATCTACACTTAAAATTTTTGGAAAAAATCTTAAAATGAAACACTTTGTTTAAAATCAAAGTAGTCAATCGGATTTCGGTGGAAAATAGGCCGATATAGAGTTTAGCATAGATTCAAAACAAACTTTTCTCTCACCTGATTCTATAGCCATTATGAACTCTAATAAATAAGATTCAAAATGAAATAACATTTCCAAAACGGACGTTTACTAAGATAAAGTTTCATGTTATGGACATTGGTACATTTTCGTTACATTTCACTCCATAAAATATTTCGCTCCTAAAAAAATAAAATTGCATCTTGTTTTGTTTTTGGCAAGTCCCAAAGACGCATTTTCGTAACACTAAAAATGGCGACAAAAAAAAGAATGGTTCTTTTTTGTTTCGTAAGCATTCTTTATTTTACGTTAAAATTTAAATGGGCCTTTCATGTGATACCATTAAATTTAGTAAAACTATTTCTCAGGCATTGGGTTTGAACTCTTATAAGAATATACCTATTTTTTTCTCTTTATTTACAAATATTTTTCCGATGTGTTCTGGATGTTCCTTCTCTAAAAAAAAAAAAAAAAGAGATACCATTTTGTTTTCGTTTGCATAAGAAAGAAAACAAACATTTTTCTTTTTTAAATTTAATCAGCCACAATAAAGATGGAACGTTGCAATGCTACATGCTACATTAAAGACGTCTCCAGTGTAACTGAATGACTGTTCATATGGAAATCGCAGGATTCGGCACATACAACAACGCCCCCTATAGTTCGTTGCGATCGCGAATTGCTTGTAGAGAGAAACCGATTACAGTTTTGAAATCAATAAAAAAAAAGTTCTCCAGTTTAAAATATTTTCTGACTTCTTTTCTGTTTAGATCTCTTAAAAAAGTAATTGTCAATGCGACAATAAAATTTGTTTTACTTTCGTTTGTCAACCGTTTTAATTACCATAAAAATTTCCAGATGATTAAGAAATCGGGTTTAAGCAACAATTAAGACAGTAGAATAGCAAATAAATAATTTAGTTTTGCGTTGTTTTTTTCTTTAAAATGCAAAAAAAAAATTTTTTTTTAGCATATCGAATATGTGTTCTTATAAACCATACAACTGTATCAATAATTAACTTATGAGCCAACTCTCTGCACGCTGATCTCTCCGAACTCGAGTATTGCTTTTGCAATTTTCTTGTTATCGTAATTGCTTCTCTCGCGTTTTGGATATTTATGTATTTTAGCTTTTATCTTGGTGAGGTGAATGAACTTAAGTGCGTTTAGGACTCACTAACTTTTCTTAAGCCAGAAGGAAAAAGAAAGAGAGGTTGGCACGAAAAAAATAGTTAGATTATATGAAAAAGTATCTGAACAATGTAAGGATTAATAGATGGAGAGTATTTACGCCTGAAAGTTCGAGATGGCTAAAGCTGCTAGAAATCAGCTTTTAATGTATGCAATGTAATATATTTTTTAAAAATGAAGTTTTAAAATATAAAACCTATACATCTTATAAAACAAGTGAAATTATAAACATTTAATTAAATTTATATACATTGCGATGATACTCGCTTTATACACTTCATTTATTTTTAAATTATAGATCAGTTTTTCTAGGCTTTTCAATGCCTACGCGAACAAAGAATTTTTATGAAGAAATTTTATAAGCACGCATGTTTAAATGTCAATGCTCACGACTTCAGTTTATCATCAGTTCTCTATGGACCCCACAGAAAGGAAAAAGAACTTTTTTTGTCACTATGTAAGAGAAATATGTAGTTACATAAATAAAAGAAATTCTTGGAAGTTATAATAAATATTTAATATGATGCTATTGTAACAAACTAACAGAAATTACCTTATTTTAGATTCATTTATACTTAAACTTATAAAACAACGCATATTTTACGGAAAAAATATTATTCTTTTTTTAAATGTCAATTCAGGAATAATACTTTCATAACATATAACTACTGCCAAAGCTTAAAGGAAGGAGAATTTTTTTTTTTTTTTGATGCAGACTAATATCTAGTAAAACAAATTATTTTCCACGACAAATTATAGTTAAACAAGAAGGGTCATTCCTCGCTCTCCTCACTATCATCCACGATTGCCACTCATTCATCTCAGTTTTTTTCCCCTATAAAAATCGATATTTTGAAGAAAAAACAAGAATAATTTAGTTAAAATATATATAATTATTATAATTTTATGCGCGAAAATGTTGTTAATATGCGAATTGGGTACTTGCAACTCGAGAAGAAAACGATCACTGATACACAGACACATAACCTATGACTTAAGCATCAGCTGATCGTTTATGAATAAAATGACGTGTTAAAATCGAGCTGAGTTTCTCCACATAAGTCAAAATGTTAATTAACTTGAAGTTAATTAAATACAACCCCGTATCACTTATGGAATTTGCAAAAATATTATTATTTCTCGTCAACTTCTTTTACTTAACTTAGATATATTATTTGTTTACATATTTTATTGTAACCGTGATTATATATATATATATATATATATATATATATATATATATATATATGTGTGTGTGTGTGTGTGTGTGTGTGTGTGTGCTCTGCATGGCTCGTTAATACATAACAATCAATAATTCTTAGTGAAGTAAAAGACGTAGACGAAAATGAATTTTATTTTAACACACCATTTTGCTTATAAGCGATCAGCTGGCTTTGACGTCGTAGGTCACATGTGTTGGTATCCGTGATCCTCTTCTTCTTAAAATGCAAATATCTAGTTATATTTAAAGCATGAATGAATGGATAATATTTTTTGTGGTTTATTGTTTTAAAGTTTATTAATTTTAAGTTAATTTTATACTTTTATTTCAATAAAAAATTTTGCATGAAGATTGGATTATGCTGAGTTATATTGATGTTTTAAAATTTTTCACTCTGTGATTTTATGTAGAATTTTAAAATCATCTCATCAATTCCATATGTTTTATCTTTGGTTTTAGTTCTATAATTCGTAGTAACTGTTTTTGACAAATTTTATTTACTTTTGTTTACTTAATTCGGCGATACGATAAATTCTACTTTTAAGGGAGAAAAGAAAAATTCTACATTATTAACTTTTTTTCGTATTTTTCCTCTATTAGTTTAAAAGGATTAATGATGCATATCAGCAAAGTAAATATGCAATTTATTCGAACACAAGAACAAGAAAAGTAGTGAGAAATTAGAATAAATGCAAATTAGAATAAATAAAATGTACTTTTGTGTTTATTAAAACACGATATAACTAACATCTAAGCATTATATAGAACTAGCTGAACCCTGCGTGAATTGCAACGCTTTCAGTTTGAATTAATTTTAATTTTGTATTTAAGTGTGTACATGAAATTTGCGATTATGATTTTAAATGAGAATTTCATTTAATGGAGGGAATTCTCTAGGACAGTGATTCTCACTTTCTTTTTTTTTTGTTGCGGCCATCTTTTAACGATTTCGAAATTTGACGGAACACAATGAAAAAAATTAGTTTAAAAGTTATTTACTTACCTATGTTACACTGTGTTAAATAGTTTGTGATAATAATTTTGAATGTGAAATAAAATGATATGTACGACATTCGTCTTTATTTTACGTTTTTTAGTTTCTAAATAATGATTTTTATTGAAACTTAAAATTTGTTGATAAAAATTCTTGTTAAATTTTTTTTTTTTTACAAAATTGAATTTTATAAAATTATGAGGCTTATGTGCACTTTTTGTTCATTTTAATTTTTGAAGTAATATGATTCTTAAAACTATGGAAAGTTAAAATAGTCTTTTCATGTTATATCATTAAATTTAGTAAAACTATTTCTCGGGCTTTAACTCTTATAAGAATATACATATTTTTTTTCTGTTTGTGTACAAATATTTTTCCGATGTTTTTTGGATGTCCCTTCTCTAAAAAAAAGAGATACCATTTTGTTTTCGCTTGCATAAGAAAGAATATCAAAAAATTTTCTTTTTTAAATTTAATAAGTCACAATAAAGAAGGAACGTTGCAATGCTACATGCTACATTAAAGACGTCTCTAGAGTAACTGAATGACTGTTCATATAGAAATCGCAGGTATTCGTCTCATACAACAACGCCCCCTATAGTTCGTTGCGATCGCGAATATAGACTAGAATATAACCACAGAGTTATTTGTTTTATTTTATTAATATAAAAAAAAGCTTACCTATATAAAAACACAGCGCGTTTCCAAGAGCATACAAAAACGAGGACGCGTTTTTTTTATTATCAATAAAGCGTTCCAAAATGGCAACATCTTGACCGAAATGGTTTCCACCACTCTATAATGACTTTCAGTTAGATTGATGAGTTTATCGTTTTATTTCATTATTTTTTACTAAATTAATGAAGTTCTTTGTAATCGTTTGTTTTTCAGTTTGATGAAATGCCTGGATGTTAATTCGCCTAGGATGTACTTTGTTAATACACTTTACAAAGCAGATTACAACTTATTTTAATTTAACACCATTTTTTTCCTTGTTCTTATATTTATTTTAATGCTGACTAAAATGCATGCTAATATTTATTACATATATCGTTACATTTTTTGAACTATAAAGAATAAATTGCGCAAAAACTTTATTAATGTAGATTTTTTTTTTTAAATATCTTTGTTTATAGTAGAATTTATTTATTTATTATATGACAGAATGAAATAAACAAGGGTCGAATAAAAATCTGACAAAAACCCTTTTTTTATATGTAATAAAACTTAGATCTAAAAGAAAAGTTAAAACTAGTTATAAAACTTATTATAAAATTTTATATTCCTGTATAAATCCACAATAGGAAATAATTTCTAAACACTGGCTCTCCGTTCCCTTTGGGCTAGATAGTGTAGAAAACTTACCTCCGAGTCTCCGGCTACTCTTTGGCTAGATAATGTACAAAACTAACCACCGAATCTCCGGCTACTTTTGGTTAAATAATGTATAAAAACTATCTAAAAGTACCCAGAAACTCGTTGGCAAGTTTACACACGATGTAACCAAAAGTAGCCAGGACAGATAGTTGATTAGAGTTTTAAAAATTTGAGTCTCTGACTACTTTTTGGATAGATAGCGTATAAAAGTAACCTCATTGAAAACTATATGTAACCAACACGGCATTGGAGATTTGAATTAAATACCAAACAAACTCACGGTAATGCTCATCCTCCCTAGAATAAAATTCAATTTTTGATCCTTTGCAAGGTCTTCCATCATTTGAAGGTAAAGGGTTATTACAGACTCTTGTCCTTCTTGCTAACTCTTTCAAGCACGTCCATGCACTCCAGTCGCTCCAACCACCATCCACTGCCAGATACATTAATACTGCACTTTTCAACTGTGTTTTATCACAAAATGAACAATATATTTTCAAATACATTTTTAAAAAAACTGTCTAAAAATATTTAATTAAAGAGTCTAAATGGTTTGGATTCATCATGTAAGCATCATTGAAATTGTTTTTTTATTTTTTTTTTTACTTTATATAAAATTTCGAGTTCTGATTTTTTTTTGCATGAGTTTAAAATAAGTTCAGTTTATATTTAAGCAAACGCATACTTTTTATAAATAATGCACAGGAAGTTTATCATTTAGTTTTCTCTGGGGCTAAAATTTGAAGAAAAACGAAAGTTACTATGGCGTCTTGCGTTCACGATACAAATTATTTAAACTATATTAACGACTTCAAATCTAATTTTTTAAACCATACTAGTTAAAAGAAACTGGAATAAAAAAATTAACTTTTTTAACTAAAAAAAATTTTTTTTTTGTCAAAAAAATAATTTTATCAAGAAAAATATTAAATATTTTGGATATTCAAATACTAGTATGAATATAAACAACATTTTGTACTCGAATCAACAATTAAGTTTAAACCTAATAGGTTAATTAGAAGTCGAGAAATCTCGCGTAAATGCGTAAAAATATGAATTGAGAATTAAAGGCGGAAATTTCGAATTGATGACTTAAAGCAAAATATTTGAGTTCGTAATTCCAGGTTAAAAAAAAAAAAGCGTGTTAGTTTTTGCTTTCAGTATTTTTTATTATTCAGTGCATTTTCGTATTTTTGAGGTAGCTAGATATTTTTTTACTTTTATTTCGACTTTATGTCAAATTGTTCAGAATAAAATAGTTTTTTTTTCCTCGTTTTTTTTATTTAAAAAAAAAAGATCGAACATTTGGTTAAGAAAAAAAAAAATTTAAAATTTCTTAATTTTTATCCATCCCCTAGTGGAAGAGATAATCCAGGAAGAAGTTCTTCCGTTTATCAGTAGGGTTTTTATCGAACTTTCTATTAATCAATAAAGTCCAACAGAAAACAATATAGAATTTTATAAAAAGGGTGCATTGAACTTTCTCGATCTTTGAGAAAAGAGTAATTTACGACAGATATATTAAAAAATTATTCAAATCGATTTCGGAATGTCAATAAGATGAAGTTTTAAATATAACGTAGGTTACGATTTTTTATTTGTTCGAGATTTCAATAGTATTTATTTACGCAATTTAAAATTTTGAACAGTACAATATATTTAATGATATCGTACTGTAGAATGACATGGAGTTAAATGATACTATACTTTTAAATGATGTTACCGATGATATGAAATTTTTAATATTTACAATTTTTTAATTTATGTTACGAATTTCAAAATTATTTATTCAAAGAGTCTAAAATTTTAACAGTACATATTACATAATATTATACAATATGGAATGGCGTGAAGTTATCTGACACTGTACTGTTAAATGATGTTACCGATGATGTAAAGATTAGAACATAATTTTCGGTACGATTTCTTTTATTTACGTAACGAACTTGTGATTATTTAAAAGTGAAATTTCATTTGCCTATGGCACAGTGGATAAACTACTGGCTTGTCATCGTGAAGGACAGAGGTTCTGTCTTCGGCGGTGACTTTTTTTACTCAGTTTCAGATTCATGGATACCATCATTGTGACATTAAGTCACAATCTCAATTAAATATATTGATAGGTTGCGTCTCTGTCCCCATTTTCCTCCCTCTTTGGATACCTCCCATAGTGTAAATGATTGTGATTATCACTCTCCCTAAGGCTTGTCCTTATAATTTAAGAAACAAATAATTTTTCTAGCATAAATTTGTGAAATTTAACATTGATATGTGTGGTGAATGCTATATGGGTAACGTTGTGTGTGATGCTGGTCATTACATATCTGCGGAACAGCGGGATCCTGTAGTACTTGTCAGGCAATACCAGTGATAATTTTACAAAAAAAAAAAAATTTCTTTGCATATATAATTCTTGTAACTTTATTTAATATTGCTAAGTTTTTAATAATTTGTTTTTAAGTGAATGAGGTATTCAAATAGTGATTTGTTTTCTATTTGTGGATGATGAGCAGTGCCCTCTTGTAACGACTCCCAAAATTATGACTATGGGTTCGCGTTTGGTCTTGGTTGTTCGTGTCTAACTTACAATTTTTTTGACTAATATTTCACGTTAATATTAGGATTTTTTTTTTAATTTATGTAAACACTTAATTGTAATTAAATGATGATACTTGAATTCAAATGCCAATTTTTTCCCCTTTTTCGTCCCTGTAGTTCGGTACAGTAATTTTTTTTCCCTTTTCTAGTATGTCATAATACATAACTTTATTACATACTTTTTTTGATTTTTGCAGAGTGTGAATAATTGTTGCATATGTGAGGTATAAATGTACACCTCAGGCTATCATAATTTTTGTTATGATTTTGTGTTGTAATTATTTTTGTGTTATTTTTTGCAAATTTTTCATGCTGAATCTGTTAATTGTACATTTTTGTTCAGCAAATTTTTTTAGGCAATGCTATGTGTGATGTTTCAAGGCCTTGTTTTGTTTTGTTGTGTTGTTTTTTTAAGCATTGTTTTTTTCCAAGGTTAAGTGAAATTAATTTTTGTGATTTTTCGCGCGTTAAGGTTCCGTACAGTTTTGTTAAGTCTCTAAATTTAATGTTTTGCCTAGGCTTTTGCTTTTCCTTTACATTAATTTAATGTTTTTGAAAAAAAAATTTCTAATCTTTAAGTCTTAATTAATAATTTTTTGTGCACTTATTTTATCTCACTAATGACTTTGATTTTGTTAGGTATACATTCGATGCATAAAAATTTTTTTGTCGTTTTAATTTGGATTACTAAGTATCAATTGATTTTAATTTTTTTTTCAAAAATTCGATTAATGGATTGTTGTACAAAATTTTGGTAGTACAAATTTTTCTCATTCGTTTCAACTCGTAGTATTGTCAGTCTACAACGGTAGCCTGATTTTTTTCGTTTTTTTGCAATTTTCTAAGTTTTTTTTCATTCTAATGTCAGCAAACAAATCAATTTATTTTTCATTCCTTCTTACAAGGAACAATTTGAGTTAATGTTTTTACCTCAAAATTATTTTCACATTACTGAGTGAGATTTTTAAATACTCATTTATATTTTTTGTCTCCATAATGCTATTTTTCTGGAGATTAGTTTTGCATTCTACTTCAGGTAGAGTGATTCCTTTTTGATACGGGTATGTAATGAGTATCGTATACATTAGCATACAACAATGCTTGTTATGTTAATTTGTTTTTCATGTTTGACTATTGAATGTCAAAAGTTTCTTTCATGCAACAAACAATTAAGATTGTTTTTTGTGTTTTTTTCTCCTCTATTTAGCAAACAATTAAGATTGTTTTTTTGTGTTTTTCTTCCTTTATTTAGCAAACAATTAAGATTGTTTTTTCCAGATCAGCCATGTAGAGCTGTTATATGTGAGTATGTGTGGTGATAACAATTGTAACTGTATGTTTGGGGAACAGCATTCCTAATTCTAGACTTTAATGTCAAATTGATATGTAACATCTGATCTCTTGTAAGTGGAGAAGTGGTAGACTGGAGTGGCAGGCTGTGAATAATTAATTTAACCCCTTTCTTTGCAATTTTTTGGAATAAGCTTTTCGTTTTAGCAATTATTATTATTATTATTTTTAAGAAAAAAAAATGTGACATTAAGTTACAATCTCAATTAAATATCATTTTTTAAAAATCCAAATCCTAATTTTTTTAGTTATTTCTGATACAAATCCTTTATTTCATCATCCATTTCTTCTCGCCCCTTAATGCTTTTGTGCTATTTGGACTTTCTCCCCCTAAATTCCTCTTCCATTCTTTTAAACCACTCCCGTACTAGAATATTCCACCCTTTCTTGAACACCTGCTTTTCGGCGTCTTTGATGTCCACGACGGCTCAAATCATTCGTCAGCTCATTTCTTCACGTTCAAAAAGGAAAGTGAAAATTGAACCCTTAAATAAATATAAATGTAACTCCTCAACTCAATAATTTAGGAAATTTAACTTTAACTTGTATAGATGTAAGTAATTTAACTTCGACTTTGATTGGTTAGTATAAATATCGAAGGCTAGGGAAGCTCGGCAGCATTCGATTCAAGTTGACTCAATAATCACGTCCCTCCGATTAGCGGAGTTTTATTTTCTTTCTTCCCCCTCGCTGACGTGTGGAATTTCATCATGGCGTTGTCTTCGCCATCTTTTTCGGCCTATATAAAAATTTACTTTAAGTTCTTGTGTAGAGATTCTTACCTTTGTTAAAATTGCAATGTAATTTTGCTTCCCCTAAAGAACATGACAGACTTTATCAGAATTTTACACCTTTGACCAACACCAACCTTCCTCACAATAATATCATCGATGTAGCCGTGCATTTGTATCGTCGTTAAGCCATCAGATAGTTTTCTGTGCCGGGATCAGTTTTGCTCTCTCTCAGTTACAGCACGTTCCCTGAAGGAAACAAATTGCCTGTTTTGTTTAAGATGACGTCATGAACGCCACTTCTCCTCCATACATCTCCGTTGTTTTGCCTGGACTTAAGAATCAATGACTTGTTGTAGTAATGTCTTAACCACCTCCTTTTTGAACTGCCTTCCTTTTTGTGTTTTTTTTTTTTTTTTTCCTTAGATGAATTGTAAAATGAGAACCTGCAAGAAAAGGTATGTGTTTTCTTCTAGTATTTTTTTGCAACACTGAGTTACTGGGTTTTTTTGCGGAACACGATGCTTTTGTTGGAAACTGCTATAATTGTTCTCACGCGCCACTTGCTATTCATAATGTAATTGTTTTTGTCATTCACACAAAATTTAATTATCTCTAAATTGTTTTAGTACCCAACCGAACCAGTACAATCATGATTATGGAATAAAGGCGGTCTGTGCGGTCACGCGTTGCAACGGCATAATGACAACCTTCCAATGAGGTTGCAATGCGGCAGTAATGAAAATGGCAACTGTCACATCACCAACGCCATGATATTTTCAAGAGATTCCTTGTCTTCTGGATTGGTTCAAAATTACAAGGCTACGGAGATGAGCATTAGTAGTCGTAAACCCATGAAATTGGGTCGGCTGTTCAACGACGGTTATACAATAAAATGTGGTCACCCCAAAGTCAAACCAAGTCGTAAACCACAAAAATTGGGTCGGCTGTTCAACGACTGTTATAAAAAAATTTGACCACCACGAGTCGCGATGGCCCAGGGAATAGAGCGTTCGCCTTCCAATGAGGTGAACCGGATTCGAATCCCAGTCGATATGAATTCCTCATGCGGCTCGCACCGACCACAATGCGACCACGTAAAATATCCTCAGTGGTAGATGGATCATGGGTTAGAGTCCCCTTGCTGTGAGGCTGAAGTTAGATGTTCTCGTGGTCTTCCTCTCTATGTAACGCAAAAGCGGGTTAGCTCCATCGAAAAGCCCACCGCGAAGGTAAATTTCTCCCAATACTCGTTCCAGAAGTTCCTTTGTCCTCTGGATTGGGTTCAAAATTACAAGGTTATGGAGTTGAACATTAGTAGTCGTAAACCCATAAATTTGGGTCGTCTGTGTCTGTTCAACGACAGTAATATTATATATATAATGTGGTCACCACATTGCAACGGCATAATGATTGCAATGCGGCAATAATGAAAATTGAAACTGTCATGTCGTTGGTGGCGTGACAATTTCTGTTTTCATTATTAATTAAATAAATTTTTATGGGTTAATTCGAGAAGTTGTAATACGAAATAAATCCCGCAATCAGCCATCTCTGACAACGGTCTGGTCTGTGGGTGAGTGAACACTTTGATCAGCTAGTGAAGGAACGAAGGATGCGCGGTATCTGCCATCATTACAGTGTTCTAAAGTAAAGTGCTCGCTGTTCGTTAGGCTACCAAAGCACAGAAGTCATTCCTTCTGTAGAGGATCATCCTCATCAGATCAGAGGCATATCTTCCTCCAGGATGTTTCCTCGCCCATTGTGCATCTCTAGTGTGATGTTAATTAAGTATTTCTAATTCTACTACACTTTAATCAAAATTATTGTTGCTTTACGTCCTACTAGAGCTGTGTAAGGGGCTATTGGCGACGGTCTGGTAAACATTTCTGATAAAGAATCCATGCTAACGAGACATGCCATCACAATTTTGATCCTCTGCAGACTCCTCTGTTTCAGTAGCCCGACGATCTGCACGTGAAGTCGACCACTTCACGGTAGAACAGTGCGGTGCTCGCCACTCTCACCAGTTTGACCGCCAGTTAAGATCTTCAGGTAAAAGCAACCCTGTGATCCTTGTGATATATATTCTGTCCTTCAGATGAAGAACGACGACTCAATTTTTCGACTTCGTCACTAGCTAGCTTGGTCGCAGGACGACACAATAATGTTTAATTTAGTTATGTTATATTAATGTTTGTGTTTGGGAAATAAATATGTTATAAGAGAAATCAGCCTTTATCACACTCCTCAGTGGTGACCCGGACGTCGCAGCACGATAAAATCAACTTTCATGGAAGAAACCTTGGATTATACCACATGAATTGGATTACCAACTACGATTCAAGTATATTTTGATGACGTGGCGACGATTCAAGTATGTTTTGATGGTCATTCGCTTGGTTTATGTATGCAATTTGTCCCTCTTAGTCATTACGTTAGCGGAGGTAGTATTAATATTTATGTAACTTCAATTCTAAACTTAAAATGCATGTAAAAATTACGTAATACATAAGTTAGTCTTTGAATTAGTTTTAACTGTTTAGGCTTGCTACTATTTAAAGTTCAAAATGCCAAATGAAGGTGAGCAGAATCTTACCGAAGCTCAAATTGCACGTATAGCTGTTAAACTACCTCCAATATAGAAGAATAATATCAAACTTTGGTTTGTTCAGGCAGGCAGAAAGTAATTTTGATTTATCAGGAATTACTAACGACCAAACTAAATATAACAATATTATTGCAGCAATCGACCCAGAGACTTTATCAGCAGTTTCAGATATTTTGTTTAATCCTCCAGCTACAAATAAATACAATACTCTTAAAGAAAGACTTATCGCGGAATTTACAGACTCTGAAAGTAAACAAATTCGCAAACTTCTTTCTGAATTACAATTAGGTGACGACAAACCGTCACATTTGTTAAGGAAAATGCAAACGCTGGCAGGTACATCTTTAAATTAAGATTTTTTGAAAACCTTATGGCTACAGCGTTTAACGCCAGAGATACAAACAATTCTTTCCGTTAGTTCAGAGTCGCTCGAAAATTTAGCTAAGTTGGCGGATAAAATAGCCGAAGTTAGAACGGATTCCCTTCTAAATGTTTGCGCAATGAATAATTCCACGAGTTCAAATCCCTCACTCTCAGCAATTACACGAGAAAATCCGTCGACATCGAACCCGTTACATCAGGAAGTATGTGCACTTCGTCAGCAAATAGCTGCACTTAGCCAGCAAGTTGAAAAATTATCTCGCGAGAGATCGCGCAATCGTTCTCGAACAAGATATAATAATTTTCGTAGATATACATCTAGCTCTAGGGAACGGAAAAGATCGTCTGAATTCTGTTTTTATCATTCGAAATTCGGTAAAAAAGCTAGTAAATGTTGCTCACCGTGTTCATATAACAATAACCAGGAAAACTAAAACCGGCTGTTGCTGTTACAGCGACAAATGATCCGACAGCCGAACGTTCGTGTCGCTTATTTGTATATGATAAAAAGACTCATTTAAAATTTTTAGTGGATTCAGGTTCAGATGTGAGCTGCTTGCCCGTCCCGAAAATGATTAAAAATTTACATCCTGGTCCCTTACAATTAACTGCAGCTAATAATTCAAAATTTTTTACTTACGGGAGCAAATTATTGAACATTAATTTAGGATTACGAAGAGACTTTAAGTGGAAATTTTTAGTCGCTACGGTACCTATTCCAATTATTGGAGCAGATTTCTTAGAGCACTTTGGACTGTTGATAGATCTAAAACGTCGTAAACTAATTGATGGTGTCACTAATCTTTCTTTATTAGGCAAAACTACCAAAACTAATGTTTTTTCAGTAAAATTAATTTCAGGTGACACATATTATCATAAATTATTATCAAATTTTCCGGAATTAACTAAATTAACACCAAAAATTAAGCAGGCGTGTCATAATACTGTGCATTATATCGATACAACTGGTCCACCTATACACAATAAACCTAGGCGATTAAGTCCAAAGATATATGCTTTGATATATGTCCGCGATGGCTCAGGGGATAGAGCGTTCGCCTTCCAATGAGGCAAACCGGGTTCGAATCCCAGTCGATACGAATTCCGCATCCGGCTTGCACTGACCACAGTGCTGACGTGAAATATCCTCAGTGGTAGACGGATCATGGGTTAGAGTCCCCTTGCCGTCAGGCTAACCGTGGGAGGTTCTCGTGGTCTTCCTCTCCATGTAACGCAAATGCGGGTTAGCTCCATCAAAAAAGTCCTCCACAAAGGCAAATTTCTCCCAATACTCGATCCAGGAGTTCCCTTGTCCTCTGGATTGGGTTCAAAATTACAAGGCTACGGAGTTGAACATTAGTAGCCGTAAACCCATTAAGTTGGGTCGGCTGTTCAACGACGGTTATAAAATAAAATATAAAATGTAAAACAAGAATTTCAGTTTATGTTAGAGCAGGGGATTTGCCGGCCCTCGAAGTCACCATGGTCATCTCCACTACATGTCGTTACTAAAAGCTCGGGAAGTATTCGACCAGTTGGAGACTACAGGAAATTAAACTCGGTGACAACACCGGATCGGTACCCAATTCCCCATATACAAGATTTTACACACGCGCTGAATAACAAAAATATTTTTTCAAAGATTGATATTGTCCGTGCTTATTTTCATATCCCAGTGACATACAGAAAACTGCTGTGTGTACGCCTTTTGGTCTATTTGAGTTTCCTTTTTTAAATTTCGGTCTATGCGGAGCCGCGCAAACTTTTCAGAGGTTCATGAATGAAATGCTGGGAGATTTGCCTTTTTGCTATGTTTACCTCGATGATATCCTTATTTTTAGTGAAACAGAAGAACAGCATAAAACGCATGTTCGAGCCGTATTTCAAAAATTAAACGAATATGGTTTAACTGTAAATGTATCAAAATGTCTGTTTGGTGTGCCAGAAATTTCATTTTTAGGCCACTTAATAACTAAGGATGGCACCAAACCATTACCCAATAAAGTAGACCCTATTTTAAATTACCCACAACCAAAAACAATTAAGGAATTGAGAAGATTTCTCGGACTTCTAAATTTTTTTCGTCGTTTTCTACCTCGCGCAGCTCATAACCAAACTCATTTAAACGATTTTTTGAAAGGTTCAAAGCGCAATGATAATCGTTTGATTAACTGGTCAGAACAAGCAATTAGCGAATTTCAAAACTTCAAAACCCTTTTAGCGAACGCTACGCTGCTTGCTCATCCTAACCCCGATGCAAATTTAGTATTGCAAGTAGATGCCTCGGATTTTGCTATTGGGAGAGCATTATTTCAAACAGAAAACGAGCATCTGCAACCGTTAGCATTTTTTTCGCGCAAGTTAACCGAAACTGAAAAACGCTATAGTGTCTATGATAGGGAGTTGCTTGCCGCATACGCGTTATCAAACAATTCAGGTACATGCTCGAAGCGCGAAATTTCATTTTGTTCACAGATCACAAACCTCTCACCTATGCATTTAAGCAAAAGTTAGATAAATTTTCACCACGTCAAGCGCGTCAATTAGATTTTATATCGCAATTTACAACAGATATAAGACACCTAAATGGTTCTGATAATATAACTGCAGATGCATTATCAAGAATAGCATCGATAAATATGCCAAATCCTATAGATTACAGCGAAATTTCAAAAGCTCAGGAAAATGACGAAGAATTAAACAGTTTAATCAAGAATCCTCAAAGTTTGGATTTAAAAAAATAAATATGCCAGATACGAACACTATTTTATATTGTGACATTTCTACTAAAAACGTTCGACCTTTTATTCCAAAACAATTTCGTAAACAAATATTTGATACTATTCATAACTTATCACACCCCGGAATAAAAGCAACTAATAAATTGATTAGTAATAGATTTATTTGGCCTAACTTGAATAGAGATTGCAATATGTGGTCTAGACACTGCATTCCATGCCAAAAATCTAAAATAATCAGGCATACTAAATCCCCTATTTTTAATTTTCCAATAAAGTCCAAACGCTTTGACCATATACATCTTGATATCGTTGGCCCATTACCACCATCTAAAGGATTTTCATACTGCCAGACAATGATTGACAGATATACTAGACGGGTGGAAGCTGTTCCGATTCCGGACATTACAGCGGAGACAGTAGCAGAAGCTTTCTTTAAGACCTGGATTGCTCGCTTTGGATCACCTTCAGTGATAACGACCGACCAGGGTCGCCAGTTCGAAAGTAGACTCTTCAAAACCCTAGCACAACTTCTGGGCATCAAAAGAGTTCGATCCTCACCTTACCATACTCAAAGTAATGGGATGATAGAACAATTGCACCGATCCTTGAAAGCTGCACTCTAGGCCTACAGTACAGACCATTGGTCAGACGCCTTACCAGCTATCCTGTTGGGTTTTCGAACTGTATATAAGGAAGATCTACAGTCATCATCCGCAGAGCTCGTCTACGGGACAACACTTCGTCTTCCAGGAGAATTTTTTGATTCAACTCCAATGGATCCGTCCCCAATTCAACTAGTTGAGGATTTAAAGAAACATTTCTCTACTATCAGACCTTCTCCAGCTTCTTGCCACTTTACAAAGTCAGTGTTTGTGCATCCAGCCTTAAAAGAATGCAGCCACGTGTTCGTTAGGAATGATACTGTGAAGAAACCCTTGCAAATCCCTTACGACGGACCTTTCAAAGTGATTCAGCGAACCGATAAAACTTTTGAAGTTGATATTAGAGGTCGGAAGTCTACAATCTCCATAGATCGTGTGAAACCTGCCTTCCTTGAAAGTGAAGTAATACTACCTTCTGAAATAACTAAGACACTAAAGTGTGAAATACCATGTACTCCTGTAATGCAGGAGGCCAAAAATAGGTTTGAAAGAACTGTGCGTTTTCCAAAAAAGTATAGTAAGTGATACACTGCGGGGGGAATGTGCGGTGCTCGCCACTCTCACCAGTTTGACCGCCAGCTTGGCGATTTAAGATCTTCAGGTAAAAGCAACCCTGTGATCCTTGTGATATATATTCTGTCCTTCAGATGAAGAACGACGACTCACCTTTTCGACTTCGTCACTAGCTAGCTTGGTCGCAGGACGACACAATAATGTTTAATTTAGTTATGTTATATTAATGTTTGTGTTTGGGAAATAAATATGTTATAAGAGAAATCAGCCTTTATCACTCTCCTCAACAGTTTAACGAAGACTGATACCGCCCACCCTCGGTCCCCTTTTCAGGCTGATCAAAGTGGCCACCCATCCGCACACTGACCACAGAAAGTGATGCTTGACATCGGTATTCTATTGGGAACCACGTCAGGGACCAATTAAAATGTCAATTATGAATGACTGTACCTCTGCAATTGATTGGTTGTAGACAGAGACCAGCTTGGAGGAATGTCCCCTGACACATACTACCATTGTGTGCTGGCCGGGGTGAGTCACATGACCTTTGGCGCAAAGAATAGGCTGGTTGAGTGGAAGATTCGCAATTCGGAGTGTTGCAATCTCCCCACTCTCCCCATTCTGACCACTTTCCGTCCACTGAAAACAATTTGAAGAAGAAAAAAAATTTATTCAATGTGCAAAAACACTCTCTGCGTTTGTATTTTAGGCGGCTTATAATAATTGAAACTCTGAAGTATTTCAACTACATAAAAAATTAAAATTACAGAGAGTCCAGAAGAAGACTGACTGATTTCAAAATTAAAATTCTCGGGAACAGAAGGTAATGGAGAAATGAAACAAATCATGTAAAAATTTTATGCAGAAATTTTGTAAATTAGTTATAAAATCTGCCAATAGATGACACTGTAAGCTGTACAGAGATCTTGAATTCAATTGCCGTACGATTGTAATCTAACCTGTGATATTCTAGTTGCAGAAACAAAAGGTGTACACATACAACAGAATGCATGATAACTCCCCATCTGGTTCGATAATCACCTTTCTACGCACCTCCTCATACATTCAAATGGAGAACTCCGGTCATCAGTTGCTTATAGCGTCATCTTATGGCAACTTTTGTAAGTAACTTCCGAAATTTCCGCCTTCTCTTTTTACAGCCTTCACAATAACTTCGCTACAGATCTACCCGTTTCACGGGTTAGATCTACACGGGTTAGATCTAACCTCACGGGTTAGATCTAACCCGTGATTTCACGGGTTAGATCTAACCCGTTCATTTCAATCCTCTATCACCATTTTTTCCCACGAGATTTTTTATCTTTCTCTGGGCACACTATATCTTGTTTTGCCTTGATTGAAAAGTCATCATCTCCAGTTTATAAGAGCAAAGCACCCATTAATCTGCTTTGTTGAATCAAGCACTTTGTTTCAATGAATCTTCTGAGTTAACTCATGAAGCTGAGAAAATATATCTCCATGCTGACCTCACTATAAATTACCCTATTTCATCCACTGATTAATGGCGGACTTTTTTTCTACTGCAAGAGATTTTTTTCAAAAGTAGATCTTAGATACTTTCGTATCTCTGATTTCGAATCTGTAATCAGTTACTTTCTCCAAGCTACAGTTTTTCTTTTAAATGACATTTTAAGTCTAAATTTGGTCAAAATGTACAATTTTAAAACACAATGGGCTGCGTAAATATTGTGACTAACTTCCAAGAGATTTAAGGGAATATTATCAGGATTTCAGAGGAACCCATGCCCTGAAATGTCATCATAGAGATACTTCCCTATTACAAACCGTTTCTTCATGTGCTTATGAACAGGTCACAATAGGGGATCACCCCTAGCCACGCACGAGGACATTTCCCATGGAGTTTTAATTCTGATGAAGAGCCCTAACTCCTCTTAAGTTTTTCGAAATATTTACGCCATCCCCTGTTATTTAAAACGTTAATAAATTTGAACATTTTGACAAAAATTGGGCTTGAAATGCCATTTGAAAAAAATCTGTAGTTTCAGGAGCAAAACTAATTTCAAATCCCAACACCTGAATTAGACAAGATAGAGTAGTAGTAAAAGAATTGAATATGGATAGACAATAGCAACCAGAAGATACTCACAATTCACGAATTACGTTGTTCTGAATCAATCTGTTCGACAAGGTCATTTTCATTAGAGAAAGCATATTATAAAAGCAAGGACAAACATTATGAGACATACAACAACGTACGTGATTCGAAATCAAGGATTTATTCTGGTGTGAAATAAATCGTGACAAGGCACTGGCAATTGCACACTTTACATATATCTTCTTTTTAATAAAGCATTTTAACTAGTCTCTTAATTTAATTATTGAATTTAAAATCGTTATTTTGATAGTAAGATTGGTTGACGAAATGTAAGTAATAACAAGCTTCCTAAAACCGGAAGAAATTTTAAAAACTTCCGGTGTTTCCCTCCGTTTATGTTATGCTTACGAAGCGATGTGAGAACAGGCTTAATTATTCTGTAAGGTTTTATTAATATGATTTGTGATTAAATTTACGCGTCATTTTACCATTCATAAGAGTTTGCTGTAATTTATAACTTGTGGCAGGTCGTGAGAGTAAAACAAATTTAAGAAAATTAATATCAAAACATAAATAAAGTATAAGGTTTGCCATGCTTTGAGTGTTATTCCTTATTTGGCAATATTAGTGTAAAATATCGTCGTTTGTTATTTTTTGGATAGCACCATAGCATGCCTATGGAGTTTTCCGGATTCATTTGTTGTTTGTTTCGTTAAAATTTAAATTGAAAGAACGTGTTATAATGTAAGCACTATAAGTATATAATAATATTGGATTGTGCTCTGTTTCAAGCTTAGACGTAAAAAAGCAATCGAAAGTAGTAAATCGGAAGTCTTACGACGAATTTTTACCCTTAGTGCCGCCTGGGCTTAGCTTTATGTGGTTAACTATCCATAGTTTACTTTTTTTTAAAATGAATTGATTTTATTAGTTATTCCTTACCCAAAAGAATTTTTATTTGATCATTTAAATCTAATCAAACAAGACTCTTTTCATAATTAAATAAAAAAATAAGTTTTTAAAATTCTAATTAATTTATTTGGCGTATATCTCTTGGCATATTTCAACTACAAAACTTTTCCACGATACCATTAATGATAACGATACCACTTTTTCCACTAATAATACAACACTTTAATTTTTACGGGAAGCTGCGTTGTTTAATGTATGCATACCTCGTATCATTAAAATGTGTTATAATAGTCCTCCTTTTATCTAAATTCATCGATCTTGAAAAAAAGACAGAAAAATTTAATAAATAGGCAAATCAAATCGGTTTATAAATAAATCAGAATAAAGCGATAATCATAAGAACAAAAGCAAAGTCTAATAATGAAATAAATTCTGAAGATGTTGATTCTTTCCTTGGAGGAAATAAACAAGCAACGATGATATGAACCAAAGAATCATAAAAGTTAGAACCTGTCTAAAAAAAATTTGGAGAGCTTCAAACCTAAAAATCTCCACAAATCCATACTTTTGTAATTGTGCTGAATGTTAGAACTTCCTCAAAATTGAAACAGAAAAACCGGGAACATTCCAAAATAATTTTAAAAAATTTCTGGCTTAACACTATTTCAAATAAAGATCAACTAACAAAGGCGAAATTATCTCACATCCACGAGGAATTTTTGAAGAAAAGATGGAGACAGACTGAACATACCCTTCGTCTTAAACGGCTAACATCGCACTTACTTGGGCACCAGATGGAAAATGCAAAAGAGGAAGACCGAGATACAAAACCTAGACAAAACAAAATTAAATGGATGGAAGGAGGCAAAAGAACTGACTCAAGACTGAAGTGCCTGGAAAAAGAGGCCTTTGTGCCCGAAGAGAATAGGTAGATATTAAAAAAAATGTTTTAAAAATATGTTAAATGTTATTAATCTAAAATACATGGCCGGGGGAGCCTGGTCGGTGGGGCGCTGGGCCCATGTCCAAGTGTTCGTAACTTCGTTCTCCGCCGGCCGAAGAAATGGTGACTGATGCACGTTAAATCTGTCGAGTCTCAAAGTCCTCCATGCTCCCATAACAAATCAATATCTCTGAGGGTACCGATCCAGGAGTTTCCTTGTCTTCTGGATTGGTTCAAAATTACAAGGTTACGGCGCTGAACCCAAAAATTGGGTCGGCTGTTCAACGGCGGTCATACTTTTTTCAACGTTAAATATAAAGTGATATCAATTACCCGGGCAATGCAGTAAATCTCCATTGCAGCTTCGGATCTGCAATTCTCCAGCTTCTGTTCTGTTGCAGTCGTTGCCACCGAATAGGGGTGGAGGCTGATCACACCCCCTCCAACGCCTCTGCTCACCTGCACCGCATGTCACAGAACATTCAGTCCACTCTGTCCACTCAGACCATTGTCCATTCACTGAAATTAAAAAACTCTTTTATTTTAAATTTGTCAATTAATATTAATGGTCGTTGTCATTTTCAAAAAAAGTAATGTCACTATTACTACTTGATTAAAAAATGTTTTTGGCAGGCCGGGATAGCCTGGGTGACAGGTCGTTGGGACTGATGCACATGAAATTTGTCAGGGTCGTAAAGTCCTCCAAGTTCTCATAACAAATAAATACCCCTGGAGTTACTGAATTGGAGATTCTCTGGTTCAGGTCAAAATTATGATCTGTGGATGAATGGATTGAATAAGGTTGGATCCTCTATGTAAAACTGCCAGTCACGTGTGTATGGCTGAAGTCATATTTTTGGCCATTATTTTTTATTATTTTATTTAATAATAATCGAAAATATTTTGAATTGTAAGGTACATAATTCTTTACACTTTTAAAGAACTTCAATTTTAAATGGTAAATTACAAAATTTGTGGGAAATCGGTTCAAAAATTCCTGAGAAATCAAATTTTGAAGAAAATCGTATTTTTAAAATTCGATTTCTCAGGAATTATTCGAAAGATGTCGCTCAAATTTTGCATTTTGCCATTTAAGATAGAAATTTTTTTAATTGCTGTCAAAAATTTTATGCCTTAGTATTCAAAAAATTCTCGATTATTATTAAATAGAATAATATAAAATAATAAATATTCACTAAAAGCAATTTTTGCTTGGGATTAACTTTGGATGAAAAGATTTTATAATTGTGTAAAAAAAAATTTCAGTTCGTTTAAAAAAAATCTTGAGATGTGGCGTAATACGCAAAAAGTAAAATTAACATTAAGGGGTCCAAACTTAGCACCGCTCTCCTGACGAAACTATTGGGCCGCTATCTTCCAGTCTGCGGCTACCCCCAACATTTTGTGGGTCAGAAATCTAAATCCATCGAAAAAAGGCAAGGTTATTCAGAGAAAGTTCTTTTTTGTTTCTGATTTTGTAGATTAAGACATCGTCTGCGCTAATTAATGAGCCTATTTGAAATTACCCCCTCTCGAAGCATTAAGATTGAATCCAAAATCATAACGATCCGATCATTAGAACAAAAAATATTCTAAGTGGTCCGCTTTTTTTTTTCTTTTTTTTCTTTTTTTTTGATACACTGTAGTTTGAGTTGTTTGCCATGGGTTTCAGTAACTGTAATAATATCAGTATTGTGATCGAGGAACTTTGCGGATTTTATAAGTAGGTTAATTTCATTCGAAAGGGATATTCGGCTATTTACTCATTAGTCATGAACATGATCTTTGACGTAATTTAACACTAGAAATACTGAAACTTAGTTTATACCTATATGGCCCAAAAGCAGTCAAAATGACTACATTGTAAGAGAATAACTAGTGTGTAAAAAAAATTTGTTTAAAATTAATTTTTAATATTTTTTATATTACTTAAAATTATATAACAAGTTATTAGTAAATATTAACAATAAAAAAATTTGATATTGTAAAAAATTCTAAGAAATTGTATCATTATATAGGGTAAACCAACCAGTGAAGGAACACTACCCAGTGAAGGAGCATTTCATATATATTGATTAAAAATAAGAATTTGAAAGTTTTTCTTTAGATTGATTGGTAACAATAGCTTACTGCCAAACAATAGGAAGTCATCTAGCAATGTTTTGGATTACCTGGTCAAATAGACTTCTCTGGAAAAAATTTTAAATTTGATATTATCTCTGCAGCATCTTGTTTCTTTGAAAAATTATAAGGTGAGTGTTTGTATTTATATGTTTGAAATGGAATTAATTGCGGGTAACAGTTTTATTTTTCTAACTGTGAAAAAGAGAATTCAAAATATAGTTATTGAAGTTACGTTTTATTTTTTTTAAAGCATCATAGCTTAATAAAGTAGTGAGATAAGGGGGTGTTTATTCACTGGATCACCAAACAATGAAAAACCAGTGAAGGAACAAGTGTTCATTTACTGGTTTTTGTTTTCTAAGTTAATGAAAATAAAAGATAAACTTTAACTTTTTTGTACCTTTAGTGATGTTCCGCATCAAAAGTATGTTAAAAATACGAAAAACATCTTCTAAACAGTGAGGGAACAGGCATGTTCCTTTACTGGGCATAGATTTCCCAGTGAATGAACAGTATGTGTTAATATGTTGACACTTTAATTTTCAATTCATGATTACAAAAAAAAAGTTTACATTTTCCAAGTATTTATATGTTATAATTTCAAGAATAGACTTGTTTTTAAATATGCGTATGGCTTATTAATTCATAAAGAGCATTAAAAAATAACCAAAATTAAGTGTTCCTTTACTGGGTGTTCATTCACTGGTAAGAGCAGTTCCTTCACTTGGTCTTCTTACTACTTGTTATTTGAACCTCCAAAACATTAAAACAATATTATGTAAGTTCTCTACAAATTTTTTTACATAATTTGCAACTAGTAACAAATATGTTGACACTGTCATTTAACTAAAATTACGAATTTTGAAATTAATATGATTTTTTGAAAGGCAAGCGAAGCTTAAGTGTTCCTTCACTGGTTAGTTTACCCTACATCATTTATTTTCTAATTTAAATTAAAAAGCAGTCCAAATGACTTCTTGGGCAATCTAGTGTTAGTGAGTTCATGAGGTGGGGGGGAACCATGATGTCTCAGGGAACAGAAAATTTACCTTCCAATAAGGTGAACCGGGTTCGAATCCCAGTAAAGCCTGATCAATACGAATTCCACACCCGCCTCGCACCGACCACAGTGTTGATGTAAAATACCCTCAGTGGTAGACAGATCATGGGTGAGAGTCCCCTTTCCACCAGGCTTACCATATGAGGTTTTTGTAGTGCAACGCAAATGCGGGTTAGTTAAATTAAAAATGTCTTCTACGAAGGCAAATTCCTCCCAATACTTGATGTAGGAGTTCCCTAGTCTTCTGGATTGGGTTCAAGATTCCAAGGCAACGGAGTTGAACATTTGTAATCGCAAACCCAAAATTGGGTCGGCTGTTCAACGACAGTTATAAAATAAAATGAGGTGGTGGGGATGCAAATGGAGTAAAGTGTTTTAGTTGTAGTTCATTTATGTCGCACTGGAGCTGCACAATGGGCTATTGGCGACGGTCTGGGAAACATCCCTGAGGATTATCCGAAGATCACAATTTTGATCCTCTGCAGAGGAGATGGCTCCCCCGCTTCGGTAGTCCGACGACCTGCACGCGAAGTCGAACGCTTTACAGTAGAACAGTTTAACGAGGACAAATACCCTTTTTTCCCTACACTGACTAATTCAAATGATCACCCATCCGCACACTGACCGCAGCCAGTGATGCTTGACTTCGGTGATCAGTTCACTGTGGAACAAGAAGTAAAGAGAAGTATTCTAGAAGACTGATGATTATAAGATTATGACTGCGCAGTTATATGCAGTTGGGTGATATAATAAATGAAAAAATTAGTATGGAATGAAAAATATCTAAAAATGATTTTTCTTTAAATTAACACTAGAAAGACAGAAACTTAGTATATACCTATATTGCCGAAAAGCAGTCAAAATGACTGGATTGTAAAAGAATAAATAATGAGTAAAGAAATTTGTTTAAAATTAATTTTTAATATTTTTTTTTTATTATTTACAGTTATATAACAAGTTATTAACAATAATATTGACAATAATATTAACAATATAAGTAAATATTAACAATAAAAAAATTCTATATTGTACAAAATTCTAAAAAATTGTGTCATTATATACATCATTGTTTTTCTAATTGAAATTAAAAGCAGTCAAAATAACTTCTTAAGGCAATCTAGTGTTAATGTTTAATTTAATTTATGTAATTTTTTATCAAACGTCCTTTTGAAAGGACAATCACCTTTAGCCTCTTCATATTTTCTTTAAGATTAAATTGGTAATTTTTTTTTTTTAATGTTGTAGCTTAATTTCGAAAAATATACATACTTTGGAGTATTTATGAGCTCAAAACTATTTCGTTCATCGTTGTGTGAAAATATCAAAACTGAATTTATAAAACTAAATTGGAAATTGAATTCATGAAATTTTAAGCAGTCTTGAGAAAAATTCGTCACCACTCTGTGTATTTGGTGAGGAATCCTAATGGGTGTCCAGGGTCCACGTAGTCAAATGCGATAAAATTGTAAATTTGATAAAAGAAAATTGTGTTTTGACGAGTGATTTTTTCCACTGGAGAGAAAAATATATATTTAACTCGATCCTCAAAATTACGTTAAAATGAACACATTTTCTAAACAAATCAGTATTTTTATTCCATCACTGTAATTTTCGGTAGATGCATAGGAAAACCAATTAGAATTAGGTCCGAATAATGTAAGCCTGAAACAAATTACCGTAAAATAGTTTTCGATGGGGGGAAAATTTATCATAAGAAACTGTTAAGATTTGCATTTGGCAAAAACTTTTTTGAAAATTTGCGAATACTTTTAATATTTGGCTGATTTGCTGGCTAAAAATTTGAAATCCTTATAGCAGTCCCTTTATTGGGATCTAAAGAGATTTTTTTTTTAAACAGGAGAGAAAAATTTCTAGGAATATTCCTTTTGCTGAAACATGATAATTCTTTTAAATCTCAATACTTTTTATTAGTTAAAAATTGTAAATAAAAGAAAAAATATTTACATGGTATAAAAAAATATGTAGAAGGCACAAAAAAATAGGAACCCCCATAATAACATAAGTTCTAATTATCGTATTTTCACGTATTAGGACTCATTATTACTGGTTAGTAGAACAAATCTTGGGTACGCTAATTAATTAGGGATGGTAATATCTGACTTTACTAAAACAGGCATAAAAACGTACTTTGCATGAATAACCTCTTCGTACCTGAATATAGCAAAATAATATATAGGAACATAGCAAAAAAATATTTTAAAGTTCCGAATTTCTATTTTAATGCCTAAGTCATATTAAGATTAACAAAATATATAATGTACTACCAGGAGAGTTAATAATTTTAGGTACACATGCGTGAATCTCAGATCTTAACTAAGTAAAAAAATATAAATATTTCAAATGTTAAATTGCACCTAAAGTAAGAACAAACATGCATATTGTTATAATATTACCTATTTTATTAAATGTATGTATGTATACCTAAATGTAAAAAACTTAATTAATAAAATTTTTTATGTCATTAAAATACACATAAAAACATTACTAAATCGATAGAAAATTAATACTATGAGAGATTTCACTTGACTACTACGCTGTTAGGAATTTCGATATACGTACACAAACCTGCATGTTTTTGACTGTATTATTTTTAAATACTAAGTAAATATAAATTTAAAAAATTCAAACAGGTCACAGAAATACTAAGTCAAAAGAAAAAATATATATTTTCAGAATAACTAAATTATATAATATTTAAAATTACTTGTGTTTCGAGCAGGTGGATTTAGCGTCACTTCTGTTAAAATGGAATTCTACCCAAATAATTACATGTTCTGCACCTCCTGAGGAAGTTTAAACGAATGTTTCAGTGAAGGTAAAACTATAAATTTGCGTGTTTTTAGAAGCTGAGGAGGGAACATATGTGATAATGAAAAGGCTAAGCATACGTATTTTTCAACGGATTCCAATTTCTAACCTTCAAAATATAGGGGGTTAATAGATGGGAATACACATCCGGTTTGCACAGATTACAGTGCTGACGCAAAATATCCTCAGTGGTATCCGGATCAGGGGTTAGAGTCCCCTTGTAATCAGGCTAACCGTGGGAGGTTTTCGTGGTTTTTCTCTCCATGAAACACAAATGCGAGTTAGTTCCAGCAAAAAGTCCTCCACAAAGGCAATAATCTCTCAATCAGGAGTTCCCCTTGGATTGGGTTCAAAATCCCAAAGCTACAGAGGTGAACATGAGTAGTCGTAAACCCAAAAAAATTGGGTCGGTTGTTCAACGACGGTTATAAAATAAAAAATAAACAAGGAATGGCATCTTTTTGTCTCACCTGGACACTTTATTTTAGCTTGACAAGACTGGACACTATGCGCGAGTCCGTCGCAAGGTCTTCCATTTCCAGACGGTGGGGGGTTGTTGCAAGATCTGTAGCGATGGATGGAACCTCCTTGACCACAAGTCACTGAACAGGATGACCACTGACTCCAAGATGACCATTTTCCATCACCTAAAATAAATGCCCATAGTTTGATTTATTCCGTCATGACATCTTAAGGAATCGGATTGGAATTAAAAACTGATTTTAATGGCGCAATATCTGAAAACGATAATACAGAAATTTAGTTTGATTAAATATGTTTAGCTCATCTAGAATCACGTACATATCTTCTGCGAAGAGCAGTAAATTTCAGAGTTCAATACAGAGCTTGCGCAAAATGTACTCACGTGAACGAGCGGGATGCTGCGTGCAAGTGCTAAATCTCTCTATTGTTAACGTAGCTATACTTTCATGGAATGTACACAACATGCACAGAATATAGCCACGGGATTCTCAATGCATGCGGAATGGAATTTACACAGCATGCTTAGAATATACGTACGTGCGGTATGCTGCATGCAAGTTTCAAAACTCTCTAGTGTTAACGATGAAGTATATACAATATACACAACAAACACTATACGTTTAAAAAAATGCGGGATGTTGAGTGCTAAATCTCTCTATTGTTAATGAAGCGAAGGAGTGACCTTCATGGAATATATATGTTACCGGCAAAGCATGAAACGCCGGCATTCTATAGAATGTTTAAGCTCTGGATATTTTTTTTTAATGGCGTTCACTTGGAACTATTGTCCATTAGCCACAGAAAGTGCCAGAACTGCCAACTCTCTTTTCGTTACCCAGTGGGCACCTGTGGCGAAGCCACGGCGGTGGAGCAGCGTCGCCCACATCACACTACCACAACACGTTTATAGGGCGTTTCACATTCACACATTCACACACAAAGAAGAAAGGACATAGAACACAGATAAAGAGAAAGAAACACCCATGCCTTGCCCGGGATTCTGACCAAAGAAATAAAAAGCATGTGTGAATAATAAAAAAAATGACAGCTGGTGTAATAAAGTCTCCAACTTAAATATAAACGGCCAGTCAATATGAAAAATGACAAAATCTAAAATTCACCAAAAGCCATAAATAAACCTATTGTTCACAACAATAAAAATGTCTACAGCGACGATGAGAAGATAAACATTTTTGCCGAAACTATAGAAAAACAGTTCTTAAATACCTTCCCATCATCCAACAAGCAGCAAGAGGAACGTGCTAACTAAACTTATAATAATTACGTCAATAGCAATAGCAGCCAAAATTCCATTCATCAAGTGAATCACGATGAGATCACCAACATTATAAAAAAGCCAAATAATAGAAAATCACCTAGCATGGATAACATTTACAGCAGAATGATTAAGCTCCTCCCTGTAAATAAGATCAGAGATATTATAGCGATATATAATACATGCCTTAATCTTAACTACAATCCTAATATTTGGAAAAACGTTATCATAATCCTATTTCCAAAGCATGACATAGACTCCAGAAAACTTTCGACCCATAAGCCTCCTGTCAACTTTAGGAAAAATGCTAGAAAGGATCATTCTCACCTGGCTAAAATCCCTTTACTCCAAATGAGAAGTATGGGTTTTGCAAGAAACTCTCCACCACGAAGCAACTCATCCGTCTCATTGACTTTATTAGCAATGGCATCTTCAAAAAAGAAACCACTGCTCATGATAGACATGGTCAAAGCATTTGACCGCGTCTGGTATAGAGCCCTCATAACTAAATTAATAGCACAAAACCTTCTATTTAATATCATTGATTCTTACATAATTAATAGAACCTTTCATATCCGACTAAACAGACACCTTTCAAACGAAATCCATGCGGGAGTCCTGCAAGGAAGAAGTTTGGGACCCATCCTCTACCTCATTCTTACCAGTGTTTTCCCGACCTGTGAAAATCAGAGAAATTTATATTATTATACAGATGTCGTTGCTATAGCCATCAGATCTTTGAATTCCAATCTAGATGTAAGAAATCTTAATACCAGCCATCGAATCCTGGTGTGCTGATAATAAAGTCTCAATTAATGCCGATACATCCAAACTAATGCTAATTCGTCGTAAAAAGAGGCACAAGAGAATCAAAGATAAGGTGATACTTTTTAATCGAATAATCATACTAGTCAATCAGGCCGGCTATCTGGAACTAACTATCAACGACAGGCTAATCTGCAAGTAAAAAGGGTATAAATAAGAAGCTGTCTAAGGCCGATACTTCAGTACCCTTGAACCTCAAGAGAACTCTATGTCTGATGTGCATTACAAGATTGCTTGTTACTTAACTTTTTAATATCAGATATATTTCGTCAAATACAAATCCAATACTTTATATTTCAACATAAAATTTTTCTGATTAGGATACTCCCTCGAGCAGGAAATGTCCATTTTGTGATCCAGTTCGGGAGTATCCTGCCATATCTTCTCAATTGCTAATCTCAGATAGATGCTAGACAGTAGCACAAACTAAAGTCTGCTATAGCTTCCGTTATTTTTCTTGCGATGACCACTTTTAATGCCAGTGTATCAGTTTCCTAAGGACCCTATATCAGATGAAGGAGTGGTTCTACCGCTTAGAGGGCAGGGACTCTAAACACAACCTCAGTCTAAGTCTAAAAAAGTCCCAAAGTTTAAGTCTTGAAGTCTAAAATAATTTTCAAACTTAAAAAGAAGCGGGGAAAAGGAGAGTTCAACCTCCATTCATCATTTAAAGACTCCAATCAAACATGGAAAAATATCAAACAAATGCTGAATAATAATGGCGATCACTGACTCTATTGGCTAAATTTACAATTCAGTTGCACCATCCTTGGGAAAGGGTTGATTGTTCCAACAGTTGGCGATACGGTTAGGGTATCTATCATTGAGGGGGGGAGGTGGTAAGCTGACATGAAAAAAGAGCAGTGGAACGTGGGAGATACCCTTATGCCAACGAGTTTTACTACAATGGTAAAAACCGAACTGAAACATTTCGTGTCATCAAAGACACGCTAAGCTGCTCCTTGCCGGCACTACGAAACCTCTCTCGTTTCACTATTTAGTTCAATTGCTATTTTTAATTGGTCTAATTGAGAACGATAATTTTTTGTTGTTGTTAAAATCTCATAAAGCAATGTTCTTTTTCAACCACCAGACACAGAGACTCTCTTTAACAAAACCTGCTTTTAGACTGTTGTCTAAAAATGATCCAATTTTTTTCTTCCTCCTCTTTACTTGTTCTGAAAAACGTTTATGTAGAGCAGGGATGAGCAACACGCGGCCCGCGGGCAGCTTGTGGCCCGTTAAACATGTTTATGAGGCCGCCAAGCATTTCTAAAATTGAATTTATTTTATCGACTTTCTTCCATCGTATTGTTATAAATTTAATTATAATGAAATGGTAGTACATACTAAACCGAAACAATTTTTTGTGACGAGTCTTGATCTTGACTCGTCACAAAACTCGTCGACGACTTGTTCCGGCGACTTGTTGATCGGTGCCGCGTGTGTGCTTGTTTGTGTCTGCTTCTGTCACACAATCAGTCAGACTGGTAAGCTGTTAACAAGCAATTTTAGCAACTCTTGTGTTTCTTGAAAGGCGTGAGTGCAATATTAGTGCAATCCATAATAGCATGTCGGAAAAGCAAACAAAAAAACGGAAGGTTGCTGATGAGCACTGGCATTTCCATGAAAAGTGGAAATTTGATTATTTTTTCACTTTCGTCAAAGATAAAGCTGTATGCTTAATATGTTCAGATACTGTGTCGACATTAAAGGAATACAATATAAAAAGGCATTACGATACAAAACATGAACAACAATATAAAAACTTAACTGGACAACTCCGGATAGATAAGTTTAAACAAATGGAGAAAAACGTGGGAAACCAACAAGCTATTTTTAAAAATCAAGCTATTTAATCAAATACGGCAGTAAAGGCTAGTTTTATTGTCAGTCAAATACTGGCGAAAAAAATAAAACCCTTTGCGGATGGAGAGATGATAAAAGAATGTCTGACTGCTGCTGCAGAAATAGTATTTCCTGATAAAATAAATATTATTTCAAACATTAGTTTATCAAGATTCACCATTGCAAGGAGAAGTGAAGACTGGTCCGAGAACATAGCAACAACGCTTCGTGAACGCATTGCAAAATTCGAATACTGTTCTTTGGCCTTTGATGAGAGTTGCGATATTTGCGATACAGCACAACTGGCTATATTTTTACGTGGTATTGACACCAAATTTAATATTACCGAAGAATTGTGTTCACTGATTCCAGTGCAAGGGACTACAACCAGCAAAGACCTTTACGATGAACTAAAGTCTGTGTTGGTTTCTAAGTTGTGTAAAAAGTTGTGTAAAATTTTTCAATTTTATTAGAAAAGATTATTGGTATATCGACAGATGGAGCACGAGCAATGTCAAGCATGAAGGTAGTATCGGGAAAGCTATTTCTAGACATTAAGAAGGTCACAAGAAGGGAAATATTCGTTAACCACTGCATAATTCACCAGGAAAATTTGTGTGCGAAAAGATTGAGTTTACCAAATGTCACAGTACCAATAATTAAACTAATCAATTTTAAAAAGTGAATTTAAAGAATTCCTGAAAGATTTAGAAACTGAATATGGCGACGTGGTTTTTAATATCGAAGTACGTTGACTTAGTAGAGGTGCAATGTTAAAAAGAGTATACAACTTAAAAAGCAATACAATTGTTCGTGGATATGAAGGGATATGCCTTTCCTCATTTTGGTAATAAAGAATGGATGTGCGATTTTGGGTTTCTTATCGACATGACTCAACATCTCAATGATCTTAATGTGGAACTTCAAGGCAAAGGACAGTTTATTCACAATTTTTATGATAAAATTCAGGGCTTTGAGCGCAAATTAAAATTGTGGAAATAGCATCTTTTGCAGAACAATGTGTCTCATTTTCCACATTTAGAAAAAGAAAACATTACTACTTCTCAAAAATACGCACAATATATAGACATTTTAATCAACGAATTTCAATTACGATTCCAAATGTTCAAAGCTGAGAAGACAGCGGTTTCCATGAAAATGTTTTCCTCGCCACTTAATATCGATGTGGATACAGTTCCCGAAGACTTTCAAATGGAAGTGATTGACATGCAGAATAATTCCGATTTAAAAAATTTATTTTTCTCAGTAAACTTCGAAAATTTTTATAAATCGTATGTGAGCCCTGAGAAATTTCCGCTTTTGATGAAAAATGCAAAGCAAATGATGTCTCTGTTCGGAAGTACGTATATTTGCGAACAATTTTTTTCAACCATGAAATTGATCAAAAATGACCACCGATCAAGATTGAGTGATGCACGATTAGAAAGTTGCGTACGTGTAGCTACCTCATCAATTCCGGCTGATGTTGATCAGCTTGTATCGAAAAAACAGTGCCAAATTTCTCATAAAAAATGTCAAGTAAATTCGTTTTATACCTTTTCTTGTTTGTTTTTATTTTGCATTAAAATTTGTATATGAAATCCTTACTTTTTTTTTAAATTATATATTTTTTATTCCAATGTTTATTATAAATAAAGTTTTGTAAATTATTAATAAGTGTTACTTTGTGTGCGGCCCGCCAAAAAATTTTAAAATTTCAATTGGTCCGTTGATTTAAAAGGTTGCTCACCCCTGATGTAGAGGGAATCGTTTAAGTGATTGCGATCCATCGTACTCGTGGTAACAGGGATACCCATATAACAATTTTTTATACGGTAGTTGAAACAATACTGCACCTATAGGACAAAATGAACAGTTTACGATCGGCCATGGGGGTCTCTTAATATAACAAATGACAGTTAAAAAGTAATAAGTCGGTCGCCTTCCACTCATTACTTTTCCGTCAAAGATGCACCACATGTACATATTATTATTAATACTATCAATAAATATGTCATTATTATAATATTTTATATTATTCTGAAAATTATTTCACTTTTGTTTCTTAAAATTTTCTTCACTCTTTTTATGAACCTTCTAATGCTTACCGTTATTTCAGAAATACTTAAAAAAACGCCTTGTTGTTGTTGTCGGCCATTGAGACAGAGGTGTGTGATTGCTCTTGTATTCGGGTGGCGCCATCTATAGCCAAAAATTCGACTTCTGCCACAACCGTGCGTTACACCCGTTTTATAGCGCGCACCCATTCACACATCCATTCCTTCATCCACAGATCGTAATTTTGACCTAAACCAAAGTCTGATCCATTTCCAATTCTGTATCTTTAGATATTATGGGCACATGCAGGGCTTTGTGACCCGACACATTTAGCGTGCACCAGGCACCATTTACTAAGCAGGGAGTCTTCAGCTGGTTGGATTCGAAATTCCGCTTCCAAAAAATGCCTTACATTACTAATATCAACAGTTTCTTTTAATCATTTAAAATTTTCAATTTTTGAAAAATGGGTCACATATTTTAAAAAGTGGTCATTGTTAAAAAAAAAAAAAAGTGTCCAATAGTTTTTTAATGCTTTGCATACTTACGTGGACAGTCCTTGAGAGCAAAGCATGCCTGAGACTCTTGTGCACTTCCTTGGCAAACATGGCCTTCTGAAGCGGGATGATGATTGTCACAGATCCTGTACCGGTGCCTGTTTCCTTCTCCACAACTTACAGAACACAGAGTCCAGGGTGTCCACTGACCCCATTCTCCATGCACTAAAACACAATAGGTTTTTAGTAATTATCAACTAAAAAATAATAGGTTTCAAACATTATCAACTGAAGAGCTTAAGCAACGTTGATAATTCAAGTGCTTGCAATCGTCGTCAATAGAAAAGGAGAACCTGATGGGTGCATTTTTCGCTGATAAATGTAGTTTACTAATCATGTTCTCCTTCTTCCTCAACGGCAATCGGAGGTGTGTTATTCGCACGTAGTGAGATTGGCTCTTTAAGAGAAACTTACGATATCACATTTTTAAGGTATTCGAGAAATATTAACTTTAGAATGTACAGGGTGAGCACAAATGTATGCCTGGGTTTCGAATGTTTGTATGGAGGGTTAACTGAATGTAATCAATAACAAACTTCCTAAAGCCGGAAAAAATTTTGAAAACCTCCGATGTGTCCCTCCGCTTATGTAATGCTTACGAGGTGATGTGTGAACAGGCTTAATATTCTAAGAAGTTTTATTAATGTGATTTATGTTTAAATTTGCAAGTAATTTTACCATTCATAAGAGTTTCCTGTAATTTATAAATTCCAACTGGCTGTGAGCCTAAAATAAATTTCGGAAAAATAATATCGCAACATAAATAAAGTGTAAGATTTGCCATGTTTTGAGTGTTATAACTTATTTGGCTATATTTGTGTCAAATATCACCGTTAGTTACGTTTTGGGTAGCATCATGCAGGGTATAGCACGCTTGCGGAGTCTTCCAAATTTTGAAATTTAAATTTAAAAAACGCGTTTTATTGTAAACACTTTAAGACAATATACAGTTTCCTTCCCGAGTGTCCAATAAATAACTGAGCTATTTTGAACGTAAATATATATATATAAAAAAAAAAATCATGATTTGAGATTTTAAAAAAAATGTGGCGCTTGCTGTGTTATTATTACAAAAGCAATACATTTAAAAAATACATTGTGTTTGTTTCAAATTTAACCACTAGGGGGCTCAGGTGGTGTTACGTATTATCAAAATACACAAAGAGTCTTTCCCTTTTACTTTGACTTTCAAGACTTTTTTTGCCCCTGGAATACGGTGGCCTTTATTAAAAGGTTAACAGCTAAATACTCTTTCAAAGGGGCCGGAAAAACCAAAGTTGTCTCTTAAATTGAGTGACCTTTATTCGAAGTTCAACACATTAGAATTTCGATTCAAAGGGACCGGAATCAACAGAATTGTTCTTTGAATAGAGTGACCCTTATTAAAAGGTAAACAAAGTGAGACTTTTATTCAAAAGGATCTGAACAAACAGAATTGTAGCTTAAATAGCATTACTCTGATAAAAAGGTAGCATATTAAGACTATTCTTCAAAAATAACCGGAAAAAAAAACAGAATTATTTCTTCAATAAAGTGACCCTTATTAAAAGGTAAACACTTTAAAGCTCCAATTCCTAGGCCAATAGAATTGCTCCTTAAATTGTTCCTACTGGAGTAGGAGAAACCTTTCACTCGATTATGCTGTTAAATTTCGATTCTGTTGACTGTGAAAGATATTTGAAATACATCCAGATAGCAAAATAAGGTTTATTTTCATTCAGAAAAAACCTTTTAATGCAAACCTAAAATATTTTTATGCGGTTTACGTGTAAACCTTAAAACGAGATCTGTGACACTCTGCTCTATTCCGCACACATTACCCTAATCCAATACCTTGGAAAATAAACTTATATATTAAAAACTTAAATTGGGATTGACTTAGGGCTTTCAAGCGTAAAAAAATCCTGGAATAAAACTAGTCTTAAGTAGAAAATAATCTTAAATCTAGTTAATTATAAGGTTTCTTTTCATAACGTCCTGTATGCTCAGCCACCTAAGTGACAATCGCTTTTAAAAAAGCTTTAAAATAAAATTTTTAATCCTTTTAGGATGAAACTGCATTATTTTTGCTTTATTGAAAAAAGATTTTTAGTACAAAAATTTTCCTGACAATAAAAAGAAAATTCTGACATAAGGTTGCCGTAAGGTTACATGCTCTCTGGGCATTTTCAAAAGGGTTTTATTTAGTTCTTTAAATGAAATAATTTTTTTTTTAATAAAACAGAGATGCGATCAGTGCAAAGTGAATAAAATCGCGATGTACCTTACATACCTGAGCATGGAACTCCCGTGTTACACTGTTTCGATTCTCGATAGTTGCCTTGACACCACTTTCCTCCGAGGCTTGGGGTGGGCCGGCACTCCCTGTAACGACTTATCTGACCCTGACCACAAGACACACTGCATGCTTTCCACTCTGACCACTCTGTCCACCTGCCATCTCTGGCTGCTACATGGAATAGATATTTAAGTAAAAAAGTATCGACACTTTTCTGGCTTATTTAATGGATGTAGCAACATGAATTCAAATTTGCCTCAACGCAATCAGACAAAGATTATAAAGAAATATTTAATAGTATAAAAAATAAAGTAAGTAAAAAATAAAGTAAGTAAAAAATAAATAAAATATATTACAGAGTAAAAAAAATATTAAAAATTATTTAAAATATTAAAAATTTTTGAAAAATAATTACAAAATAGATAAATTAGCAGCGAAAAAATATAATGTAATCCTCAGTAAACACGATTATTATCCGCAAAAACAGTGCATTCTAATAATGTATTAATATTATTGAATTCCTATTAATGTCATAATATAGACAAAGCAAAATATGTCATTTCAAAAGTAACCTTAATTTTACCAAGTAAAAATATCATAAAAATTCACGAAAAATAAAACACAAATAGGAACACAAGGGAGAAGGAAGCCATGCATTTACAAATAACTTGCAACAATTATTTTTGTAACTAAGTTGTCAGATTACTCAATACAAAATTAAAGCGTAAATAGACGATATATATTTATATAATGCAAGCATACTGAAGTTAAGAACAACGTTTGATCTGTCCATTACCTTATATTGACTCGAAAACTGGATTTCAGCAAGGTAATAATATTATTATACAGGATAATTCAAAATTTATTATAAATAAAAAGTCGAATTTTGAATACAACATTCGACAATTTATATAGAAATTCTTGACATGTATTGAATAATATTAATTATTTGATTGAATATTGAAGAAAGTTGTTAGTTATAAAATTTCGAGCCATTTACTATAAAGCAAAGATCTAATTTTAATATTCGTTTGCCACGGATTTGTCCAAATCAGATTTGCACATTTTGTATAAAATTTAATTTCATTTGTTGGGATTGTTATGGTTATTTTTAATCAATTTTGGAAAAGTATGGCTAATTGTTTTTTCGATAAATAAATATTACTATAAATTCCTTTTATTTTATTTATTTGATTAAAAATGGTATTTAAATAAACGTTTTTAGAAGCACTAAAATTCCTCGTAATAAGTTTACTTTTAGTAAATTTAAATCAATCCTTTTATAGTAAATGTCAACAATGCAGAGGTTTTATTCATTTTTAATACTTAAATCCAAAAAAAATTTAGAAGTAATATTATTTTTATGATTATGTTACCGGCAAAGTATGAAATCCGGCATTATATATAATGCCTAAAACTAGCAGGCAGAGTATGAAATGATTTATATTTCACACATTGCCTAGGCATTATATATAATGCCGAATGCTATTTAGGCAAAGTATGGAATAAACGTCCTGATGAGGTTATTATGTAAATGATGTGCATGTTACTGTGAATGATCGAAATCGGTGGTTGTTGACTTTCACCGGTGAATGTTGACAATCACAAAGTCGCTGAATGTCCGAAATATTTATTACATCCGATTTGATATTAGTTTATTCGTGGATATAATTACATTTATTCGATATTTTAGTACAGTGATTCTCAACCACTGTGCCGCGGCACTTTTGTGTGCCGCCAAATTCTTAAAATGTGCCGCCAAATATTACAAATGATACAATAAAAATTATAATGCTTTTTTTATTACGAGTAAAGTTAAGATTAAAGAAAAGTGTGTGTATATATATATATATATATATATATATATATATATATATATATATATATATATATATATATATATATATATATATAACATTATATACGCATAATATTATATGTATAATATTATATATATGTATATAATTTTTCCACGCTTTAACCGTGTGAACATCTTTGTTGGCGATTGTCTTGTCTCTGACAATCTTAAAATAAGTCAAAATAAGAAGGAAATGTTTAAATTGTCTGACACACAATTTTAAAAAATGTTGAAATAAGTAGGAAATTTAATGATTATTAAAGTTATTAATTAACAAAGGAAAGCAAGCTAAATATTAACTTTCAAGCAGAAATAAAAGCTAATCATTAAAGTAAGCTATGCAATTAATAATTATAAAAACAAATTAACAAAGGATAACTAACAAAAAAATAAGCTAACAATTAATAATTAGCAAAAGAACTAGTTCACAAAAAAATAAAAATGTAAAAAAAAAAAAAAAACAGTTAATAACTATAAAAAACAAGCTAACAATTAATAACTAGCAAAAAAAATAACTGTTAATAACTAATAAAAAATTAGTCGAAAGAAATTATTAATCCCTTAATAAACGTGCTTTTATAGTGCATATTATTTTATTTCACATTCAAAATTATTATCACAAACTATTTAACACAGTGTATTATAGGTGTATGATTAACAACTTTAAACTAATTTTTTTCATTGTGTGCAGTCAAATTTCGAAATTGTTAAAAGTGTGCCGCCACAAAAAAAAAAAAAAAAAAAAAAAAAAAAAAAAAAAAAAAAAGGTTGAGAATCACTGTTTTAATACTTACTGACGATAGATTAGAAGAAACATCAGTGTTTGGAGTACCGGGCAAATAGTATATACCGGGCAATGATACTTGACCTTAAAAAAATATCAGTGTAGGGTATACCGGGTAAATGTATACCAGGCAATGGCACTTGACCTTAAGAAACATCGGTGTAGGGTATACCGGGCAGTGGCACATAACTAGACCCAGTATATATTTCGCACATTTACCAAAGGTCTAGTCTTACCAGGTCTAGTTATGTGCCACTGCCCGGTATACATTTGCCCGGTATATCCTACACTGATGTTTTTTTAAGGTCAAGTGCCACTACCTGGTATACATTTGCCCGATACTCCAAACACTAATCTATCGTCAGTAAGTATTAAAATATCGAATAAATCTAATTATATCCACGAATAAATTAATATCAAATCGGATGTAATAAATATTTTGGACATTCACCAAAACGACTAAGTGATTGTCAACATTCACCGGTGAAAGTCAACAACCACCGATTTCGGCCATTCACAGTTACATGCACATCATTTACATAATAACCTCATAAGGACGTTTATTCCATACTTTGCCTAAATAGCATCCGACATTGTATATAATGCCTAGGCAAAGTATGTAATACTTCTCATATTTCATACTTTGCCTAAAAACGTCAGGCATTATATATAATGCCGGCGTTTCATACTTTGCCGGTAACATATATATACGAAACAGCATTTATTCCTCGGGGTAAATATTATTGAATAAAATTGCATAATTTTATAAATTATAGAAAATTAAATTACTATCTATAAATATATAGAAAGATAGATAGATAGATTGATAGATATAGATAGATATGAATAGATATATAGATATATATAAATCATGGATTAATATGAATAATCCCGAAAGATGCAATTGGGCGCCTATTTTTAAGAGCTCAAAAACATGTCCACTCTCACCATCTTCATATGAATGATATGAATCTTCATATGAATAAGCAAATAAATGTCTTAAAGCACTATTCAAAATATTTATGCCTTTAACTGAAATTCAGTTATTAATTCACTACCACTTGGAGAAAATCATCCTCAGATGGATTAAAGGTATGTTAATTATGATTTTGAATAATTCGAAAACTTACCGCAGGAAGCGAGTAGACAAAGTTCAATAGCAAGAGCTGCCACAAACCAAATGGAAGACATTTCATTCAGAACAAATAAATAACAAAAATATGCAGAATTTTTATTCAAACAAATTAATTGTTATTGTTAAAAATGCTGATGTAATCACTTCCTCATCCGGAAGGAAGTGTTTCTTTGAAATCAGTGATGGCGGCAAAAAAGAAAGCGAAACTTAAAAAGTGTTTCATTAAGTACGCCTTTTTTATATTTTAGGTCATTATTTTATGATTAAGAGTGAAAAACTGAGAAATTTTAGAAATTAAGCAACGAAATCAGATACAGAAATGTACTTTTTCTAAAAATAAATAAACCTTTTCGGATTTTTACCTTTAAAATGATGGAGCAGCGATGAACTAAAAAATAGGGTTCAAATTGGCAATGTCCCCCAGTGAACTGATCGTAAAGACACGGTTCCAAGTAGAACACCGAAGTCAAGTATCACTGGTTGCGGTCAGTAAGCGGGTGGGGGTGGGGGGGGGTAAGCGAGTTTAGTTTCACTTTACGGGAACTGAGCCATCGTGGCTCAGGGCATTTCCATGAAGAGAGTTCCAGGGTTCGAATCCCAGCGAAGACTGGTTTGCACTCGACTGACATAAAATATATCCAGTAGAATCTTCTAACCAATAGATATCTTCACGGTTTTCCTCTTTACGTATGTAGAATACGAATTAGTTCGAATAGAAAGTCATCTTAGCTGTGGAATCAAATCCATACGGCTTCGGATTTAAACATTGACAGTCGAAAGCTCTAAATCGGGATGGCCGTTCAACACCGGTTAACGATGCTATAAACGACCGGCATGCCATAAACGATCGCAGGACCTTTTTGGAGAACCGTAATTTCTGAGGATAAAATCGCGAAACTCATTATCCCAATTAACCGTGAAAAAATTTTTTAGAACTTTTATATTTTTATAATTTATATTTATTTTTAATATTTTATAAATTTATAACCGTCGTTGAACAGCCGACCTAATTTGAGTTTACGACTATTAATGTTCAACTCCATAGCCTTCTAATTTTTAATCCAACCCAGAAGACAAGGGAACTCCTGGAGCAAGTATTGAGAGAAAGTTGCTTTCTACTAGGACTTTTTGATGGAATTAAATGGTGGAAATACTCAAAAATAGATGGAAATACTCATAATAAAATAGATGGAAATACTAAAAAAATACCACCTTCCATGGTAATGAGGTTGGCCCATTTATGCAAATACCCTCGCGTCCCTTAGAGTTCGAAAGAAGCATTTAAAGTATTTCTGTTGAATACTCGCAGTGGAACAAGGCCTAGTGTCTATTCCCCGCGTCGAACTCTTAAACCGTCCACCAATATGACATCAAATTAGCTAAACGCCTGCTCTGCACCTCTTCGTGGGGCAAGGGAGAAACGTCCTTGGACAGCAGGCAGAGGGGACACGACAGTGAAATAGAAGCTTGAGATCGAGAGCTCGGACGAGGATGATTTTGGTCCGCCTGAGGGAGTCGAGTCTTCGTTTGAAGAAAAGCAAAAAAGAGTGGTCGACGACGGCGCAATAGAGAATATGAGTAGAACTCTTGAAGGTCATTTACAGCGGCTGCAGTTCATGAGCATTACTCAAGAGTTCGTCCTGAACATGTCGACTTCTTTCGTATACGCTCAGCTCGAGGCCGAACGTGCTTCAGGTGAAATGATTAAGCAGAATAGCAAAAGGAGAAGACTTTCACTGAAGCTATCAAAATGGGCCGCGAAGCACACCATTCGAAAAAGGCTAAAAGACATGTCCTCATGATCAAGACAAAGGAGAACTCAACACCAGAAGTAATGGAAGAGATCTTAAAGGGGAAAATTGACCCAGAAAAGATGGAGCTCAAGGTCAAAGAGCTCAAAAAGACGCAGAAGGACGAATTAGAGACCAGACAGGACGTAGAACTCTTGAAGGAGAAAGTTGAAAAGAACCTGGGAAAAGCAAATGTTCTGCGAAGGGCCGAAAAAACGCAATCCGCGTATCATAATTTACGAGCCTCACCAAAAGCTTAAGAGATAACAACTATGAAGTCAACGATGGCGACTTTGAGGTCGCATTTCCTAGGAAGGCCAAAAAAGGGGTGCACTGGGTGGTCGCGGTGAAGGCAAGGAGCTTTAAAGCGTTTTAAGCCGATGGACTTACTCTTTTTCTCAAATGGAGAAATTAGCAATTTGTCGGACATAGATGTTCACTTTTAAAGCATCTTTGAAAAGAAAAAGGAATAGCAAGGAGAAATTTTAAAAGTCTCTTTGTATTTTTACAATATATATTAACATCGAGTCCCCTGATTAAAATAGCCCTTTTTTTGTCCGTAAAATTATACTATGTAACAGTTAAAAAAAAAAATCGAATTTTACAATTTTATAGGCATAACCATTTCGAAGTTCGTTCAAAACAGGGCATGATATCTTTAGATAGAATACGTGGATGCAAAAAATTTACTTAAAACTTTAATTGCAAAACATTTAAATGATTCAAAAGCCAATCGATGCATATAAAAATATTTTATATCAAAATGTTCTTTAAATGTTTTGTTAAATGTGCATGAAATTTCAGATTTTTATTAACGAATAATTTTTGCGTTATGAAAGTAAGAAGCGTAGAAATTTTTTGAAATAGCGGTTACTGCTACAACTATTTTTATGCTTACAATGTATGGTAAATTGCACCATACAGTACAAAATACATCGATAAATTAAATTAGATTAAAATTTACATTAAAAGAAATCTGCACATTATGGTATCAATATTAGTGATTTTAGATTCTTAGTAACATACTTGAAAAAAAATTATGTGAGAAAAAAATTTAAAGTATAAGACTCGTTTTAATTTAAATATTTTGAATTAATTTGTTTGAGCCCCCCTGTCGGGGGAGACTTGACCCGTTGTCGGGCAGAGTCTGGCGCCATCCTTGATGATCGCGGACCTGTCAACGCTTGCTAATTTTACGGCGGCCCGCTGGGGGGGGGGGCGGACGTTGATTGTTTATATTTTAGATTATTTTGATTTATTAATTTAATTTAATTGTATTTAAACATGCCTTTAGAATAAAATACAGTTACACCAAAAAATAAGTATGAAGTGATTTAACATTTTAACTTATTAGAACGTTAAATCAATGAGAACCTTAAGCTTGTTTCTTTGCAATGAGACGGTTCCATCTGGGGGTAATCAGAGACAATAATACATTAAAAAATTTATGTTACTACCTTCGGGGGCCCTTTTTTTAAATAAATAAAATTTAAATGGAACACAGATATTTTTAATTTAGGGTATAAACATGGGAATTTAAATTCAGTTTCAATGAAATATTCGGCCCGGTACCATTTGATCCGGGAATTCAAGAGAGAAATATTCTACCATCCCTTTCTTCCTGTTATTTCAATGGAAAAAATCGATGCGAGAATTTAAATGTAGACAATCTTAAAATATGGTGTTTTATTATGGTGCATTTGGTTGTACAGAAAAATTTGTTAAAGGACCTTATACATTCCATAGGTAAGTTAATTTATACCTTTTTTATATTCATTTTATTTACTATTTTCATTTAATTACTTTTTGCAAGTGCATCTTTTCTTTAAAACATCATATGGATCCCAATTATTCCATTTTATTTATTCTCAACTCTAAATTAAAATTTTGAAAACTATCTACTAAGTTAAAATAAATCAAAAGGAATACAACTTAACCATAGAGAAATGATAACATAGGTTTATTCATTATTAATACATTATTTGTTTTAAAACTACATCTAAAATGTAGTGGACAAAGTTAGCTAAGTAACAAGTTGGCGACATTGTTGCTTAGCTTTGTTGTTTATTCGTGTTGTATTTTTTTACTCTCTTACATGATTTTCAAAGAATTAATCCAATATTTTTAAATTTCAAACACTTTTATTGAATTAATTTGATAAAATATATTTTCTCACAGAAAAAGAGGGGTTGACAAATTATTACAAAACTATTTGATAAATGGGGCAATGTTATTAAATTATAAGTTCTTTGAGGAAATCATCAGATCTTTTTTAATTGCAATAACACACTAGAGCCGTGGTGGCTCCGGGGATAGAGCGTCCGCATTCCAACGAGGTGAACCGGGTTTGAATTCTAGCGATGGCTGGTCGATAAGAACCTTGCACCGACCACAGTCCTGATGTAAAATGTCATCAGTGATAGACAGATCATGGATAAGAGTCCCTTTGTCTTCAGGGTAACCGTGGGAAGTTTTAAGAAACACAGGTTAGTTGCATCAAAAAGTCCTCCACGAAAGCCAATTTCATTCAGTACTAAATCAAAGAATTACTTTCTGGATTGGGTTCAAAATTATAAGGCCACGGAGTTGAACATAATTAGTCGTAAAGCCTAAATTCGATCAGCTGGTTAATATAATATGTGAAAAAAACTGAGAATACACGGTGATATTAAAGCTTGTTAACAGGTTGAATGCCATGGGGGTCACCGATGACCGGCACCGAGTTTGTTTGTAGCGCCATGGGGGTCACCTGTGACCAGCAAAGCCAAGATTATTAGAAACACGTGAGTAAATTTTTAATTTTTTATATTATTACCCTTACTAAAATGGTTCGAAGATATTAATACAATATAGAACAACACTAAAATAATTTTAGCCAGGCGGGCAAGCCATGCAAAATTAGCGTTGCATTCAACATATTAATCTTATCTCAGGTGTAAAGTTTTCCAGGAAGCATCAAAATCCAAAAGCATTTTTTTAAGGTAATAAATGTACTTTTCATACTAGATTTATATTTTATTTTTCGATTCCTAAACATACCCAAAATCGTTTATTGTAAATTACGAAAATTCCAAATACCAGAAAAGATATTTAACACACTGTGCGATCCAGTAGTATTATAAAATATTATCAAAATTTAAACTCGTTTATGTACTCCAATAACGATAAATCTTTAAAATATATGTATATATATACAGTGATAATATAAATAAGTTCAATTTTTTAATTGCAAACACACTTATGAAATGCTCAGATTTATAAAAAAAAGTGTCTGTAACAACCCCTTTTAAGGCATGAAATTACTCTTTAAATAAAAAATAAAACAAATTTATTCAACAATATTTTAATTACAATGACTAGTATTTTGATTTTTTTTCTTCTTAAATAATGTACAGGATTGAGGGAGGTAAAAAACATTCCATAATTATTTCATTGAAATAAAGACACAGCGTTACGTTGTTGCATTAGTGGATAGGTCAGCATCCCCAGCAGCAGAAGTGAGAACAGTCGTTTCAAATTGCCCTTGCTGTGCCAAATGCTGCAGCGTTGCAAGCTGCGAGGAGTCGGTGACAAGAACTATTTGTTGCATGTTGGAGAGAGTCCCATCATCTTGCAGTTGAACAGCATACACAGGATGCTAAAAAACAAACAGCATTTTATTTTAGAACAAAAAGTCCATTTTATTAACAGTTAGTGTAGATTAATACGGGGTTCATCATTTAAGTAAGAAACGTTTTGTAAAGGAGTAAAATAAACTTTATTTATGAACGTAAATTGTATCACAAACTAAAATATGAACATTTATTAACTTTTCAACATAGTCACCATTAATATTGAAACAGTAGTCAAGTCGGGGCACCAGCTTTTGTCATCAAAGAACGCTGCCGTCTGACCCTTAAACCAGTTAGTAACAATTTCTTTCAAGCTGTCACAATTTTTCCAATGCTTTTCACCAAGAAATAATTTGGAAACAGATGAAAGTCTGAGAGTACTAAGTCAGGGATTTATGGTGGATGATGCAGTACTTCTCATTCAAGACGATAGGCCGTCCAGATCGTTCTTCAGCATGAACATTTGCTCTTCCTTCATTAAAAAGCCTACACCATTTACACACATTTCTATCATTCATTACACCTTCACCATAAACTTAAACAAGCAGGAAAATTTGAGCATTAACTTTTTTTCTTTTTGTATTTAAAAACCAAATAGATGAACACACTTCACAATCGACAGAATAACTGACAGACATAGTGACAAACATAGCAGTATAACCATATAATCAACACAGGCAGAAACGTAAAGAGAGAGAGAGTTAACATCACTTAATAGGATGAGCAATTGGTTCGTACTTTAAAAATGACACACATACTAAATACTGTCAATCTCAATAACACGAAGGAAAAAAACACCAATATCTTTTTCTAATTGTGACTATAATGTAAAAATACTTTATAACAGCATTTATTTATCACGGGACTTTGATTTAAAAAAATTATTCAGTTAAACTCTATCGTTAAAATTTATAAATGTGTTCAGTTTTTTATTTTTTTTAAATTTAAAAAAATCTATTGAGCAGTACTAAAAAATTTTAGCAGAAATGTAATCACATGCTTCATAGAGGATTACATCTGAATACAGAAATGCAATAAGATAATTAAATTATAATGATTAGCATATTCATGAGAGAGGATTAAACCTGATTACAGAAATGTAATCAGATTATAATTTTGTGATGTAATCAGAAATTGATCATTATCTATGTCCTAAATGGTTATCTAAGCTGTAAGCAAGATAAAATAAATTAAAATTATTATTTATTAGAATCGATTTTTCTTTCCAATTAAAAGGAATTACCTTCATTATGAGATAATTAGAAGAGTATTAATCATGATAAAAAAAAACAATAATTGGCTTTAAACAGCCAAAATCCTTAAGAAGCTTGTAATTTTAAAGATAACTTTAACTTTTCAAATCAGTCAATCATCTCCTTATAGATTATTTTTAAAAATCAAAATGGATAACACACCTCAAACTTCATCAATTCACGGATTTAGTTTCATTTGATGGAGTTTTTAAACATTGAGATCATAATTATAATGGTTAATTTTCAATACACTCTAGTAGAGTATTTTTCAATACTAGACTTTTAAAAACTAATTTTTCAATAGCGGAAAATAAAAAACAAAAGAATAATAAACTTTTTAAAAAATGACAAAGTCCTCACTTAATTTCAGAGAAAAAATTCCCAGACTTTCCCAGGTATGTAAGAAAATTTCAGTCCATATTTTCATCTATACAATGCAATTTTCTTTAGAAAAAAAAGTGATTTTTTTTTATTTGTAATGTTAAAAAAGTTTATGAATAAAAAAAATTTAACTGAGGAAATATGAAAAATTTTCACTGAAATGTGAAATGTTTATAACCAATAAATGTAATAGATGTTGAAATTATTCAACTTGAATCTCTATAACTGATTACAGTGAATAAGACAGGATATTTTTTAGGAACTTAGTAAAAAAAATTTTTTAAAAAAACATGACTTTTTTCTACTAATTTCTGATTTTTACAGAAAAATTCATCATTCGCAATAATTCTCGGTTTTTCCTGGTCTCCCTGATGCGTGGGAGCCCATAAAGAATAAAAAGAGAATAATAAAAAAAGCAAAAACTCATGAACTCCTGGAAAAATCTCATAGTCCAATGCAAAATGAACTAAATAAACAAAGATGAAGGAAAGGTCACTAGTATCTAGGGACTAGTGACCTTTACAAGAAAATATTGCAACCTTTGTCTAAGTATATTGGTAGTCCTAAAGTCCTAAATTTATTTAGGATTGAGTGTTGTAAGAGAATTTCTATCATCTGTTAGACATCATGTTTGACAATAAAAAAAGTTTTTTCAAAATTCGTTTACTTTTAGAACACAGAAAGTCAGGTTTGTATCAAAACTACAGAATGAATAGGAATTTAAAAATTAGAAAATATAAGATGTGCTATTCTAAAAAAAGACATTAAAAATTAACTAATATTTGCAAATTTTACTTTAAAAAAAATATTTATTAACAAAGTATGCATGAATACAGGATAAAACATTTTTAATTCTTAATCTTTTTATGACTAGTTTAAGTGTCTTAAATTTGAATTTTTTTTTTTTTTTAAAGCAACAAAAAATAGGAAACAAACATCGTCGTTGACAGTGCGAATCGGTAACAGCTGTAATTTAAGAGAGGATGTAAACTATTATATTGCGCACATCCTCTTATATCGGAAAAACAAACATATTTCTCATAAACTTTAACTTTAGTTTCTTACAGATTGGAGTACTCTTGATTGGGTAAAAGACACAGTTTCACATTAGTGACTATAGGTGAGTTTTACTTTTGGTATGACTCTCTGTGTATTTAATAACGATCCTGAAATGTGATGTTGGTATTTGCTGACGTCAACATTATTTATTTTTGTTATTTAAAAAGATTAAAGAAATTACTATTTCATATGTATTAGCTCTGTTAAAATATGGTTTCGTACTCATAAGCAGCTAAAAACGAAGTTTTGATGCACTGCGAGAAACATAGTCCCCAGATTGGAGTGCCTATATATGGGCTTTTGCAATCAGTGCTGCAGTAGCTCAGGGTATAGAGCGCTTGCCCCTTAATGAAGTGACCTGGGTTCAAATGCTAGCTGATATGAACTCCGCACCATGCTAGTACTGACCATGGTGTGCTAACATAAAATATCTCCAGGGGTAGACAGATAAAGGGTTAGAGTCCCCTAGGCATCAGGCTAACCGTGGGAGGTCTTCATCTTTTTCCTCTCCTAGTAAAGCAAATGTGGTTTAGTTCCACCAAAAAGTTCTCCACAAAGGCAAATTTCTCTCAATACTTGATCCCAGAGATACCTTGTCTTCCGGGTTGTTTTCAAAATTACAAAGCTACGGAGTTGAATACAAGGTTGTCATACACTTAAAATTGGGTAGGTCGTTGAACGACAGCTATAAAATAAAATCCGTATTGTGTAAACAGAATTAGCTATTATCCGAAAAATAAATAATAATAATTGAATGTCTATGCTGCTGTCTTTCCTTTTTTGCAACAGAAACTGCCCTTTTAATAATCCTCTTGCCATCTAGCTAACTGTATGAGGTTTTCTTCTCCATGTAACACAAATGTAGGCTTGTTCCATTGAAAAATCTTCCACAAAGGCAAATTTCTCCCAATGAGTCCAGGAGTTTCTTTGTCAAGGCTACGAAGTTGAACGAAGTCCTTAACTTATAGTTGAGTCGCCTATTTAATGACGGTTATAAAATAAAAAACATCACACAGTCCTAGTCACATTATTTAAAAGATAAAGCTAGTTAGCAGAAGAAAAATGAGCTTGAAGTATTCAGCACCATATGAATAAACGGGGCTTACTTCTTGTAATAGTTGAGCAGAAGTTTCACCCTGAAGAGCTACGATAGTAGGAAATGTTGTTTTGACTGATGAACTGGATTCTTTGGTATCCTAAAGAATAATTTAAAACAAAATTATAAACTTATTTTGTTAGCATATGAATTATACTTAAAAAGCAGTACATTTAATTAATAAACAACTATAAGTGTAACAGTGTAATTAATTACACAGCAAAAAAAATTAAACTTTCTCTTTCATTTTTTACTACCTTTTTTTTTGTGTATAAAATATTATTCTGTTTACAAAAGAAAATAAGACACAAAAAGTTTGAATGTAAAATCAAGTCATAATATGAATGGTACAAATTAAGACTCACTAAATGTATGTTGGCACATTTATTGTCTTTTTCATGCTCTTTTGGTATGGTGTTGACAACCTTTTTCTTAAGTTCTGAGCTTTCTTCAGTTTTCTCCGCAGCTTCTAAAAATGTAATAAGTAAAACAAATTTAATAAAATTATAATACATCAAAATTACATCAGAATTCAGCATAGGAAAATTTCAATAAATATAAAAATTTAAGGTAGATCAATTTCTTACTTAAAACTATCATTATATGAAACACATCCAATTACTAAGATACAGTAAAAATTCTCGATTAATAACTTAAAAAAATGTGCTGCCATTTTAAAATTTATAAAATTCTTTTAAAAAAAATAGGAAGAAGTAGAAATGGAAATGAAATAGAACAGGTAAATCTTGTGATAAATAAGAGATTTGCTAAGTTTTTTTTCCAAATGTAGGATTAAATTTTATGGTCTATATTAGATGTTTAGACTAAATTGGTTTATAAAAACTCTGGGTTTAGAAAATTTCTGATATCACATTTTCAATAAATAATTTGGTTTCAAGCATTGAATAATTTACTATCTATTAAAAAAAATTTAACCCAAATTTTTTTCTTTTCTTTTCTTTCTTGAATCCTCTTACATTTACTAAAACTATGGCCTTAAAAAAAGAATTGAAAAAAATTCACTATTTATAGTAGCTTGTGCAGAAGATTCTTTTACTCTCTTTGAAGATTATACTTCTATTTTTAAAATAAAACATTTAAGTATATTTTAAGTACTTCTATACAGTTAGGCAATAAATATTTGGTAAATTGTGTAAATTTTGAAAGATAACTAAAACTTATTTATAATTAAAAAAAATGCAAAAGCCAAATTTTACCATTGATTGACATTAGAAGGCAGAAGTATGACATGAAGAAATCTCGAATTTCTATTTCATTATTTTTTTTATTGAGAAAATTTTAATCACAAATTTAATTTTGTTAAAAAAAAATTCCATTTTAAAGAAATTATTAATATGAAATTAAAAAATTATGTAAAATATCCAACAAAAAGTTGGTCATCTTTAGCAAAAGTCTGTACAATAGAGAATCAATTATCTGGGATGCTCGGAACCATCGCTATCCCGGATGTCTGAAATTCCCAGTTTTCTGTATCGGCAAAGAAACGTCATTTATCGATGTTTTAATGAACCCAAGTTACAATGATAAAGAGTAACACATCTTAAAACAAGAAAAAAGTTCTCCTAAATTTAAAAAAAAAAAAAAAAAAAATGGGAGGAAAAATAATTTTTAAAAGAATAAAATCATTTACAAGTTTACACACGAAAAAAAAGTTTAACAAATACAAAATTCAAATACAGTGAAACCTTGGCTGAGTGGACGCTACTGGGACCCAAGTTAATGAACCCAAGTTACAATGATAAAGAGTAACACATCTTAAAGCAAGAAAAAAGTTCTCCTAAATTTAAAAAAAAAATGGGAGGAAAAATAATTTTTAAAAGAATAAAATCATTTACAAGTTTACACACGAAAAAAAAGTTTTAACAAATACAAAATTCAAATACAGTGAAACCTTGGCTGAGTGGACGCTACTGGGACCGAAAAAATTGTAAATTTACGGGAAGGGTATGCTAAGTTTAAGGAAGGTAACTAAGTTTAACACCGTAAATTGTCTTCATAATATTGTGTAGAAATAAATAAATGATATAGAATAACTATCTACAAGGATATTTGTTTAAACTTTAAAAAAAAAATTTACAAAATACAAAAAGAATACGTGAAAAAGTTTGGTATAAGTACATTGTTCTAGATGTAGCTACAGATAAATGAATATAATTTTCCTATTAACACAGATATTCAAGTTAGTCATATGATACCAAATAGGAGCTTTTAGTCGGTTTCAGTTATTAGTTTTACAACACCTACCCATCACTTGATAGGAAAGATGGTTAATACCTCCTTGAAAGTAAACCGTCCATGATTCGCATTAAAAAAAAAAGCAATGTTAGACATGAGAATCTCTATTCACAATTAGTCATCTATCAAGAGTCTGAATAAATGAACATCTTTGTTTTCTTTTTTACCCTAGCTGTGTTAAATAGTCTTCAAATTTATAAGAAAATGAGAGATTTTGAGTGGCTAAGAAGCAGTGAGAGTATTTAAGATATTATTTTAGCTTGTAGAGTCACATAACCTGTATTGTCCAGATGAAAAAAATCAAAAGATGCCGCTGTCAAATAAGCAGTATCATTTCCTTTCTGTCCTTAGCATAAATAAGGCAAGGTGACAGGAGAAAAATTGATTCTTTAGTAGTGAAATAACAACAATATCTTTAGTTATAAATAAGAGAAAAAATTTACAAGCAAAATGGTGAAAAGCTGCAAATTGTTTTTCCTTCTAATTTAAAGCAGAAAATGTTTTGTTTTTTTTAATTTAAAAAAAATAGTGTCTGGTTTGAAGAGATTGAAAATAGCATTTCAGAGCAAAGATGACTGCGTACGGTAACAGGAGTGTCTGTTTTGCGAAGAATGTATATAATGGTTTATTCATAGAAGATTCTCGGGGAATTATGTCGGTATAGAGAGTCGACCATTTTGCAGGAGTGTCCACAACAAGAGGTTTTGTTCTATTTTTTTTCAAAATTTCATCAACTTGTATCGAATGAATTTCATCTAACTAGTTTTAACTAATCTTAGATGATGGATGATTTCATTTCCAAGATATAAAAGATAAGAGAGAAGGGGTGGAAAGTGAAATGAATGAAACGGTACTTAATATACACATAGTTTTACATGTGAACCAGGGGTCTGTTTAGAAGAAATTTGGGTCCGTTAACGGACCCTTCACAAAATATCTTTTCATAAAAACGGACTCTTCACAAGACATTAACTTAAAAACGGACCCTTCACAAAATAATTTATCTTTTAATCGGACCCTTCACAAATTTGTTTATCTTCATTATTGTTTTGTTAATCGAATAAACCCTTCCCAGAAAGGGGGGGGGCAAGACAGATGTAAATGAACTAAATTTTGTCTTCGGCAGACGCTTCTTCCTTTATTCGTCCGAAATGAATATTCTGCGTTCAGCAGTATAGGCTAAATACCAAATATTTGAATGTTGCATCGCTAATTTAGTAGCTGCATTTGCTGTTAATTTTTTAAAATTTAATTTTTTTAATTATAATTTTACAGCGTTGAGCATAATCTTGTATGTCTTTAAAATTAAAAAACTCCTTGAAAAAGTTTTTTTGCAATAATGGACCCTATTTTCACACAAATTCACAAAAGCGGACCTTGGTTGAAAGAATGTGACTTAACGTCTATTTTATATTCACAAATTACGAGTAATTTTTTTCACAATTTTACAAAAACGGACCTTTCACAAAATGTCTGGACAGACCCCTGTGAACATCTGTAGGTGAAGCCATTCTTTCTAACAGATAAAGATCATGTGTGCCATGAGTCATCCATTTCACAGAAGAGGGTTGGAAGGGATTGAGACAGGTCAGGTAGTTGTGAAATTACATTGATAAAAACAGCAGAACTTTCTTTTTTACATCACTTTAAAATTGGATAAGGAAATTAAAAATAGGGATTGAACTAGAGTGACAATACTGATATTGCGCAAAAAATTTTAAAATAATTTTAAGAAATATATATAATTATCAGCAAATTAACTAATATAAAACAAAACCCAATGATAAAGAAACGCTATATATTACATAGCTAATTAATTATAAGGAAAAAAAGAGAATGACAAAATACAAGAAAAACTTATTAATCGAATTGAATAAAAATAACACTTGAAAATTACCATACAGATGCGATAGTTAAAAAAGTTGCTAACATAAATATTAAAACCCGGGACAAGGCAGGATATTATAACATCAACTACATTAAAATAAATAAATAAATAAAAACTCAAGCAATGAAAATTCCATTTAAAAAGTTATCAAAGGAATACTAAATAAATTTTTCATGCAAAGAGAAAGAACAATACCAGAGATAATTTTTCTCTTCATTCAGTTCAAGAATACAATCAAGTACGAAGTTACCGAAGGGATGAAAACAAAACGTTCTATGCATAAAAAAAGAACAATACCAGAAATCATTTCCTCTTCTTCATTCTGTTCCAGAATACCATGAGCAGTTCTCTTGTGCATGGCCAATGTGGACGTTTGTCGATAGTTCTTTCCACATAGGTTGCACGCATAAGGCTTGAAATGAGTATGCACGACATGATGCTTATAAAGACTAGAATATTCAGTGAAACGCTTGTTACAACCAGACACTGCACAGAGGTAAGGTTTTTCACCTATTCAAAATATATGAAAAATAGTTCAATATAAATAAATTTAAAAAAATTTATTTTGAAACAACAAAAACATTTTTTGCTCTAATTTCAAGATGTAATGTAGGAAAATTGAAAACAGACTTTTGTGAAAAACTAAAAATAAATGTGCATTTGTTAAGGGAAGGTGATATGGTAACTCCCTGTGTGTTGAAAGAAATATTGAGGTGTTAAAAACTGGGATCCTTCAGTCCTGACATTAATAGTTTAGTTCTTTCAGTTAAACTGAAGTATTTTCATAAGGCATTCACCACAAAATATTAAAGTTTAAAAAAAAAGAGAAACAAGGTTTTCAAAAAAAATAAAATAATAATAATAATAATTTCTTCCAACTACAATTTTTTAAAGAAAATTTATTTTAATAAAGATTTATTTAGGAAATCTTATGTTTTAGTGAAATTCTTTTAAAAAAATATAAAAACCATGCGAGTTTTCCATTAAAATAAAAAATCATTCAGAAGGATACTTGAATACAAAGCAATAAATAAAACCCAATGGAATCCAAATAATTAAAATGCATAGAACTTTAAATGGCACTTAATTCATATATCTTTTCAAATGAAAATTGTTGAGAGGCTTTACATTTAGGTTAAAGTATAATAAAATGCATATAATGCACAGTGCGGAAAAAAACATGAACTACCCTGAATCACTTTTGATCTTATGATCGGTGTTTCATGTACTAGAAATTAATCTTAATAATTTGAGAGGATGTTAATACAAATGAATACTGTTAGTACAAACGATATTTAGAGTTACCAAATCAGAGACAAAAACTATATTCTCTGAAGAAAAATAATTTTTTATTTTTGGATGGAATTGGATTTTTGGCCCAAATCTGGAAATAGGATCTTAACAGGAGCCAAAAGCTCAAACTCCTTTATGTTGATTTTACTTTTTGTGTTATTTTTTGAGTTATTACACATAATGATAAAATTTGTTTATTTGAAAATTATTCTATACAAAAAATCAAATAATTGTTCTTTTATTTTATTATTTAATTGATGAAAAATTTTTGAATTTAAGGTATACAAATATTTACATAATTTTAGATATGACAAATTACATAATTTGAACAAAATCAGAGAAATAGAATACTTAATTAAAATTATGACTTTTTTTAAAAATTGGATTTCTCAGAAACTACTAGATAGATTGGATATAAAAATTATTAATGGTTAAAAAAAACATTCTAACTCTTGGAACCCTAGAAATCCAAAGGACACCTTTTATAAACCGCTGTTCTAGCAAACCAGAAATTCCAGGACACAAAAGGGAGAATACTGTTTGTTTACATCAATACCTGTATGTATTCTGATATGATTTTTGTAGTTTGTAGCACTGGCAAAAGCTCTACCACAACCTTCCTCCTTACAGATGTATGGACGTTCTCCAGTATGCGTCCTGATGTGTACTTTACGTATATTAGAGGTAGTAAACGCTCTATCACAGCCAGAGAATGAACATTTAAAAGGTCTTTCTCCTAAACAAAGCAACAAAAAAATAATTTTTTTTGTTACAGAATACAACTTTTCTGTTTTGAAATAAGAAACCATTTGTTTAAAATAAGGCAAAAATACATACCCGTGTGTGTTCGAACATGTTTCTGCAGATCCCCAGATGTCTTGAAGGCTTTATGGCACGCCTCGTCCGGACACTTGTAGGGTGTCTCCCCTGTATGGACACGCGTGTGACTCTTAAGACCATAACCTGTCGCAAAGGATTTTGTGCAGGATTTGCACTTGAAGGGTCTATCTCCAGTATGAGACCTTTCATGGACCTATAAAAGAGTAAAATAAAAACAGTTTTAAAATAAATAATTAAGAATTTTTCTGACATGCAGTTTCAGGAAGAAGCAGAATGGTGACATAACTTCAGAAACAGTTTTTAAAATGAAATTAAACTGTTTTCAAAACTGTAAATAAAAATATTAATTAAATAAAAAAAGCTTTTTATAAGCATTTTGAGTTCAAATTATAAAATTCTTCTGTTAGTTTCAAAATGCCATATTAAAACTAATAATTGGAATAATTTTATATTAAAATCTTATATTAATCAATTTAAAATTCTTTTAAAAATTAGAATTTTAATAAAAGGTTCAAGGATCTTAAATACAACTGAAATTTTAAAAAAAAAATGTCATCTGTGAATGACCTCTTTAATCTGCTACTTTTAAAACTACTGTGTGTATCAAATTGTTGATAAAATTGTTAATTGGATTGAAATTATTTTAATAATTTGACTAAACAGATCAATTAAAATTTTTTAAACAATTTATTTGCATCTCACAATTGACATTTCGATTTTTGGTTTCTGTTTAAACCCTATACATTTTCTTCAATTAAAATATTAAATTTAAATTAATATTACTTACTAAAATATGAAAATTTTTTTTTGTTTTTTTTTTTTGTTTAATATTTTCATTCTGCGATATTTGCAGTTCTTTTGTTGTTAAAATTTATTTTAAAATAAACCTTTGTACTGCTTGATATGAAAAAAAAAAAAAAAAAAAAAAACTCTTTTCCCTAACGTTTATATTTTTTTTATAAATATATTTTTTTAATAAGGGGATTTTTATTAAAATAAATATTTTAGTTTTCATTTTTAAATAAGATTTAATAATTAAAATTATTTACTCTGCAAACATATCAAATTAAAGAATTTAGCCCTTAGAACAATAATGTTTATAAAAAAAATCACCCTATTCGGCCTCATAAATCTTAATACCTGAATGGCCCTTTGTTTGTCAACTGGCTGTGGAAGTGGCCTTTCACCCAAAAAGGTTATGCTCTCCTAAATTACATGTATATAAATACATATATAGGTTTGTTTTTTAACACAAAATAAAGTAAATAGTGATGAATAGTTTATAATTAACAAAAGAGCTTCTTTTACTCATCACAAAACTGATCTAACAATGAAATGGTTTTTTCCTCCTACTTTCAGTCATGCTTCAAAACCAAAGATGAGAAAGCTTTTGGATAGTCTACTTTATATTTATGTATTCATTTTATGAAGATCTACAACCTTTATTGTAAAGCTAAGAGCCAGTATTAGTTGTTGTTTATACAATTTCCCCACTAATCAACCTCCACTTGCTTACTAAAAATGCATAATTATAGATGCAAAGTCTATAGGTTTTAATATTTCAATTTGAAAATAAATGCTTGTGATAGTAATTTTGAAAAATTTAAATTTAAACAACTTTACTTTTCATCTTTTAATCACTGTGTCAACCTGAATTCTATCTTATATTATAGTAATGTAGGTTTTAATGGTTATAAAAAAGACTAGCAAATATTAGTTATTAAACCTACATAAAAACTGCTAAGAAACATTAGAATTTAAAACGTATTTAACCTATATTATCTGGAAACAAAATAATGTTTAAAATAGCAAGATAACATAACTTACTTTTAGGTGATGTAATGTAGTATAAAGCCTTTTGCAATTAGGAAACTCACACTGGAAAGCTTTCTCTGCAACTTTAGTAGTAGTGCTTTTGTTAAAACTTTCCTGCAAAAAATTCACTCATTCAATTATGAGACTAAAATGTGCAGAGGTCAGAACAATTATAAGAAAGATAATTTAACAATTGATTTTTACGATTCACTTCATGAAACATATTTGTATATCTAACTGACAACACTTATCACAATTGATTTTATTCAACTACAATATTAATTTAAGATATTTAACTTCGTACATAATTCTTCATAATAATGAAATTTTGATTTTAAAAAAAGGAGAATTTCGTAATATAAGAGTTAATGGCTGTACTGTCTTCAAGTCAAGTTTTTTAAAAAATTACACTTAATAAATTGACGAATGAGACTTGTAATTTAAGGAAATTGCAACGTTTTGTAATTTATGTTTGTTCAGATCAAAATAAAATTCTACAGAAGTGGGCTGCTTGTATTCTAGAAGTTATAAAGATCTTAGTTCTAAAAGCTGGACTTTCTTTTTTTTTTTTTTATTAACAACATAGAATTATCCATCAGTTAATAAAAATGATAAAGTTTTTCATTTTTTTTAATCATTATTCACAGATCATTTATATTGATGAATGCAAGAACAGCGAATGCAATTCCAATAAATAAAATAATGCTACTAAATGCTTCTTAACAGATAAACAAGGAGAGTAAGTGCCTGCTATATTAAAACAGTAACTGCCTCTATTAATATTGCAGCAATATAAATCAGCAGCTTTTTAAAATCAAATCAACAATTGAAAAATTAGAGGATTGAATTGAGGATTGAAAAATTATAAAACATAGAATGTAATGGAATTTTGAAAAAAAAAGAAGAAAAAAAGGAACTGTTCATGAATTAAAGTCATGAAGTGCCTATTATCAGTCAATGTTTTTGATCGTAACTCATTTAATAAGGTGAATCTGTTTTCAATAGATGTCAAAAAAAACTTCAATGTTTTAAAAAGAACTTTACAGCAAAGAAAAAATGTATTGAAAGTTGCAAAAACTTTTAAACTATGTTGAATCTTTAAATTTTGCTAATCCACTGAAGATGTATAGCTACCAACATGGATAGGAAAAAATACAGTAGATTTTACAGAATGATATAAATTTCATGATAATTGTAGCATAATACACAAAATATTTCACAAATAAGGAATTTTTATAGTCATCAGAATACAAAAACTGCAATATTTTCCAATTTTGATTGAATTATATGAACTTGAAATTGAACGTTTACTCATAATTTTGAACATTTATTTAATTCATCAGATATTTAAAAGATTATTTACTTAATTTAAAAAGGGAGTTCTGAATAAAAATAAACTGAATATTTTATAACAAATAAAAGTTTTGAACCGATTTCTATAAATGAGGAGCGCTACTTAACGTAGTAGTAATATTCAAGCAAGCAATAAAAAGGTGCAAATATTCTATTTTGATAGGGAGTTTTTAGGAAACTTACTCCAGGGTGCGTAGCCAAATCTTTCAACAAAAAATAAGCACCTTTTAAGTACTTTTTAAGCACTCAAAAATATCTTTAAGTACTATATACATTAACAAAATGCAAAATAATTTTCGAAGACTTTACATGATCATGATAAAATAACTAGTTTCTGACAAAGAACTCTTTTCTTGATTATATTAGCCATTAAAAAAGAAGAAAAGGTTTTTGTTTCAAAGTCAGACGGTGGAAAAAAAAGCCTGAAATGGAGAAAATCTTACAAAATGCAGCAGTGTTGCACATACGAGTGCAATAATCTCACCCAACCCAGCTCAGTAGACGCACATGCATACTCTCGTGTATTTCATCAAATATGTAACATGATTTGCGCTATCACACGTTACAGACCGACCGTATGCCAAAATGGATTGTGGTTGAATGAATTGTGAAAATGTTGAATAGAACGTGAAAACCACGCTTTTGCATAAAATGCAGCGAAAATTGACATGGCAAAGAAAAGAAAAAATCATTTTCGAAAAGGGAAAACTAAGCACTTTTTAAAAACACCCAATAAAAAAAGCACCTTTAAAGGCTTTTAAAAAACAAATAGCGAAAATAAGCACCTTTTAAAAACGCTACGCACTATATGCTCAAATGCAGGGAATTTTTTAAAATGCACAAAATCCAGGAGAATTTTATTGAACTAGAATACCAGGAGAAACTGACAAAATCCAGTAGTCTACTGTAAAATCCTGTAAAGTTGGCAGTGACGAATGCTAATATTTAAAAATTCTTCCGTAAACTAAACTGAAAAAAAAAAAAAGGTAGCTCGTGTTTCGTCAAAACCTAAAATGTAGATTTAGTAAATTTAATCTATAATGGCAGTAATCAGTTTAGTTTCTAGTGTATAGTAAATTTAATTTATAATGGTAGTAATCAGTTTAGTTTCTAGTGTATTTGTCAAGCTTAATATTGAAATTTTTAAGTAAAGACCTTTCGGTTTACAAAATCAGCCGCTCTATAATAGCAATTGTTTTTTCGAAACTAACATGATTTTGATAGGTGCTAGACACTGTAGCAGAATTTTAGTATATTTACTAAGGAAGTCTTATTAACTAGGTTTAATTCAGTAACTGGAAAAATTAATGGAATACCAGCTTGTTCTACTGGTTTTACAGTTTATTTTCTCTCTTTTTTTCTCGTGTTGGAGAAAAACATTTTTCCAAATCTGCATTTACAGAAAACCTATGGCCCAAACAATTACAGAACATTTAATTAAAATTAAATAATGAGAAAAATGATTTAAAAATACATTATTCATAAATTAAAAACTATACAGGAGTGCTAATCAACATTGATCTTACAGTAATACCAAATAAAAGAAATAGAATTACCACTTTCAGGTCCATTTCTTTAACATCCGCATCAACAAGCTAAAAAAAAAAAAAAATTACAATTAAAAACAATAAATTAACATATTAATCATTCATATTAATATTTAATCCTTAACGGTCAAGAATAGTTTCAAATTTCCCGCCAGGTATATTTAAAAGGATTTATTATAATAGTTAATTATAATGTTTAATTATAAAAGTTATTTATATCAATTAATTGCAATGAAATTAATATCAAATGTGCAAGAAATAAAAAAATTATATTTGTCATCAAATGTGCAACATTTAGACCAATATTTAAAAAAGCCAAGCCGCTGATGTGGCAGCATTCGTTCATTAAGGGTTCAAAAATTTAGAAGAGAAATCTAGAACAATAAAAATAATTCCATGTGTATCTTTCTAGAGACAAATCTGAAAATGTATCCAGAACTCAACGATTTTTTTTTTTTTCCTCTTTGGAGGTATATATTAATTTTTTTAAATAAATAATTTTTAAATATAAAATCAGTGGTTAGAAAAACTAATTTTTTATGAGGTAACTGTAATTACTTAACGACAATTATTGTTAACCACAACTCTATTTATTGAAAATGTAATGATTACAAAGTAGTTTCGAATCAAAGTCACTAATCAACTACCTACATGAGACAAATTTTGCTGGAGGATTCATTCTGCACTTAAATTGAAAAAATAAATAAAAAGAAGTTAAATATTGAAATAGAACCATTTCATAGAAAATGGTTTTTGATTCATAAATGAACCAATTTATTTTTAATGAATTTCTTTCTTTCAACTTTTTATACCTCTCTTGACAGCTACTATTTATTTCAAGAAATCCTAAAAATTTATCAAATATTTGTGATTTTGTGATGCGATTAGGTATTTAAAGCTTAAGTTAAATTAACTGAAAAAAAAAGAAACTAATTATTTCAAGAATATTTTCATTGTGCCTATTGGTGTACTTGATTAAGGTTTGCACCAGATTCGAAATATTTGATAAATTGAAATCTTGTTCTTGATTAAACTAGCATTAAAAGTAGTTGCAAGAAAGTATTACAAATGATTCTTTTTTATTTTTTGGTATTACCAAACATATATTGCATACTACTTTTTTCATAATGCAGATGTGACCAATGTATAAAATGCAACAGGAGCTCACACATTTTTTATTTTTTTGCCTAAATGCCAATTAACCGAAATTACCAATTAATCGGATGGATAAACAACTAGGCATTTTTTCCCCATACAAGGTTTAATTTTCAAAAATCTATCATAATCTTCAGATTTGTAAAGGGTGGTTTGGAAAGAAAACATAACTCTGTTTATTCTAATCAGTTTTAATGAGGGTGGGATGTAGAACAAAAAAGTTTATTTAAAAGAACAAGTTTCCCCCTTATATTTTTTAAGAATTTAAGGAATAAGTTAAGTTATAAAAGTTAAGAAATAAGGAAGGAAGAAATAAATTTTCAATCTCCTTTGCAGATTGTTTCTAGGTGCTAGATAACTCTTACCCTTTTTCTAAAAAGTATTGCAGGTGTACATTATGTTTTCAAACATGTGCTAAAGCTTTGGTTCTGACCCGTTTGGATAATCAGTGTTCATCATTAATTAATTTTCTTTAAATAAATAAAATACACCAGATGCTCTCAGGAATTTTTGCTTTCTAGCATGTATAGTAAAAGTGCCGTTTATCTAGATGCTGATTAACCGAACTGCTCAAACTTTCTAGATCTATTAAGGATTGTGTTTTTCTCCGCTCATCCCTAAAAATTTATTCTTACAAAAGATTTGCTATAATCTCCATATTCTTTGTAGGATGGTGAAAAATTGCTCTTATAATACCTTCGTATTCTTGAAACAAAGAACCCAATTCTCTGCATTTGTGTTTGTTGAGCTTAGTATGAGAATGTGATGTAAAGGGAACAGATTTCTAAAGTTTAAAAAAAATAAAAAAAAATAAAAAAAAGAAGTTTTTCTTTTTTTTAAAGAAAGGAAGGAATACATTTCCAGTCCTCGCTTAAATAGGTGCAATTATTCATGTATGGTAAATACCTGAGATGTTGAAATATGTTCCAAATCCAAAGTTGAAGCTTCTCCATTAAATAATTCTGCTCCAGTCTGAGATAGATAGGCGACTGTTCCATCTTCCAACTGAACAGGCTGAAGTCCCTCTGAAAATAATAAGGTAAAACAAGTACAAAAATTATTATCCATCAATTAAACTATTTTTTCCTAGTCTGCTGCTCCATGTAAATATATTTTAAACACAAGAAATTTGAGACCTCCCTTTATTATTTAATGCAATGAACTTCACTTTTTAAACTATTGAAATTTTCAAAGAAGCAAATAAACAAAATGAAACTTCTATTTGGTTGGGTCATTTTTAAGAACTGTCTCAATTAAAAGAAGAAAAAATAAAGAATGTAATATTGATTTTTTGTTGTTTCCAAGGAGATTTCTGTGTACACAAAGCAGTTTTGAAGCTGAATATTAAACAATATAAAAGTTTCTCAGGAAACATGGTTTTCAAATTAAATTAGAAATTAAACCACCCAAAATTAATATATATTAATATATATTAAATAATATATTAATATATATTATATAATTAATATATATTAAATAAAATATATAATGAAAATTACTTTTTATAAATATATTCAGTTTCATATGACTCTATAGCAATTAGTTGTTTCAAAACGTCATTACTTTTTGAACTCTTAATCTGCATACATTACTTACAAAATATTCTGCTTATAAATATACTATTAAATTAATTATTTCTTTTAACAGGGTGCGTAGCCAGATTTTTCAAGAAAAAATAAGCACCTTTTGAGTAATTTTTAAGCACTCAAAAATATTTTTAAACACTTTCCCAAAAAAAAAATAATAATTAAGATCTGTACAGTAATAAAAAAATAAAATAAATTCTATCGTTTAAAGTTCTTTATTTTATAATCATAAAATCAATAAAATTTAAAAACATTTTCAAAAACTATACATAATAGTGATAAAAAAATAAAAAAACTAGTTTCTGATAAATATTGCAGAGAAAATTGCGAAAATTATGCATTTTTTTTTTTGTAATTTATGACAATCAACATGGCAAAGAAAAAATCTCTTTTCAAAAGGTAGAAAATTAAGCACTTTTTACAAACCCCAAATAAAAAAAGCACCTGTAAGGGCTTTTAAAAAGAGATAATCAAAAATAAGCACCTTTAAGCATCTTTTAAAAATGCTATGCACCATGTTTAATCAGAACTTAATTGCTTTAAATAAAATGTTTTACAAATTTCAAATATAATTAGAAAATATTTTAAAAATTAATTTGTGTACAATATTTAACAAATACAGATATTTTAACTTTGTTATTACAATAACTAAGTTAACAAACAACTGCTAAAAAAACGCAACTTCATTACCTCGTGGAGCAGCATGAATGAAGGCTGTGCTACCATCCTCTAGTTGCACAGCCTGGCCATCAATGAATCTTGCAGTGGCATCGCCACTGTCTGCTTCATCGACAGGCTCAAAGCTCTGCACAAAAGCAGTAGTCCCATCCTCCAACTGGATGGAGGAAGTTCCATCCAAAGATTGTCGCAAGATATCATTCGGTTCCAGGATCATTCCAGCAGCATCAGTCAAGGAAACCTGACAAATGTTGAGCGGTGAGGCATCCGAAATAGAAACTGTAATGGAAGAGCTAGAAAGGTCAGGTTCCGTTTTACAAACAGCTGGATAAGTAAGTGCCTCAGTACAATCCTCATCTGGTTTCTAAAAGGCAGAAAAAGTATAAGGCAAATAAGATGTTTTATATAAACAAATAAAAAATGGGAAAAATAACTCAATTTCTCATTGCAAAGTAATAAAAAATATGAGCTGCTAAAAAAAAGCATAATTTTTGCTATTTTAATTATGATTACAATTATGACATTACAGAATATACTGTAAAACCTCTCTGAAGTGACAACTTCCACAGTAAAATGGTTCTGAATAGAAGTTAAACATTCTTAGGAATAGATGCTTAGTTTTTCTAAAAAAAACTTTTTTTTTTCTAATTTAACTCAATAGATAAATAATTGTCTTTACTGCAACATGAAGTTGCAGATGTCTTTTAGATATCATCAAAATGAGCTCTCCAAACAAGAGTCTCACATAAATATTTTGAATACATTTTAATCTATTTAATTGTTTTGTTACTTTTTTTGTTTTGATATTTTTCAGTGTTTCTTTACTTAATCTTTTCGCATTTAGTGCCGAGGTTTTCCTGGTCGCTGGGAGAGGTTTTGATGATCTCTTTTAAAGGTTTTCTTCAACACGGAATCTATGGAAAAAAATTCTGTGCCCCCCAAAAGTGGTTGTAAATAAGCACAGACATTACAAAGACAAAGCACACTGTTTGTAGCTGTTAAATGTTGTTTAAGCCTACCTTTGAAATAAAAACATACACAGGGAATGAAAATTTGAAGAAATGTATGAAACAAGGTTGGCAAGGTTTAGGACAGAATGGATTAATCCACGGTTTAAAACCTGGTTGAAACCGTCCTGTCCAAAACCCCATTGTCCAAAACTGTCAAAAACCCTTTTACTCAAATTATGTCACAATTTTATCTGAACAATATTTAAAAGGTAAAATAAACATAGAACTAATAACATATTAATAATTAAATCTACTAGAGAATATTTGTTTTTAAAGGTATAATGTTTCATTAATATTGTTTGACTTCAATTTAAACATTAAACAAAGGAAGATTAATCAGTAATCAAGTTCAATTGATCCTCTCATTCAATAGTACATAACTGAAGTTTGACCTTGCCATACAGGTTAAGCTATTAGGGACTAAGTGCTTGGTTAGTCATAAACAGGTTTATTTATCTATAGTACTATTCAAGAATACTTTTATTTCATTCATATTCAATTCTTTTAGTATAGTGGTGATACATCACCAGTGTCAGTAACTGAAACTGATGTTATGCCCTTCAAAACTGTTAATACATTTTTCAGTTATTTTGTATTTCCAATTTAAACTAATATATTTATATTTAAAAACATTTTTTTAATAGATGTCTTTTTTATCATCCTGTGATTCAGAAATTATAAAAAAATTTTAAAAAAATATATTGTGAAAATAAAAAGTTAATTTTTAAACAAATTTAGTATTTTTTTTAAAAAATTATAATTTTTTTAATATTGCATTATTTATCCTTATGCAAAAACATTATTTATCAGCATTAAAAGCATATTTATATTTAAAGGATTAGGTATTTACTTTTGTTGTTCAATGAATTGTGGTGCTTCAAAAATTATAAACCTTTTCCTATTATATTATTTTCCTTTAATAAGTTAAAGTAAATTGTATAAAAAATATCAAATATTTATTGATACATGTAATTATTATTTGTACAATGGTTACAACTATAGAATTTTTACCTTTTACCAAAGTTCAAGGTTTTGGACACTTTAAGACAGTTTTATCCAGTTTAGGACAGTAAAATTCATGTGTCCTGTCCAAAACCAGTTTAGGACGTCCAAAATCCCAACCCTGGTATGAAATGAAATTTAGAAATGAATCATGCGATATTACAGCTTTTGCTCCATTCAATAAATAATTTTATTGGTTTTTGTTTAACATGATGGTTGTCTAATAGTTCAAAGGTAGGCTTAAACATTTAACAGCTATAAACACTAGTTCTATAAGAAACCACTTCAAAGAATTAGAAAGGTTCTTACTCTTAGAAGTAATCCAATCACCTCCTGTGCTTTTTGGCTCTCAAGTTCATCTTCCTTTGACTCTTTTATTCCTGACATCATTCATATCAATCAGTCCTTTAATAATGAAAAGGAAAAAATTTAAAGATAAAATTACATATAAATCTTCATCTTTATATAATCCTTTTAATGTAAAATTTCTATTAAAATTAATTGTGTTTATCTTCTTTCCAATTGTTAATTTTTAGTACTCACTCCTCTAAAAAATTATACATTAAATAGCTTGGGAATTAAACAATATTTTGTTTAACTTAGATTGCTATTAAAAATTTATTTTAATATTTGTTTCAGTCTAAAAAAATTTCTCTCACTTGAGTTGAAAAAAAGCTATTTCTTTTGCAGCAGTTTTTTTTTATATATATATATATTTTTTTTTTTGATACTTTATTAATATGGAATAAACTTTATATGATAAAATTGAAATAGCCAATAAAAAATATAAGAAAAATATTTTTGTTTGAATACTGATATGTATTTTAAAACAAATATAGATTAGGCATTAAATATGTTATTTACTTTGCTAGTAAAAGATGAGATACATTAAATCCATACCCAGACAACTATTTCTAATTCTTGAAATCATTGTTTTTTTTTTCTTTTTATATATATATATAGGTAGCTTATAATTAATTCAATCTTAGAATTGGTATATACATAATTCATAAATATAGTCTTAGTTTGATTTCAAAATGAAAATGAATAAAAGTTATATTGTTAAAAGTTATATGAATAAAGGTTTTCAAAACTTTTAAATTATAATTTTTCATTGGCTGCTGCATGTAAAATAATTTTCTACACCTTTGGTTCTATGTTTATTTAAATACAAGTCATTTTAAAATTTATTTTTAAATAAGTAGTTCGTATAATTATAGGTTAATTAATGAGGAAAGACTTGATATGCCAAAATTAATTTGGTAAATTGTTTTTCTTTAAAGTCTTCTGATTTTAACTAATTTATTCTTCCCTAGTTTAACTAACATATGTCTAACTAACAAAAGGGTCTATGTCTTTATGAGTGTGTTTAGCTTGAACTATTCATTAGTAACTACGATTTTACTTCTTCAGTGATTAATTTGTAACAATTAATTACTAATTATTTCAGTTAAAAATATTAAATACTTGGTAATATTTTTAAATAATACTAGGAAATTACAACTGATGTATTTTAACAAAATTTTGAATAAATTAAAATCTAATCTTTCTTTTAAAAAAAAACTAATTTAAATAAACATCATTTTTTTTATTTAAATTATGATATTTGCAAACTTTTCTTAAAATAGATAGAACAACCACCAGTACAATACTTGCACCAAAATAATAGTCAAGTTTTGGCAACTTTTATGCAATAATGGCACTAAAGAAACAAGAAATAAACATCACAAAATAAAACTAACCCAAAAGCATTGGGCTCCTAAGCCATACCAGGGTCAACTATTTTTGTTGTGTATTTATTTTTAAAAACTCTTAGACACCTTAGCAATTATGGTTGGCGTGAAAGGGTTCGAATATAAAAATATTCCCAAGCTAAAAATTTTATGTCAGTCCATTTTTAAGAAAATTATATTACAATAGCCTATATTAAACACCAAGAGATATTGGACTTAGTTTAGGTCAAGTTGTCAATGTTTAAGAGCCTCTAACATTTATTGATTAAATATACTAAACTATCTCTAGTACAGACTTAGGAATTTTTTTGAGAAGAAACTTTTTCTTGCAGGAACAGAAGAAACAGGAATGAACTGGACACAAGAGTAAAAACTAAAAAGGACAAATACCATTGTTTATAAAGTTGAAGAACAAATTGAATTTTGAAAAATATAATTTTAAATTTATCAAGGAAGTTGCGAGTTTCTCCCATTTACTTTTTAAAATAATAACTTATTTTCATGATAATGAATTATGATGGTCAATCAATATAATTAAACAGCAAGAGTTTACCATATAATCTCCAAATAGAAAAGAGTTATTTATAACTCTTATTGTTAAGATTTCCCTTTTTAAGAAATCACGATGCATGATTTAGCCACAGTCAAAACTTTTATTCCATGTTTTTAATAATATAACATAAAATACTAATATTTTAAACAAGCACATTTTATAGGGGGGGAAATAAGAGTACGCCAAACGAAATTTAATATGAATTTATCTGGTTTCAATTATTTTCGAAAGCTGAGGTACTCAGACATATGTGTCTAAGTGCTAACAAGTTTTCCAGATGTGTTTACAGTTTAATCCAAACGAATATTATTTTGCATTCAGAGTAATTTGTTAACAAGATGGCGACTTAATAATCATTAGATGATACTGCAGCTCATCAATCAAGAGCAGATAATTGAAGGATATCATATTACATTTCTCGACAACAAATATAGACATATTATAATTAATTTTTTGTATCAAGTGAAGGCCTTGACTTTCAGCCAACCACAGTCCAGCCGGACAGACAGAAGAATGTTGGGAAATTATTACAAAGAACGCTGGGAACTTACCAAATGGACCACCATGCTTTGCAAAAAAAACAAACTCAATGTTGTGATGCCAAAAGCAGTTTAGAATAATGTAAAGATAGATGACTTACAAAAAAAATTTTGAGTGCTTTCTGAGCAAAAACACTTCTACTTTTATTAAGTGCAGAAACTCGGAAATGCAAAAAAGAATACCGTTTGAAATCTCCATTGCTCGGAAAAATAAAATTTTTTTTAATCGGTTTCTACACCAAAACAAAAGGCAACATACATACAAATAGTTAATTGAAAGAGTTGTAAAAGTATCTATGTACAGTGGACCCAAAAAAGAAAAAAAAGGACTACCTTGAATAACTTCCAATTAGTGCTGATGATATCTTAAGTTAAGAAATCAGACACAAAAACGTAATTTCTCTGAATAAACACACCTTTTTTTTTTTTTTTTTTTTTTTTTTTTTAATAGATTCTGATTTCTGACCCCCAAAATATAAGGGGTATTCGCAATCAGGGCAATATGGTCCCCAGTTTGATCAGGAGAGTGATCCAAAGTTTAGACCTCATAATGCCAATTTTATTTCTTGCTTAATTTGCCATATCTCAAACATCTTTTTAAGCTAGTTGAAAAATTTGTGAGCGCAAATTCCGTGCAAAAAATAAATTTTAGTAAAAATTCATTATTTTTTATTATTCTATTATAGTAAAAAAATTTCGAATTAGAAGGTATACAATTTTTTACTCCATTTTGAAGTTTGTAATATTACATGGAAAAATATAAAATTTGGGCGAAATCGGTTGAATAGTTCCTGAGAAATCGAATTTTAAATACACGAGATTTTTAAAATTCGATTTCTCAGCAGCTATTTAACCGATTTCCCTCAAATTTTGTACTTCACTAGTTAAAAAAAATTAAATAATGTAAAAACATTTATACCTAGCAATTCAATTTTTTTTTTATTGTCATTAAATAAAATAATAAATCTTTACAAAAAAAAATTTCTCCGTGGAATCGTTTTTGGATAAACGAATTTGATAATTGTATGCAAAAAATTTTCAACATGCTTAACAATTTCTGGGGTTATGGTGAAATACGCAAAAAGTAAAATTAACATTAAGGGGTCCAAACTTTGCATCACTCTCCTAACAAAACTATGGGGATCATATTTCTCAGGTTGCCTCTACCCCCTACTCTTTAGGAGTCAAAAATTCCATTCGTAAAAAAAAAGAGGTATATTTATTCAGAAAAAATATGACTTTGTAACTTTAAAGATCGACAGCACTAATTAATTAGCATATTTGAGGTCTACCCCTGAAACCTAGATAAGTTAATCAGAGTGGTCGGTTTTCGTTTTTTTTGCATTGTACTCTTTTTAATTTCATATTCTTAAGACAGTTCAATATCAAGGAAAAATCATAAAATCTTTTTTCAAACGTCAAAATTTATATTAAATTCTGATTAATTGAAAATTATTTCAGTCTTGCATCGTATATTGGATATGCTCTAAACTAGAGACGGGGAACCTGCTTCATTGAGGAAGCATGCAACCTGGAGTTTCTCGTACTGCTTCTAGCTCTTATATTGATTAATATTTATTTATATAGATTGCAACAATTTGGAAACTAATAGAATTAAATAACTTGCTGCGATCCATTGAGCATTACATGAATTAGAATGCTGTAGTGTTGCAGTTTCATCAGTCTTTCATATTCTATAATTATTATTTGCGCACTTTTCAGTTTAAAAACGTCCAATAATAGGAATTCTTCTCTTGTGTTCTTAATTTTTGGCCATGGCTCATACCTATTTGAAATACACTAACCCTGCTGCTAGCAACTGCCATCCACCAGACACCGTGTGGCTGCTGAGAGAGACAGACAGTACCTACTTTTCTCCTTCAACCCCACATCCAAGGCCGGATTTACGTATAAGCTAAATAAGCTGTAGCTTAGGGCCCCCACATCCCCCTTTGTTTTTTTTTTTTTTTCTTTTTTAAAGTTTTATTCGGAGATGTGGTCCCCTGAAGCCCAAAATACATTTTTTCCTTTTTACATTGGCGGACGCTTCTGAAATTTTAATCGAAGTGTTTAGAAATATAAAATAATTGTCTTCATTTTTCTAACCAAAACAGCAATAAAACGCTCTTTCCACTGATGTAAATATCCCTGCTTTCCTAGCTACCTCCCACAGAGTTGTCAAATAGCAGTTTCAAAAAAGTTTTTAGCTTCTTTAATTTGCCTTGCGCTCTTTTGTCCATACTCCAGAAATATGGGATATGCACAGAAACTGAATCACCCCTTTGCATGATTTCAGGTCATAAATTGCTTGGAACAAAAAATTTCTAGGACTGCAAATAAAGAGAGGGACGGTCTTGTTAGTATTTCTTTATTTGGGTTAATCTGCATCGAGATTTCCGTTGTGTCACAAGTGGTCCTCGCTCAATTCTAATTTTTTACAAAATTTAGATATTTTTTCTAATTTATTATAAAGGCTTTTTTTCCTTTAATTATCCTAATTTTTTGAACTATCCTAATTGTTTAATTGACTTTATTATTGTAATTGATTTTATTTTGTTTTATTAATCTAAATTAATCGTGCATGAATCCGTAAACTCCGAATTCCTGTATCAAAATTTTCGAAGGACATCAAGAAGACATAAATTTTTCACCTTTGGAAGTAAGCAAATGTTTTTATCAAATCAACTTTGAGGTTAGGGAAAACATATGGAAGGTTTGCTCAGTTTTTCATTTATACTTTTTTTTTAACATAATAAATTTCAAAGTTGAAATTATTAATTATCTAATAGCTTATTATATTTGCCCCTGTTTACATCAATATTTTTACTTAAATTAAAATCTTTGTCAAATTAAAAAATATGTTTTATAAATAATTTTTAAGAGATGAAGAACTAGGTCAAAGCTTTTTACTAAAGGGTAACTTGACCCACTTTGTTCTGAAGGATGAGTATTTAAAGAACCAACAAAGCAATAAGTAAGTATCTAAAAAATGCGATAATTTTGTTTAAAGAAACATCAAATCTAATTGTTATTTACTGTTGATAAGTAAAAATCTGAAGCCACATTGTTAAATATTAATATTAATGTTTATTGTGGAATGAATATTAAGGTTTATTCAGTATTTTGAACTTAATGGAGAGAAATATATCTTTTTTATATATTTATTTATCTTTTTAGTTTATTTAGGTTTTTATTTATTTATTTAGTTACCACTATTTAATTCCCTCTTTGACAGGCCTATTTGCCAAAATTCTTGATTTGGTCTATTCTGGATGAAATTCAGATAACAGATGTGATTTTATTTTAATTTTACTTACTGCTAATAGGCAGAAGCAACATGTGATATTGCTTGATAGAGCATTGAAGTTAAGTGATCATTAGCTAAACAAATGTTTAAATATATATGCTAAAAATAAATTGCTCAAACCTCCGGTCTGACCAAATTTTTCATGTTTCCCCTAAATATGAAATATGTTTAATTTGTAAAATGTTACATTTCGTACACAAAATTCATTTGTTTATTGATCATAATTTTTTCTATTTTTAATTCCTTGATTTTTGTTGTTATTATGTGTTTAAAATAATAAGGCTTTTAAATTTTTGAATCAAAGTCGAAACAACTTCTTAAAATTGCAAATCGAAACTATTTATGAAATTTTGACAGATTTGTTTTTATTTCAAGCCCGTGCATTTAATTTATTAAAATAAAAACAAATAAAAAATAAATTTTAAAAATATAAATAAATCATTTGATATTAAAATAAATCAAAACATTTTTTTTTCTTTTTTTTAAAAATCACAATATGCTAAAATGTGGTATATGGTTCTGAAAAAATTTAAATAGACTGGGAAAAATAAAAAGGAAAATCCAACTAACGCTCCAATGCTGCTAGTCGTGGATTTAACCCTTCTATAGTTGATTCAGCTCTGGCTAAACCCCTTTTTCTTCTAATCCTTACAGAGAACTTGATACTTTACCCTCTTTTTCCCCTGTTTGTTATAAAATTGTTAATATCTAGGTTTCAAAGTCATTTTTTGGCTTGTTAACAAAATCAAGTCTAAAGATCCTATTAGTTTTGATAACCGATGATGCATTTACCTCACTCCTTGTCACTGAGACCATGGCTACATTGGACAAACTAGACGTGTTTTTAAAACTTTAGCGAAAGAAATGTTCGTTATCTAAAAATCATCAATTTCTGCACATTGTTGGAGTCTTGGGTATAAGGGGCCGTTCAAAAAGTACGTACACAAAAATGGAGAAATTTGAATACCCCCCCCCTTAGAGTACGTACACTTTATTAGCCTACCCCCTTTTTTCATAAAAATTAAAATAATTATGTTTTAAATAAAATTAAATATTTATTTAAAATAGTTTATTCATTAAAATTATTTAAACAATAACAACCAACTTTATCTTTGAATCAATAAATAAAACAATCTTATCTGATCAACATAATAATTTCCTACAATCAATACAATTAATCTACAGTATTTTCCCAAGGACATTCCAAATGATTCTCGAGAGACACCAATTCAGTGTTACTCTTGTCTACGACTGATGAAAAATTTAGATTATCTTCATCATCGAGATCATCTTTTCTTGGTTTCGGAGGATAACTAAAAGTTCTTCCTGTCGACAAGCTGCTACACGAACTGGTCTTACTTTGTTGATTTGCATATTTTCTTGTGATTTTTCAAACAAGTTAAAGATGCAAAATATGTACCACAAGTAGGACAAATTGTGCGTTTAATATCACCTTCTACCGACGGGCATGCTGCATCGTATGGTATTTCTGTGGAGTTCAAACCTATTTTTTGATTGACAGCAGCTTTTACAATTGGCTCCAACGTTAAAGATAAAAATTATGATGGAAAAGTTCCTCGTGATTGATTAATATCAAGTCCATCATCATTGGTGTATGCTTATAATGTACGTACTTTGTATACCTCCCCCCCTCCCCATCGTACAAAATAGCAAATCCCCTCCCCCCTTCGGGATGTACGTACTTTTTGAACGGCCCCTAACTTCCATTTCAACAATGCCAACATTATTTCCACCACAGTCAAATCTGCTCATCTTGATACCCTGGAATCTGGTTTAATTCATATGATAGCTGATTCCCTTATTAATGACATTAGTTCCTCACAACCTCTAAATAGTGCACGGTAATGCATTTTACCTAGAGTTACCCCTCTCGGTCACTGTAGTTTTTCATCTTTTCTCTCTCTCCGTTAATGTGGTTTTTCCTGTTTTGTTCCACATTTTAATTTTTCCATTCTTCAAAGGCAACTTTATGTTTTATATTTCAAATCACTAAGCATCTTCTTATTCACGTATGGCAAGTCTTGAAAATGGGCACCTTTTCCTTGAAAAATGTTTACTGTTTTCTCCTTTTTATGTATTTTTGAAGCAAATGAAGCTTTTACTCAGGTAATATCTTAACGCTTCCGATTTTTGGGTTTATTTATTTACTGGTCTCGACAAAAGAGCGGTCCAAATGTTGGACCACTTAATGTTAATTATACTTTGTATTTTGCCTTATCTGGGGAAATTTTTAAGAAAATCAAAATTTTTAGAACACAATTATAAGTCATTCATCTAAAGATAATTCCATACAAGACAAAATTTTGAATTATTATTTATTATTATCTCATTTAATAATCTTTTTTATTGGCACTACAGCCCAAGGTGGGCCTTAACCTGCCGCATTGAGTCCTAGCATGTAAAGATACGATCACTAAACAAAAAATCATTGAGGGTGTTCCTTTCTTTTAAATTTTTTTTAAAAAAAAGTTTACTATGCATATATCAAAATACTTTTTAACAGGGCACACAATAAAGAGATAAAAAAAAATGTTTGCTCTTTTTAAGTACAATTAAGAAAATTCCATTACAAAATATCATAAAATATAGTATTTTTTTTTTTAAAATTCCAAAATTACTCTGTTTAGAACAGAAAGTTTTAAGTTTTCAGCATTATTTTATTAAAAAGAGTACTAAACAATACTCACAATAGCTTGAGAGCAACATATCAGTTTTATAGAACTGTTGCATTCAGAAGCTAACAAGAATCCATTATTCCTTTACACTAACATTTAATTAAAATTTGCATATGGGACATTATATGGGACCTCATATGGGACATTAATTTCTTTAAGCCATTGCGCTACCTAATAATCAAACATCATCGTTAAAAAGAACATTCATTCCTTTTGTAAGTTTATTCACAGGACTATGTTGCCAATGATTGGGATTTGTTTCCTCCTATCACTCTATTTCTAACATTGGATTGTCCTTAGTTAGACGTTAGTGGTAGACATTGAATCCGCACAGAAAAAATATTCTTTTCCTGTTTAACTCAGAGAAAGTGTCTTTAATGTGGCTTCAAATTGTTGCAGAAACCTATGTTCCCACGAACTCTAACCTCATTAAAGTAAGCTTCTTTAAAGGAGCTTTTTGTATCCTGAATTCAAGAAATTGATAGTTATTCCTTAATACTGTCTCCAACTACTCCAGAAAATGGTTTTGCAACCCAGAATAATAGGAAATTTAAAAAGAAAAGAAAATCAAGAGTGACCTTTACAGGGAGGAGAAGCCTTCTTTCATGCTATCAATGAAGGTGTTCATTTTGACATGAATTTGGGGAAAATAGAAGGAGTGGAAATGCAGGAAAAACTTTTTCTGCAGTATATTTCATTAGTAATTTTTCTTAGTTTTAAAGAAAATGTGGAATAATATCTAAGTTAATTATTTAATTAATAATTCTAGAGGTCTTTATATAAGTAATAGGTCTATTATAAAATAATCTATGTTTTAAAATAACTGTAATTTACACATTTAACTTCTGTAGTTCATTCTTCAATTTTAATCCTCAAAAATAAAAAGAGTGAAAGTATTCTTTTTCTTAATAACACTGCTAAAAGGTTATCATTTAAAAAAGAGAAAATAAAATCGGAATCACTTTAACATAATTTTTTGATAACAGGCTGAACTGCAAAAAGAAACAATGAATGCATGTTTAAAAAAGTTTTATTTTTATACAACGCGAAAAAAACTATTCAAAATTTTATTTTGAAATGAAATAGTAAAACTCTTTCCATGGACTGAATTTAAGTATAAAAGTAATAACTTCCAAAACAGTAATAATTCTTGACTCACAATGCTTCTTGACACAACATAATTATCTCACTTTTTTTTTTCTTCTTCTTTGAACGTAAACAAAGGGAACACCACACAGAAAAAGGAAGAGTTTGTGGAAAACAATTAAATAATAAACCCTCCCAGACTGCCAGTTAAAGAGAGAGGCACTGATAAGTCTCTATAGTTATTATTTTACAAACTGTGTGTGAAATATTTATACAAATATATTATGTAATATCACTGAGGGAGACTGCACATCTCGCAAGCTGTGGCCTGAGGTTGGTTGAGGAAAGTACAGAAACGACAGATCCACAAAGAACTGTCTGCGTTGGCCGCCGACGTGGGCGTTTCCATCGGACTGTAAGAGTTTTCCGAACCTGAAAAGAACATTTGATATCAATTTGAGACAGGATAAATTGAAGTTTTAAAGGGTCGATGGATTTAGTACACATAAGACATGCATGCTATGATAAGAATTATTTAAACATGAATTTATTTAATTCAAGATGGCCACAAGAACTCGCGAAAAAAAAGAAAAGACTTTTTCCTAATTTTTTAAGATTTCATTCCATTTATTTATTCTCTAGATTTTATTGAATACCCATATGAAAACTTTACCACAAGCTTTATGATTAAAAGAATGAGGATGAAAATCTCATAATGATTATGAGAAAAAAATGAAATAAAAAATGAGTGTGATTCCATTTCCTAAATCAGATCGAGCGTAGTTCATCTCAAATGTATACCAATGCACATATAAATATATATCATTAGAAAATAAACAGAAAAGAAATAAATGGTAGAAATGTGGTGAAAATTATATATAAAAGTAACGAGCATGAAATGCAGCATTAAATATATTTGTATATTTATTTTATTTTATAACCGTCGTCGAACAGCCGACCCAATTTTGGGTTTACAACTACCAATGTTCAACTCTGAAGTCTTGCAATTTTGGACCTAATCCAGAGGATAAGAGAACTCCGTTATCAAGTATTGGGAGAAATTTGTCTTCGTGGAGGACCTTTAAATAGAACTAACCTGCATTTGTGGTACATGGAAAGGAGAACCAAGAAAACCTCCCACGGTTAGCCTGACAGCAAGGGTACTCTCTAATCCTTGATTCGTCTACCACCGAGGATATTTTACGCCAGTGCAGTGGTCGGTGCGAGCCGGGTGTGGAATTCGTATCAACCAGCTGTCTGCGACATTCGAACCCCGTTCATTTCATTGGAAAGCGAACACTCTATCGCCAGAGCCAACATGGCTGGTACACCATTTATGACATTTTTATGCTTGATGATCATAACATATCAATTTATGATACACATTTTTTATAGTTGCAACTTAAGAATATGCTGATAATCTGCCAAATAGGGCTGAGAAGATTTCTTTTCACTTGAGTATGTAAAGAGCAAAGAAGCACAAAAACTTCACTCCTACACAACACCATCATAACCAAAATAAATGGGAAGCGATCGTTTTCTAAATTGACAAACATTGGGAGCTGCTGGTGGTCCCATGGACCCCTTAATTTTATTTCATGATGGTTTCAGACAAGAGGACTTCCAATGATATCGATTACTGAAACTTTTTTCAAAATATCCAATAGATAGATGAACTGTAAATCATTTAGTGTCATTTAAAAACACAGTATTTAAATGAAAAGATAAGGCAAGAAAAAATGCGTAGTTGAATTTGTAATTATTTTCAAACTAAAATTATCATCAAATCTAATTCTTCATAATCACAGAAACAAACATTTTAGTTTTAAAAAAAATCTCTAAATCCCGTTTCAAATTTCAATCGTGAATTATAAGTTTAGAAATGTCACCATCATACAAACCTTGGCTGTCCAGTAGCTGTTCGGCCGTTGCCCAGGGGACACGCTTAGACCATTCATTGGCTTTTTCCTTATCTTTAGTTCTTATAGCTATCAATAGATCACCCAGATCATCCTACAAAGATTAAAACAAAAAGTTATAATTGAAGTGCACTGCAAGCTTCCAATAAATCTTATTGATACAGAATATCATAAAACACAGAATATCAATAAACATTACTTCTAAGATTACGACCATAGCCACATAATAAATATCATGTTCAGGTGAAGTTGGACCACAATTGACCTGTCTATAGACTCTCTCCTAACTTTCACTCCATAGTCAACAAAAGGCTTAGAGCCATAACAGATTTAATGCATACTATGCTGCATACACACACCAGTCGTTAAGTCTGCTACCCAAATTGGACTTAAAACTCTCGGCTTTCTAACAGGCGGTGTGCTTGTGCTACCAGAGCGCTATCAAATCTTATCGGAATAAATTGCTTTTGCGTAATATTATGATGAGATATAACAAAGTGGGAACAAACATTCAGAAGTAAAAAAATTCTCTCACTTTACCCTGATATTTTCAGACAGACTATTACATTCCCTGATTTTTATAACCAATGATAATGATAAATTTTATTTAGTTATTGCTAATAGATTTTTTTTTAAAATTTTATTTAACATTTCAGTTATACCTTATTTTTAAACATATAATACATGATTAGAACTAAGTGTTAATATATAGTATAAGTGTTTATACAATATAGCTAACAAAATTATCTGACTTTACCTTGATAATTTTAGACTGACTTTATTAAATTTCCCTGATTTTTATAACTAATGATAAGATGGTTTTATTTAGTCAATGCTAATAGATTTCTTAAAAAAAATTTTTATTTAACATTTCTGTTATGTATTATTTTTAAACACAGAATACAGGATTAGTACTAAGCGTTAATATATAGCATATAGCATAAATGTTTATACAATATAATTAACACTTAAAATGAAATTTTAAAATTTCTCATAATTTTTCTTTTTTAAAAAAATACAGTAAACTTTTAGGTATTTTAAACTCAAATTGATCAATTTTATTCAACTTTCAGTTAAACTCCCTGAGTGTTCCACGATTTTTCCAGATAGATAAAATTATCTTGACTCTTCCCTGTTTTTTCAAATTCCATGGAAAACTAGTTTTGTTGTTATTTTGCATTTTTATTTTTTGTTTCACATACTTCATTTTAGAATCATTATTTTAAAATCATTCAATAGGTTTCTGGTTTTATATTCGAGGACAATTTCTCATTTTTTAATTTGACAAAATCATCTAGCACTTTTTGGATATAGATGTGGGTAGGCAAAATATCCCTTCAGTTGATTATTTATAAATAGGTATTTATCCCTAACAGTGGTTAATATTCAAAATCAGAGTATTTATACTTTTCAGTCATTTTTGAAGCATACAACCATGATTTGCCTTGTTTATAGCACAGAGAATAATGTAAATATCTTCAATTTATCAACATACAGTTACAACTTAAAGTATAACAGTTGCAGGTGAAATAATTCAAAAGATAATAACTACTCAGATGTATAGCTATATTTTTTGGGCATTTTTACATTGGAAAAAATAATACAAAAATGCTTGCGTTTAATATAATTAGGCTGACATTATAATGAAATAATTTATATTCAGGGATAGGTATTCCAGTTCTACAATATTTAATGTTACACATTTATTTAAAAAAAAATCACATAGGTAATGAATAAAGAAAAAAGGTAAATAAATTAAAATAGATCTTATACATTTATATCTAAAGATAGATGGTATCACACCTTAAGAGGTAAAACCTCCATTGTTGCAATGTAACCCAGCAGGTGAAAATCTGACATGGCTTCAAGAAACTGATCTGGCTTAAACTGCCTCAAATATTTGAAGAGTTGATTGAAATCCTGCAATAAAAATATTAATTATTAAAAATAGTTTAAAATAAAAAATACGAGCTGGAACATCTAGTTTTTACTGGAGCATCTAGTTAACCATATTACAAGAAATGTTTATGTTACGGCCAAAGTACGAAATTTTCTTGATTTCGGGAATTGGCTGGCCAGATCGCTAAGTGGCCGAGGATGGCTAGCCAAAGTTCGAAATAATTTAACCGATCAGTGAATATTTTACTTTGACGGCCTTCTATAATTATATAAATAATTCTTATAAATCTTCTAATTTAAAAATATAAATAATAGAAGTTTTTAACTAGGTCTATTATTCATATAAGGTCATTACTTATATAAGGGCATTATTCATATAAGGTCTATTCATACTAGGTCTATTTAAGTGCCACTGCCCAGCATACCCTACATTACTGATGTTTTTCCTTCCAACTTTGGCTGATCTTCCCATGCCAATTCACGATTGCGGCAAATTCCCAAAATCAAGAACAATTTCGGACTTACGCCAGATAATTTACAGCGCTCTTGGCCAATTCGCTATCTGGCCGGCCAGATCGCGAATTGGCCGACTTTGGACATAACATTTACGTTTCAAAAATTTCATTCATAAGTCATTTCTTTGTTTAGATTCGATTGTACAATTCATTAATCAAAACAAAACCTGTTCTCATAGTTAGTAATTCACATCTGGCATTTTAGTTCTTATCTTAGATCAAAAAATGCAATAATTATCTTAATAAGTTCTTCCCTTAAAGGAATATGAAATCTTGTGGGACACATCTCATAAAGTATTATAGCTTGTTACAATTGTTGAATTATCCCTTGTAACACATATGATGGGAATTACCAATCAGATTTTTTCCTTTAAAATCCCAAACATCTAAGGCAATGCAAATTGTTTTCAATTGTATCCTGATGCTTTGCCTACTATTAAAATTATTTATTTTAAATTGGTAATTTTGCCAGCATTTAAAAATCATTTATTATTAGTAAGTGATGCGGTGGTGTCGAAAATAATATTAAACTAATAAAAAAAATATATACTAAAACATTAACTTAGCTACCAGAAGAATATATTTTTACAGAAATAAAGACTTAACCCAATAATTTAAGCATGGAGGTCACAAGAAATAAATCAACATACCTTGGTAAGGGCTGAAACTGGACTAAATATTTTATAGATAAGAGGTTATATTAAAGACAACACTGCTGCCATCTATGTCAGCATTTGTGATGCCATCAATGTACAACAATATAAACTAACTCATTCAACACTTCCACTTTAGTTTACATTTTTGGGAATACTAAAAGAAAAATCACAAAGTGCAGAAAAAATAAAAATAAATCATTTTAGTCCCATTGATTTTTCACAATGTTCATGCTTAGTTCTATTAACAGTTTTTTGTTAAATAGTCCACATTCATTTTTATCAGATTCACTCCCATTGTCCGAAGCAATCCTTCTCCTTTTTTTGTGTGTGTGTTTTCTTCTTCACTTTGACTATTGTCAGATGCAAATCTCCTTTTTTTAGGCTCACTATCTGAAACAATTTTTCTGTTCGTGGTTGGCCTGTCTTCCTCACTTTGTCTGCCATCACTTGCTCCTTTTCTTCTTTTAGATTTTGCATTACCACTGTCAGAATCTTCACTTCCACTATCCGAAGCAATATTCCTCTTTTTAGGCCCACTGTCTTCATCACTTTGACTAATATCGCTAGGACTTGCTTTCCTTTTTCTTTTAGACTTTTCTCTTCCACTGTCAGACTCCTCACTTGATGAAATAGTTGCTTTTGAAACGATTCTGCTCCTTTTCTTGGATTCTCTATCTTTCTTACATTTTCGTCTTTTACCACCTTCTTCTCCTCCTTCATCATCAGTTTCACGGTCATCTCGTGGCACACCTCTTCTCTGTCAGAGCCTGAAGCCTTTGCTTCTTCACCTGATTGTTCTTTATTAGAACGTTCTTCATCTGATTGTGCCTTATTGGAACCACCTTCATTGTCAGATTAGGTGTGATTTAGGTTAATGGACTTTTTTGATCTATTTTGTTCTATTTTAGTCCCTAAACAATAATTGGCTTCACCTAAATCTTTCATTTCAAATCTTTTACTTAGCTGCTTCTTCACTAACCTTTTAAGCCTTACTGAGTTGCTAAAAATTAATAAATCATCTACATAAATAGCTACAACTACAAGTTCTTTACTCTCATTTAGTTTAATATACACACAACTATCAAAAGAACTTAGCCTAAATCCCATTTCAACTAAGCCTTCTCCTAATGTCAGATACCAAAGCCTGCCACTTTGCTTTAAGCCATCTAGAGCTTTATTAAGTTTAAGAACTTTCCTGTTTAAATTTTGTTTGTAATATTCACTAAGCCCAACTGGAATTTTCATGTATATTTTTTCATTTAGTGTCACTTGAACAAAAGCCATAACAGCATCCATTTGATCGATTTCCCAATCATAAATAGCTGCATAAGTCAACAAAACTCATAATGTTACATAACAAACTACTGGGGAAAACGTTTCTGTATAATCGATTCCTTCGATCTGGGAGAAACCTTTAGCTACTAAACGGGTTTCGTACCTTTCAATATCTCCAGTAACATTATGTTTTATTTTGAATACCCATTTCCAATCAACAATGTTTTTATTTTCAGGCTTATTTACTATGTCCCAAGTTTCGTTTTTAATGTGACTCGCTATTGTTTCACATAAAGATTCTCTCCAATGCCTGGCATTACTACCTATGAGTGCCTCATCAATAGTATTAGGTTCAGAAAGAAGTTCATTTATTGCCACTAAAACATCAGCAAAAAAATAGGATCTAAATTTGGCATTTTCAAATCTGGCATACCGTTGGTATCAAAATTTTGATAACGAACAGGAAGTTAAACTGTTCTTCCTATAGGTGTCAATTTTGACATGTCATTATCAACAGTTATATTATTACTCTCATCATTATTTACAAAATCGCCTCTATGTAAGCCATCAATGTCATCCCGACCTGTGTTAATATCATTTTCGAAATTTAATTCATTATCATCCCTGCTAACATTATCATCATTTTGGATTTTATCTGATGTGTTGTCAAAATCAACAATGCTCCCGCTGAATAAAGAGTCATCACTGAACTCTGGTGAGCTTTTGTCACTGTTATTGTCATGATACATATCATGTTCCAAAAAATGTACATCTCTGGCTACAACAATATTACAATTAGTTGGATCAATTAGACAGACATTTCAACAATATTTCAGACATTCTTTCACTAATCAACTCATTTAAAGGCATCAATATTGCCGAGTTGGGGCCGGGATAGCCTGGTCGGTAGGGCGCTGGGCCCAGGCCCAAGAGGTCGTGGGTTTGATCCTCGCCGGCCGAAGACTCCCCGTGTAGTAAATGGTGACTGATGCACGTTAAATCTGTCGAGTCTCAAAGTCCTCCATGTTTCCATAATAAATCAATACCTCTGGGGGTACTGATCCAGGAGTTTCCTTGTCTTCTGGATTGGTTCAAAATTACAAGGGTACGGAGTTGAACATTAGTAGTCGTAAACCCATGAAATTGGGTCGGCTGTTCAACGACGGTTATAAAAAAAAAAAAAAAAATCAGACGATAGCCCTTCCTATCCTTACAATACCCAACAAACATTAACTCTCTAGTTTTCACATCCCATTTTAAACACTTCTGTTTGGGAATATGAACAAAAGCCTGACACCCTTAAGTATTTCAAGTTTGGCTTTTCACCACTCCATTTCTCAAAAGGTGTCATGTCTGGAACTGCAATGGTTGGAGATATATTTTTTCAATTCAACTGCTTCAGCCCAATATTCCTCACCAGGAAGCTAGAAAACTGTCCATCTCATTACTAACATACTCCGCCCCATTTTCAGAGTGTAAAACCTTAATAGGTTTGCCAGTTTGTCTTTCTACTTATGCCTGAAAGTCTTTGAATTTTGCAAGAACTTCACATTTATTCTTTATACAATAAACAAAAGTCATTCGTAACAAATCATCTATGAAACTTATAAAGTACCGAGAACCCCCATTGATGAAACACTCATGGGTCCACAGAGGTCACTATGCACTAAGCCTAACAATTCTTTTGCTCGTTTAGCCTTACCCTTGGGAAATAGTTGTTTATGCATTTTACCTTTAATGCATGGTATACAATCATTAATTTTTCCATTAAAAGAGAAACCCCCAATCATACCTTGCAATCTAACCATCCCTCCTTCACTTAAATGACCTATTTTCTTATGCAATATTTCATTTGATGAGTTTTGAGCAGTAATTAAAGCCATATCATTATGAATATCTAAAGAATATAATCTATCGCGTACACCTGTTCCAATAGCTACTAAATTATCACCCTTATAAACAAAACATCTTTCCCCTGTAAAGGTAGTAACCATCCCAAAAGTTTTGTTTAAATACTTAATAGATAGCAGGTTAGCAGTTAGCCTTGGAACATGCAATACATTATTAAAAGTTACTTTTGCTTTCTGCCCATTTCTAGATAAAAGAAAACTAACACTCCCTTCACCTTCAACTTCTACGACAGAGCTGCCTATTTTAATTTGACTAATACTTGCAGCTTTGTAATCTGCAATATACTCCTACTACGAACTCCTATACATAATATATGCTCCAATACTCCTACTACGTACTCCTATACATACTATATGCTCCTACTACCTACTCCTATATACTGGAGAATTCTTTATATGGGGTCATTAAGAACGAAGCACAAGAATCCATGTACCAAACATTAGGATTTGGATTAGAATTTGCAACATATATACCTGCTACATAAGCTTCTTCATAGGAGTCTTACTAGAAGTAGGCTTTACATTACCCTTTTTGTTAAATTTATCATACCCACTTTTCTGACATAGGGGTCTTTGACAATCTATACTTTTATGCCCAAACAAATTACATTTGAAACATTTCCCCTTAAACTTCTCATTAAGAAAAGCTTGATTTAAATTCTCATCAGAATTAGGTTTATCATCCTCAGCCAATAATCTAGTTTTAACGTTATCAACAGTTATCTCTTCCCCACAATTTTTCAAAGCCATAATAAGGGGTTCAAACCTATCAGGTAAGTTAGCTAAAATTATTCCAGCTATTGATTCCTCTACTGCTTTAACTCCTGTTGATTTTAATTACTGATATGCTGAAATTACTTTATGAAGGTAGTGACAAATATCTTTACATTCAGTGTACTTACGTTAACCAATTCTTTAATTACAGACACTTTTCTAGTTATTCCTTTATCATCATAAGTTTTTGATAATACTTTCCAGGCTTCTTTACCACTAGATAAGTCCCTCAAATCATTAAAAATTGTTTCACTAACCCCTTCAACTATGTATGACAAAGCTTTGGCATCTAAAGCTGCATCTTCCTTTTTTCCTTCAACATAATCCCATAAATCTCTTTTAATTAAGTGTATTCTCATGGCAAACTTCCAATCAGCATAATTTGCCCTCCCAGTTAATTTCTTATGGCTAAAAGAACCTTCTCTCGCCTCCCCCGGCACGAATATTTCTCTTTGTTAACTTTAAATCAAACTATTAAAAAATATAACCATAAAATAATAAATTTTCTATTAAAACATAGTTAAAAAGAAAACAGCAACATTTATTTAAGTTTTAAGCATTTAAGCCTACCCATGTGTTAACACATGCTACCATAATTTATCTATCTTTAATTCTAAAATTTAATAACATTACATATAACCTATTATAAATAACCTATAATATTTAAGCATTGGTGTGAACAATGGTAAGGTGAATAATAATAACCAAAACAAATATGCATCTTTTCTTCGTAAACTTTGCTTCCCAGTAGATAGTTAATTTTTTTACTTCAATTAATACATATTATCAACATTAATTATGCATCATTGTCGTCAATATTAATACGGGGATTTTTTATGGTTCCTCTAAACGGATAAGTACCTTTACTCCATTAATTTTACCTTTTAGAGCAAAACTTCTTTCTTTTATTTCAGTATACATATATTACCTAAATGAATCATTGGCTTCAATAATAGTATGGTGATTTCTTACCTTTTTCGTATGTGAATTAGAATCAATTTTCTATTAATTTTGTCTTTAAATACATAACTAATTTTTTTTCCAAGTCAGTTAACGTGGATATTAAATTATTTACTTTTATAGAACTCATTTCAGATAACTTCAGAAATATTAATCTGGTGATGTAGTCAACGAGTGTCTTATTCATTGAATTTATCTGGAATAGCAAGTAAAAAATAATTAAAAATTAAAACATGCGCAATAAATTTTATTCTGATAACATAGAGTTATAAATTAGCAAATATTACTGGTGTTATCTTTAAAATACTTGAAAATTTAATTGTCTATACTTAAATTTGACACAATGGCTAACGTTTAACCAATAAGAAAAGTCCATTTCATTCTCACTCACCTTGCTCGAACGGTTCGTCACAGAATGTCTGAATGTCAACAGTGATCTTCCTCATGCTTTGAACTATCTATATGCCAAATTTCATTGCTAATACTCCTATGGTTTAGGAGTATATAAAGAACACACAGACTCATTTATATATATATATAGATTAAGGTCACTTTTTGTGTTGAGAGTCAAATTCAGGAAAAAACATAAGCTTCCAAATGATTTCATTTGAGACAGCAGTTATTGGAGTATATGTCAAACCTCGAACTTTCAAAGCAATTTAGGAAAACAAAAAAACTGTATACTTAAAAAAAATCACTGCAAATAAAAGGTAATAAGAGTACCTGCACGTGGCCTTCTATCATGCGGTTTTCAACGGGGAATTCTTTAATTGATGGATCTACAAAGAAAGTGTATTGAGGTTCACTGGGAGAGGAGACTGGAACATCGACTAACAAGTACTCAATAGGAAGTGGCCTTGCTAATTGAGTGATTTCATTCCCATACGAATCTTTCATCTAAAAACAGAATTTATCAAGAAATTTTACACTTGACAAAATAAATATAGAAGATTTTAAAAAAAGTAATACAGAACTTTTATTACTCAAACGCCTATAATTCAAATAAAACCACCAAGGGATCTACCAGCTTTAACTTAGAATTTTTTTTAACTATTCTCAGTTTGATAAACGGATTTTTTGATAATTTGAAACAACTTTTGTTTCCCGAATAAACATTTTACCTTCAAGGAAAGTAAACAACATTCTAAAAAACTTTCGAATTCCGAAACAATATCCAGTTGATAGCACAGAGGTAGAAAGTAACAAACAACTTTGGGAGAGAAACTAGACTAAACTTTTCTTCACTTTTATTATTTTGAGGACTTCTTTATGATGTATTTAGTGTTCTAAATATTTTTAAAAATTTCACTGATAAAAGAATGGGTGAAACCAAAAAAAAGTAATAGATTCTGCTCAAAACAAAAATTTTAAGTTATTAAACTTTGTCATTGTTCTCCTATAATAAAATTAAAATTGTGTATAAATTTACTTAAAGAGTTAAAATATACCATTTGAGTATTTTAAGGAGGCTATTTCTTACAACTATAAGTTTTTGCTTTAATTTTGATTGTTTTTGTCAGAAGGAGAAACAACATAGCAAAAGCCAGTAAAAAAAAGCTTTTTTCCTCTTTTTTTTTAAATGCATTTTGAACGATTGCGATAAACTGAATTTAAAGCATTTTTAAAAAAAAATCTTATTGTACACATTTTAATCTTCTTTTATGATGTTATACTACTTAAAGTTTTACTTAAGACAACCCAAGAAAATGAATTAAAATAAAGACATAACATGCAGCTAATTTTCCAACACTACTTACATTATTAAATAAGAGTACTTAACTAAATACATTATAACCATAGTGTTGACAATAGAAAAATATCAGAGAAGGTGCCACATAAGATATATATATATATATATATATATATATATATATATATATATATATATATATATATATATATATATATATATATATATATATATATATATATATATATATATATATATATATATATATATATATAATATATATATGTAATAAAAGGGCTAAACTCCCTGTTATCAGTGTTATAATTAGCTTAAATAATGCAGTCGTAAGCCATCATACGTTCTCAAGAGGTTTATTTAAAGGTAGGTTGGTATTGATAACAGTTCACATTCGCTCTCCACAAGGGAGGGAGTGGACAAGACTTCTGACAATTCTGGAACTTATCAGGATCACAACATGATGAAAAGGACACGCAAAAACTAGTGCTCCCACGTTTTATACAAACACATTTTGGAGTAAAAAGGCACAGTCTCTGAAATACCTGTATCCTTACGCATTAAGGAAAATCATTTAATGCTTCCTAATATGGAAGTGAACGAGGGAGAGATTCTAAAAATAACTCCTCATTTGAAATATAAATCTAATTATAATTCATGGTGTGTTTTTAGCCTTGAATTCCCAAAATAGAATATCTCTACGCTTATTCTTTAACAAAGCCATTTTATGAAAACGAAAGAGTTTTAATTTTTTTATTAATACAAAAGTATTTATAATTTTTGTATTACATCCCCCCCCCAAAAAAAAAAATTTTGGTAAGCCAAAATAAAAATAATTTTGACTTTTTTCTTTTTTGAATTTAAAAAATTTAGGTTGGTACGACTGTTCCTTTTCACTACTACAAATAACCTTTATTCAATTATTTGTAAAAAAAACAACTATATACAATGACAATAATAAAAACATGATAATACACTTTATCTGTTTAGGCAAATAAACAGAAAGAAAAATGAAACATATTTTTATAACTAATCTACTAAAATTTTCAAAAATTTTTTTCACACAAAAATATACACAATTTTTATGGTAACGAACTGGACAACAAGTGTCTTTAATCAGAAGTTAAGATTCTGTATGGTTAATGGGGTTATTTACTTGATGAAATTCTGTATTCCCCGTTAAAATGGAGGAAAACAGAATTTCATGAAGCACCGTGATACTGAGAGATCCAGAGTGGATAAAACAAAAATAGTTTAGAAAATTTTTTCTCACTGTGTTGAGAAAAAAAAAGTTCAAGTTACTTCTCCCTCACTCCCTCCCAACTGATACTGAGGTAAACATCTTCACACAACGCGATTCGGATCTCTCAAAAATCTAGGGATCACTTCTTCCCATGAAGAAAGTGATAATTTTTCTTTTGGACACTATTCATGATTTAATTTTAACATTTGTGGGTTGTGATATTTCCTAAGCTTTGATACATGTACTACTTCAAAACTTTGTTTACTTAAATAATTCTTTTTATTTATTTTGTAATTAGCTTCTGAAATTTTTTGAAGAATTTTATACGGTCCACTAAAAGGAGGTGACAACTTCCTCGTATTCGGATAAGTCAATTCTTCAAATAAAACTAATTCATCAGTTTTAAAGTCTACATCTAAAAATCTAGCATCATAGTAAATTTTATTTCTTTCATGATATTCTTTAGTTCTTTGAATTGCTATTTTTTTAGCTTCCTCAACAGGTGGATAGATTTCTTCCTTTAAGGGATTTTCCTAGGGGAGTCTACCATGCATGAGGTATGCAGGTGGAAATTTTGTTACAAAATGGGGAGTTAAGTTGTAAGTATTGACTATATCCTTCAACAAAGTAGGCCAGGGAGTTTTAGTAGGTTTCTCATTGATTTTACATTTTAATCGCGTAATTATTGTTTGACCAAGGCGTTCAACCTTGCCATTAGACTGCAGATGATGTGCAGTTGTCAATAATTGTTGAATCTTATTATGTTTCAGAAATTTTTTAAAATGAGAAGAAGTAAAGGCGGTGTTTCGATCACTCAACAAGGATTTAGGGATTTGATTTTGAAAAATTTGATGTAACAATTTTTTATACGTTTCTGAACAAATAGATTTTGACGCAAAAGCCCAAATGTATCTTGTAAGGTGGTCAATAATTAAAGTTAAATATTTTTTTGTTGAATTATAATAATTCAATCCGCCAACGCTATCTATTGCTATTAAGTCAAAAGACTGATTCACAGGGGGTAAGGATTGTAATAATCCAAATCTTTTTTGTTGCGGTTTTTTATTTAATTGGCACGTATGACAATGCTTACAAAATTTTTTTATATCTGATGTTATGTTATTCCAATAATAAACAGGGGTTATCAAGTTAATCATTTTCTGCACTCCTGGATGGTTAAATTTATCATGAGTAAATTGCAGAAATTTTAACCTCAACGAAAATGGAACAACTATTTTAGTAAAATTTTTCTTACGTATCATAAAACATCATTGATATCAACAAAATTACCTTGTAAGTTATATTTCCTTTGAGCTTCTATTATTTCACTTAAATTCAAAAAATGTGAAACATGAACATCATTATTTTTACTATTAATTTTGACAAGTGAATGTGTTGCATCTCTCGAAAGCCAATCTGCTTCAAAATTAGCAGAACCTTTTGTGTATTTAATATCATATTCATACATACTTAACAATAAAGACCATCTAAATAATCTACCTTTTAAATTTTAAAATTTTTTTAGCAAAACTAAAGCAGCATGGTCAGTATGTATGGTGAATTTTTGGTCAAACAGGTAATGATGGAACTTATTTAAAGAATCTACTATAGCAAGACATTCAAGTTCTGTAATTGCATAATTTTTTTCATAATCTCTTAAGGAACGAGAATGAAAAGCTACAGGATGCAATACACCACATTCATCTGTCTGTTTTAACACAGCTCCAATTCCAACTAACGATGCATCAACAAAAAGATGACATTCATGAATAGGATTAAAAATTTTCAATATCGGTTTACAAATAATAGCATTTTTTAAAAGTTCAAAAGATTGTTGACATTTTTCTGACCACACCCATTTTACATCTTTCTTCAGCAAGTTATTCAAAGGATATCGAATATTTGCATAACCCTCAATAAATTTATTGTAAACATTTATTGATCCAAGAAATCTTTTCAATGATTTTACATTTTTAGGGGGCATTAATTTTTTAATCACTTCAATATTATGGTTATCTGGTGATACAATCCCATTGCTTATTTCATATCCTTAAAATTCTATTTCTTTTTGCAAAAATGAACATTTTGAAAGTTTTAATTTCAAGTTTTCTTGTTTACAAATATAAAACATCTTTTTAAGATGGGTTAAATGTTCATCATAAGAATTAGAAAATATAATAATATCATCAAAATAGTTCGTAGCAAATTTAATTTTATGTTTATTTAAAATTCTACGAATTGTACGTTGAAATATGCTCGGGGCATTCTTCCAGCCAAAAAGTAATCTTAAGTATTCAAACAGACCGTTGGGAGTAGCGAATGCTAATTTCTCAGTGTCATCAGGATGAATACGAACATGATGATATCCCTGTGATAAATCTATTTTAGAAAAATAACTTCTATAAAACAATTTTTCAATCAAAGACTGTATTAAAAGTAGGGGTTCAGAATCTGTTTTTGTAATTTGATTTAATTTCCTAAAGTCAACACATAGACGACTCTTTTTATTTTCATCTTTTTTAAACACTAAAGTTACTGGGGCAGCATAAGGGGATGAACTTTCTTTAATAATGTCATTTTTTAACAATTCCTCTATTTGTAAATCAATTTCATGTTGTTGTTTTGGGGATGTTTTGTACGGCCTTAGCGATATAGGTAAATCTGAGGTTAACCTGACTCTCTGTGGTTCTATTCTCATTTCTCCCACATCATGTTTATGTTTTGCAAAAATATCATCATAACTTTTTAAAATTTCTTTTAAGTCCACATTTTCTATTTTGTTCTCATTTTTTATTTTTTCGTCGATATTGACCTGATAATGTGTGCACTCATTACCTAGTTCTATCTTCGAATCATTTGAAATTTTTGGAAATTCTTTCTTTTTTCCTATTTTTTCTTTTCTTTTTGTTACCCTTTTCATTATTTTTTTCAATGTTTACTTTTACTGAAACATCTTTAACTTTTATTTTTTCACAATTTTAAACCTTAACATTTTGGAACTTTTGCTGTCTAATGTGCAAAGATAAGTTGTCACTGTTAGAATTAGCAGAGGTGATCAATCTCTTACCAAATTGAGTAACAACTGGCCTGACACAATCAATAAACAAGCAAAAATCCTTGCAAGTTTGCAACCCTAATAAAGCGTATGGTAAATCAGTATCAATTATAAAAAACTTAGCTGATTTAACAATTTCTCCTATCTTAAGGGGAAACTCACAAATTCTGTTAAGTGTTAACTGTCCTTTCGTTTGGATAACCTTTAATTCCTCACATTTTTTAATAGGAATCTTTAATTTTAACACCAAATCATTTGGTATTATATTCAATGTTGACCCGGTATCAACATTCAATAATATCTCTCTGTTTACATTCTTATTTTTATTTTGTTTTGGTTTTGGACATTCATTTAAGCATTTATTTTCCACTTTATATCCATTTAGATATTTATTTTCGACTTTATATCCATTTAGGTATTTATCATTCACTTTATATCCGGATATTATTAATTGCTATTGTTTATTTGTCATATTTTGGACGTTTACTTCAACAACACTATTAGGGTTGTTAACACACGAGGAGCCCATGTGAAATTGATTCAAGTCTTTTCTTTGAGCCTGGGTCTTATTGGGATCTCCTGTGTTGTATGATGTATTTTGGGTTTTGTCACATCCGGGGTTACATTTTTATTTTTAGGACAAGCCGGAGCTTTATGTCCTGGTGTATTGCACTTAATGTCATGTTTTGGGTTTTCTATTCTTTTCATATATGGTCCCTTATTATTTTGAAACTTATTTTTGTCTAAGTCACTTTTAATTTTTTCATGAGTTTTAAGTTTTTGTTTAAATTCAAAAAGATTATTGGCCCCATAAAGAATTGATTTATTATTTGTTTGGTCTGGTATTCCTTGAATTATGTAAGTGATTAGAGCTAAGTCATTGATATCACTTTAAGTGGCAATTTCTTTCATTTTAAGGAGATACTCTTGAAGAGTTTCATTATATCTTTGCTTTCTTTTTTGCAACATTGCATGTATTTCTGCACTTTTACAATTCTTCATTCTTTTACAATTTTTTTACAATTCAAATTCTTCAAGCATAAGACTTTTTAATTTTTCATATGAATTTAAACAACTTTCACTTCTTATTAATGTTAAGGCATTACCCTTTAAACATCTTTTTGCAAATAAAAATTTTTGCATTTCCAAAAGTTTAAATAAATTAGCATTAGTTTCAAAATTTTCAACCCAAGAATTAATATTTTCGTGTTTTTCTCCTTTAAACATAGGAGTAACTGCTTCAATATCCGAAAAATTCACTATTAATTTTGTTTCTGATTCTCTATTCTTTATATCCTTGCTAGAATTTTGACTATAGGATGCCATATCTTTATCAGTAAAAACATGAGTTTGTACCTTTTTATCAACATATATTTTAGTATTTAAACTAACTTGTGTAAATTGATTTACATAAGTTTTAATTGGCAAATGTGGTTCAAAATCAGTTTGAGTTTGTTAACATTGAAACTGATTAGTTTCATCCTCATCTTCAGAGAGATTTTCCATTACTATCGAATTTTTTAAGTAACCAAAATCACATAAACAAGTTAAAATATGTTTTGCAATTTCGTTTTTATTTCCCTCACTGGAAATACTTAGGATGCCTGAAATTTTGACTAAGTCCGAAAAATTGAAAGTATTACAAATTTATTTCAGTTTGTTTGAAAATTCTTTATCGTTAGGTTCAAAAGAAATTTCTAAAAAATTTAGAATTTTGTTACGATTTAATCTAGAAAAATCATTGGGAAACAAAAGTTTAAGTAATAACTTAATTTTGTTTGCCGTCACTAATTTAATTGACGTTTGAACCACATTTATTTATTTCAAAACATTTTAAATGCACGATAAAAAACAATATTATATCATAAATTTTAAAAAAAGCAATATAAAGACAAGAAATGCAATCAACTCTTCAATATATTTCTCTATTAAATTATTCATAATAAGAAATTTAGGTCACTTGACCTACGTATTCATAAAATTATCACTACTAATTATGAAGAGGGAAAAAAATATAAATACAGATTTCTCTTTTTTTTTCTTTTTCACTCGCCAAATTTTTCTACGACCTTCATGAGAAAGGAACTTTTAATAAAGAAGTAAAAAGCTCCTCTATAAATTTAATATACATCGCGCACATAAATGGTGTTTCTTTCACTATATGACTTTCTTGATCACTAGGTGCCGAATCACTACCAAGGATGATGTTTCTTCCAACTTAGATGCACAAAAATTAGACATCAAACTTTCTTCCGATAACGGCGAGGTATATGAACTGGTACAGGTAGAAAAACGGACGGGGAAAAAGCCCTTCCCTCTACATCAGCATTCCCGTAGCGACGACGGTACACGTAGTGAAACAAACCTCATCGTTCTTTCAGCGTCGATCAGGCAAATTTTCCTTTTCTTTTCTCTCTTTCTCGGCGTGTGTGAAAGGATGGGAAAACAACGTTGCAGCCAGCCGGAAAATAGATAACAATGGTTTCCTTAGCAAGTAACTATCCTGCCAGATTGTAATAAAAGGGCTAAAATCCCTGCTATCAGTGTTATAATTAGCTTAAATAATGCAGTCGTAAGCCATCATACGTTCTCAAGAGGTTTATTTAAAGGTAGGTTGGTATTGATAACAGTTCACATCTGCTCTCCACAAGGGAGGGGTTGAACAAGACTTCTGAAAATTCTGGAACAACTTATCAGGATCACAACATGATGAAAAGGACACGCAAAAACTAGTGCTCCCACGTTTTATACAAACACATTTTGGAGTAAAAAGGCACAGTCTCTGAAATACTTGTATCCTAACGCATTAAGGAAAATCATTTAATGCTTCCTAATATGGAAGTGAACGAGGGAGAGATTCTAAAAATAACTCCTCATTTGAAATATAAATCTAATTATAATTCATGGTGTGTTTTTAGCCTTGAATTCCCAAAATAGAATATCTCTACGCTTATTCTTTAACAAAGACATTTTATGAAAACGAAAGAGTTTTAATTCTTTTATTAATACAAAAGTATTTATAATTTTTGTATTACATATATATATAAATAATAAATATATATATATATATACATATACACACACAGTTGAACCTGTTTATCTTGAACCTCTTTATCTTGAAAACCTCTATATCTCAAAATATCTAAAATACCCTTCATTTACTGTCTAAAATCAATGTATTTTCCATGTTTATGTCAAAAATTTTTTTTAAAAAAAACTGCGTTTCTCGAATTTCTAACAATAGAGCACAAACGCCCAAACTCCAGAACTTTCTTTATTAGTAGAACTTGCAAGACAGCGATGAATTTTCTCAATTCACAGAAAGTAGGGAAGAGCAAATTGGGGTGTTTCTTGGAATTTCAATTACTATCCCTGCACTTCCTTAACTAGAAAGGAATACAATGATTCTGGCAGTAAGTGAAGGGTTGATGAGTAGGACGGAGTGACCACCAATGGCTTTCTTATCTACATAGATAAGAAAGCTAGAAATAGAAATTCACTCTCACCTCAAAATTACATCCAATGGATCAAAGGATAATTAGGAGATTTAAAGTGAACTATAGAAAACAGTTGGTAAGCAAACTTGCAGATGCTGTCGCTGGAAAAAAGTTCTCTCTCCAAAAACAAATGTGTTGGATGCTATCAGAATTACTGTAATGCTTTGAGGAATGCATCTCTAAAAACTATCTAAAAATGGTTTTAAAAGGCTAGTTTTAGGAATAGCTGTGAAGATGATGAACAAGAATTTGAAGGCAATAAAGAGAAAGAAACTATTGACACTGGAAATGCAGTTCCAGATTTGAAAGAATGGAATGCAATAAAATCAGATTTAATGTTGACAATAATTGTGAAGATTTTTACAAGTGGACAACTGCCTGGCAACATGCGAAACGTTGACAGATGCAGAAATCATAGATAATGTCAAAGAAATGTTAGATGAAAAGGAAGAAGCTGAAGATCATATCAGTGAACCAAAAGTGAGTGCAAAAGAGGTAGAAAGATCCGTAAAACTCCTACAATCTATTTTTGAATCCCAGGAAAAAGTTGGCTAGGAGGAATTTACTGCTCTTTCTAACCTTAAAAGTATAATAAAAACAAAGAAGGTTAGACTTCAAAAATTTTTGAAAAATAATTTTCAATGTTAAATGTAGGTTAAAAAACTGTTATCTAAATAGATACGTGAATTGTACGTGGCGTGATTAGTTTTCAGAAATGCCTGTATTTATTGCCTTTCCTGTGAGATTCGAGATAAACAGGTCCGACTGTATTACACACCATTGTAATTACTATATCCAACAATACTATTGCCATATGCTAAAAAAGGATTCTCAAAGAATTTGGACATAGAAAAACAATTATTTATAGCAGTTCATTACAATAGGATTCAACTGTATATTCAAACCAGGAGAATAGGAATTTGTTATGAAAGAAATACCTTGTAAAAAACATCTGGGACGTATTGCTCGTTGCTGGATTCTCGAACATATCCTAATTCTGGAGCATCCAAGGTGGGTAAAAGGCAGTTATCTTTCACCAGTGCCATACACTGGTTGGACACTTGGTAACCTTCCATGTGGATTTGGTTGTTTGAATCACCTTTAAAAAAATAAAAATGTTTGAAATTGTGATGGACACATAATATCCTTAGTAGTGTTTTTTTTTTTTTAATGCAGCTCTATTTAAATTGGATGTTTGAAGGACTTGAAAATTATATTGCAAAACATGCTCAGGTTATGTAAAAATTCTGTTGGGACAAGCATTAGAAATAAATAGAATACTGTAAAATAAAGATTAATTTCATTTCAAAGATTTCATTTCTGTAACGCAATTAATAAACATTTACTATTTTTCACTTTTAACATCTGAATAAATGAACTAAAACTATACAACCAATATGACAAAAGCATCTGATAATGTTCAGTGCTGAAAGACTGAATTCATAAAAGAAATAAAAATTATTTATATAAATATATCCAGAGTCAATTCAGTGCAAAATGAATAGGAGAGGGGAAAAGAGAAACCTGCAGATAAATAAAACTGTATCATGTACATCAAAAAGTAAAATTCATACATTAAAATATAGAAAATAAACCTAAAAAAAAAAAAAAAAAAAACTTAAACAAAAACATACCTAAGCAAAATGTACTAAATTGTATAATGCTCATACAACGTAGCAACAAATATAAACAGCAAACCTTATAGGGGACAAAGGAAAGAACGAACATTTCTCACATTTTTATAAGAGTATATATACACCTGGCTCCTTTTAAAAAGAGCAAATGACATATAAAAAAATCAAGACTTTTGGAAAATTATACATACACCAGATTACTTAAAAAAAAAAAAAATTTAAAAAAAAGGCAAGCGATAAATTATACATATATATAGTTCGTTTTTCTAAAGGGACATTTTAACACAAAAGAATAATTAAGCATTCTATTTTCAACTTCAAAACTATTCAGTTTAAAACAAAAAGCTTCAAGAATTTCAACAGTTTGAGATCAATATTTCAAAGTTTTTATTATAGAACTGCTGCATCAAAAAAATAAGCAATATCAATTAGATAATAATCCCATCAAACCAATATTTAATTAAGAATTGTAATTGATTTCAACTCGCAATTGATTCCTTAATCAATAATTTTTAAGCAGCGTTTCAACAATCTTGAATCAAAAATACAATACGCAGTTTAAAATTTTTTTAACAACGTAATTTAGTGGATGATCCCATAACTAACAATCCAATTATCCTATGATACGTATAGTGTTTGTTAGAATGGATATTTCAGACATTTAATTTGCAAAAAGTTTCTAAGTTTGAACTATCAAATTGAACAATTTTTACAAGCATTTTCAATTAAAATGAAATAAAAAGGTGTATTGGATCTAAAATCCAAATCTTTTGATTCTTCAAATTAATTATTTTAAAATTTTTAATTCACAGAAAAGAGGATCTTCAGTATATACACAAAATTAAGAATATCAAGAACTGAAAATCAGGACAAAAAGTTTTTTTTACACCTGTAAGTTCGGATATTTATCTACATTAAATGAACCACATATTTCATCAAATTTGATTTTAAAAAAGATTGGCAGTTTTAAAAAAGAAGAGCATATTTTCTTTATTCATAACAATTTGTTAGCTATCAGTCACATTCCACTAATTTTTTTTCAAAGGAAAAAAAATGGAACATTTGAGTAAATACTCACCCGTTATACAAACAGTTACAAACTTAGAACCGAAATACCCCTCGGGAGATAACTTGCAAGGATTCGGATTTAAGTTCTGAAAATGGCCAGCCATTATACACTCTTGAGCAGACAAAAAGTGAGAATTCTGTAATTAAAAAAAGTTAATACTGAATTTCATATATGAAAGCACAGTAGTCAAAATCAAAACTACAGAAAATTAAACCAATTTGTAAAGATCAAATAAAAATGCACGCTCACTATACTTGAAAAGCGTTGTGATTGCCATTTGATCCCAATAAATGCAATCTTTCTGTAAAAATAAGCCACCATCCCTTAAAAACATTGCTTTTTTATTCATATTCCATTAAAAAAAATTTCATTATTTAAGTAATAATAACACACTACTAAAATTATCTGTGTTTATAAGTATAATTCTGATTTTTATAACAAATATTTACTTTGTTAAGATTATTCTCAACTGATTAAAACTTTGTGTCTTTTAACGGAAAGGTTTCCATTCAAATTTATTTTTAAGTGATTTAAATTTTAAAGCTGTTTTTTTAAATAAATACCTTTCTCTATTAAAAAAAAAAAAAGACACATTTAAATGTTCATTTTTTCATAATTTTCAGTTTAAATAATAAAATAAGTTTTCAGGTTACTTATCAAATAATCCTCTTTTGTTCTAAAAAAGAAATAGCATGTGTTAAATTATTTTTATAAATTAAAATTTTTTCTCTTATTCTGATAATAAGAGGGAATTACTTTTTGAAACATACACTTAAAATAGTATGAGAGGGTAATTTAAAAATTGTTGAGGTTAAAATTCAGTTCTTACATTTGATAAATATTCACAGTGTCAAGTTAGTGCCTTTTCAAAACTCAAAGTGCCCTTTTGAAAGAGAAAAAAAATAGAAGAATTACATGCTTGTTATAACTTATTTCTAAAATAATTGTAAAATCGTCTTATGCAAATGATTTATTTTCAAAAAATTTTCAGTTTGAAGAATATTCAGTTTGAAGAATATTCAGTTAGAAAAAGATATTACTATTTTGGAAGAAAAATATTAAAAATTTATGATTTAATTAATAGAACTTGCTAATCACAATTTTTCTTTAAAAAATCTAAATGTATTTATTTGAAAATTTAGAAAACCAGAATAATTTTTAAGTGATAGTATTTTGTTTTTCTGAAAAAAAATAAAACAAACAAAAAAACACTCATTTAACAAGGGTTCCACTTAATTGAAATAAAGAAAGAAAAAGTTGACTTACAATATTTCTAATATGTTTTACAGTTCCATTTTGTTCGGCTACCAAATCTGTAAAGATCCATCCGACCTTTTGCAATCCTAGCTGTGTAGCGATTTTATCAATAACTTCGGCTTTCTCGTCTGGTAGAAGTCTCAACATGTCTCGAGAACCATCCTAAATAAATAAATATTCAAAACCATTAACTGAAAAAACTAAATTGCTTAATAGAAAATAAAATTAAACAATTGATTTAGAAAATGATAGGAGATAAACGTCAGTATTGTTAACTCTTTAAATTATGGTATAAAAAAATTCTGTGTTCCTTTTAATTTAAGAAATATGCATTTTGATGTAAGGTATACATAAAAAATTAGCTTTCCCATTTTTGTACAATCATTTCAGTGAAATAATTTGTTCTATTCATTTGTTTTAACTGTTCCCCATTACAATACTCCGAAAAGTCAAATCTAAGTATGAAATTGATTTGAACAAATTTTAAGAGAAAAATTTTAGAATAACACTTTAAAATGTGTCAAAATGAAAAAGCGCTAAAACAGGGTGGCCACTCAAATCAGATTTCAAATTTCCCTGATTTTTCCAGATAAAAATTTCCAGGTTCTTGTTTTTTTTCTCCTTATAAAGTGTAGGATGTGTACAAGAAAAGTGTCTGTATTATAAAATATCTTATACAAAATGTCATTTTTTTTAACATATCATCTTGAAAAAAAATTTCTTTTGTCAAGATTTTGTTTTTTTATTTTTTAATGTTTTGGTACAACATTAATTTTTTTAAAAATTAAGACATATGGAGAAAATAATATGTTTAGTTAGCAGAATATATTGTTTTTATTGAATAAAAATTTTTAATGTACAGTCTAACCTGTTTATCTCGAATTTCACGGGAAAAGCGAAAAATTCGAGATAAGGAGGTTTCGAGTTATACAGGTACTTTAAAAAATTAATTTTAATTAAGAAATTCTATTAAAAGTGCTTCAATTGTTTTTTGTAGAAAAATATAGACATTTCTTTAAATTAATTATACCACATACATCTATTTACATAACAGTTTTCAAGCATACATTAAACACTGAAAATAATTTTTCGAAGATTTTTGATGTGTAACCTCACTTGTTTCGATTATTCTTTTGAGGTTAGAAAGATCGCAAATTCCTCATAGCCAACATTTTCCTGGGATTCAAGAGTAGTTTATAAGAATTCTACAGCTTTTTCTACTTCTTTTGCATTCACTTTTGATTCATCAATATGATTTTCAGTTTCTTCCTTTTCATCTGATATTCCTTTGACATTATCTATGATTTCCGCAACTGCCAATGTTCCGCATGTTGCCAGGCAGTTGTCCACTTGTAAAAATCATCAAAATTAATGTCAACAATTAATCCAGATTTTATTGCATTCCATTCTGGCAAATCGAGCACTGCATTTTCAGTGTTAACATTTTCTTCTTCTTTACTGATGCCTTCATCCTCTTTTTCATCATCTTCACAGCTATTCTTAAAACCAGCTTTTTAAAACTCTTTTGGAAAGTTTTTAGAGACACATTTCTCCAGGCAAAACAGCAATTCTGATAGTGTCTAACTTGTTTCATCCATGGCATCTACAAGTTTGCATACCAACTGTTCTCTATAGCTTTCTTATCTATGTTGAAAAGCTAACCCCTGATGGTCACTATTCATTAACCCCTCACTTACTGCCAGAATCATTGTATTCCTTTCTAGTTAAGGAAGTGCAGGGATAGTAATTGAAATTCCAAGAAACACCCCCTACCTGTTCATCCCTACTTCCTGTGGATTAACTGAATTCATCTCTGTCTAGGAGTTCTACTGATAAAGAAAGTTTTAACATTTGTGCTCTATTATTAGAAATTCGAGAAAAGGAGGTTTTGAAGAAAAAAAATTCGACATAAACATGGAAAATACATTGATTTTAGACAGTAAATGTAGGGAATTTTAGAAATTTCGAGATAAAGAGGTTTTTGAGATAAACAGGTTCAACTGTATTACTTTAAGGGGGGACCCCACCCTGAAATGGTAAAATATTAACGTTTTTCTTGAATTTTTTTTAAGTAATAGAGACACTGCAGAGACTCCTTGTTTTTTGTAATGTTATTTCGCTACAATTTAAGTCTATTTTAAAATTTCTTCTTTTACAAAATAATAAAAAATAAGTTGGTGGCAGCTCCCTGTGTGGCTGGTCATCAAAAAGTAGCACCTCACTGGCCTCATGGATTTAGAAGTCCTGAAACACAGGAAAACGATTTTGTTTAGATTTTCTGAAACATAAAGACATTATCTAAAAAGTAGCAGAGCCGTTTTTTGATATTCGCAAAATTACCAAAATGGCGGCAACTTTAAAAAAAAGTTAAGTTTTTCATTAACAAAAATATTCATTAAAATACTAATATAAAAAAAATCCTATGCTATTTTTTAAAGAATATATTTTTACGTAATTTAAAATAAAGAACAGCTTATTTCGTTGTATAGATTATGAGAAAAACGTTAGGCCAGGTCAAAAAACAGTGTTTTGAGAAAAACGCGTTTAAAGTTTTGACTTATGGTAGGGGAAAACGTTTAATTTCATATATATAATGGGCGATAAATGCAATGCCTACAATAAGTTTCTATATACAGTCAACAGAATGGAGAAACAAAAAGAATGTCGCCCCTCCTAATCCGGCCGAACGGGCCTTTCTACCTGTTTAGCGACAACTCTCTATTTTCCGGAATAACTTCCAAACGAAGTTAGGTACCGAGAAATTGTTTTAGACAGACATTAGGGAGGGTTCAAAGATTCTAAAAATGCAATAAAAAATTTTTCGAATTTTTGAAATATTCAGGTCCCCCCTTAAGTAGTATTTGCTCAAAGTGTACCTACAAAATGGCAAAAACAGAATGACCAATAAAGCCTTGGATAAGTATTGATTAATATATTTTCATTACGCAAAAGAAACTGTTTTAGGTAATTATATATCAAAAAATTTTTATAATGATAGTGGCACCCAAAAATTTTCGTTCACTTATAACTTTCATTGAAATAGAATATAAAAATTCATTAATTAAAATGAATATTTTAAAAACAAAGCAAAAGTTAATTTTTATGACATCAATAATCAAATAGTAACAAAACTTTTACCCCACGAAAGTCATCGTACAGGTAAATGTTTTCGGATTTCAGAATTAAAATTATTGTTAATTGCTTTAATTTTTTTTTTTATTTATTTTTTATTCAATTATTTTTCATTTAATTTTTTATTTATTTATTAGCAATTTAGTATCAAACTTATAATAGCAAAATTATATTTTAATTTTTGCTTGCAAACTCCGCAATATTTTATCATTTAAAAATGACTCGTGGTCATAACAAAACAATAGACCAAATTTGATTATTTGTCAGCATAAGAGGTAAATCAGTAATGAATATGTTAAATTAGTTTATTCTGTCCTATTGCACTGTGAAATATGTGATAAAATGCTTAAAAGAAGGACTTCATATTAGAAATTAAAATTATAAAATTTGTGGAAAAAATCATAAATTCGCAATTGAAAATTGAATTTCTGTAAAATTTTTACAAATATATTCTGCACAAATTTCAACCGACAAAAAAAAAACTAGTTACATGTATTTACAAACTTATAAAAGCTATTGTAAATGCGAAAGTAAACTCTACTAAATGTTAATTTAAAGAAATATTAGAATATTTACTAATAGACAGAGTTTTTTATTTTAAAGTGTACGATGACTTTTGTGGGATAAAGTTTTCATCACTTTTTGATGATTAATTCCTTAAAAATAAACTTTTCTTTTGTTTTTAAAATATTACATACAGTTTTGTTAAGATTAGAATAAATTTTTTGTTATTAAATATCTAATCTGAAATATTAATTTTAACTAATGGATAGTCTATTTCATTGAAAGTCATAAGTGTACCAACACTTTTGTGAGTCACTGTAATTACATTTCAATATAAAGCTGTACTGTATACTGCATTATACTGTATTTTATCTTACCAGTGCTTTTTATAAAATTCATTTATCAAATTTTCCTTAATCCAATATCTCGAGTCAAATTTTTAAATAATGTTGTTTTTAAATAGCATTTTTATTTTAAGAGATTCAGTATAAAAAAATAAATGTCACAAATGTAAAATTGTCTAAATTTTGTTCAAAACTCCATAAATAAAAAATAAAAATTCCTTAAATGTTATACTTTTTTGATTTTTTTTTTTTTTTTCTTATTTGAAATTAAAACATTTAGGCTGAATTGTCAGAACGCAGTCTAAACTCGGTCGTTTAAACTTCAGTTCCGCGGCTTACGTAAACCTGGTCTAAACGAAAAACTAGGCTGCATTGCTAAAACGTGGTTTTGCCAAGGTTTAACTAGACCGGAGCAAGACCAAGCTTATCGGATGTATTTGCAACAAAACTTTGCCTGGTTGAATCAGATGGAAGGAATTGCGTCTGTCACTATTTAGAAGACTCTTGGGATGTTTTGTTTACATTTTTTAGATACGATGTAGGTGTGAAAATAAATTTAGTTATGTTGGAATCATTGCATAGTTAATCAAGAAAGAAATATTTTTTATGAAATATTTCTAATATGAAATATTTTATACGGTTTTGTTAAATGTTGTTGTGTGTTTTTAAAAAAAGTTCTTATGCAGAGCATTATATTTTAAATATTGAGCAATGGCCAATATTCTATTGTAAATAAAATAATACTTATCAGACTTATTTAAGAAAGAAAATTTTAAGAAATAATGGATTTTTAAATAAAATCTTTACTTGACAAATAAAAATCTGAATAAAAAAGTGCTTTATAAATAAAACTGACGTATAACTATGTATGCTTGTTTTTATTACTTAATTTCTCTACCTATAATGTATTTTCGTGTTATACAAAAATACATTTAATAAAATAATTTGATTTTTTTCATTCTATATAAAAGAAAATGAATGAAAAATAATTTTTTTAAAATTTGTTTGTATTTTTGTTCATAAAATTGGTCTTTAAATAAAATTTCTTAAAGAAAATTTACTTATAATTAAGTTTTTCCAATAAATATATAAAGTTAAATTTTTATAAGCCTCAGACACATTCTTAGAACCTCATTTTAGCATATTTGTTAATCACATATCTTTATAATTATTATCTTATCATGTGTGTTTCCTTTTAATGCACAACATTAAGGAGCCTGCATAATTTCAATGCAACAAATCAACTGTGAATTTAGAAAAATGGATAGAATATTTAAATATATATATATATTTGTGTTAAGCAACATTAATACTCTATTATGAGGCTTAGTATTAAGTAGATAAACTATTTAACAATGATGTTTTGTCACTCATGCAACCATTGTTCGTTATAGACCTAAGGTTTTTCAATATCTAAAAAAAAAAAAAATTGTCCGTTAGCAGAAAGTATTTATAGATTGCTACCTGTGTACCTATATCAAATTTTATCCCACAATCAAGCAGTAGCTTACGAGAAAGAAAGAAAAAAAAACATCATGAAAGAGTATGAAATTCAAGGGCTAACTCGTAATCTCTCCCGGGTAAACTGCATATTTTTTTAAGATAATTTTGTTTCTTTTGGCAATTGTTGTTGACACAAACATATTCCGATATGGAAGTATTACATATTTATAAATTTTTGCTTACATAGATCATTTTAGTTACTTATAAAATAACACAGTATATGATATATATTATATGGTTCATTCTTCCGTGCTCAAAAATTTTTCTTAGCAAGTTCTATGCTTTGTTCAGTGAAAGCTGATAGTATTAATAAGCACACAAGTTTTTTGTTTCTAACCAACATCCCCTACTTGTTGTTAACAGTTTATCTGTGACAATTTTCTTAGTAAATTTTATACTCTGTTCACAGAAAAATGACAGGGGTTGCGAACATAAAAATTTGTCCTCATTGCTTATTTTTGCCAGTTTCTTTTAGAGTTAACAATTCTTTTCGTATTGACTACTAGTTAGATTAGTACTGATTGCCATAACTTTGGCACCAATCAGTGAAAGGTATTGTGTCAGGTTGTTTTAGTTACTTTGGTGATCCAAAGACATGCCATCGCAATTTAAAAAATGAAAATGTGATTTAACATAGCTCAAAAAGCAATCCAAAGAAAAATTTTGGTATGGCAGATGAATGAAAAATTATTAATATCTGATATTGTGGTAATGAAAGATTCTTGTTACAAATACGCAAATAAAGTCGTTAAGAAATTAATTTTTGCTTTATTTTTCTAATAATTTTGTTGGAATAAAAAATGTTTTGACCAATTCACACTAAAACTTCAGCACCATTAACAAAATAAAGTGAAAAGTGGTGAATTTTTTTTTAAAAATTAAATTTGAAAAACACATTTTTTTTCAACTTCCACCCCTGGTAACTAGCATTTATGTAGTTAAAATTTATAAAAATGAGAATTATAACATGCACAGTAACAGTATGAAGTTATTATTCTTTGATTTAGAAGATTTTACTAAGTGATGTTTTTTTAATACTTTAGAAAAATGTAGCAAACAAATCAAAAAAAGATAAATTAATGGTGCTTTGAAAATCTGTTGACTGCTACTAAAAAACATATGTTAAGAGATAAGAAATTTTATAAATAAATTAAACTCCCCTCTTTATGAAATAATATATTCAAAGTTTGAAACTATCAAATAAAGTGAATAGTAATAATTATTGTCAACATGTAAAGAATCCAATACTTTCTACTAACAATAGCACTATTTTAAGATCAGTAATTGGTCTATTTAAACATCCATGATTTTAAATTATTAAAAAAATCTTACTTTATTTAATCCTTACATATGTAATTTCGTATCCCTCTAATTTTATTATTCCGAAAAAGTCAATCTTCTGAGTGGTTGAATAAATTATACACAATCACTCAAAAAGAAAGACCTATTCAGGAAGTAAGATATTTTTAATTATCTTAATGTTTATTTTCAAGAAAAAAATAATGAATGGTATACTGTCAATTACCAAATAGTATACTGTCAATTCAGAACAAATTTCGGAGATCCAAAATGATGCATTCTTTCATAAGATTTTATAAACACTTTAAAAGATACAGAAAAAAATATACGATATTCACACAAAATTTTATTATAATTTCTCAATAATATGCACGTATTTATATTTTAAAACTGATAAAACAATACAGAACTAAACATCTATGAAAGCGAAATTGACGTTCTCCGATTTTAAGCAGAAGATCAAGGTTTAAAACTCGTCTGCCTGATTTAAACCTACCTCAGACTAGGTTTAACTTAGGCAAGGTTGAACTAGATCTTTAGAACCGCGTTTTTCCTTAAACTTCGTCTCTGCAATGCAGCTTGGTTTAACTTCGCGGTTTAGACCAGGTTTAAAGTTAAACCTCGTTCTGACAATTCAGCCTTAAAGAATTCCAATCTAAACACACAGTTTTTTAGTTTAGCATAGTTAATTGTTTTAACAACTAGGATCTTGTACAGCGCAGAACTAAAACACTAAATTTCAGTTTCTTTCTTCTAGCTAAACACATCTTCTGACTAAACACATATGAATAAAAAAAAATTATATTTTACGTATATAATCATTTAATATGTTTCCTATATATTCCTTAGTCATTGTCAGCTTTTTAAGGTAAAAGGAGGAATAGTTTTGGAAATATATCCGGAATGCAAGCAACATTTACAAACTTTTAATATTGTTATAACTATACAATTCGAATTTTGTATCAAAAATCTAATATTTACCAACAAAACTGTAAAATTAAATATTAATATACAGTTAGTTCTAAAAAAAAACTTTTTTTTAAATTAAAATACGTTATAAAAGGTAAAAATGAAGTAGAAAAAATTAGCATTAATGCAAGAATTGTAACAATTTTTTAACAAACATTGCTGTTAGCAATTGGAAAAATGTGCAATTGGTTGGTTTGCTGAGAAAAAATTATTTACAGATTTCCTTCAATGGGAATCGAAAAGCTTTCAGAAAAAGAGTGCAATATGAAATCTTTTATTATTAAATTATAACCAACTAATTTTTGGAGAATTTTACAAAGTTAAAAATACAAAAACATTTTGACTCATTTTGTCAAAATAGAAAAAAATACCATCCTCAATTGCGAACAAACGTGAACTATAAATGGATTAAGCCCACAGACAGAATTTAAAAACAGAAACAAATATCCTAACCCCTTCTTCCACGTCCACTGTTTCTACAATTGCTTAATAACCATGGGAGAATTTTATGAGGCATTCTAGTTTAACAAGGTTATAATGGAGCACATTTTGATGCAAGCAAAGTATAACTAAGTTGATGATATTTTAACTGTTTGGAGATACATTTCCGTCTAAAAAATGTGGGTATAATGGATGAAATAATTTAAATTAAGAAAATTAGTAAATAATTTAAACTACTGAAAAAAAATAATAATTAAGAAAAAATTTTCAGCTCTTCTTTAAAATTTCTTGATTTTTCCAGTATAAAAAAATTCCCTGATAATTCCAGGTTTTCAAGGTTTTCCAGGTGGGTGGCCACCCTGTAAAAGCAGCTAAAATCAAATTTGTCTTATGTAAACTATTTAAATAAAAAGTTAGAAACCAAACTTTTAAAGATATATATGTTAGCAAAAGCAGCACTTCATCAGGGGACACACTGTCTGCTAACACACTGGAGCCGTTCTATAATCTGTGGTTAAACCAAAAGCCGACTGAAGATTCTACTTTCTTCTAAAGTGGAAGTAAAATTTCTGTTTTGGTATTTTATTCTTAATTTAACAAAAAAGAAATTGATTTAAAATTATATTAACCACCATTATATAAAATTCAATAATTATGTTTAATACAATATGCTGACAATAATATAATTTGGTTATAGAAAATATTTTAGAAATTTCTGTTTTCATTTATTATCAGGATCTTACTATTGTTAAGAAAAGTGTTTCATCAAAAACTACAAATGACGTCATGAGAAATAAATTATATTCCAAAATTAACTTACTTGAGGTGGCTCATAGATGGCAGTGACAATGGCTCGGATGCCTAAGGGTACATCTTTGTGAGGCTTATAATAGCCATACAGGATTCCAATCCGTTGATGGCTTGTGATGCGCCAGTAGTTCAAAAATCTATCCACGATTGATGAATTCTCAAACACAATATTATCAACATGTCTGTAAGGCTAAAAACAAATCATTAGAAAAAACAAATGGATAGGGAAATTAATAAAAAAAAATAATTAATCTCCACAGTTTTATATATATACTAGGAGGCTTCGCCCCCTGCTCGCTGGCGCTCGCCAACCGCCGCAATTGCTTTCGCAGTTCATTTCTTAACGTCTAGCTTTTGTATACTTTTTTGAACACTAAAGTTCCAAAAACTTTTCACTGTAGAAAATTCTAAACCTGTACATTTCAATATCAATTTGAAATTGCAAACAGTTCACATATTTTTCTTAATCACACTATTCTAAATTTCAGTTGTTAAGAAAAGTAACTGTTGTAAGTTTTGTTTTAAAGTCTTTCCTACCAGAGGGCTAAAGCCATGTGTTGTAAAACAATATGAAATAGTAGTCTGCCGCTGGATGTAAAGCGCCGGCTTCGATGAAGATAATTTTGTATTAATTCTCTGAAGGGCACCACCCTAATAATATGGAATTTGTCAAATAAATGTATATATATTTGATTGTTGATAAAGCCCATCATTTTGCGTTATCATCAGTGTTCAGAAGCAGAACAACTATAAGTTTTTTTATTTTATCACAAAAATATAAAATTTATAAAAAACAAAGAAAATAGTAAGAAAATGAGTATAGTCATAGAAAAAGTTAAAATTATAATATAGTATTTGTCAGTTAAAATAAAACCTTTTGTTTAAGTCATTTTGTTGATGTTGTTCTACAGTTGTTTCATTAGAACGTCATGTTCGTTCTGTAGCATTTCTAATTGTTTTCCGTTGATATTGCTCTTCTGGAGTTTCATTAGAGCGGCTCTCTCTTCTTCGTAGATTGTTATATACCGTACGTAGATTATTAAGATTCATAATTTAACTCAAATAAAATTTTACTTAAAATAAAACAAAATATTAACTTAAAATATGAAATAATAAAACAGCATTTAACTCATAACTAATAATATAACAAAACGTGGAAAAGTAAAGCGCTCAACTCAAAATAAAATAGCAATAGCATAACACTTCTCATTTCTGCCAATAAAAAGGAACTATTTCAGAACTCAAAACCAACCAACCGTTTTTTTCTCAGCGACAATCAAAGATGTGGCACACCCATATTCAGTCAGAATATGGGTGTGCCACAGCGGTTGAATTCGGAGAGAATCGGTGGAGAATTCGGTGAGAATCGAAGACAAATGCTATTGTGTTTATGTAAAGAGTTCACAACTTCTTAATTATATGGATAAATACGAAAAAAAGTTTAGAGATTTGTAAAAAACGCCTACAATTAAAAAGAAAACGCCATAACAAAACGTGGAATAGTAAAGCGCTCAACTCAAAATAAAATAGCAATAGTTTTACGTCAAGTGCTCAGGTTTCATAATTTTGATCTAGCTGCACTTGTATGTCATTTTGATTTGTTTGCTAAGTTAACTTTCAAAAATTTCTATGGCTGGCAACAGCATTTTTATTTTTTAAGTTGTTTAGTTTTATTTCTTTTAGAATTCGTTTTTTTGTTTTTAGTGAAATGTTTTTAGTGAAATGTTTTTAACCTAACAGAATTCTTTGCCGACTGTTCTCTCTATATATGAAGAAAATAAAGTAAATATTTAAGTGTTGTGAAAAGAATCTTATTTAGTTGTACAAAGTACTTCAAATAGCATAACACTTCGTATTTCTGCCAATGAAAAGGAACTATTTTTGAACTCAAAACCAACCAACAATCGGAGATGTGGCACACACATATTTGGTTAGAATTCGGTGAGAATTGAAGACAAATGCTATTGTGTTTATGTAATGAGCTCACAACTTCCTAATTATGTTGATAAACACGAAAAAAAGTTTAGAGATTTGTACAAAACACCTACAATTAAAAATGAAAACTGTTGCCTATGCGAGAAAAGAAATATCATTGGTTTTATCTATACATACGAACGTATTAGCGTTTTATATAATATAATTTATATATATATATGTGTGTGTGTGTGTGTGTAACATAAAAAGCTTCAATTAATCTTTTTATGTTTAGTCCTTTTCTGAATATCCTTTTCTTTTATTTCATTAATCTAATCAAAATGCTTTCTCACACTTTTAAATTCACATCCTGTCCATAAATCTATTTTTGGCTCAACTATGCATATAATTAAAAGCAGGACATTTTCCCTTTTAATCTTCATGGAAATCACTTGACCTATTTGATAAACCAATTAAAATTACTAAGATTTCCCTCTTTCCCTAAATTAAGACATTTTTTGGATTTCCTTTGCAAGATTTTCCCTAACTTATAAACTAGGAGCACACATTTTCATGTACACTTTCATGAATGCTCTGTCTAATAATTAATATATAAATTTTGTACCATCCTTCCCCTCCTAAGACTTGTTTTAATCCTTCCACTCGGCAATGACGTTATATATATATATATATAGGTCTCCTATGGTCATGGGATGCCACTCTAATAAATTTCAAGACCAATTAACTTATTTTTGACCAATTAACACAATCTAGAGTTGTTTACAGAATTTTCAAAAATTTATAGCTTGTTGACTCCAATATGTATATTTCCATAATTATGGCACATATATTAAATCAATGATTTAATTTTTCTTCATTTTGTTAATTTATTTTTTCACAGCAAGCAAGATAAAAATAATAGTTAACCTTGAAGATCTTTTTGCATCAATCACTGGTCAGTAAACCACAAGTTTTTTCATGCAGCTATTCATGTCTACCTTATTTTTTTGCTTCATCATTATTTATTTCTTATCCTATCTCTATAAAAAAAAATTCTTAACTTTGTTCAGCATTTCAAAATGTTAGGGTAAAAAGAAAGCTCAAATAAAATTAGATACAACTATAGTAAAAATTTTACTTGGGTAAGCAGACGCTGAAGTTCAATCAATCCTATTCTTTCATTGTGATGCGACATCATTACTAGATAAGGATGAGCAATAATTATGAAGTATGGCAATGTTTTTGTTAAAATGTAATATTAGAATAAAATTAATAGATACCTCGCTTTGATAGTCAAGTTTATATTGCCAACAGGTTTTCAATCAAATTCTTTAATTAGTTTTGAATCAAAATGTATCTAATCTGCTAGTGTTTTCAGCATTGAAAAAAAAAAAAACCTTTTTATTCCAGGCATTTGCCATGTCTGTTTTTGCTGACCTTTTATTAAAAAAAAATAATGGGTAAAAATACATCTTACTAGTTTTTTGAAGAGTATCTCCGAATTGTGTGAAATATGCTTGTAGAGAATAAAATATCTCTAGGCAAAATATATTTATGCATTGCTTTGCTCATATATAAATTTACTAAAGAATCAGCGTTGGTATAAATAAAACAAAAATCAAGGGCTTCAAAATGTTGTGACACTTATAGATTGACACTTAAACATGTTGATGAAAGTAATAAAAAAAAAGGGCATCTTACCTGTCGATTTAAAGTGAAAGCATTAGGTTGGCATTTTGTACAAATGCCCTGTGGCCACGGTAAGTGATCTTTACACCCACTCTTGATTTTACAGCTGATGTTTTCTAAGGCAGCAAATTTACCTCTAATGAAACAAAGGCATAATTAATAATCTCATATTCAATGGTTAAGTGCACACATAAAAAGCGAATAACTTTTGACCAAATGAACAGCTTTAGCAGGTACATATTGACATATATCAATCTTAGTGGTTTGCAGGGTAGGTTTCAAATATTGAATTAAATCATATTTCAAGTTGCAAAATCAGACACAAAAATTAGTTTAAGAGATTTTTCTGGTTAAAGGAAAAACCTAAAATGTTAATTTTAGCATACTTTAATCTTAATTTAGAAATAAAGGCCGAATGTGAATAATAAAATGTGAGATCACGTTTCATTTGGAACAATAGATTAAAAGAGAGAACTTAGATTTAAAAAAAAACCTAAAAGATTGGTTAAATACTTTTATGTTACATATGTAATAATAAAATGCAAAACATATACAGTAATAAAATGCAAAAACATTTTCAAAGATTTTACATGATCATTATAAAATAATTAGTTTCTGAGAAAGAACTCTTTTCTTGATTATATTAGCCACCTTAAAAACAATTTATGCACAATTTTAAATATATTCAATATTGAGTCACTCGTTCTATTTCCTTAATTAATGAGTACTTCATATATATTCAGGGTTGCCACTCAAATCTGAAAAACAAAAATTCCCTGTGTTTTCCCTGTACATATTATACACACTATATTAAGAAGAAATTATAATTACTTTTAAACAATTTCGTATGATGTAGCATATTGGAAGGGATAAACAGCTAAGAGCTATTTAACTTGATGAAACAAAAACATCACAGCATTTGATTGAGGATCAAGAGAGTCATCATTTAACAAAGAAAAAAGGTGTCTGAAAATATAGCTCTAGAAAAGCTGAAGAATTTTTTATTATGCCAGTTTCTAGAACACACACAAACATCATATAACATCACAGCTTTTCAGGATTCTATTTTTTAATAGCTTTGGTAGGAATGTCATGTAATTTTCATTTTGGTCAGGTGACATAAACAACACCAGAGGCAATACCCCTCTCTCTACACTTCCACACCACAACCAATGAGAGGACACTCTGCTGCTGCCGATTTGTTAGTTGGCTACCAGAATTGAACCCATGACATTCAGCTCTCCACTAAAAGTGTGAAGCGATGCCTTTACTGATATCTCCATTGTAACGCTTAAGACAGACACACAGGTTAAGATAGACACACCTAACAAATTCACAATGTGCAAAAACTACATTGACAACTGCTAGATTGAAACTTCAAAATTAGAGACAATGCTAAAAAGAAAGAAGTCATTTTTTTAATCGGTTAAGGCTATTTTTTTAAGAAATATTTTTAAGGTAATTTTTTGCTATTAAGGGCATTTTTAGGTCATCGGCATAATAGCGGAGAGATTCTGCTAAAGAATGGGTTATACAAAAAATAAAGACTTACTTATCAATACCAGCAGTCAACTTGCGGAGATAGGAGTGAAATGACATGTGCTTAATATTCTGCTCTTGTAAATAGGCTTCATTATAAGGCTGGGGAAAAAGTATTTTAAATTCATTTTCTACAAACAATTTTCATAGTTCATAAAAAAAGTAAAATATGGTAATTCACAACAGTAAACTAATTATTCACAAATTTGTTGAAACAGACAATATTGTAGAATGAGCAGATTGTAGTTAAGAACTTAAAGCAAACAAAATACTATCAGTTGTGAGATTATACAAAGCTTATGGTAATTTTTTTAAAGTAAATATTTAATACCTCTACTGAGAAACAATGTACACATTTTGCGTTGGGACCATGATGACACCTGCAATTGAAGAAAAATAAAATAAATAATAATCTAAAATTTGACTTCATTTCCTCTAAAAATTTGTTTTAGGTAACCATTTCTTGATTTATAATAGAAATTATTTTATTATACAAAAAAATAGATCATAAAATCAAACGCTTAAAGTTATTTATATAGCATAACTATTTTATAAGATTACCACTAGAACCATTGGTTAGCCATTTTTGTAGAGCTTTTTCTTTCATTTGTTCTTCAAAACTTGAAATAATGCCCCAGGAATAGAATTATGTCTTGCAACAAGACTTTTGATAATTACAAGTGCCGGTATTCAACAAAACTAATAATCACTGCAGTAAAATTATTACTATTTTAAAATGACAAATAATTTTACTTAAACTAAAATTGCAAAAAAAAAAAAAAAAAAAAAAAAGCAGGGGTCTGTCCAGACATTTTGTGAAAGGTCCGTTTTTGTAAAATTGTGAAAAAATTACTCGTAATTTCTGAATATAAAATAAACGTTAAGTCGCATTCTTTCAACCAGGATCCGCTTTTGTGAATTTGTGCAAATAGGGTCCGTTATTGCAAAACAACTTTTTCAAGGAGTTTTTAAATTGCAAAGACATACAAGATTATGCTCAACACTGTAAAATTATAATTTAAAAAATTAAATTTTAAAAAATAAACAGCAATTGCAGCTACTAAATTAGCGATGCAACAAGCAACATACAAATACTTGGTATTTAGTCTAAATAGTTGAACGCAGAATATTCATTTTGGACAAATAAAGGAAGAAGCGTCTGCTGAAGACAAAACTTAATTAGTTTACATCCATCTTTCTTTTTTTTCTGCCCTGGGAAGGGTTTATGCAATTAACAAAACAATAATGAAGATAAATAAATTTGAGAAGGGTCCGATTATAAGAAAAATCATTTTGTGAAGGGTCCGTTTTTAAGTTAAAATATTTTGTGAAGGGTCCGTTTTTATGAAAAGATATTTTGTGAAGGGTCTGTTAACGGACCCAAATTTCTTCTAAACAGACCCCTGAAAAGGGAGCCAAAATTTTATAAATTATTAAAGTAGTAGCTGAATATCTGTTTTTTGTACAGTGTGGAAAAAATTAAATTACCAATATACTAAACAACACTACAAGCCCATGCACAAAACTGAAAGATGTAATAAAATAAGGCTAAAATAATTCTAATTATATTTATTATCATTTTTATATCCTAGCCGGTAACTACGCATTATTTGATTAAGCAAAATAAGTTTTTAGTAATACATACAAAAAAATAAGGATTAACTGTATTCATTCAGTGTCTTTTGGAATGATGTTATTACTCAGGACCAATGCATGTTATTCAAAATTTATTACAATGAAGTCTTCGGTATTAAGCATCATAGATAACAATAATAGTATAACCATTTACTATGCTTCTTGTAAAGGAATTAGAATCATTTTGATATTTCTTTTCTCTTTAGTGCATAAGCCTAGTACACCAAAATTAAACAAGCATCATGGAGATTTTTTAACTTTCTTCTAAACAATTTAGTCTACATATAACAATTATAATTTTATTTTTTAAAGACAAAAATAATTATGCATTAAATAGAAAAGAATCCGTTTAAAATAAACTTAACATTGCCATTTTTCCGAAAAATTTCATTTTGTACCTCAAAAAGAATTCGACGTAACAAGGTTTTGAGAAGTAACCCCCTTCGAAATAGGAATTCAAATATAATGACAAGAGAAAAACATTTTTTTGTTTTGCTGTTCACATAACAAGGTTTTTAAGATATCGAAGTTCGAGATACCAAGAGCATACTGTAGTAATTTGGTAGCATAGTTTGCTTATCTGATACAATGCATTTCATGTCATATCACTCACGTTTATCTGAAATAACGAATAAAAAATACTTAAATATTTTAGAATGTACAATAAACTCCTATTGTGATTAATGAGAGCTATAAGCTCATGATACCTTTAAAATTGTTTGCAGTTTAATTTATATCAATGACCCTAGCTTTAAAACAATAAAAAAAAATTTGAACAATCTGAACATTTTTAAATGCTTTTCAGGATTGGGGGCTAAAAGTGTCCAAATTTCAGGATGACAAAACCAACGGTTTTTGAGTTATGAGACACAGACATATTCTCTGTTTTATTATTATAGATGTAGGGGAGTGTCGGGTACCCCCGCCCACTGTCAATTTCATATGTATAGAAAAAATTTTTAAGTCAATGGGCCATCGGACATTAATTGTTATATTAAAAAAAGATTATTTTCAAAGTTTCAAGTATTTATGCAGCTGGTAACATGGTAAACAATAGTTTTGAAAATATGATGAATACAGTAGTCAAATTTTTTAAATATCTATTTTTTTAAGTTAAACTATTCTTTTTTTTTGGTTTGTTCTTTTTGCATTATTTAATTAGATGATAAAACAATAGAAACATACAAAAATATTGATTATTACTCAATATTATACAGAAATATAAGCAATACTCCTTAAGTGGGCGGGGCTACCCGACTCTCCCCTATAAATGTATGCATAATCGCATTCCACAGCAATGGACCATTGATCTGAGACAATAAAAATTTGACTTGGATCACCTTAAAGTCATTTTTTGATCAGCGTAAAGGGAGAGCATACTGTTTTGGTAATTTTGATTTTCGCTTTCATATTTTGTTCTATGTTAATAGCATATTTCTCCATTTGAAAAAGTAATAAGGAATCACAAAATAGAATTTACAAAATGTTATATTTAACTTTAAAAAATAATCTAATAGAGGCATTTTAAAGGATTAGTGAAAGTGTATACAAATCTTAATATCTTTTAGTTAACAGTCTTTAGGAACAAACACCAAACTGTCTCCATTTCTACCTGTTACGTGGTAGGGATCATTTTGGCTATTGGTATCATCACAAAATAAAAAGTTTAAGTTGGAAAATAAAGAGAAATAAAGGAATCTGAGATTTAAAGTTTTATAAAAAAAAACATTTTTCTCAGCATTTAGGATGTGAGCTCCAATAATATATGAAAAGATTTGGGTTCATCCCCAAGCAGTCTCAGCATCATCAGTAATTTAGTGTCATCCTAAGCAATTACAATCTTTCAGATAGAAATAAATAATAAATCTTTTTCTTTAATAAATAAACAATAAGTTCATTTATTATTATTAACAAAAACTGTCTGCAACAAGAGAAATGCTGTTGTTTTAATGAGGAAAGAGAATTTCAAACTCATCATTACATGCTTTAAACATAAAATGTTCTACAAGCACTTGGTTGTCCTGATGGGTATTTAGCACTAGCACTTAGAAGTACATTGAGCACTTTCTGCTTTAGATGCCGTTCAAATAATATGTAACCATATTCTTGACAATTTTGGGCTTTCCCCATGTCCAAAAAAAAAAAAAAAAAAAAAAAGAAGCAAATCACAAACCGTGATTAAGTAAGAAAGTTGCAATAATCCTTGATTCTTTCTTTACTTTTTAATTCATTGTACAAACCTAATTTTACAATTAAATTGAAATAAAGGATGAAACTTTTAATAGAACCAACTTCACTCTATCACTCATTTTATAAAATTTTCAATAGAATATTCACCAAGTATCTTTTGGGTCATCTTAGTCAAAACTCTTAACTTGGGAAACTCTTCAAAGAGATATTTTTCAACTCTTTCAATCCCTTATTTAAATTTCAAGTTTAATAATTTTCAACTTCTAATTTTTTGTTACTTCTTTTACATTTTTAAAACATCTTTGAAATAGGAAAATTTTAATGTCTTGCACAGATATTACTGATACCCCCCCCCCCCACCAGTCAACAAAAATAACCAAATCACAAATTCCCATTAAGTGCTTACACAAATTTTAATAGCCCCCTAAGGTACTAAATTTTACTTTATGGTACAATAATAATAGCAAATTTGTATACTCACAATTTAGGGTCCCTTTCTCTCTCAATACTACCATTTTGTTTAAATAAATAAGTATCTACTGTATCTTCGACAAGGTTAGTGTAAATTCCTTCATTCACATCTAATAAAGAATTTTTTCTTATATCGTTAGATGGTGACTTAGATGATGATGATGAATCCTCCTTACTATTTACACTTCCTTGTTGAAGAACTAAATATAATGTGTCACCATGCCTTAAAAAAAATCTTAGTGTAAAAACAATTGTATAATAAACTAGATAATAATACTGTAATATTAGTGACAAACAAGATAAAAAAATTTTAGCAAGTATTTACTTTAGTTCTAAAAAAGAGAGTTCTAGGAGACAACATTACACTAAATAATGGGAATAATCATAACCCTGTTAATGATAAAAAAAGGCTTTTTATTAGTTTTTATGTGATTTATTATGCACACAATTACTTACTAAATCAGATTTAAAGAGTATTAGCATTAAAAAGTCGAATTTATAACAAAAAATACACTCATTTCTCATTTGTATTTCCATGGTGAATTTTTTCTTCTTTAAATCCTATGCCTAATCTGAAAAAAATCAGAAATGTGCTGTCTTGCAGTCCAACATAAGTGTATAATACTAAAAAGAGAAATATCTCTAATTTCAACATTTTTTTATAATTTTATAACTATCGTTTAACAGCCAACCCAATTTCCAGTTTTAATGACTACTAATGTTCAACTCTGTAGCCTAGTAAATTTGAACCCAATCCAGAAGACAAGGGAGCTCCTGGATAAGTATTGGGAGAAATTGTGGAGGACTTTTGATGAAACTAACCCACATTTGTGTTACATGGAGAGGAAGACCACGAGAACCTTCGAATGTTAGCCTGGCGGCAAAGGGACTCTAATCCATGATCCATCCACCACTGAAGATATTTCACGTAAGCACTGTGGTCTGTGCAAGCCGGAGGCAGATTCGTATCAACCAGCTATCCCTGGGGTTCGAACCCAGCCCACGTTCAGGGGATCTACCTCAAATGCTTTATCCCCTGAGCCAAAGCGGCTCAATATTTAATTTTGAAGCAAATAAGTATGTTGATGGGGTCACGATTTTCACCAGCAGCAAATAAGGCTGCCTTGTTTTGCTACCGGATGATTATTTCATGATTGGGCAGCATCTTCTTATTTGGTCCAAACTTAAATGTTTGCAGCAAATAAGATTCTGCTGGTGATAATCATGATCCCATCAACAAACAAAAACAGATTATACCAGTCTTACTTACTAAACCCTTTTCTTACCCTGTAAAAATAAATCTTAACTAGCACAAGTAAAATTCGAGTTAATTGTCGGATATGGTATTTGTTAACAATTTAATTACAAGTTTAAAAATATGTGGTTAGTAGCATGTACAGAAACTTAAATAGTTCAAACAAAAAATATCTAATAAAATAACTTTATCTTGAAAATATGGTTTAAACAATTCCTGCAGTTTCTATGATGACAACTTATTTTCTTAAAAATATAACTTACATGTGTTCCCTGTAGCTTTCTCGTTGCTTATAAACTCATAGATAATTTTTTTCATTTAAGGTTTGAATTTTTTTTTAAATCAAACTTCGATAATATTTTAAGTGAACTAACATAAAGATAAAATATTTCATAATCATTACTAATCTTTTTTGCGATGTATCTTTTATTATAATTAAGAGTAACTAACAAGTAAAATATCGATTCTTTAGAAATTTATATATTTGTGTTATAAAGCAATATAAAAAAATTAAGTTTCAAAAACTAATAATCATAGGAAGTAAAACAATTTTCTAGCTCTCGTGAATAATTCAAAGTAAGATTAAAAAAATAAAAGATAATATACCATCTGCAAATGCAATCCGAAAGTATATGCTAACTCTTTGTTAAAAACAGTATGATTTTATTCCAAAAATGACTTAAACATAGTTATTTTAAACAGTTTTAATATCAAGCATCAAAAACATGCATAAAAAACAATATGCATTTTTTAGAAATAGAAAAGACCCAACATTTTTTATAAAAATGAGACATGTAAACAAATGTGATTTTTCTTAAATGTATATATTTAAAAAAAAATTTAATTTAACACAACTTTCAACAAAATTTAAGAAAATCTGCAAATGTACCAGCATGTAGCTGGTGCACATGTGTTTACATTACAGAACTAAGGATGAAAGTAATAACAAATAACAGAGTGGCTGCAAAGACTTAGGAAAAAAATACCCTGATTTTTCTAAGCTAATTTTATCGAATTTCCCTGATTTTTTTTTAAATCTTTGGCATACATTTTAGCAATTTTTTAATTATAACTTGTTCTTATACATAAAAAATACTACATAACACTTATAATTGCTAATAGAATTGTATTAATTTCAAAACCTTACTACATGATCTATGTTTTAAGATAAAATCAAACCTCAAGCTTAATTTAATTCAGTTTTCCTGACATTTTTGTTATATTAATTGAATTCCCTCACTTTTTTCTGATTTTTTCCAGATTGATAAAATTCCCTGACTTTTTTTTTATATTTTCCCTGTTCTATAGCCACGCTGAATAACCAATTTATTTAATAATGTGACATGCATTATGAAGAATGGTATGATTTAGGAGGATATTTAAAATAATACTCTGGTTATCATGAGAATGAAACTCTTGCTATTCAGTTTCCTTGATTTTTTGGTTATTTCAATTGAATTTTCTCACATTTCTCGGATTTTTCTGGATTGATAAAATTCCCTGACTTTTTAATATTTTCCTTGTTCTGTAGCCACCTTGAATAATAAATACAACCAAACATGCATTATGACGAATGGTTTAATGATTTAGGAAAATAGAGAATACTGAAAATAATACTCTGGTTATAGATAATTATGTAATAAGAATGAAAGTTTTGATATTCAACTTTAAAAAAATTATAGAAAAAAAAAAAAAGAGATTTACTTTATGCCATAATGAGATATCTGTTTTTTATCAGTGGATATCAGAGGATGTTTCCGACTTCTGTCTTTGTATAAAATGAAGCTTAGAGTAGCCTCAATGTCAAAGGCACTTTTAACCTGAAAAACAAATCTTTAAATAAATGGAAAATAATAAAAATTATAAACACAATTAAAGTCGTTACCCTTTGAAATTGGGGAATAATTTAGGTAGTGAAATTCAAGTGGTCCGAAAGACCATCCAAATTTCCATTTGAAAGTTCAAAAAATATAACATGGTAGACAAATATAAAAAAGCCTAAGCTACAGACAGTTATAGGCAGATTTCAGGGTTCATATCAATTATTACACAGCAAAGAACAACACAATATTTTTATTTTAAATCTTGAATAAATTGTTATCTTGACACACTTGTTTGCAATGATTTCATTTTGAATTCTCATTTTTAATTCATTTTTTGGCAGTAATTGCCTCATATTTTCACATGGTTTTTAAAAAAAAAATTTTTTTTTTAGAGTTATCTATAGTCTCCTTGTTTTTTTGATTTTCAAGCTCACCTTTTTTTCAAGAGCAAATATGGGAATGTTTCAAACGACAAATTTAGCAGTGAATGATACCGTTAATAGACTTACTTTAAAAAAAAAAAAACAGAAAGAACTCCTTACAAACTAAAAAATGAAAACAAAATTCTGAGTGCTATACTGAGTGTTTAATTAAAGAACCAGGTAACATTTCAGTAAAAAAGAATTCATCCTTTCTAACTGAAAATAAGACTTAAACAATTCTGATAAAGTAAGTAGGAAATTCTTTAGACGAAGACACATATTCCAAATTACATTTTCATCCAAAACAGGAAATCCCCATTTCTTTACAAAAATTCTCAGCTAAATAGTCAGCCTTTTCAATCTGTCTTGTGTTGCATTTTGCTATTACTTAAGTTAGCCTTACTTTTTTATGACTATTATAGAGCTAACTGCAGTAATAATCAGCAAATTTTACAGCAAATAAAAAAATACAAATAACAAATCCATAAAACTGTTTAAAAAAAAAAAATACTTTTTTAAGACTGTGGAGGTATGTCTGTTTTCTTTCATTGAAGCTCTGGTAATGAAATATCTTTACATCACTAAAAATTTCAAAAATAATCTATTAAACAGTGTTCAAATATCCAACACATATAGATACCTTATTTACAAAAGAGACAACACTCTCAGAAGAATTACATTCAATACGTTTTGTTCCTTCAGACGACTGAACAGCAACCAACTATATTAAGAGAAAAACACAAATTTTTATTACTCTAAGATATATTTTAATATCCTGTAAATATAACTTTGATTCAATGAGATTCATTGTTAACAATAAAAATAGGCTATAATAAAAAGTTAAGATAATACACTAAAGTTCGTTGTAGACTACTTCTTATAATGTAGCCCTTACACAGTGATGAAAAATTCTTATTTAATTCTGAATTATATTGCAGCGAAACCTTTCAACCATAACAAGTCAAAATGCAGCAATGATAAATTTATATCTAAAAACAACACAAAAATAATTATGCATTAAATATTAAAGAATTCCCAGGGACCCACAAACATCTGCTCCGATTGAGGAAAGGGTTAGTATAATAAGGAAGGAATAAGGAAACATGAAAAAATATCAAAACAAATAAGTAGATCAAAATGCGTTCAAAATATTTGTGTGAGGCTCTTATTTACGGGGCTGTTTCCCACTCACCTGTTCAAAAAAACCTAGGTAAAAAACCCATCTAAAAAAAGCTTCTTCAGGTATAAAAATTAATTTTCAGACAAGAAACGTTCGTTTATATTTCAAAATATTAAAAAAAAATTAATAATCCAATGTAATTCTGATATTTAGTAATATTATGAGATGGAAGTTGTTATATTCATTAAAATTTCTATACAAAATGAAAATGTTTTGGAGTCAATATATTTTCCTTTTTTTTTGTTGTTATTTTAGGATATAAAACATATTTGTCAAACTTTAATGAACGTAGAACAAGTATTGCATTGCTTTATATTTTTTTAAATGACTCATAATAATTTTAAAGAGTAAAAAATTGTTTTAGTTCAATATTTTTACTTTATTTAAGTCATAATATAAGGCGTTTCTAGCGCAATTTCGCAAGGACATTTTTTGCATTTTTTAAGGGCACTTTTTTAGGGCATTAAGTGAGATTTTTTAGGTCATCAAAATCTGGGCTCTAGTCATCGCTAATTTCACACATTTTAAAATAATTTTTTTTAAATGATTTTATTATTTTAAGCAAATAATCTTAATTACATGCTAAAAAAATGAACAAAAATTTTTTAATACATTTCTGAAAATTTTCATTTTACGGAAATATACATTATATTTTAAAGAATAAAAAAAATTTCAACGTAGCAGAAATTTATAACTCTTTGTATTTTATAAAAACATTTTAATCTCAATGATATTGCATAATATTAATTTTATAACAAAATTCTGTAATTTACAGCAATTAATGACATATGGCAAAGTAAAAATAAAATAAATGCCACATTTATTTGAAAGTTTTGTAACAATCTCTTCTGCTTTCTTCATTAAATGTCTTTAAACTTCAACAAGCTTTTTCGGGACCCAAACTTTTCAAGTTGACATATAAAAAACCAGCATTTAAAAGCTGAGCCTGCTGGACAGCCAGCTAACTGAACCATAAAATGGGCAAATTCTTTGGTTTTCTCCACCACACTTTCATTAAATAATGAGTGTGAGCACACACTTAACCAAAATTAACCACAGAACCAAAATTAGCCATTCAGCATTTTTCTTAGAAACCGAATCATTTGCCTCTTTCCTCGTGTATTTAGGAAGTCTTTTTTCATTGTAGTTTAAATTCAGCATATTAGCTAAAAAATGAAAAGGAATAAGAGCTTGATTACACCTTTTTTCAATAATTTTTTCATGTGGACGTAGATTCTTATTGTCTGGTTGGTATAAGTTCTGGTTATGTGTTACTTTTCAAATTAAAAAATTTTTGTGACTGATAAGTAATAATTAAAGGCCATCTCATTTTTTTGTATGTTGATAATGGTCAATCCTAAATTGTAAAAAATGAAAAAAGAGCTACAGTGCTGGAAAGAATATTGGGTGTTTTTCTAACAGGACAGTAATTTAGTTATCACCTAACTATATTTTAAAATATTCATAGGACAGAGTTTAAATTAAATTAATCAGCTGAAATTGAGAAACATTTTTGACTGTATCTTATCTATATAAAAATGAAATGAATTGGCATAATAATTTAATTTGTTTTTTAAGCTTTTTAATGTATGCTGTTATAGATTTAGTAATAAAATCATATACTATGTAATTAGGTTGTATACTAAAGCTGTGCTGTAAACCAAAAAATTAAACCCCACCAAAAAAACCAGTCTGATTTGGGTTTTCTGCGGGGGAAAAAAAAAAGTTTTTTTTTCTCCAGCCTGCTTATTTAGAGAGCTCTCTTTTTTAAGATACAACCTCATGTTGCAGTTAGAGTGCACTAAAGACGATGCTATCAATTAGAAAACAAAAATTATGTAAAAAAACAACAAACAAACATCTTTTAAAGCTAACTAATTTTTATGATATAAAATTAAATGGATACTTAAACAAAAAACAACATAATTGCTTATTTTAAAAAAGCTTTATCATGCATGATTGGTAAATTTATTTTTACACATAATTATATCAGTTGAGAACATTTTTATAGACGTTAAATCTTATTCATAGATGTCTTTTCATGATGCCAACAGAAGTGGCATTTCTGCACCAAGAAAAGGAAACTGACTAAAATTAAAATCGGTTTCGAAAATTCATACCAATTTTGAAGTCAAAGGAGGTAACCTCTAAGAATGACTATTTTACTGCGGAACAGAGAGCGGTCGCTGCATAAAGGTGGTTTCCCTGTATATGACATGCTGAATTTGAATATTATTTTGATTTAACACTAGCTATTTTAGCTTTCTATCAATTTATGATAATAATATGGCCATGAATTTGATTTGGGTAAAGGAAAAATGCATTTTTCAACTGTTAAATTTTCTTACGGGCTAAAAGGATGAAGAGTTCTAAAACATGAACAGTTGTAACAAAGGAAGAATGATTTCCCACTTAAGTTGTAAAATAAATAAATAAATAACAACTGTTTGTTTTTTAATTACTTTCTACATGATGCTTTTTCCTCCACCTGATCCCCACCCCTAAACAAAAATGCATGATAATAATAAAAAGTTTTAAGTACAATTTTTGCTAAAAATTAAGAAATAAGTGGTTAGAAAGGCAGTAAATCTTTGGACCTTTTCAAAGCAGAAAAAATATTACCTAATTGAATTGTTAAACTTTTTTCTAAGAGTTCCTAATTTCTGAAACATGAATTGTAGTAAGAGAGAGATTTATAAAGAGACAAATATACACTTCATACTACAAATTATTCATGTTTTAGAAATTTTCTTTTTTCTAGCTTCTCAGTAGACTTTCATAAAATTATTTTTTAACTTTTCACCTTTTTAGCCCCAAAGAAGAAATTTATTAGTTAGAAAATAGTCCTTTTAGCTTCCTCCTTATCAAATTCATTGAAAAATGATAAATGATAATATTACTATCGAAAAATGATAAAACTCAAGTGGTTAAATAAACTCTGTTGCAGTTAGTTGTACCAGTTAATTTTTCTTTCTTTCAAAAGAGATTCGTAAGGACCCTTCTGAGATTTTTTAAAAACCTTTTGCATACTTCAAAAAAATTTGCTTTGATTTCATATCTCTAGGGTCAATACAGCAGAGATGGAAAAAAAAAAGGAAAATGTAGTAGAATAGCTATATTTTAATAATAGCTCTTGAATTTATAGCTGCTAGAAAAAGTTCCTAAGAAAATCTTTGTGAAGTAGATCAGACGATAAGTTCATTATTTCTTGATCCATCTTTATTTATTTATATCCGTTCTAACTGCAGACAGACTAGACATAAAACATTCCAAATAAAGAAGCTATATTTGGAAAATACAATTTTTTAATCACGAATGGTCAAACACTTACCTCAAATCTATGGCTCTAACTTGCTATTTTAATAGACATCTTTGATTATATTTAAAAATAAAAGAATGACAAGGTTTACATATCTAACATACTTATAGTAAAAAAAAATTTAAATTATGCATAAGGAATAAATAAAATTAATTAATGTGAGTAAAACACAAAATAATAACAGAAAAAAGGACAAAGTTTCAGTTTTAAGATTTTGAATCTTTTTCAGAATTAAAAATATAAAATTCCCCCTTTTGTTTCATTATCTGAGCTATATTCCTACTGTTAAGCTTTATTTATATGAAGCACAAATACAATTATTGCTTTATCTTCTTGGATAACAAGCGACAAATAGCTAGAAGTTGGATAAGAGAAAAATTGATGCATGACCAGACATTGCACGAGAAAATAAATGTCACAAACAAAATTATCTTCTTGACTAGTCAGAAAGACCATAGGGAAGAACTCTGTATCAAAAACTACCCAACATAGAAAAAAAAGAAGTTCAATTATAGCAACAGTCAAACAGTAGCATGGGAAACTAAAAAAAAAGCCCACGGAAGAAAAAGTTGTTTTGAAAAATATTTTTTCAAATATAAAAATCTTTTAGAGCCTTAGCAATCTTATTTGATGCATTAGAAATATAGGAAGGGGAGATTTCTGTATCGTATTCTGTGACAAAATAATCGCCAAGTCTTGGAAACTTCCGGGCAGTGACCCGTGAGAAACTAAGAAAATATCACAGAAAGGAAGCAACTCGAAAGGTATAACTCGTAGCCACCCCCAGCAAACATCTACATGTTGTTGTTTTTTTAAATTCACAAGTTTAAAATCTATTAGGCACTTTGGCGATTGTAGTTGGCACGATAGATCACGATACGGAAATATCCAGGACAGGGCGTTTTTTTTATTTTGGCAATTTCTTATGATCTTACAGAAAACAGAGAAAATGACATAAACATCTATACAGAATTGGTAAGTAACAAATAGGAAGATTTTTTATATGGTAAAAATCCCAAGCTACAGAACCCAATCTAGAAGCACCCAATTCTACAATCTAACCATTAGCAAACAAGTATCATTATGAAAATAAGTTAGGCATTCCATGAATTCGTTGCACAAAGCACCAAAATACTTATGAGAAATTTTGGACACACCTAAGATAAATACAACCATAGAAATAGTCAAAAACAGTTATTTATGCCTTAAGATTAATTTTCTGATCCTTGCTTCAAATAATAATTGCAAGAATAGGCAAAAACTAATATTCTATGACACAAAAGACATAGCATACTCTAAATCATAGTCAAGCTCTAGTTAATAATTTATTTAAATATTTTAAAAAATAAAAAAATTCAAAACATTATCATTAAAAACCCATCAATAACGCGAGTTAAAGGGAAACCCTGTCATAATGTAAACAAACCTAGTATCTGGGTATAATTAAGATAAATATGCTTTATATCATTATTGGTATACACAATAAGACAGTGAAGAAAATCGGAGAAAAGCGTTAAAACTTATCCTAAAAGTAACAAGCACGAATTACAATATCAACCGATAAGGAATGTGATTACGTTTATCTACGATCAGCATATAATGAAGGTGAGAATTTGCTCAGCCTAATAGTTTTATAAACGCAAGAAATTTAAAAAAAAGAAACATGCAAAAATTTACCCACCATAACATTATATTCTATCAAGAATAACTAAAAGAACCCGTAGAAAATTTTTTGACTACACTAATCGATTAATGGACACAGGAAAACAATAAAAGAAGTAACACAAAGGTACCATTACTCATCAAAATTTAAGTCTGAATAAAAATTTAATTTAATTTCAAATTGAATAAATTTTACTTATATAGAAACGCGTTCAATGAAACAAACTTACCATTTTATATTTGCAGGTAAGAAAGCTAGCTTAAAAAATCACAAAAGTGTCAAAATATTATTCCTTCAAGATGATTCGGAATGTTTACATATAAAAGGTTACGGTTGCAATAACATTAACTAAAATTGTAGTTATAGTTGATGTTGCCAGAAATCAATTAGGATTGGCGATCGAAATGGGCTGTAGGTGGCGTAGAGGAGAACTCTCTACCTATGGCAACACTTCACATGCTTTCTCCCTTGGTGAACAAAGAGCACGGGGCGAGCTCATATGATCAGAAAGTCCGGTCCCCAATCGTGGTTGCCGGGAGAAAAGTGTTGAACCAAGCAGACTCCTCAATTCTGCTTTTAACATGCAAAGTCTATGGCGGGCTTGTCATACTTTGAATCGATTTTTCTTGTTTAAGAATCGGAGTGATCAATTTAAAAAAAATACTAATAATTTTTTCAATCTTTCCTATCCACGAAAATGTAGGTCAATTTTTTTTATCTTTATTACTTTTTGTAATATTGCCGTTGAAACTCAAGTCACTTTCTACCTTTGAGTAAGGGAGGAAGGCAACTTCCACCCCCAAGTTCATTCTCCAAGAGACGATTGCGGTCTAATCTTCTCCGTAGGTGGTCTTGGTCTTGCTCCCTCCCTCCCAAATACTTTTACTCTGTTCAACTCTTTTTGAAAATCTTTTTCTCTCTCTGTCTTTTTGAAGAACTGATATGGGGAGCTTTTATAAGCTTGTAATTTATTATGGAAATTATATTCGCTGATAATTCGTTCATTCTACATACATTTTATTTATTTAGTAGTAATAATTTTTCTTGTTTTTATTCATTTTGAGAGTGGAATTTATTTTTTAAATACATTATTCCCCCTTTTCTTTAAACTTTTTTCCTTGTTTTTTAAAGATGTTTCAGAATTAAAAAATGTAGCTTCTGAATAAAGTGAGATTAATTAAACAATGACGTAAAAATATTCCAATATACTATAAAGCATCACAAAACTGCAGTTTTCCTTTTTAAAAAATATATATATATATATATCGTACACTCATTTGTAGGTTTAAAAAAGCATTTACATTATAAAAATTTAAAAGGTTGCAACTTTTCCATTCCATAAATAGTTTTAATTACTCCAATAGTTGGGATAGTTTGTTTTTCCACGGTAAGGAAAAAAAAATAGCTAGTACACAAGAGCACACATCATCCAAACGTGAACAAGCACTTAGCCCTGTGTTTAGGGCTTTAATGTTCATACACAACACTAAGTATTATGAAAATTTTATTTAAATCAGTAAATGAAGAAAAATATGAAAATATACGCATGTATTGTAAAATTCCTTCTTTTTTTATTGCTTTAACATTAATCTGTAATTCCTAATTAATACACTTTTTAAAACTTTTTTTAGCAATATTCTAAAAATATATATTAAAACTAGTAATTATGCAATATCTTATGTATTTAATAACGAGAAATTTTTCGAATTCCAATTAAAAGTGTGTAGTGTAATTTTTATTTACAATTTTTCGCTCTTTTATATTGATAGAACAAAAAATGTAATCAATGCCTTATTTTAATTTCTCTTCCCTGACCCTCTTTTGCCATTCAGAGTTTTCTGAGTAGAAATTTCTGCTCTGCAAACTTTAATTAGTGTAGTTATAGTTAATTAAAATCCGCATTAGCATTACACGGAGAGGAAAAGCACGAAAACCTCCCATGGGTTAGTGATATCCCTGCAGGGTTAGTGATAAAATTTTGTAAAGTAAACTTGTCTCAATCAGTTGTATGTTGCCTTTTCTTTCAAAAATTTCGGTATCGTACTTTTTTATAAATTAATTTCGATTTTTTTTATAAATCTTTATATTAATTACAGTGAGTAGCTTCACAAATCTATATATTAAAATGTAAAATAACATAGAGTTGTTTTAGTTTGTTGTTTTTAATGATCCATCGAAATGATCTATTAGAAAAATGGTACAATCTTTAAAAAAAATGAAAAAAATTAATTAAAATTAAAAAAAAAAAAGGTTGAGAAAAATATATGTATTTAAAATTTTAATTGAAAGAAACAAATTAAAAAAGTAATAAAAAAATAAAATCTTGAACTCAAGGTTTTACTTTAACATAAAAAGTTTTACAAATTAGCAAATCAATTTTTAAAAAAATTAACAAACTTTATTTGATTTATAGAGAAAATATAAATTTATTTTTAATGTAGTTACTTTATATGAATTACTTTCATATGACTACATAGTAAAATTTTATAACTTTAAATACTCTGGTTATTATTAGTTCTCTAAATAATCAAATCAAAATAATAAATAATTCGAGATATAATTAGAAAAAGTGCATGTTAAATAAAATGATAAAACCATTTTAAAAATAAATAAAGCCGTTTTAGAGTTTAAAAAAATTATTTTTTACGCTTTTCTTAGAAGGAGAAAAAGCATAATGTAGAGTGAGTCTTTCCTGATATCTTTTGAAAGCTAGTTGACCCCCGCAGGCTGCAAATTCCCCCTTTTCTGTGACAGTGGTAAGTCGATTAGTTTCAGATTACTTAACACCCCAGGAAGTACACGTACCCCCACCAAAAATGTAGGGGAGACAGTAGAACGGGTTTTGGAGGTGCTATATTTTTCGTCCATATTCGGTCCCTGTTCGGGACGAACTCTTACTGAAGGTTAGAAGGGAAATGAAAAGGCCTTCTCACTTATTCTTTGGCCAAGCTTTCCCCATTAGCTCGTGGAAAGTCATAGAGGAAGGAAGTACGCTAGTTTCTCTTTTGATTTTCATATAGATTATAATCTTTTAAGTTGGAAAACTATATGGAACAGAAAACTACATTAAACATAGTTCTGAAGAAAAGTATCACGGAATTTTTAAAAAATAGTCTTATTAAATAAAAAGGAAAAATATTAAGAAAGGGGAAAATATCGTAGTACATTCCTATACTACTGAAAATAGGAGGAGAGGGAAGGGCGAAAGGCATGAAACCGGTCTCTCCCCAGATGGCGTATTAGAGTGCTGCGATCGCCAATAGAATTTAGAGACAGTGTCTTATTTTCTCTCTTAAAATCGTCGCCAATAGCTAGTGCGACGTAAATGAACTACAACAACAATACTATTAAAATACACATCTCCGACGACTGCAAACACATTTGATTGAAATGGCATTTCTCTCTGTATGAAATTTACACATATCCGATCCCACCGGTTGGTCTAGATAATACATTTTTCAGGGTGGCCCTTAACTCGCTGAACAGAACGATTTTTGCAGCCAATGCAACAATAAAGCCATTATTAACACTGGCTGCGATTTTTTGCAAGTAAAAAAATCGCAAGTGTATGACCACCTGATTGGAAAAATATTTTTACTTGTTAGAACTCGATAATCAGGTTATCATTCGCTTGCGAAAAAATCGCAAACAGTGCGGATGGTCCTCTCATGCCATTCACGCTTGTCCAAACAGCAGCCAAGACGATGTAGTGTTTAGAGAGGTTTCATCTACGTCGGCTTAGACAGGGGTTCGATTTCCGGTGCTAAAAGCTTGATGTGCTTTTATCAAAGTGAATTTTTTCCGATTATGTCTTAGTCTTAAAACTTACTCTATTGTAAATTCAAAGGGACTGTTGCCTCTTAAAGTAGCTTTTATTCCATGTTATCAAGTCTCGTAGTGGACTGATCGTAAAGACACGGTAGCCAATAGAACACCGAAGTCAAGCATTACTGGCTGCGGTCAGTGAGTGGGTAGGTAACGAATTTGATCAGCCTGCGTTGGGACCGAGGGTTAGCGGTATCGGTCCTCGTTAAAATGTTCTACCGTAAAGTGCTCGACTTCGCGCGCAGGTCATTTGTCCAAAGTAGGGGAGTCATCCCCTCTGTAGATGATAAAAATTGCGATGGCATATCTTCGGGTCATTCTCAAGCATGTTTCCCCGATCGTCGCCAATAGCCCATTGTGCAGCTCTACTGCACAACGTAAATAAAATATCTACCTACTATGTTAACAGCTTAGCGTACCTACGTAGATATTTTATTTCAAATATGCAGTCGGTGATGGTTTTTTAGCAGCAGTAGAAAAAGTCCCCGTGACAAGTTTTCGGAGGGAAAAAAAAATTCAAAGAAAATTATCAAGTTTGAGTGTCACTAAAAAACTTTGTACCTTCAAGTTATCAGCATAAAGAGTTATCTGATAAATTAATTATCAAAAAAGTGCAGAGTGTCTCTCTAATTTTGCCATCACATCTTGAACAAAATTATTAATAAGAGAAAAAATAATAATTTTGAAATAAAGTTTTTTTTTTTTTTCCTTAGCATCATATCAAAACATTAAAACAGTAGGAAACTTGAGAGTTTAACTTTATTTAACATTATTTGATAGTAATCATACAAAAAAAAAAAAAATTAATAATGTATGAAATAATAAAAACAAAGACACATAACAACTTTTTAAGTCTTAAAATGTAATCGGTTTCAATCAAATTCTGAGAAATTCTTTACATATATATATAAAATGTCAAATCTAAAAATAAAAAGTTGAATATCTCATTTAAAATATAAAAATGCCATTTACAACCACAATATTGAACTTCTATTAGAGTCTATCTCTAAATATACATCGATATCTATTTAAAATTATTGCACAAATTTAGCTGTCACATATAAGAAGTTAAAATTGAGCACTCTATAAAAAAATAAATTTCATTTTAAAATTACTTTGTTTTAACATCTGAAAAAACTACTTAAAATTCAAATCATTAATGAAGCTTTAACATATCCTCTTGCTTTAGAATATAAGAATCTTTCATTCTGATAAATTCTAACATTCTGGTAAAATTTTATTTTTCATCTTTAGTATTATTATAGGTTTAAAACAATTATATTTAGGGGCCTCTTTGTTTTATTTTTATTTCAAGCAGCAACATTCGCTGGAGTGCAAAAACACTCCTACAAACCACATATAAAGCAACAGCAAATTAAGCTACAAAGAATTATACGTGGGAAACTTACAAATTTATTCAGTAACTAACTAATATTTTTATTTCGTTTAAGTTATTGAAATTCATTCTGTTGAACTTTTTATTAGAAATTTTTAATTTTCAATATAAGAATCTTTAAAAAACTTATAACAAAGTTAATAAGTCTTTCAAAATTCAAATCTGAAAAATACTTACATTTCAAACAGTAATACATTTTCATTGATAAAAGAAAAAATCGAAAATATTAATTAGTTACTGAATAAATAAGGAAATACTGGACACATAGTTCTCAGTTGGTTCACACTAAAGAGGTTAATTCCTTTAGAAAAAAAAAAAACCTGAAATAGATTCTTAACTGAATAAATAAAAACTTTATACAGTAATTGTAAAATAAGAATTATTGAATAAAACTTTAAAACAAAGCTTTAATGTTTAATTCAAATAGATATTGTTTATTTTTTTTTTACAAATGATATTTTAACAATTATTGGTGTTTCATAAAATAAAGAATTTACGTTTTTAAAAACAAATTTTCTGTTTCTAAGTTTCCTTCTGGTTGAAAACTGATATCTGAAGAGCTATTTTTCAAGAAATAAAAAACTTTCATCTAATTTTTTGAGTGGCTTGCAGGGATGATCAATGTGAGGGTAGAAATTGAAATACACAGTTCTCAAAATGTCTCACTAGAAAATAACGAAATTAAAAACATTGCTTCAATTTAAGAAATTCTTTTTCATCGCTTGTTTTTAACTAAGCTAAATTGAAATTAACGATAATTTGTGAAAACTGTTATGATTTATTTGAAAAAGTAGGGGGCACTTTGTCAGATTTCTAATTATTGAAGTGGGCATATACAGGATTGGCAAGTTTTTGAGAATTGACAGTTTTATTCGGTTTTAATAAAACAGTTTTTGACAAGTGTCAAAAACGCAAAAGTTGACTGTAAGAATAATTATCAGCTATTATAAATAAGATTTAAAGAACTTTTTTTGTGAAAATTTTAAATCAATTCAGCTATATACATTATTTGATAGAAACTGAGAATTTACATTTAACGTTATTTTCTGTAATCTGCAGAGTTCCATTTGTCGCAGTCATAATACTCCAAACTATCACTATACTACAAAACAATATTTTTGAAATATTAAACTATTATTAAAAAAAAAAATATGGTAAAAAGTGTTTAATAGAACCAAAAGAAAAAAAAAGTTATTTACCATTTTATATTGAATTAATAATGAACTAGAATGAGTAAAATGCATATGAAATAAGTTTTAATATTAATTAAATTAAGGTTGTAAAATAACCAAACCATTAGGTATTTGCTGTTTTTATTTTGTTGGTTTTAGAATATTTTCAGATATCAATTTTTTAGACATTATACTACTAGAACATAATTCAAGATTAACTGATTTACAGATAATTTTGTTTGCACCTTCCAGAACTAATCTTAATGTCAATGAATTAAGAAACAAACTCAAATAAAAAAGTGGCATTTTTTAGCAGTAATTATTGAATAATTACATGTAACTAAGTAATTCATTTTTACTTTATATATAAACTTCTTAAATGAACCTTTAAAAATGTTTATAAACAGTAAAACCTACTTTTGATTAATTTATTTTTTTAACCTTCACAATTGAAGGTTATGGTGAAAATACTGCATATCTATGTATATAAAACAACTCCCTGTTCATGATTATGAGATAGCAAATTTCTAGTATGACTGATGTATAAGTCGACAGTTTAAATAACCATGAATGAAAAAAATCAATTTCATTGCAAAATCTTTAAAAAAGTGAGAAGAATTTTCAATTCTTTGGATGAGGGTAAAGGTAATTTTTATGCGTGGATCAAATGAAGTAGAATTCGCTACAGTAGAATAGAAGTAGAGAGGGATCCATATAATGACACAGGTAACACTATTGAATCCAAAACACATAAAATGTTCAGGAATTTTTATATTTGGAGCTTTGTGGCATGTTTTAAGTTTTCATTACAGTATATTTTATAAAATACTCTTCAATAAATTATCTTAACTTTTCCTAAACTTATTTTTTTTTTCTGGATGTAAATTAAATTGCTTCTATAGAAAATATTTTTAGAGAAGGTAACAAATTAATTGCATGTAAGTTTTTTAAAAATAGTTTTTGAAAGGGTAATTTGATAAAGATTTATTCATATCTATCTCATTGTATCGATATTTCATTTATCATTCTATCGATATTTCATTGGTGGTATATAAGTTGACACCCTGATTTTCGTAAAATTTTAGGACTTTGAAATATTAGCTTATAAGCCAGGATGTCCAATAGATGTGCTAGTGTAAAAATATATTTCTTATAATTAGTTACTTTTTCGTACTCTTCTGTTAGGCAAGGAAAAATTAAATTCAACATTCATTCAGTCAATCTTTCATTTTTTAAAACGTTTGCGAAACAGAAAAGTATCCATTATAGTTTAAATGATAATGAGAACCTGTCCAGATCTGAGATTAGTGCCATGAGAAACATTTCTCTACAACCCTAAACCAAGCTAAAACCCTAATAAATAAACCTGATCTAGAAATAGTCTGTAAATAAGAATAGGCGATGCTAAACACAGCTTTCTTTAAAAAAGAGGAAGCACTTTTAGTTCATTTTCTAAAAGAGAAACTAAATACAACACTAAATTGGTAAATGTAAAAAATTTTGAAATAGCAAGCTTAATTTTTTAAGTGGTTCAAAATAAAACAACTTAAAAAAAGGTACAAAAATGAACTTCGTATATTTCTGGTACTATTAACATTAAGCTTCCTCAGTTTGCCACTCTCCCTTATATTGGTTCAACTCAGTAAAGGCACATAATGTTACATAATAGATCTTTTAACGGAAAACTAAAATAATTTTTTATTTTATTAACATATTCTAATTATATCTTATTTACCTATTTATTATTTTATTAATCTAGTATATTTTCTTTTATTCCATCTGAATTAAGTATGCAACCTTTCTTCATAATAGACATAATTATGATTCTAATCTAATCATAATCTAACTTCTGAAATTGAAAACAAAAATAATCTTTAATTATTTTTATTAATTTATAAAAAAAACAACATAAAAAGACATAAATTTCAAAGAATATTCATTTATGTTGCTTGCATTATTCTGCTTTGCTTCCATGTAAATTTAGTTATACAACTTGCTTTACAATGGACCTAATGATGGTTAATCAAATTTTTTAAATAAAAAACCAAATTCATCATTTTATCAACTTAAAATGTAAATATATATATATAAAAAAACTAATTACTAATTTCCAACAATATTTTATTTATGTTATTTGCACATCTATCTTTTCTTCCATGTGAACTTAGCTCTACAACCTTTTTGACCGTATACCTTTCGTCCTCTCATTCTCCGATCTCTCGTCAACAGGCCGGCTATTCTCATTTTTTCGACATCATCGGGAACAAAACTTCTCAAACACAATGCGATACCCAATCGTATTGCTCCAGCTCTTGCTTTCTCCCCATTTCCAGTTACATCAGCCTCAATGTCAACCAGACCTAACATTTTGGTGAACACAAGGGGATATATAACCTGTTCTCTGTCTTCCAAACGATCTAAGTAAAATACATCACCATCGTTGATTTTCACTTTACCAGTACCATTGCCCCTTACTGTCACTTTAGCATGACAGAACTTTCTTATACCAATGGCTTCCATGTAAGGCCGGCCATTTTCATCGTACATAAGATCTGGAACTTCAGTCATTGACACAATGTCTTGTAATTCCCGCCTGTATTTACATATGTCTTCCTTAGCACGAAATGAATATGGATGATTGCATAAGCGTTCCAGAGTTTGAATGAGAAATGAATATTCGACTTCATTGATATTTTCTAAAAACATATTTTTCATCTCATCGATTGAAAACCATTCTCCTCCGCTCAGATTTAAGAGTTTTTCTGGTGGTGGTTCTAATATGCCTCTGGCTATCATTTTATCTTCAAACTGATCAAGCTCATAAAACTTTCCAACAATTTGATGCAAAGCTGTATGGTAATTACTTTTTCTCGTGTAAAAAAATGGACTAAACGGTCGACCATCCATATCAAATTGAGCTGCTTTTTCTTTAGGGAACATTTGGGCAGGTGGTTTCATCATCGGTCTTGCTTTCTTTTCATATAATCCAGATGGTAATAGATATGCAATGGCTTTGTCCACGTCTTCTTGTGTCATAGTTCCAGCTTCTAAACCCATCATGTTTGCTAAATGCTGCCGGCCTATTTCATACTCGTCGCTTTTTACTTTTAAAAAGTTTTCATAGTTTTTAGCTCTTTCCAAGTAAGCTTTCATAGCTTTATTGATTGTTTTGACACGAAGAGCAGCAGAAGAACTTGAAACTGTTGCTTTTAAAATAGGAATATTATCAGGAAGAGATGTTGCAACTTCCGATTTAAAACGTTGAAAAACTGAGCAGTTACATGGCACGAACACTGAACGGTGCAACTTGGTGGCACATACAGCACCGCGATAGATACAGGAAATCATTTTCAAACTTGATCGATTTAATAAGAAACTTAAAAATACTACTTTCATAAGTATGTTATTAATCAATGCATATAATGTTGCAATTCAATCGCGGGTAAAATCCAGCAATTCCAAAAGAACTTTTTATAATGTATACATATAAATAAATTGATAAAGAACTTCTGTCAAAATACAGATAGTTGAAGAATTAACAAGCTTAATCATTAATTTAAAAATAATTTTTTTTAGTTTCTTGAGTTATTATTTGGTGTTTATATAAGATGCAAGCCGCTTTCAACGGCGTGTTTCTGTCTAGCTCAAGATCTCCTAGGTTTAAAAAAAATGACGGATACAGCTCAAGTTATTTAAAGTGATACTCTCAACTCAACTATCTTGGTTAATTGAAATGAAAGGAAGAAAAGCAGCTGATTAGTTAATAGCTATGTCAAGTTTATATTTGTTATGACTTAAATTTGTCATTAGAATTTGTGTATTTTTTTAATTTGTGTACTAATATTGCACAAAAAAATTGTAAAATCATTGGATTTATACGTACGTATCCCTAACATAATGTCTGCACACGAGCAAATGCGAGCTATGCTGGATCAATTGATGGGAACCGGCCGTGATGGTATAGTTTATTTTTAATGGAAAATGTTCTCACACAATAAAAGTTTTTATGTAAAACCAAATGTAGTAATCATAATCATTGTATTTTCTTGCTAAAATTTGCAATTTTTAATCACTCTACTTTAAAATTATTCCCCATTTTGTTAAGCTTGTTATTTATGACTCTATTTACAGAATTCTAAATGAGCGCGATCGGATTAATTTTCGGATATTTTCTATCTGGTTGTTAATTTATGTAAATATTTACAGAATTTGAATTAGCGTGATTATTTTAGTTTGGTTGATAATCAATTATAAATTAAATTGAGTTCTGAAGTTCAGTTTATAATTGAATCAGTTAATTATTAATTTTATCATTTACGAAATGTTTTCTTCAGAAGAATGAATAAAATTACTTTATTAAATTTAATAACTATTTTCTATTTTTTGTATACTGTGAAATTAACATGTAAGGTAATTTTTAGTAAAAATTAAGCTTAAACCAGGGGTCCAGGCCAAACTTACCTTCACAAATTCAACTTTAGGAAAAACGGAAGAATTTTATTTTTGTATCCCGTAAAAAACTATTAATCATATTTTTATGTTGATTTTTTCATATAATTTTTAATTTTTCTCAAAATCGGTACCTCTCAGAAAAACCTAAACAGACCCATGGAAACTCAATAAAAACTTAAAAATCTTATAGAACCCTGTGTGCTGTGTTTTTACTGAAAAAACCCAGGTTTTTTACAACCCTGATCATTGGTAATTCTTGCTCTGTAAATAGAAATTGATAACTATATAATTTTTTGTTCATATTTGTTTACTGTAATCACTGCATATTTTGATTGTAATCTTAATGTTTTTTTTAACCACAAAAAAAGGGGGATATTTTCGTAGCGTGATCTGTTGCGCCAACTACAATCGCCAAACAGATTTTATTAAAAAAGAAAGCACATGGATGTTTGCACGGGGATGGCTACGAGTTGGTCCCTTTTTGTCAAGTTTTTTTTTCATTAGTTTTTTGTTGGCCACTGCTGGAAGTTTTCAAGACTTGTTGATTATTTTGCCGCAGATCACAAAATGGAAATCTCCCCTACAAATGAAAATAAAGAATTATGTTTGATTATTGTATTTAATTTCAGGTGAGAATAATAAGTTTAAAGTGCATTTCACAGATCCTAGAGTGTGTAAGAGTTTTTTGCTTGCATGTTGCCCACACGACATCCTAGCGGCCACTGTAAGTATTTCAACCTGTTGGGTATGGGCAGGTTAATCATTGATTACAGTTATATATATCTCATGTCATGTAACTAGTTCTTCCAAGGATTCACATTCTAATTCTAGATATTGAGATCGAATTTGTGTGCCAATTAAATATTTTCTCATGTGCCAAGTGTAACTTAAATTTTAAAGTTGGGTTTTTTGTATGAATGTATATATTTTTTTTATTATTTTACTGTCTCATTTTTAGCAAGATTGAAGTTGTGTTACAGGTATTATAAATTTTTTTTTTTGGATTTATAATATGTGATTTAGTTTATAAAGTTACAGTGCTTAGATAAATATAAGCGATTTAAATAAAATGAGCAATGAAAAATTTAATTCTTATATTTTTTATCTCATTACTGTTATTTTTTTTTTTCAATATTTAAAAAATGTCACTTTTTCAAACAAAGGAGCTTTAAATATTAAAGAAGATTGTGTGTAATCTGCATGAAACAAAAAGTACTGTAAAGCTTCCAAGAAATTATAATCTATTGTATATTTTCAAGCATATGGCCATCTTGGTATATAGGAAAGAACACTTTTTTTAAAAAACATTTTCCTAAAATTCAAAAGCCATATACACTCCAACATTAAAAGAATAATAACAGAATAATTTGTGTCTATTTTGATCATTAAATAATAATATCAGATTATTTAAATCAATTAATTAAATTCAATTATCAATTATTTAATATATCCATTAATTTTTTTTTAAATCTTGCCAATTCTGATGCATTAGTTCAGAGTTTTTATAAATTTTGCTTTTGTTTTCTAAGAAATTCCCCCATAAAAATATTTATTATTTATGTTTCTTATAACTTTTTTTTATTGATTAAATTTTTTAAAATCAGGGGTGATTGTAGTTCAAGGGTATTCTGGGGGATTTTTGTTTATCCTTCCGGGTCTGAAAATTAGGAGCAGGACATGATTTTTCTGGGAATTTCGCAAAATTCTGATTTTCTCAAGAACATTGGTTCCCAGACTTTTGGTAATCAAAAACCTATAATCCGTGGAAATTTTTACCAGAATTCCACAATCTAAAATTGAAATTTTGAAAGTTTCGCTAATTCCTGCTAACGAAACGCTTACATACACGTGATTTTTCTGCCAATGGGCAGAAATCTCCAAATTGAATATTTTAATTTGGCCATTTTGAATATTTGGAACTGTGCTGGAATTTGCTTTTATCTCAATTCTCATTCACACGGTTTAAATATCAAGCATCCATTTTCGTATACACCTAATTTAAGTTACACACTGTGATTTGTATTAACATGGTTCAAAAACCATGCATCGCGATTTGTATTCACAAAATTTTAAAAATCCTACATCGCAATTCTTGTAAGAACTAAGATTTTTCTAAATTAAGTTACTATAAAGATGTGATAGTCATCATTGGTGGGTAATTTAATTATAAATTTTATTTAAAAAAATTATGTAAAATACAAAACTTGTAAAACATATAAATTGGTATGAACTTTTTGCCCTTAAAATTTTCAGGGTTTTTCACTTAGTGTCACTATTACTTCTGTTAAATAAGTAAAAGTATTCAATTTTGTCAATGAGAAAGTATTTTTGGCATTTACAAATTCATTTTTATTACCCATTCAGATTTATGGAGACTTGGAAGTACTTTGTTGATTATGTATTAATTTACACTCTTTGTTAAGAAACACTTCTAAAATCAAGTCCTTTTTTAATTTTTTAGAGATAAATACATTCTTAATAGAAGTTTGGTCTTTCACGTGAGTATTAGATTAAAATGGAATAACATCTTCCTCTTCATTAATCATCTCTCTTTGGGTAGTTACCTAATTCTAAAGTTTACATCAATAGGCAAAATTTTTAATTGGTGAGTAAGATAGATAACTTATATTTAAACGCGAGTTATAGTTATTATTATAAAAGTTCACTTTTTTTTTTCTTTCTGAGATAAGACCTTGTTTGGTGAATAACATTGTTACTAATTTTTCAATAGTCTTTTATAAGAACTCAGTTTGAAATCCATTTAAATTTAGCTATGCAAATATTTGATTTTATAACTATTGTATTTTTTTAAAAGCAATAAAACTAGAATTTAAAAAAAAAGTTACAATACACTGAATGTGAAATGATCCAAACATGGACGTCACAGGTGTCCAAATTTTGAGAGGGACAAAATTAAAGTAGAAAGTCGCACTAGTTTTTTAGTTTTGCTAATATCAAAATTAAATCTACTAAATGTCTGCATAAAAGATCAATCTGTTCTTATTTTTAATTCTTTTAAATGGGTGAATGAGGAAATTTTTTGTCTGAAATAATGTGGGGACTTTTAGAGTTGTAAGACATCCCCTCATTTGCAATCAATGTTCATGGCTCACAATCAGGATATGCCATTTTGTGACAGTGCCACAGACTAAAGCATGAAATCAAAAATCTCTTAACATTGCCATCTCTTAACATTGATTGCTGTCCTGAGGACCACTAATAATTATTTAATGGTGGTCAGAGACAAGCTACAGTGGTCCCTGATCATAGTTAATTTAGAGCTTGGTTTTTATTCATATTGTCTCAAAATTTAATATTTTGTGAAAAACTTACAAAGAAATGTAACACGAATAATACATTTCTTTTTTTGCTATCTTTCTTGCTCACCGTAAATTGTGTTAAACTTATTTGTTTGAAATCCAGCCTAAAAAAAAGTTTTCTATTCAAAATTATTATTCCATTTTCCTTATGTGGATGATCATGCCATTGGTAATTGCTGGGCAATTATACCAACCAAGTGTTTTGCTGTTAAAGGGTTAAAATTACAATGGATTGTGGTGAGTAACCAAACAACTTTGAAACATTTTGAAACGAAGAATTCCTAAATCATTATGAATTGTAATATTTTGACATTATTAAAATATCAAATTGGTAATACTCACTTTAAAAAAAACATAATTTTTGCTTTTAAAGCAATTTATTATTTTTAATAAGGAACGTCTACCTATTTTAATGTCACATTTATTAGTTATTTTTCATTTGCTGTGTACATTCATTTTTTTAAACATCATTGAAGTTAATAGATTTTTTTAAAATTATTTATCGTTTTTATTTCGACTGTTTATACATCTCACCTACTTACCTCAACTACTATTGCAATTGATTGAAAAATGGTAAAAGGTTATAGAAATAACTTAATTCCTTTCTTTATTATTTTTTCCATTCCTTTCTTTTTTTTTTCTTATAGTGCTTTGGCTGTTGTATTTCCTGAAAAATATACTCTATCATAAAGTTTTAAATTAACTTTGTTTACCATAAACTGAGTATATTTTTTTATAGCACAAAAAAATATTTGATAATATTTTTTTAAAGATTTAATGTTCTTAAAAATGTGAGATATATAATTCAAGAGTTAAAATAAATAAGTTGATTCAACGAAGAAAAAAAAAATAGTTACCTATCTAGACTTATTTGTAATTAGAAAGTTAATCTAATTAAATAACTAAAAATTGTTTATTTTAAGGACTAACTTTTTTGGTGTTTTTTTTAAAAATTGCTTTTTGAGTATCAGAAATTAGTGATTTATTCTTTTTAAATTAAGTTAGTTGTAGGTTTCATTTAATAACTGTATTCTCTTTAATAAGCTTTAAACTTAAATTACAATTAGCTTATAACTTTAATTACTATAATCATTAATAATAAAATATTTTTTTGAAAATGCACTAACAATTTAGTTTTTTATTTAAAAGAGAATTTAATTTTTCATTCAATCTGTTTCAGTTTAAAGCTGCTTTATTTTTCATTCTTTAAGTGAAATTTCACTGCCTCTAAATATTTGCAAAAATACAGCAGAATTTTTTATTAAGTATTTTAAATATTTATCTAGTCATTAGTATGAAATAATATTTTTTATTTATGGTCTTTTTCATAATCATTTTTCTTTTATGAGTCAAATCTGATTTCCAACTTTTATCAGTCCTCAATTTTTCTTTCATTCAAAGGATAAAAATATTCTCAGAATTTTTTTAAAGTGTTCTAATTTCTTCTACTGATTTTAGATTTAGATGCTATTTATTTATTTGAACAACAAAGCAACTTAAGAATCTAATAGTTTTTAAAAGACATTTATGATTCTTCAAAAGCAGTGGTTCTCCAAATTTTTTGTTGTCAGTATTTATTTCCTTTAAAAAAAATTATAACCCAATATTGTGAGCGTTATGGATTTCCGAATAGAATAAGCTACACGATTTTCTATTTAACAGGGTTCTTCCCCCACTAATACTGGGCTCTGTAAGACATTATATATCATGATATATCGTCTGTTAGGCATCGCCATGTAGCAATGTATCGCGATATAACTTATGTTCAAAAATGATTTCTTTTGAATTTAAACTACGCAATCAGAAATTTTAAATAAATTAAAAATAAATGAAAGAAATAAACTGAGAGAAAAGAAAATAATAATTATAAAAAATGCTCCTATAACATTGATAGCATTGCTTTATTTTTTAATTACAATAACAAAAATGAATTGACTTAAGACCGATGTCTTAATGTAAAAACAAACACAAGCTTGGTTTTAATTTTTTTTAAAATTTAAAAACAACATAAGAATTATTTGTCTGAAAATAATAATAAAATTTTAACAAAATTTAATTTTACTTACATGTATTAAAAATTAAAAAAGAAAAAAAAAATTAAAATTATTGCACACTTAAGTTATTGGGTAATTCTTAAATAATTATTAGCAATTCTTATTATGCAATTCTTCAATTATTAGCAATAGAGCAATTCTTAAATTTGTTGAAGAAAAAAACATGCTTTTAGATCATCGTTATCCTATTATTTATTTTTTAAAAATAAGTTCTATTGACTAATGGTCATATTCTATACATAATAAACATCAAAATAAATCTAAGTTTTACATTATTTATCAATTCTTATTTTACTTATTTATGTGGAAAAAAATAAAAATTATTTAAAATTTGTACTGAATATCTAACAAGTTCTTAAAACATGTACTGAAAAAATTTTAATAAAAATTGAAGAAATACTAAAATTAATAGTATTGTTAAATTATTAAAAAAAAAACTAGTCTTAAAGTGCCAAAACATTACTTAACTGTTTATTTAATTGAAAAACATTTTAGTAGTTTTAATTAATTGCATCATTTTTTAAAAAAAGTAAGTAAATGACACAAACTTTTTTAATTTTTTCAAGGTTTGTAGAATTTAAAATATGTAAAAGAATAAATAACTTATAGAGATTGAGAAGTTCTTAAAATATTAAGAGAAAATGGATAAAATAAACAAAGTACACTTAAGTACCAAATGTTCTTTTTTTAATAATATTTTTAAAAATTTTTTTACAAATATATAGTGTTGCTTTAAAAATCGAGATTCAAAATAAATGTAGGCCTTGTTTTAATTTTTTATAAGGAAAAACGACTGAAGATATTATTGGTTTAAAAATATTCAAATTCTATCAAATTATTATACTTATGTGCATTAATTAATGTAAGCAAACACTTATTATAACAAAGTATAAATTACTTAAATTCGAAATACTGCTATTAAATTGTCTCGCTTAAAATGATGAAAGAAAAAAGATTAAAGAAAAAAAAGTCAATGAAGAATCTTTTTTGATTCATAATTTCTTTTCATTAATAGATTGAGCTCAACGATTGGTCTTGTACTGCTAATTACAAGTTTTAAACGTAAATAAGGATCTGGATCACTAAAATTTCATTAAATTCAGTTCTGATTTTTTTTTTTTTTTTTGTAATGTTAAATTCATTCATGATACTGAATTCTTAATAAATGTTATGATTCATATTATACCACTTATGACCAAATTTGACCCCCATCTGAAGGTAACTTTGGGAATCACTGCTGTATTAAAACATATAAAATAATTCTGTCGATATATATATTTTTAAAATTATCAACTTGAGGTTATGCTATATTTACAAATCTTTTTCTCCTCATCTGTAGTGCACTTAAATTTAGCTGATTAATTTAGGTGACCGGTTACATTTAATTTTCAAAGTGTAATATGGTTTCAGCTGAGTTCAGAAGTAAACATTTAAGTACAATAAACATAAGATAATATTGATGAAAAACGCTATTGGGTATTGTGTTGCATTGTTATTCACTGCTTATCGTTTTTCCTTGAAGGCCTCATCACAAGTAGAAGATATGTTATGAGCCTGTTGTGGGTCACCAAACTTGTTTCTGCTCTTGGTAAAAACATGTGCTTTTGTTATGCTTGTTGCTTTGTTGCCATTAAGCTCTACATAAAAACATCCAATTAAATGCTGATTAGGTGAAAATGTTCTGTTCAAATTGTGAATGTTGTATTCTTGTAAATGAAAGGAATGTGTGAGCGAATTAGATTATGATTAGTGATTATTTTCTTTAAAAATGTTTTTTTCTTTCAGGTTTATCTTTAATTTATGTGGTACAAGAATAATTAAATTACATTCTGAAATAAAAATCTGTTAAAAAAATCCATTTGAAGAGGTAGCTTAAATACAAAATCAAATTGAAACCTAAAAGAGCATTAAAACAATGTAAGTCCAATATTTGTCATCAAATTTATGGATGGAAAAGAAAATCTGCTCGAAGATGTAGCATGAGAACAAAATCAATGTCAAACCAAGAAAAGCATTAAAGCAACATACGTCAAAAATTTGTCTTCAAATTTTTTGATGGAAAAATAAAAATAAAGAATTATGCTTGAATTGAAAAAGAAAATAAATCAAAATCGAAAAAAAGAAACAAGAGTGCAATACTTTAAGAGGGGCCCCCTACATGCCTTCATGTTTGAACTTTTCTGTGATTAACTGTTTAAATAAAAAAAAAGTGCTATAAAAATAATGTTGCTTGTTCAGAATTATTCTGAAACTCAAATGTAGCATGGAAAGTCAAATAAATGTCCGTGGAAGTTATTATAGACTGGAGAATTGTTATTACATTTTGTTTTACTAATTAATAATGTGTAACCCAAAAGATGGGTTTATTATTCACTTGTATTGCATAGAACTTTATGAATATATTTAAATTTTTATTTTATTTTGGCTCTTCTGTTATTTATTTTCTTATTAATATTTAAATTTTTCAATGAAAGAAAAAACATTTTTATTAGAATGAAAAACAAGTCCAGTATTTTCTTTTTCTATACATTTTGTTTTTAAAAATATTTCTGTTGAAATTAAAGCATGTGCATTTATTTTATAATTTTTTTGGTTCTATAAGCTTTTCCATATGGGTTATTAAGTATAAAATCGCTTACCTAAGAGTTTAATCTAACACATCTGATTCCACCAACGAGGTTCAGAGAAAATTCGGGCAGATTTGGGAAAATTTAGGGCTTAGTTAAAAAAATTGAAAATGAGTCACTTAATAAAATTTTTTCTTTAAAAAAAACTTTATATGTTGATTTGTTTATGCATTAGTTTGTAATCTTGAACTTGGTTAAGTGTTAATGAGTTGATTGAAACTAACTTGACACATTTCCTCTTAAGCTTAAATACAACACGATTGAAGTTGACATTTCCTTATGATGTTTAAATAAAAAACAATGAAAGTAACTCATTTTCTTTTAAAGTATAACTTAAAAACAATAAAAATAACTCATTTTCATACTTTTCTTATTCATTTTTGTAAATCACAGCTTTAATTTGTGATAATTTTGGCTGTCTAGGATATAACAAGCACTCTGATTTAAAGAGCCAATTGGTCCTTCATTATATTTGAGCTTTACTACTACTTATTTTAAAATTTTAGATTTATCTAATTTTTCTGATTTCTCCCTTCTTTTTTCTAATGAAATTTTTTTCGAATTTCTTTTTTGAATAGTAAATTTTTTAATAATTTATTTTGCAGTTATAATGATTTGAAATCTATTTGTAGCTCTTTTCCCACAATGTAGTCATGTTAAATTTTTCTAATTAATTCTTTGTCAAATTTCTTATCTAAGAACACATTAAGAAATCTGATGTGAACTATGATTTTCTTAAAAAATCAGCTAGCTTCTCATTTGCATGGCATAAATATCTACCAATCATGTAAATTTTTTAATTTTAGAAGAAATAAACTATATTTTATTCATCTCGCACTCTATTGCCCTGACATGCTTTCAAAGAAGTTGCTAAAGAATGTTCTTGACATATTTTCTCGCTGTCGTAAGTTAGTTTGAAACGCAAACCACATGTGATTTTTTTTTTTAAAAAATTCTATGCATGTATCTTATAGTTATAGATACTATTTATTTTATTACAGTTTTTCTGGAAGGTAAGTTTTTTATAGTTTTTATATTTTAAAGCTAATCCATTATTTCATGGATGAAGAATATTCAAGTCATCTGTTTCCTTCCATAAAGGGTCCAAACGCAACAGTTGTAGAGCTTAATGTGCAGCATTTTATTATGCCAAATCATGATTTTTAAAATAGTTTTTAATGTAAAATGTTAATTTATTTTTTTTATAGCGGATGGATTTGGGTGAATGTCCCAAGTTGCATGATTTAGCCTTAAGAGCTGATTTTGAAAATGCTTCCTTGAAGAAAGATTATTTCTATGATGTGGATGTAAGTAGTTTTATCAGTTATGAACTTTATTATGATAAGCCATATTTTCAGATTAGATGCATTCAAATATTTTTGGCCTCCTCTTTCCACTTGTCCGTAAAAATCTGAAAATTACAAATCATTTCCCATGAGCTTTGGTGGCTCAGGGGATAGAGTCCTCGCCTCCCTATGAGGTGCGGGTTCGAATCCCAGCGATGGCTGGTCGATTATGAATGCTGCACTAGACTCACACCGACCACAGTACGGACGTAGATTATCCACAGTGGTACAGGGATAATGGGTTTGAGTCCTTTTGGCGTCAGACTGAGTGTTGGAGGTTTTCATGGTTTCTCTCTCTCTGCAATGCAAATTTGTGTTAGTTCCACAAAGGAAAATTTCTTCCAATACTTGATCCAGGATTTCTCTTCTGTTTTAGATTGTGTTCAGAGTTACACGACTGCAGAGTTGAACATAAGTAGTCATAAGCTCAAAATTGGGTTGGCTGTTCAACAATGGTGATAAAAATTACAAAAAAAATAAAAAACTACCATTTCCCATGCTTACATAAGAAAGGTCCCATCTTATTTTTGCTTCTTTGATTTTCACTGTAGTGGTCTAGTTTTACGAATTTTAGGATTAAATTCAAATACAATATGTTACTTTACATTAAACAAGATTTATGTTTAACTTCATTTTACAAAATTTTGAAACTACTAAAAAAAAAAAAGACTTATTTTATTGTTCTTATTCAGCTTAGTCTGTATTCAAAATTCAGCTTATTCTGTAATATATGTGACAAAATATACAAAAAAATATATCCTTATACATTAAAACTATGTTGTTTAAATTCAGGTTGAATTTTAAACAATGATACTAAAATCATGGGTGAAAGTTTTCCATATTTTGACGGATTTCCGTCTTTTTAAAAAAAAAACACAATACAACAATACAGAGCGAAACGGAGTATTACTATAATTTTTTAATTAAATATTAATTGATAGATGTTTTTAGTTTGCAATTAAAATTTCATAATTTTTCATTTTAAGTATAGATATCTTGTAAAGATAGTTGTGTACATGCAATATGTTTTTAATCAATATATATCTTAATTTTAATAAGCATTGTAGACTTAACATTTATTAAATATCAACATTTTGTTGAATATTATTTTTGCTGTTGAACTATGTTTAGCTTGAAAATTGTTTTTGTAATTTATTAACAAAGTATTAACTTACTAAGTATTATTCTTTTCCTTAAAATACTATCAGTTTATTTTATTAGAAAATTAAATTGTTTGAAAGAAATTAAAAGCTGAAGTAATTTTTGTTTGAAATAACTAATTACTTTGCGTTATTTTTTTTTTTTTTTTTTTACTCCTGAACAATAGTAGGTTTGCTAAAATAAATATGGAATTTTTATATATTTGCATTTTGTATATTTTAATTTTTATTGAAAAGTTTGTGCACAATTTTTATGAAAAGAATTCATATATAACTTTTTTGTTAGCTTAAAATTATTGGACGGAACATGGAACTTCTGATTTAAATATTTTCAGTCGTGAAATTTTTTGAAACTTTCACCCCTGACTAAAATAAATTGGAAGAATTTCCTATACTGTTGAGCCTGTTATCATTTAAATTTTTTATTGAAATTCTTGTTCTTTGCTGTGTTCTCTCAATTCAGGTTTTCAATTTTTATTCGAAACAAGTTTAGAGATATTTAAAAATAGAGTCTCAGTGATCTTTCTTCATTTTTAAACTGTATTTTTTAATTTTTTTTATTTTTGAATTTGATGAAAAATAATCTGTGGTCACACAGTAATAATCTGCAGTGCCCACTGCTATGCTGGAGGATTTCTACTATTTGGGCTCGATGTGAAGTTCTTCCAAATTTTGTTATATTTTTTGGTTTTTTAAATAAGATTTGAAAATAAGGGAATTGTAGGATCTTTCATCAGTATTGCTTATATCTCCTCACCCCCCTGTCACCAAAATCAAGCAAATGAAAACCCCTCTTCTATCTTCAGATCAGTGATTCTCAACCACTGTTCTGCAGGACTTTTGTGTGCCACCAAATTTTTAAAGTGTGCTGCCAAATTTTAGAAATGGATATAGTAAAAATTATAATGCTTCTTTTTTTTTTAATATGAATATTGTAACGAAGATATTTCACTTTCACCGCTTTGTTACATATTTTTCTGTGCCTCGTTTTTGACCTATTTTTATTCGGAAGAATCAATTAATTAATTTTGGATTAACATTAGATGCAATTATCCCATGATAGCCAAAAAAGCTTTAAAAATATTATTAAAATTTTCTACATCTTATTTGTGTGAATTTGGATTTTCAGTATAAACCAACATAAAAACGAAAAAAAGATCGAGACTGTTAAATGTAGAAGATGATATGAGAGTAGCATTGTCATTTTTACGACCCAATATAAATGAAATTATCAAAAAACATGAAGCTCAAATTTCTCATTAAAAGTATTCTTATTATTCATTTGTAATTAATCCCTTAATAAACGTTGTTTTTGTAGCACATATTATATTATTTTATTTTACATTCCAAATTATTATAAACTATTTTGCACAGTGTATTATAGGTAAGTCAGCAACTTTTAAACTTATATTTTTCTTTGTGTGCCGCCAAATTTTGAAGTCGTTAAAAGTGTGCCGCGACAAAAAAAAGGTTGAGAATCACTGCTTTAGATGCTTATGTAATACTTGAACAACCTCATCATAAGTAGACTACTTTTGGTGAAAAATGTGTCATAAGTAATTAAGTTGTGCCTGTGTATTGTGCTGCATTGTAGGGAAAATTTCATTGACATGTAGATCACTCACCTTGTATGCTAAGAAAAAAAAAATTCATGTTAAAATATGGCTTATTACTATATTGCCCTAAACTTTTCAATTCAGTTTTAATTTTTCGGTATTGCAAATAGTAAGGACATGAAAATGAAATTTATATTTTAGTAAATAGAATAAAAACAATAATAGAATTAATATTATGTTTTGCAGACATGAATCTATGTGTAATAAATATGACAAAAGTCAATAATTAGAGGTGGACATCGGTAAGAATATCTAAAAAATGATTTTCTATTGTTGAATTTTTCTGATGCATTTTATTTTGTTAGTGATATGTTACCAAAATCGATTTTATTAAATTTATCTTTATAATAAACCAGTATTTCTTATTTCATTTAGGATGTTTTTATTAAAAATAGTTTATAACTTAAGCAATATTTTCTCCTTTTTATAGGCAATGGAACATCTACAGAATTTTATCAACGAGTGTGATCGTCGTACAGAACAGGCAAAAAGACGTCTTGCGGATACTCAGGAAGAATTGAGTGCTGAAGTAGCTGCAAAAGTAAGAATAAATTATTGTGTTGATTTTTAGTAGCAGTGTTGGTAGTATTTGAACATCTTTTAGCAGGGTTCATTCTAGAACTGAAAAAGAGTTGGGTGATTGGAACTAAAAAAAAATTGGATATCCTCAAAAAGAAAAAAGAAAGACACTTTTGTAAAACATCGGATTATTTTAAGAGCTTCATGATATTAAGAAAATATGCATAATATATGCAAGCGTCGTTCGTTGTAAATTTTATAGTATTACTCTATTCATAAATTAAAAAATAATCAAGGTTCTCCTTCTCCATCTCACAGTCAATATTTTTCATCATCACAAAGGAAAAGCCAAATATAAGGCAAGTCATCACTAATAAGTAATATATCTTCTAAAAACCCCCGCTTCATTTAACTCAACGACGTTTTAGCAAATGGGCAAAATTGGGAAACAATTTCTTCCCAATACTCTATTTCCCTATCTAATAGCATTGAATAACATTGCCATGGTGAGAAGACTGCAGGTTAAAATACGACTTTTTACGTGCAGAACTCTCAGTGGGTTAAAGAAGTATTTTTTGGTATATATATATAATAATAAATATAGAGTTTTATGAAAATTAATTTTTAAAAAAATCAGTGATTTTCAAATTAATTTTGTCCAAATTTGGTGGCGAGGAAAGGTTTGACACTAGTTACAGGAAGAAATCACTGAAAAGAGATGAGATTTCGCGTTCGGAGAAAGTTTTTCATTTTTATCCAGGTTGGTTCTGAAGTTCTTTTTTTGTCATTAAAAAAGTTCTCGTTTTTTATTTTTAAACAAATGCAGTTCAACTAAAAAAAAATTATAACCTTGTTAAATTTTGACACTAAATATATTCGTATTAAATTAAAAGCCTTTTTTTAAATAAAAAAAAGCAATTAATGTGTAAAAATCTAAATTTTAAACATTTGTAGAATTATTTTAAAAAAATTATGCATAATTATTTTAAAAACTTTTTTAAAAAAATTATGCTTTTAGAATCATAATAAATCCATCATAATAAAATCCATAGCAATTATTGGCAAATAAAGCTGGTGCCAAAAACCTTGTCAGTTTTCTATGAAACTGTTGCTAAATGAGCCTATCAAAAAGTTGTCCTTATGCCAGTGATTCAAAATTTGCCGTAATTATATGGTATTTAATGTTGTGTTAAAATCATCAAGTTAAAATCATTTGGCAATTTTCTAAAAAGAGGTATATAACTGCAAATTCAGAGATGCCAACTTGCTCCGAACAGCGGAAAAATAATTTCAATTGGTAATCTTTTTAGTGCATTATTTTTGGTGTATAAATACGCTTTATAAGGTTTTTATTCACCACAACTTCTAAATAATTTAAAGACTTATGTGGTATGCCACTTAGTAACAGTTAAGCAGTGTTGGGCCTCTTTAAAGGTTAGCGAAATTGTCCAAGAATCTTTAAATTTAAGTTTATAGTTCTGTACCATTTTTTAAAATATTTTGTCCTATCTGGAGCAGTTGGCATCCCTGTAAACCGTGGATGGAGAAAGAAAAATCAGTGAAAAATTTATGTGCATTTACAATGGAATCCTCATTAATTATGATTAGGGCTGCAAGTTTGTCACGGGAAAAAAGATCCGAAATTCGCAGGAAATTTTTAAAATTACGCAGATTCTAAACATAAAGACATTTACTATATAGATGATGCAAAAGACAGAAATTGCGCAAATAATAAAAAAAGCTTAAAAAATACACAACAAAAATATTTGTTTTAATTTCAAGCAATATTAATATTTTTATTAAAATTAACAGAATTTTGGTACAAAGTATTGTACATTGTCAGATCATCCTCATTTTTGCTTCGTCTTTCATCACTTAATACATTTTTATACTTAGAAAATGGTCTTTCTGCTTCCAAAAACATTGAATTGCCAATTTTGGATAGGGTTCGGTCTTTGATTTCCAAAACTTGATCAATTTTCCTTCATCATCGCCCAATTCCTTGATTGTTGCTTTGTAAGAAGTAATTGCTGTGAAAACTCAAACTTTCTACATTCAAACTACACTAGTTACAAAAGCCTTATCTCCCTCTTATTTAAGAAACTGATTCCTATTGAAGAAATCACCATAAGCCGTCCAGGAAAAATTGCCTGGATTTGTAGAAAGGCAGTAGAAATTTTATTGCCCAGTGAAATAGCCTGTGTTACAATTTTTCTGTCAAAGATTTGATTTATAACATTTTCCTTCTTTTGTGATTCCAATTTCTTTTGTACTCTTACTGACTTCAGGAAGGTAATCCTATCAGTCTATTACCCTCCCTAAGCATAGAAAGACCACCTTACATGACAAGATTGTGATTATCTTTTATCTCTCAACTATTTTCTTCTCATTTTGCTATTGATTTACTCCCCTAAATATCTAATCAATTTTACATGTTCAATTTAAGGCTTCAGGAAAGTAAAAAATTCTGTTAAATAAAAATAATAAATAAAAAATGAAGAATTCGAATTTTAAGCAATTTTCATGCAAATCGAAACATATTGAGAAATTTGCAGATTTGAGAAAAAAAGAGGACAATTTCGTGGAAATCATCGCGGAAATTCGCGCCGCAACAGACCTACTGATTATGATGCTAAGCAGTTTATGTTAACTTAAAAGCATTTGTTGAACAATTGAACCAATTTTGAGTTTACGACTATCAATGTAGCCTTGTAATTTTGAACCCAATCCAGAAGACAAGGGAATTCCTGGATCAAGTATTATGAAAAATTCCCTTTCACGGAGGACTTTTTTATGGAACTAACCCATATTTGGATACATAGTGAGAAACACCACAAAAACCTTCCATGGTTAGTATTTTTGCAAGGGAATCTGTCTACCACTGAGAAGTCAGTGCGAGCCAGGTACAGAATTTGTGTAGACCAGCCATCGCTGGGATACGAACCCTGTTTACTTTATTGGAAGGCGAACACTATCCCTTGAGCCATCACGATTACGGTTAAAGTAGTATATTTTTGGGTTTACACAACTAATGTTCAACTCCATAACCTTGTAATTTAGAACCCAATCCCGAAAACAAAGGATTAAGTATTGAGAGAAATTTGCCTTTGTGGAGGACTTTTTGATGGAACTAACCTGCATTTGCATTACATGGAGAGGAAATCTTACAATGGTTAGCCTGATGTCAAGGGGACTCTAACCCATGATACCATTGAGGATATTTTATGTCAACACTGTGGTCGGTGCAAGCCATATGCAGAATTGGTATCGACCAGCTATTGCTGGGAATCGAATCAAGGTCACTTAATTGCAGGGTGAACACTCTATATTGGTTAAGGTACTGGCAGTTAAATTGTTATTGATCTTGTGCATCATTTTTTATTTTTATCTTAGTCCTTATATAGTAACTATATAGTTGGATGATATAGCCTTGGATTAGTAAACTATGTATGATTTCATACTCTGTTTATTACTATTAAAAAAATATATTAATATTTTGTAAATATCTCAATTTTTAGCTTAATAAAGTTCATGAGCTTGCTGAACAAATTGGAAAAAAGTTGGCTCAAGCTGAAAAACAAGGAGCAGAAGGTAATGTGGAAGAGTCTATGAAAACTCTTGAGGAAGTGGAAGAATTTCGAAAGCAAAAATCAATGGCTGAGGTATTTATTAGATATGATTATTTATTTTTTTTTTTTTAAATTGCTGCTATTCTTTTTATATGCTATAAAATATTTAAAAGTAGATGGAGGAGATATTTAACAAACTGTAATTTTTTTTCTTCCTTAAATGTATTCTTTCAACTTTAAAACTACACATCATGATTTGTAATCATCCAATTTGTAAATAACGCAGTGTGATTCATATTCACTCAATTTAAAATTCAAAAACCATGCTTTGTGCTCTCAAGATAAAATGAACATTTTGCAATTCAGAGTTATGAGTTTGAAAAATTAAACAGCATGACTCTTTTAACGAGATTTAAGGATTCGTTTTTCAAATGAAACATGTTAAGTTTATTTCTAAGAATTGACATTAAAATATAGTAATTGTTGGATCAGGGGTGAAAGTTTTCCGTATTTTGACGGATTTTTTGCTTTTTAAAAAAACCACAAAACGGAACGAAATGGAGTATTACTATAATTTTTAAATTAAATATAAATTGATAAATGTTTTTAGTTTGCAATTGAAATTTCGTAATTTTTCTTTTTAAAATTGATAAGTATAGATATACTGTGTACATACAATATGTTTTTAATCAATATATATCTTAATTTTAATAAGCATTGTAGGCTTAACATTTATTAAATATCAACATTTTGTTGAATATTATTTTTACTATTGAACTATGTTTAGCTTGAAAATTGTTTTTGTTATTTATTAAAAAAGTATTAACTTACTAAGTATTATTCTTTTCCTTAAAATGCCAGCTGTTTATTTTATTAGAAAATTAAATGTTTGAAAAGAATTACAAGCTGAGGTAATTTTTGTTTGAAATAACTAATTACTTTGCATTTTTTGTTTGTACTCCTGAACAATAGTAGGTTTGCTAAAATAAATATGGAATTTTTATAAGCCTTATTTGCATTTTGTATATTTTAATTTTTATTCAAAAGTTTGTGCACAATTTTTATGAAAAGAATTCATATATAATTTTTTGTTTACTTAAAATAATTGGACGGAACGCGCCCACTTCTGATTGATATTTTCAGTCTTGATAATTTATGAAACTTTCACCCCTGTGTTGGATGAAGAGTCAATAAAGCATCTTGTCTACATATAATTCAATGCATAACATTTGATGTTCTCACAAATAATCAAATAATAGTAATTTTAAATTTTTATATCATTTTCTTGAATCTAAAAATAGATTAAATGAAGCTAAAAATAGTTTTTTTATTTTATTAATTAAGAATGATCCAAATATCTGCTCAGAATTAAGATGTTTTTGGTTCTTTAAATAATATGACTTATAAGTTTTATTTATTTATACTTAATATAAATTTTAAAATTTCGTGAAATAGGATCAAGTATATTTTTGGAAATTAAAACTCAATTTGTAATTTTTGGAAATCAGAAATTAACCACAATCAATTAAAATATATGCTCTTCTGCATAAATCTTTTCCCCTGGAAATTTCGTGTATTTTTTCATGAAGCCACAATCCCTGTTTGTGTAAACTATTTAAAAAAAATTTTTTTTTTTTTTTTTCTTTTTTAAAAAATGTTGTCCTGTTTTTCTTTGTCTACTACCAGGTTTGCTATTTATACAATTTAATAAATCTTTTTTTTTTTTTTTTTTTTTTTTTTAAATTCTAAAGCATGCATTTTAATATTATAAATTTTTTTTTTGTGCAGGTTTTCGTTTGGTAATATTTTTCTCCATTATTTATTTAGCATAAAAAGTCTGAAAACATACGTATGCTATAAAACCAGTAGCAGTATCATGCGTACCGAAACCCATTTTATATGAATTCAAATGCTGATTTTAAGGTCTAAATATATGCAAGATTTTGTTTATGCCCACTAACTGACTTGCTATTTATATCTGTTGCAACCTTGCATGAGCTTAATACAATTTAGTATATTTTCTTAGCACATCTGTTTTCTAATTTCTAATGCATGCATTTTAACATAGTAAATTTTTGGTTGTGTGCTTGTTTTTATTTGGTAATATTTTTCTCCTCTATTTATCTAATATAGAAAGACTGAGAATATGTATATGCTATGAAACTAGTGATGGTAGACCACTTTTGTTTTAAAAATAAATAATTTAAATAGACTTGGGTTCTGATATTGTATTGCAAAGTGGCATTACTGTTTAAAATGTTTTCATTTTGCAGAAAACAAAATCTAAAAGTGTGTATACATTGCATTTTCTTGAAAACATTTTTATTTCAGCAAGAGTATCGAAATTCAATGCCGGCTTCAAGTTATCAGCAACAGAAGCTTCGTGTTTGTGAAGTGTGTTCTGCGTATTTGGGTATTCATGATAACGACAGGCGTTTAGCTGATCATTTCGGTGGGAAACTTCATCTTGGTTTTATTACAATCAGAGAAAAGTTGGAAGAATTAAAGGTAACCTTTTTATCATTTTAAATATTTGTATTTTTAAGAAATGAGACAAAGTGTGTGTGTATGTGTGTATATATATATATATATATATATATATATATATATATATATCATATCCTTATGCCAAGTTTCTTAATTTAGGAAGCAAGGCAAGAAAAATAATTCAGTAAAATCAAAAATTGTTGGAATAAAAATAACATATAAGTATCTGTTCATTAATGGTACTATAAACTAATAAGATATGGGCCATTGCAGCTATTCATTTATGGATTTGATTCGCTTTTTTAATTTGTGTATGTGTGTTACAAGCTACCAAAGTAAATTATTTCCAATATAACTAAAATATTTTCCATATTTTTGTTAAGAAATTTATTTGCAAATTTACTTTTGAAATTTGGTGCAAAAGTGAGTACTTTTCTTTAAATTGTGCATTACTTTATTCAACCACCTATTTTATTGTTTTTTTTTTTAATACAATATAAAATGAATGTTCTTATAAATAAATAAATAAAACAAAGCAAACGGAAAATTTTTGAATTTACATGAGCCCCTCTTGGGAAGTGTTCCCAAATGATATGTAAGGGTGTGATTGTAAGTACTTATTATATGCAAATATACTTATTCTATAAAGTATATTTTATTACTTATTTTAAGAACTATTTTTTATCAAGTTTTTTTTTTTTTTTGTCTCCTTGTCTCATACACTTAATGTAACCATTAAGTTTATTGCATTTTTGTCTAAATATGAGATTTTTATTTCGGACACGCCTATAAAATCTGCTTGTTCTGGGTTCTTTCCCACTGAATAAATGTTTAGTTGTCCTAAATGCAGCTGGGGAAGTGAAAATTTCTTTTACATAAGATTTTGAAACAAATGTTTATTTATTTATTTTTGGTAATTAAATTAAGATTTGATTGTTGAAAAAGCAGTTTCTGGAAAATGGAACTTTTAACTAATATGAGTTTTGTTTGTAGGCTGCGGTGAGTGAGAAGCGTCAAAAAGGCAGATTGGAAAGAGACAGAGATTACGCTAAGGATGAACGTAGCAGAGAATGGAACAGAAGCTTTTCAGAAAGGGAACGAAGTCGCAGTCGAGAACGGGCAGCCAGGCGCCACAGGTACAGAATTTCCCTTGATATTTTTTGTGTATTCAGGGGTGATTGTACCCTGGAATTCCAGATTTATCGTATCATTCTTCCAGGTATAAAAATTTGAAAATGATTTTTCTGGGAGCATCGCGAAATTCTGCATATCTCAAGACCATTAGTTCTCAGGCTTTCATTTATCAGAAGCATAATTCGACAGAATTTTCAATAAAATTCCGTCGAATTCTAAATATTAATTTTAAAACTTTCACTAAATTCCATTAGCGAGACATTTATGTGCATGTACTTATGGCAGTTTCATAGATCTTCAGCATTTTGAATATTTGGAACTGAGACGGAAATCGCTATTATCGCTATTCTTATTCACGTGATATAAAGTATGAAATGTTGATTTCCCAATTACCTAATTTAAATGTTACACGTTGCGATTGGTGTTCACGCTATTTTAAAGTTCAATAGCGCACTTTGTATTTACAAGTTTTTAAAATCAATTTCGCTCTTCCTATACACGCCGTTTAAAGAACAAGTATTGCCATTTGTATTCACTCGAATTTAAATCAAATGTCCCAATTTGTATTCACACGTTTTTAAAATTCAATATTGCTATTTGTATTCCTGGGTTTGCAATATCAAGCATCGATTTTCGTATTTATACAGGATTGAAAAGCTTTGCAATGCCATTCAAATTCAAGCAATCAATAAGTCATATATAGCGATTCATATTCTCTATTGTAATATCCAACATTGCGATTCATATTCATGTGATATTAAACTCCTATATCGTGATATTCATATTTATGCGATTTAAAAATACAACATTGCAATTCTAGTAAGAACTATGATTTTTTAAAAATTTAGTTACTATAAAGGAGTGATATTCTTCGTTGGCATGCATGGTATATATAAAGTGATGTCTTGCACATAAAATTTTCACTTTGTGTTACAATCACCCCTGTGTGTTATTTCTTTTAACGTGTTAAGATAGTTTGTGAATCTGTATAGTCTTAAAATATTTACTTACAAATTGTGAATTTTTTCTCTTTTTTGTTCATTTCATTTTTTTTACTGTTGTATGCTCTTAATTTTAGATTTATATAGTAGTAGTTTTAAAACTAATTGAAGCTTTTATTTTGTAAATAGAAATCTGTGTATATGCTGTATATATATGCTAGTTTTTTCCATTTTTTTCATAATAACTATTCCTGTTTTAAATTTTGTGCTAAAAGAAATATCTTATTATTTCATTTAGATCTAAAAAAATTTTTTTTGGCAAGGATGAAGCTATTTTTAAAGCTATGTTGTAGAGGGAAACACGGAACTGCTTCTTCTTCCCCTTTTGTTCAGTAGAAAAAAATTAGTAATCAGTATTGAAACAAACAATTTTCTTAATTAACCTCATCTTTTTTACAAAATTATTTTCTATTTTTGTAATTAACATTTCTTTTCATTATAAATCAGTAAAAGATCATCAACAAGTGTGTCACTTATTGGATACTGAAGAAAAACAAATTTTTTAAGAAATTAGAACTTCTTACACATTTTCTTTTAAAATAAAATAATCCACTCATTCACTTTCTAATTGTGGCTTCTATTCTAGAAAATATATGCATTGTAAGTTTGTTGTCTATTATTTTGTCCCTAAAATGATCTGCGATTTTAGAAGTTAGTTCAGATACTCAACTTTGCGGTTTATTTTTTATTTCTTTTACAGAGATATCCGTATGTCATTGTTACAGAGCACATGCTTTCACCTGACTGATGAAAACTTTTTTTCCTTAGTGTCTTGAATTTTGTAAATTTTTTGTTTAAAATACAATTTCTAGTTTTTACTAGTTTTCTCTTTCTAAGAATGTTAAAGTTGTATTGCACTCTATTTTCAGATCGCAGTTAATCTTTTAGAGATTATTAATATTTTAATAAATTGTGAAAATAGTCACTATATTCATGGATTATTCAGTAATTTTTAATTGTAAGGTTTTGATATGCATTAACACTTAGTTCTTTTAGATAACTTATATCATTGTTGTTTTTTATTTAATATTTTTAAAATTAATAATTCCCAAATCTCCCTGTACATACAATATTTCAAATTTAGGGATCATCTACTAATTACTCATCTTTCATACTTTTATTCTTGTTTCAGTCTTTTGATCTTATAATCTTGTTATGATGTCTGATTGCTAATTGAAAAATAATGTTAAAGATAAACTTATTAACATTTTTGAGTTGTAAATTTGTTTTCCCTTTGCTATCAAATTGTAGTGAAAACATTGTTTTTAATTTCCTATTCATATACATTTAATTAATTGCAAAACCAAAAGTTTTTTTTAAGTGTTTATTTACTCCAAATAATGGTTTGATATCTTAGTTTTTTATTTTAATGATCTTTGTTTCCAGATTATGATGTTTTATGTTTTCTTATCAATTGTTTAATTTTGTTTACACTTATTCTTTAGTATGCAGATATATCTTTTTAAATATTATTGTTGCATAGAAATGACTAGAAACAGCTTCCTTTTAAACTTATTTTGATTTTTTTTTCTACGTCAAGAAAATCCAGATTCTGAGTTTTTTCATAGTATGCATCAAGCATGAAATCGCACCATTTTTTAAAAAAAAAATATTAAGAAATATGAAAATATTTAATAAAATGTTAAAAATATGTAGAGATTTATGCTGTGCAAAATGAAGATTTCAAAGCAGTATATTACGCTATTTTTTTAACCTCTCATTTTCCTTCATAAAAATAGTTTAGTATGCATGAATTTCACCAAAAAATAACATGATTTTAGCCTGATATTTTTGTAAAATGGTGTCTTTTTATTTTGAAGTACTATGCATTCTGCAGTTATGTCTTTGTTGTTCAATTTATAAGATTGCTTCTAATCATTTAAAAACAAATCTATATTTCTGTTTCACTCATTCTGAGTTCTCGAGTCTATATTTTAAAACAAGAAAAATCCATTTTTGGTCTAATTTTCATTTGTTGTGGTAACGATATAAGAAAAACTAAATCCTTTTTTTTCTATACAGGTCTCGTTCAAACTCTCGTAATCGCCACCGTCACAGATCGAGATCTCATTCTACCGAGCGGCGGAAGCACAAGCATCATCGTCGCTCCCGTTCGAAAGAACGTCACAGGTCACGAGAGGCCGAAAGGAGACATCGCCGTGACCGATCGAGGGAGAAAAGCAAGGAGAAAACTAAAAGGTATTTTGAAATAACTAACAGAAAATTTATTTATGAAATTCATGTTATGTTCGTTTATATTTTATTTGTATATTTTCAAGGAGTAAACAAATTTGAAGTGAATTTTTTTTTTATTACATTTTATTTATTATTATTCATTTTTTGTCTAAAACTATTGTATTGATTTTTCTAAAGCTTATCAAAAAAAAAAAGTTAATGTTGACTTTTTAGTATTCCTTTCTCTCTTAAGATTATTAAATCATTTGATAAATAATGAGTTAGGTATTTATTAACATTTGTGTAAAGGACAGCTTTATTTCTAAAGACTTTTTTATTGCGTCAATAAAACAAAATAATATGAATTGTATTTATATTGCTCCAGAAATTTTTTTTTTTTACTATTGTATTTTTTTTTATTTACAAAAAATAAATAAATAAACTACATTTAAAATTATTGAATTGGTTGTTTTAGAATTTGTCAAAAGAAGAAAAAAAAGCTTAAATTAAAGACATTAATTATTTTATCTAGTTTTATTAAATATATAAATTAATATTAACATACGTGTTAAGGAGTCAAGTTCACATTTTCAAATTTTAATTTTATATATATATTTTAATAATTCTATCTGATTTTAAAGATTCTTGTACCAGTTAATGAAAACATTGTAATTATATAAATTTAAATTTCCCAAAAACCAATCTAATAATGATTTAAGGATTAAATACTTGATATCTATTCAAAACTCAATTTGTAATTTTTTTTTTTTTTAATTAATATGTAGTCTAATGAATTCTTTTTCAGTAATACTCTATTGTAAATAAATGTCCTGTTTTTAGGAGTGATTCTCGTGAACGAAGGCATTCTACTTCTAATGACAAAGAAGGAAGCAATCATGAAGACTGATTTTAATCTTCATTTCTTTATGTGTTTATTATTATTTTAATTATTTCTTCTAAAACTATATCTTGTGTGACAAATAAATATTTGTTTTGCTTCTTTCTTTTTCAAATTGTCCCCTTCTCATGTATTTACGTGGATGATGTAACCATGTGAATAGGAAACATTTAAAAATTACAGATGCATTTTCACAAAACCTTAATGAACTTTTGTACTTTCTGGAAACAGTATTAGTTTTTATTAAAACAGTATTTGTCAAGACAGTATTAAAACAGTATTGGTATTTTTATCTATGTAGTTTCTTAAGGGGATGCTATGCCGTGAGAGAAACTTTTTATAGCAAATTCTGTTTTACCTTTATTGGCGTTTGGTGAATGTAGCATAAGCCATGAAATTTTAATTGCTGAAAAAATGTTTTCAACGTATCAAAATGCACACGAATAATTACAGAATTAATTTTCAATTCTGTGCAATTCTATCATAATTAGTTTGCATTTTGATATTTCGAAAGAATTATCAGAATTCGAAACTTAATGGTTTAACTGAACTCCCTTATCTGTGCTTAACTAACTAAGGCGAACAAAAATTGCCATCTCTGGTTTACAAATTCTATCTCAAAAAACTGTCTCACATTAGTGCATGCTTGCAATTTCTTGAAAAATATTTAGTAAACTGAAAGTGCGTAAAGCTGTGGCATGTGTTTTAATGTACTACTAAGATATATTTATGTAAAAAACAATAAAAAGAAGAAGAAGAAAAAAAAGAGAGATTGAGAGGAAAATTAAGAAAAAATAAGTTTTGTTTATTACGCATAAGCTGCAAATAAATTGAACCCATAAAATACAAAGAAAATATTTTTAAAGAGAGGGAAAAAAACTGTTAATAATAAATTATTCTATAAAATTTATTTTTTGATAATTTTTATTCTTTTTGAAAATATATATTTTTTCTTTGCATTTTTATCTTATAAGGGTAACAAATTTTGCACTATTTTGATATTTGAAAAAGAATTTCAAGAAAAAAAAAAGGCACTTGTTTAAAAAAAATTAATGACTTTTTAAGACAAACTTTTTTTCAGTTAAAATGTTTTGGAAATCTAATGAACTAAAGTTTTAATATGGGAAATAATATTTATGAAACAAAATTTTTATTTGTCGATTTTACTTTTTCAACATTTGTGGCTCAGCATCAAGGCATTCTTCATGTGATTCGTCAGTTCCACCATCCGTCTTTTTCCTTACAATCTGATAAATTGTATTATTTTATTAATCTGGAAGTTATAAGGATGTTTTCATTAATTCCCATTCATAACTCGAACTTTTGCGGCATCTTGCTTCAAGGATCTTCTATAATTTCTTCAGTTACGAGATAAACTTCTCTTCAAAATCCTGCGCAGGCAAAGCAATTTCTGATAATTTTAACAGAAACTGGATGCCATGAAATTGCTAAGAGTTGCACCCTATCAAGGACCTTAGTTTCCTGGGTCAAACGATATAAAATGCCAATTTTTTTTTCAATGTTAAACTAGTTTGTTTTCTGCCATTCATACTCTATGTAAGTGAGCAGGACATAAAATGTTGACAAAACCTCCGCTTTTCCAGGAGAGGAAGAAAATCACGTTTCATTAACAGCATATCATCTCACTCCTGTCAACGAAAGTAAAGACAAAGGTTCCTTCTTAATACACCGGCTACCGCGACCGACTCCTCTAAGACCCGAGTTCATGCGATATACGTTCTTGTATAATCTGTGGAATCTGAAATCCTGTGGTCGGTCGCCAAACAGTACCATGGGTACAGGAATCTGGAGAAAATTTTCTTTCCTTTAGATCGATGTCTAAATAGAGGAAGGGGCCTCACAAACGAGGTTCTCTGTGCAGAAGATCAAAATTGAGATGGCGTATCTGCGGATCCTATCCATGGATGTTTTCCTGAGTGTTGCCAGTAGCCTATTCGGCAGTTTTAGTGCGACGTAAGTTCTGTATGGATGGTGTTTTCAATATAAATGTAAACAATAACAATCTCGAGCTCAATACCTGCTCTAGTTCGGATAGAAAGTTTGCAATTGCTTACTACAGCTTATTCTGCGAGGCGATATTTTCAAACGGATAATTTTGTTTTCAATAAAAGAAGTAAATTAGATAATTTTTGAGCTCAAATCTGCCTTATTTCATGAGATATTAATGTTACTAAGTATTTCTGGTGAGTTTGAAGTGAAAATTTGTTTTAGTTATTTACAGATATAGTGTTAAAAAAGGTGACATGATTGCTAGATTTTGAATTACTCATTTCTTTGGCAGTCCTGATTTGGTCTCTTTCCATTTGCTAATTACTGTTTGTCTGTTGCTGTGCACCATCTTACGTTAGTGTTAGCACCTTTAGCATTGTAAACACAAGTAATCAAATTCCACGTTTGCAACAATCTCAAAAAACACTAATCACGTTATGAGCCAAATGGCTTTAAAATACACCAGAAACAGTAACCTGGAAGTATAGGGAGTATGGAGCTTGCAGTGTACCCTAGTGTAGAAAACACCGTCAATATACAGAGTAAATAGAATAAATGAAAAACAATAAAAATAAATAGTTTCGAAAAAAATAAATACAAATACTGATAACATTATTTGATGTAATCCTTGCAGAAAGCAGTAACTTGAATTTACAACAAGACTACAATTGGTGTCCCCCTTTATGTCTATGACATACAAATAAATAGAGAACCAAGTGAGAACAATAAGCAATTGATGACATCAACCATGATAAAGAGAGACTACTGTATTATTTTTATTTTGTTACTGTTTTTCTCATGTTGATTTTGAAACCATTAAAAAGATAAAACCTTTGTAAGATGTTGCTTAATCCTGAGAAAGTATTTTTGTAACTTTTAAAAAGATGTAACATACACTTTCCTAATGTAATCTCGGAACCTTAAAAATAGAGCTATTTCAATATGCTACATAAATGGAAGAGTGATGGTACTTGCAATGATATGTGCTCACCTATGAAGTATTAATTCAACATTATTTCATAAGTTAAATTTATTAATCAAAATTTATAACTACACAGTTAACAACACACATCACAATAAATCATTAAACACATAGTTTAATTCGTCTTTATATGTCATCCGTATGTATTGATCCATACTTCGTTCAGTTATTGTCTATATTGGAGGAATATGTCTTCCAATTCAATGAAATGCTCCACTAATGGCTCATCAAGTTCTATTTGGCTTTCTCATAAAAGAAGCGTTTTTTTGTAATTTAAAGCATTCACATTTTTTTACCAAAGTATTGCAGATACGCATCTGAATGCATGTTTTCTGAAGTAGCTAACAAAAGGTGAGTGGATGAATAATAGGGCTCTGTAGAAGGATTACATGGGTTCATTGAAAAAAAAATTTTTTTTTTTTTTAAAAGCTGAAAACCTTTTATTGTGTGTGTGTGTGTATATATATATATATAACCAAGACTCTATGTTTAATATTTCGGTTATTTATGTAAAATTATTTAAGCAAAAGGAGAAAAAAAAGTAAAATTTTAGATATACATTGTTAAATATTTTTTAACAATTTCTTGATTGAATGATGCATTTATAAAAAAATTCGATACTTGTTAACAATGTTTTCAATTTAAAGTAAAGTAACCAAATTCAAGAATATAGAATTATGTTTTTTTGATGATTCACCGTTCATAATAGTTCATTTTGCCAAAACTGTAATTTTGCTCATTTTGAGCTTAGGCATAAACTGGGAACAAATTTAGATGCCGCTCTATATCCGTGAATTTAAATGTCTGATATAAAACCTAAATTTAAGATTATGAATGATAGAACAAACAATAATGAACATATTTTGTTCTCTACATTTAACACGTTGAATGCCATTGGGATCACTGGTGACCGGCGAAGCCAAGATTATTAGAAACACACATAAGTCGAGTATATTTTTAATGCTTTTAATTTTTTTATATTATTATAGTTACTAAAATGGTTTGAAGAAATTAATGCAATGCATACTGAGAAAATCCTTGTGGCCAGACGGGCAAGCCATGTAAAATTAGCGTGGCATTCAACGTGTTAATATTTTAATCATAAATAGTAGTCCTTCTTTGTTATTCGCTGCTTCTAATGCTATTGAATTTATAAAGTTAGAGTTCTGTGAAAAAATGTCTTCAAGGCTGATCTAAGTGACATTTTTGTTTGTGTTGAAATGGACTTTCCAGTATACTCCGTATATTAAAAAAATGGAAGGTGTCGACACTCTCTGGCGTTTAAACAAGTGTAAACAACACTTTAACAGATTCAGAGCACACTCCTCTAACTCCTTTTTACACAATTCATTCATTTATTTATTTATTTTAATACAAACTGTCCGAAAAAAGTGGTTATTCTTTAGTAGTTAAAATGTTTTGAATTTTTTTCAACGTTAAATAATTTTTTCTGAATATGATTGAGATCAAATTATTGTATCCACTCAAAAACTTTAAAAAGATTGATTTTTATTATATATATATATATAATTATTAGGGTTTAAACCTAAATCAGTTAAAGATATTTAAACAGACATTTTATTTTATATTCAAATTGTAGATCCTTGTAAGACAGTGTAAGCAACCATATATTGTCTATTGGCCTTTAGCCTTATTGAGAAGCGTTTTTGACTTATTACAAAGATTTTCTATGAAATGGAAAGAAAAAAAAAAAAAAAAACTCGACTTTTTAAAAGCATTATAATGTGGGATATCTTCAATAATTTGAACATAGAATACAATAACCTTTTTACTTAAGGTATGAATAAACTTTAAATGGTTTGAAAAAAGGTAACTATGAGAAACACTTTAAGCACTGATTTCATTTCTCATAATGAATAAAGTTTGTAAAAGTTGTTTATAAAAACAAGTATCGCTTGGAGTTTTTTCTTTTTCAAAAATAATAAATAAGTTTTAATAATTTTCTTTCTACTTTGTTATAGATTCAAAGTTTAATATATAATAACTTTTCTTCAGAAAAATTATCATTTGATACGATGTTTCTCTACATCATTTGATAAAAAAAACGCTCGAAAACTTCACCTGTCAGCAAACGATTTCTGTTGAAATATTCAAAGCAAACAATCTTTGCTTTGAAGATATTGATGAAGCAATGTTTCTGATATTAAATTATAATGCAAGTTTTCGTACTAGTTGCTTCAGAATCGTCGGACGATGTTTTAGGACTTATCAAAATCCTTTTTACGGCATTTTTCAAAGAACGTCTGGTTTTGATGATTTTAATAGGTTTTCCAGGAGTTGTAATCTTCGATTGCTGGCAGCAAACACAGTGACTACTTGAGACTTCAGAGTTATCTTCCCATGCAGTGGTTGGAGGGGGCGCAAACCACGAAGCACTGCTCGCAAACCGCACTCGCCCTCCTGACCTAGGGCGTTCGGGACTCTCGTAGGAATCGAGCCTGGGTCTCCTTGGACTGTACAGCAGGGAAGGTGCTACAGAAAGAGCCCTCGCTCGAGTCGATCCTAACGTCACTGGTGAATAATATTGGCGATCTGAGTCCGAAATGGGTGGTAAGATGTCTAGAGAAGCTTTTCGTCTGGGAGTGCCTTTGTAATTATTCAACCAATAGGTTTTCATTTGACCTTTGCCCTGAAAAAATATATATGCATTAAGAATTAATATATACAAAAAAAAAAAAAAAAAAAATTACATATACATCATGTAGCACAAACTCTTAGTAAGACTGAGGGAGGTGCATATCACATCATCTACTGACTAAATTGAACCTTTGAAATGAAAGCATTTTATTTCAAAACAGTTAAGCATCGATTATCCGAACGCCGATTTACCGGACCGTCCAATTATACGGATCGTTCAAGGACCATGTGTTTTCCCAATTTTCTTTCAAAAAAATAATAATTCAAATATTAGAAAGGTGTTGAAGAATGGCTTCTTTTGTCCTTCGGGGTGTGACCCTAAAAAGTCTTCAAATATCGTAAGAAGTTCTATTCTAATTGTTTATCCTAAGCCTAGAAAAAGTATGATGGAAATTTACTTATAAACGGTCTCATAGTTGTCAAATTATTCGGATTTTTCGTTATCCGAATCGGCTTTGGTCCCGATTGATTGGTTCGGATAATCGGCGCTCTACACTATTACCACCTATAAATTCATCCATTTTATAAATATTTGCTTTTATAAATATAAAGAAAGCGTCAGGAGGTATTTAAAAGGCACCCGAGGGTGAACTAACCGATATAAACTTATTAAACTAAATTTATTTAAAAACAAAATCGGTAAACCAGAAAAGAGCCATAGTTCGCGTGACATTTAAATATCTGTCGAAGTATCTTCCTCAGTAATTCTGATGCGAGCTGACTGCCATCCAAAGAAAACCAAATAGTTAGCAGAAAAATTCTCTTTTGGGCGGATGAGATGTTATTCCTTTCTGTCACATACAGCATGAGCAACGCGGTTCGGGCTTTTCTTTTAGAACATCACTAAACTTATTTCATATCAAAACTCTAGAGTGGAATAACCAGAACTCAGTATAGGAAAATGAAAAAAAAAAAAATAATAATAATAATAATAATTTACTGAATTGTAGGTGTTTACAGTATGGGCGGGATTATTACATACTTTTTATATCATTTATTGTGAATTCATTTTATTGAATTCAAATTAAATTTAAACAATAAAGATTTTTTGTATAATTTTTATGCATCTTATAATTTTGCTGATATATGTAAATACTATTTTGGGGTTACAGACAGAGAGAGAGAGAGAAATTTGAGCAAATGCAGACAGCGCTTTGTAAATTCTTTTGCCAGGTAAATAAATAAAATAGGAAAAAAAAAAAAAAAAAAAAAGAAAATATCTAGCCAATAGAAATCATTGTAGCCAATTCTAGAGCAGCTAAGTGTATAGAACTTGAAAAGAAAAAAAGTTATACCAATAGATAAATTTAATCTTTAAAGATATCGTGTTTTGATAGTCCTCACTAGGAATTCCCCATCGCATTTTCTGATTAGGATAGAGTAACACTAATGTGGAAATTTTTTTTAATAAATTTGTTTAAACAGCACACTAACATTTTTTCCAACATATATACAGCGTTAGATTTTTGTAATTAACAGTCGAAAATTTATCCTCATTTTGAGGAATTACATAAGCTAATATTCGTGTATAATTACTTTAATTTACAAACCTAAATTATTTATTAGTAAATTTATCCTCATTTTGAGGAATCACATTGGCTAATATGCGTGTATAATTACTTTAATATACAAACCTTGACTCCTATGGAACCTCTCTCTGTGATGTCCCATTGATCTGGAGATAAACGCTGGGCTGTAGCCTCGCTGATGTGAATTTTAAGAGCCTGCAACAATTGAAATAAAAGACTACTTAGTGCATATGAAATAAATGGATGGTCATTTCAATAAAGTAATAAGTATAAATATACATACTGAAATCCTTCCAGAAAAGTTATGGTTAGAAAGTCACTGCTAGATTATTGTTACATATTCTACGAGGCTTTTTTTCGAACACTTGATTTTGTTATAGCATAATTAAAGCAAATAAAAAAAATGAAATAAGTTTTTTTTTTACGATTCATTAGATATATATTCCCCTATTTGATAATGGTAACTTGTCTTAAAGCAATGCCATTCAGAATAGTTTAGATTTTGATTCGTAAAAGAAATATAAATTTCCAAGAAATCGTTAATTAAGTCATTTTTATTTCTGGTTGATTAGATTATAGCATAGATTTTTCTCGGAAACGTGTTATTTTAGCGAACGAATATTTGGTTGAGTAAAACTTTAGCCAGCTTAAATAATTAATAACAAATTGACAACAAGAAAACACACGCCAAGTGGCGATAAAATAGACGGGATGCAATAAACCAGAAATTTTGTTGAAGCAAAAAGTACACCACCATCCAGAAGGATAACTTTTACTACACAGGTTGTTTTAAAAAATATGGCAATGGCCAAATATCTCAAGAAATGAACATAGGGTCGAAATTCTAAAAAGGCAGGTGTGGAATATTTTCGAAAGATGCTTTCAGTGATGCTGAAATAGACGCCAACCTCACTCTCTGCGAATTGGGTGGAGGAACCTAAACTATCACATAGGAAGCCCTTTATTTATTGCAGATTTGGTTTCTACAGAATATATACCCTTATTTCTATTTGACATAAAGAGCCGCGGCAGCTCAGGCGTTTGCCTCCCATTGAGGATACCCTAGTTTGAATCGACTGATGGTATAAATTCTGTTCCCGGCTTGTTGCACCCATCATAGTTTTTTTTTAATTGAAAACGAAAAATATTAGGAAAAGGAAAAATATCGTAGTACATTCCCATGCAGTTGAAAAGAGGAGGGGAAGGAAGGAAGAAGGGCCAAAATATTCGAGCGTTGCGATCGACTATATCAAAGACCAAGACATCTTTGATCATTTGTATTAAAAAAAAATGCCTGTTTATAGTCCTTGTGCAAATGAGGTGTTAAAGAATAAGTTATAAAGGCATTATATAAATTATCTTTAAATAAGAGAAATAGGTGTGGCTTACATCGCTGGTGCTTTCCATTCTTGAAGCAGTGTTCACAGTGTCACCAAAAAGGCAGTATCTGGGCATTTTAAGGCCGACTACTCCAGCAACAACAGCTCCAGAGTGTATACCTACAAAACAGATGTGATATAGTAGGTCTATGATCAGCAGAACAAGAGGTATGGTTAAGATATGGTTAGTGGAAAATTCTAAGTAACTTATTTTCCAATGGTCATATTTCACATATTAACGTGTAATTTTCATGGTTTAATTGATACTTTTATAAGTTGGTCCTTAATTTACGTCGCACTGTAGCTGTCGCGTCGTAGCCAGTGATGCTTGACTTCGGTGTTCTACTGGGAACCGTATCTTTAAGATCAGGCCACTGCGGGACTCATGGTTTAATACTTTAATGACAGCTCTTTTTCCGCAAACACACCTTTTGTATAGTGAGAATAACGTAGTGTTCTGATGTTAATGACTTAAAATACGCACGCTTAAGTAGATAAAAAAGAATAAGAAAACGCATTTTTTTTAGTTAGATAGGTAATTTATTTACGCCTCATAAAGCTGCATAATCCAGTTAGAACGTGGGCACCCTTCCATGGCACTACTATAGTTAGTCTACGGTAAGAATTCCCCCCTCCGCCACAAAGTCAGAGGCCCTCCGCTGCTATGGAAACAAGAATAGCGTATTTCAGGGAGGGTAGTTTCCCTTAACTCTAGGGCTAACACAATAGACTGAAGAAAATGTTCCCTTTCTCTCGACTACCCGAGCGAAAACCTGTCCTAAATAGTGATCCCCCACTTACCATAGTCACCGCCACGGGTCCAGACAAATGACTAGGGGGTTTCTTATTTCAGACAAACTATTAATCTTCCTTACTCTCTATTTACTGTAGAGGGAGCCGCGATGGCTCGTTCGCCTTCCATTGAGGTGAACCGGGTAAGAATCTCAGCAACGGCTGGAAAGTACGAATTCTGCACCCGGCTCCACAGTGAGTCAGTGACGTAAAATAGACGGATTATGGGTTAGAGTCCCCTTGCTGTCAGACAAACCGCGGGTTTTTTTCCCTGTTTTCCTTACCATGTAACGCAAATGCGGGGTAGTTCCATCAAAAATTCCTCCACGAAGGCAAATTTCACCCAATACTTGATCCAGGAATTCCCTTGTCTTCTGGATTGGGTACAAAATTACAAAGCTACGAAGTTGAACATTAGTTGTCGTAAACCACCCAAAAAAATTGTGTCGCGTTGGTAATATAATATAAAATTACTGGCTTCTTTATTCGATAACTTATAGGTTTTATAGGTAAGTGACTATTTTGTATAAAGTTAATTCTAATAAAGATAGGAACGTACCAACTCTTATTTTGAGGCTCTCTCCCGTGGAAGGGTCCTTGAGGTCTCCTATCACATCCACCATGTCTAGAGCCATGTGACACACTTTGTCTGCCTGCCTTTCTTCTTCATCCGGGGCACCGGACACAACCATGTAAGCATCACCAATAGTCTCCACCTGGTGGCAGATATTATTATTAATTACATGATACAGGAACATATTTTAGAACCCCTTATAAAGTCGTGGGAAGTATACTTCCCATTGAAGTCATTCATTTTTAAATATCGATGGGAAGATATTTTCCCACCTATGATTTATGTAGCCATCTTTCGATAGCTTCAGAAAATTAAAAAAAGAATTGCAATAAAGATGTTTACAAATACGTGGGTAGCAATAAAGATTTGCGTGGAGTCAAGAACTGGGGCCGACACAGGGGAGCTATTTTTTTTCTTATGCGTTAACCGTTCGTTCTTTTGATCATTTCTTAAAGAATTTATTTGTATTTACAAACATTTATATATTCGGCTATATTATAAGTTTATATATTCGGCTATTTATAAGTACACAAGTACAGTTTTAAGGCTAATTCTTTACATTAGGAAAAAAATTTCGAAAAATCTCCATCTACCACCTTATCTGAATTTTAAAAAAAATGGTCTTAAAAATCAAATTAATTTTAGATAAGATAAAACAATTTTTTTATTAACTAATCTCAATTCTAAATTTTTTTTATGTTAACATTTCTAGAAAAAGTGTCTCGATCAAGGGTAAAACTACTATTTAGTAATATAAGACCGTTATTGAGTGACAACTGAATTAAATACAGTTACTATTAAAGATGATACAATTATACATTAAAGTGAAACAAGAGATGCAAAAAATCGGGGAATTTTGAAATAAGCGAAGTAATCTTGGGAAGATGAGAAATTTTGCAGTTCATTATTTGTGGAGGTGACATTTTTTGTTTTAAGAAATTAATTAATTTTTAAAAAAATAAAGAATAATTATAATACTAGGGTTGCTATTTATATTTCTGGCCTTGGCAACAGTAAGTGTTGCTAGGCAACCGCAGACGATTTTAATCGAAAGTTTGATATTTTTAAACATAAATTCAGCAGACGATTTACCATTATAGTTTCATTTGTGTTGTTGACAGTAAATTGAAAAGTTCTTCTCTTTCAAAAAATGGAATTGAATCGTGAACATTTTCGTGCCATTATTTTTCATAACATTCGACATGGATTGTCAAGACAAGAGTGCTTCGATGAACTTAATTCTTTATTCAGCGATAAAGCGCCATCCTACAGCACTGTAAAAAATTGGTATAACGAATTTAATCCTGGTCGATGTTCGATCCAGGACGAATCCCGTGCAGGTCGTCCAAAATCCGTTGTTGTGCCAGAAAAGATCGATGCTGTGCGTGAACTGATAAAGCAAGATCGTCATGTGATATACCGTGAGATAGAGGCGTCTTTGGACATTAGTATGACTAGCATCAATAAAATATTGCATGAACATTTGAGCGTAAAAGAAATTTGTTCGCGTTGGATCCCGCATAATCTGACAAACGCTCAAAAAAAGGCTCGTGTCGATTGGTGCAAGGAAATGTTGGAAAAATACGTTCAAAGTACATCAAAGGCTGTGTATAACATCTACTCAGGTGACGAATCATGGATCTATGCATATGAGCCGGAAACAAAACAGCAATCAACTGTATGGGTCTTCCAAGACGAGGCAAAACCAACAAAAGGAAGAAGCACATCGAAACAAATGATTGCCTGTTTCTTCGGCATTAACGGTCATGTGGCAACAGTGGCGTTAGAGCAACGCAGGACGGTCAATTCTGAATGGTACACGACCATTTGTTTGCCAGAAGTTGTCGGAGAAATTCGAAAAAAGCAGAAGAACAGGCGAATCATTCTTCATCATGACAATGCGAGCTCTCACACATCGACTCAAACAAAGGCATTTCTGACGGAGCGAAAGATCGAACTGATGGGTCATCCGCCGTACAGCCCTGATTTGGCACTCAATGACTTCTTCTTATTCCCACACATCAAAAATAAATTACGTGGACAACGATTTTCGACCCCCGAAGAAGCGGTTGATGCATTCAAAAAGCATGTTTTGGAGTTACCTCAATCGGACTGGAAAAAGTGCTTTGAAAATTGGTTCAAACGCATGCAAAAGTGTATTGATCATCATGGAGAATATTTTGAAAAACAATAAAACCAATTTCGATCCTACATATTTGTTTTTTCATTATTAGGCCAGAAATATAAATAGCATCCCTAATAAATGACACACCATTAAACATGATATACAATATTAAAAGCAATTTAATGAAAGTGTGAAGTATTTTTAAATCGCTTGCGGAAATGACCAATTTCGTAAAAACTCTAGCTTGTAGAGAAACCGAATGCAGATTTGAAATCAGCGATGCGAAAAAATAAAAGATTCATGCAAAATCTCAAGAAATGTTTTTTCCTCCAGTATTTTTTTTTATATTAGCAATATTATTGAAAAATAAATTACACGCATACGTTATGATTAGAAAATATAATTTTTGGATAATTTTTTTTTAAATAAATGAGATGCGAGTTATGGAATCCTTTAAATCTATACACATAAAAATGAATGCCTGTCTGTGGATGTTTGTGTGTGTCCTTTATAGACTCCTAAACCATCCAACCGAAAGCGATAAAATTTGGCATATCGACACTTCAAAGCTCGAGGAAGGTCATTGCCGACATTAGAACATTCTACGACAAGCGGGATGAGCGAAAAACGAAAAGGAATTTTCGAATTGGTTAAACGTTAGCCATTGTTTTAAATTTTACTATAAACAATTCAATTTTTTAATATTTTGAAGATATCATCAGTGATATTTTCTAGCTTATAGTTCTATTTGTTCAGAAGAGTTAATTACATATACTTTAATATTTAATCAGGTTTCATACGCTTAAATATTTCTATACAAAATTTAAATACAATTCAAACTGAAAGCGCGCAGAGTACAGCTACTAAAAGATAAAATGCATTTTTAGATAGAATGAATTAGATAAAAATGTATGCGGGCGCAGTTGTGATAGTCTTCTATTTTGTTTCAGTGGCGGCCGATAATAATCTGTCAGGCTCGGAATCCAATTAATTGTGCTTCTTGTCGGAATGATTATGTAATCAACCCTCACAATCAGGTGCCTGATTAAATTCATTCTGTGAATTATATCTCCGAATAAATTAATTCTTCTGATGTCAACATATTAGGCCTTTCAGTTCTCACCGTTAGTTTGATAAAATTCAAAATTAATGGTACAAAAATTATCTCTTTTCTGTTCTCTCCTTGGAGTCATAAACTATCTTTAACTAAAACTATTTATGACTATATAAACTAGTCTATAAAAAAACTTTTTATATTTTAGTTATTACTCTTTGCATATACTATATGTAATGCCTAAATCGATTATATAAAACAGTAGTCTCGGATAACTTACTTTTTTAGCAATAAAGGCAAAACTACCAAGAATTTTATAAAAAAATTGATAGTTTTGGTTTCCTTATACGTTTTTCAAAAATTTATTTTATTTTTACACTTTTTTAAGTAAAAGGTCGAGTGTGATGAGCTAAAAATGTATAGATTAGAAGTTGTATGGATTTAATGCAAAATATAAAGTAATTGTTTTGACTTATGATCTAGAATTGCTGTCTAGACAAATAAGGAATTGTTTCATTTGTATGTTTTCATGTGGAATCGAATGAAGTTAAAATTCAGTTGATGAAACTAAGTTAAGAAGATATACTGAATGAATGCGTAAATGGATTATTCTTTTAGATAAAAAAAATTATTCTTTCTAGACATGAATTTATAACTCTTCAAAGCACTTAAATCTATCGATTTGATTTAGGTTTGAATTCGGATCATCCTGAAAAAAGAACTGCTAGGAAAAAAAAAAAGAAGCTAAACACACTGAATAATTTTTGATTTAATGATCGGGTTTTCATGTACTAAGATTCAAACTTAATGGTTTACTGGGGTGACCTCTAATATTAATTCAAAATTTAATTTGTGCAGACGATATTTTAAGTTATGTTATCAGGCACGAAAACGTACGGTCTCTGAGCAAACGTGCCTTTTTTTAAACGGATTTAGATTCCATACCTTTAATATATTTGGGTTCAGCCGGAAACTAGGAAATAGGGTCCGAATAAACTATTCAAGAGAGCGGTACAATTGTTAATTTTACTTTTTTCGTATTTCTCTATACCGCGAGAACTTTCAAAGCGAGTTGAACATTTTTTGCATGCAATTATAAAATTTTTTCTGTTTAAGATAATTCCATGCAAAATTATTTTTTAATAATTATTTCTTATTTTTATCAACTCTATTGAACTCTAAGGTAAACAATATTTGAAATTATTTTGAAAAATGTATTTTATTTGGAAAAATACAAAATTTGAATGAAATGGGTCAAATAATCGAATTTTAAAAAAGTCGTGCATTTTAAATTCGATTTCTCAGGAACTATTGGATCGATTTTGCTCAAAATTCGCATTTTATTAAGGGTCCAGGAAACTAAACTAAAAAAAACTTTTCTTTCGAATAGAAACCAGATAACCAGTTTTATTCATAAAATAAAATTTCAATTTCTTACTTCAATGGTTTCCTGTTTATTTTATAAAGATTTTAAAATAGGAAGATTCGACAAGCACATCGCCAAATTAACTCAGAATTGTTTGATAAAATTCTGAAATGCAATGTAGCAAACTTTAATGATAGTTCTGAGTACCAGAACCATGAAGAAGACAAGTACATCAGACCCATTGCGTCACACTTTCTCAGTGATATGACATAATCAAGACTTCCAATTTTTATTTTAAATACATCTATTATTACATCTAGTAGGCTGGTATAGCCTGGTTGGCAGGCCGCTGAACTCATGTTTGGGAGAATAGGAGTTCGAATCTAGCCGGCTGAAGACTCACTGTACTAAATGGTGACTGGTGCACGTTAAATCTTTCGGGTCACTAAGTCCTCCATGTTCTCATAACAAATTAAACCTTTGAGGGTACTGAATTGGAGATGGATCGTTCTCTGGTTCAGGTCAGAATTATGATCTGTGGATGAATGAATGGATGTATGAATGAGTCCGCTCTATAAATGGGAGTGACGTATGGGTGTGGCAGAAACAATCGCATTTCCTCTGCGTTAATGGCTGACGACCACAACATTACATCTAGTTTTAAAGACTGATCAAAAGAAACAACGATGTTTTCTCCACTCCCATTTATCTTTTCTATGCAATTATCTATATATCTATTATCGCTGACTATTAATCTAACATGTATTATATCTATTATATAATTTATTTATTGTCACTGACTATTATGGACATGATGAATGAGGCTCAGGTACCATTATATAAGTGAAGTGATATTCTAATTTAATGAATGAATGATACGAAGACAAAATTTTTCATGCTCCATTCGGCTTATTCTGCTACTGTCTGTAACTACATGTCATGATTGTTAGATTGTGTGCATCTTTGACGAGGTATCCTCAAGGAAAAATCTCATGAATGACTTGAAATTATATTTAATAATCCAACAATAACTCATAAGTATTACAAAATAACATGCTATCCAATCGGTAACAGAAGACTATCAGCAAATTATGTACTGTATTTAACATCTGGGCACCTGAACGGGAACTTAACATGAGGCCCCATTCATCTTTAGCTTGAACTTTGCTGAGGTCTTTTGATTAGGTGATGGAAGGCAAATGAAGTAAATGAGTGTGGATCATTCAGACTGTGTAGTTATATGCAGATAATACCGTTATGTAAAAATATGAGGTACTACTTGAACTAAGTTGGTATGGTGAAAATGAGGTACGCTATGGCTAATATGATGCATCACTCCAATAGTATGTTGCTATTGGTCTCTTGTCTTCGGTTTAATTTTCATATAGGAATATTTCAGTGGCTTTTTCATAAATTTTGATACTTAATTTAGCTATATGTTTGTCTATTCCGTCTATTTTGAGGTGTCGTTTCTTACAGACTTTTCCTATCCTTCTTAGTATGTTTTTCTGACAGACTATTAATTTATTCAGCTGAGTCTGTGTTACATTTGTCAAGACTGGTGAGGAATATCTAAGGATGGGGCGGATAAATAGAGCAATCTTTTGAGTTTAGTAGTATGTTGGATGGATAGGGTAGTACCTGGAGTTAGCTGCTTGTGCTTTACTGGTTATGCTATTAATGTGATCGTTCCTGTTGAATTTGCTATTAAAGATGAGTCTAAGGTATTTGGCTTTATCAACTACTCGTATTGTTTCATTAAATAGAATTTATCAACTAACATCAATAAGTAAAGTCCTTATATACTCTCTATGGATCGAGCGCCGCTGTTCCACAACTAAAGACTGTTTGTTAGTGGGGACGTCAGCTGACATCACACAACAATAATAAATTGGGCATGTGAAAGCGTTGTCAATTTGTAACGCTTTTTAAGCAACAGCGAACGTCACGGTAGCGACAACTTAGATTCCACATTTAGTAGTGAATTCATTGTAGGGCAATCAATGAGAACTTTCTACTATGTATGCAAACAGCCAACGACTACGCTTTTTGCAAAATATTTTCTAGAGTCGTTGACAATTAAAAAACTAAGCTTTCTGAATTCTCGAATAAATGAATATTTTAAAAAAGAAGAAAGAAATCTTTTGGGTCATCTTTTTTCTTTTTTCCAGACAGGCCTTGGGCCACGTGACTGCTTGCGGATTTAATTGGTTTATTAAAAAAAATAATAAATTAAAAACTGAGAAAGAGTTGAGACTACCTTGTAGACTTGGTGCTTGCTGGTGAGCTGATCAAAGAGGCTGTACATGCAATTCAACATAGATACAACTTCCATAGGTGCGATGCGGCTGCAGATTTCGGTGAATGTCACTACGTCACTGAACAGGATCGTCACGCATTCAAAAAACTGAAACAAAAATAACCCATTCAGATGCCGTGTATTTAAGAAACTTGCAATTTCAAGGTATTTCCTAATAACCAGTCTTATTATTAATTGTTTTTTAAGAATACATATAAATATGAAATGTTAAGAGTATAATTTCTGAGGTTCACCAAATAAAGTGAAAAATAAATGAATGTGCACCTGGAAAGCAAGACTTAAGACAGCAGGTCATTTTGAAAGGGAGCTACGTTGCACTTTTCAGCACTATTTCCAGCATCAAAGACTTTTTGAATAAACACACGTATTCCATAAAACAAAACGCACCAGCTAGCTATAACACTCATGGAGCATTCTTACTGCATGCGATTCACACATGCGATCGTACGTTAATGCGATTCACATTTGCAAGAGCAGTTCGCTCTAACAAGCAGTTCCTAAAGATTCACACGTCGTCGAGAGTAATCGTATGTAATGTGAATAGTCCCTATGCTTCCTTCCTACACATGAAGAATTCCTATACGTTTCCGTTAGGAAGCACACAAGTGATGTGAGCATGCTAAAGCAAAAGTATGGGAGTCAGCCTCTCGTATGTGTCTTACTTGCCTCTTCAATGATTGCCTTTTCAATAGCTTGCCTCTTCAATGTGTGGACTAATACTTTTTGTCTAATAAGTAAAGAATTTTCCAAATTTATTTTCCTTTATTTAGTCTGAAAATGTTTTTAAAAAAATAATGAAATCATTTGCATGCATAAACATTTTTATTGCTTTTTCTGTATAATTTTTCAATTATATTAAGAAATATTATAAAGCTGTATGAATATGAAAGGCATATACGCGTTTTTTGTTTAGAAAAAAGGGAAAAAAAGCTTTTAGTTGCCTACTCAGTTTACTGTATGCATATAAATCTATCTCAATTACAAACACTTTAGTTCCATAGAGAGTGTACCTGGCATGTATCGACAGCTGCCTCACCCCTTCTTAGTCTGTCGGCCACTTGTTTAGGAATCATTTGGTAGAGCAGTTCGTCCGTTCTCCTCATTTCAATGTCAAGCTTTCGCATCGACTCCTCCAGTTGTCGGCTCTTCTGTAACTCCTATAAGAATCGTAAATATTTTGGAAAAATATGCAATAATTTACTAAAACTCAGTGTAAGCTACAAGCTATGTCAAACACATTGGGAAAAAAAATTCTGACATGATTCGTTTTAACTTGAACGCTGCAACCATTGCAATCAGTTAATCATTTTAAGTATTGACTTCAATGACAGAAAGCCTCCACACAATTTCTCCCGATCGGTCCACTTAAATAGCCAGTTTATGAATAAACCAGCTTCCATTATAAAATTTTGAAAAACACAATTTATCTTATTTAAATATTTATTTATTGGATGTGGTGATTTACAACGAAGTTAGAAAAACAAACATTCTTTTAACAAGTAGACTTTAAGATATTTTGAAAGCTACAGTGGTTTTCTACCGAATCATAGCAAACCATATATATTTTAATCATTTTCGTGCCTAGATTTTTCGATTTATATGTGAATCGATTTTATTTAATGTACAAGTAATGAAATTTTTATTTTTGTGACATAGATAACTGTTAACCAAGCTTGAAGCCAAAACGTGCTACTGCTTTACTTTAATTACAAACAAAACGTCGCTCTAATAACGAGCAAAGGTATTTTCCCTTCCTCATAAATTCACTAAACAAAGCTCGTTACGTAATAGTACCGGATGAGACTCTTTCCTTACTTCAGAGATCATCCTATTTATGAGGCAAACATAAACATCAAACCGAAGTAGTTAAGAGGCTTCGTCCCGTTCGTGCTGAGCATTAGCTCATTATCAGCGTTTTTTACAGCTTTCCTTGCAACCTCTAAGCTCTTCTAGCCTTTACTTACCTATACAGTAGTTTTTCATTTACATTCCTGATTTACATGTAGACATTTAAACCATAGTTCTGAGTCCTCCTGTTTTTAATGTAATATGCATGGTTGATTTCGCAAAGCTGAGCATAGATGGCGCTAGGGTCTAAATTTCGTCGTAAGACTTCTGGTTTACTACTTTCGATTGATTTTTACGCCGAGCTTGGAAAAGCGCGTCATACAATATTATACTTGTAGTGTTCACAATATTACTCGCTCTTATAGTTTAACTTTCAAGGAAACAAATATCAAAGGAATTCGAAAGACTCCACAAGCATGCTGGAATACTACCCAAAAATAACAATCGGCGATATTTGACACGATTACAGCCAAATAAAGGATAACGCTCAAAAGTAGCAAAATTTTTTACTTATTTATATTTTGATGTTAATTTTCTTAAATTTGTTTCAAGGTCACGATCGGTTAGAAAAATTTCAGGAGACTCTTATGTAAAATTTTGTGTTTTTGAATAAAAAAAACTTCCTGGAATATTAAGCTTGTTCACTTGTCGCCTCGTAATCATAACATAAGCGGAGAGATTAACCGGAAATTTTCTAAATTTCTTCCGGTTTCAGAATGCTTCTTTTTGTTAACATTCAGTTAACCATTCATTATCTACGCATAGAAATGTTTTTTTCGATTTATAAATAAAATAAATTAAGTTTATGTGTTTTTCGATTTATAAATGGAATAAATTAAGTTTATCAGTTTGACTATGTTTATAATTAGCGGTATGATGTTTGCCTTTAATATAGGGTTAGCTTTGAAATGAGAAATGCTTACTTGATCTAAGGCCAACTTGAGTTCAGCTGACTGTTGTTGTCCGGCAAGAACCATATCTCTGCTGAAATCATGCATACTGAGGTCATTGATGTAGAGGCCAGTGTGCAGCATTGCGTCAAGGCTTCGCATCCTGAATGAAAATACAAACATTATCACCCGTAAATGATTCTTTTCGATCACGGCGGTGGTCAGGCATTTAGTGTGTTGAGAAATGTATTTGATGTAACAAAAAGAAAAAATGGTTTAATGATGACATAAAAATGTGTTTTATTTCTCTAGAAACTGCAGAATTTTCGTAGTTTCAAAAAAATAAAGTATTTTTTGAGTGTTAGCAAAGATAATGTAATATTATTATAATAAAAAAGATCAGCACTGAATATAAATAGCTTAAATACACATTTAAAAGGTTAAATTATTCAGTTGAGATTCTTATCGTTTAATTTACGTTACGTAAACGCTTCTCACTCCCTATTCCCTCATTATTTTGAATTTAAATCAGATGGAGGAGCCCTTTAGGCTAGGTACTCCAAATACAAAGCTTAAATCAGTTGAGATTCTTTCAATAGCAATTCCACTACCTAATCAAACTATCCCAACGGAAACAAAGAGGCCAATTGTACTGGATTTGAGTAAATATTTGAAAAAAGAAAGAAAAGAAAGAAAGAAAGAAAAAAAAAACATAAACAGTAGAGTACTACAAACTTAAATTTACAGATTTTCTGTTAATTTTGCTAACTTTTTACCCGGCTCAGCAGCAACCAAGTGGCGTATTGCATAAGCTATTGAATTAACGTAAAAGTAGAGGTTAGTAGAAATCCTATAAACCGAATTTACTGAACCAAGAATCATATATTAAAAGACTATCACTCGAAAATACATTGGTGTAAAAAATTAGGACAATTTGTAGACTCGGTCGATTATATCTACAGCTACTGATCCAATTTTAGTGTAATTTGATAAGTACATACATTGATACAACACAAAACAAATAGCCATTCAACAATTGCAATACACAAGCATGGTCGTGCGTAACACTCGCTGGAGTCCGAAGGTATGAAACAGCGATTGCAGAATAATAATAATTTAAAAAAAACGGTTAATAGGGTTTATGGTTCCCTCTTATAGACATAGAGGCCTTGCAGCGTGATTTCACACTTGAAATAAGGCAGTTTATCATTTCGTGTGGCAATTAAGTGAATTTGTCTGTGGCAATTTCATACCTTCCAACTACAACGAGTGTCACGTGTAGTATCAATCTTGCGTGTGTATTACAATTGGTGACTGGTTATTTGTTATATATTGTATCAATGTATGTACATATCAAATTTCATTCAAATCGGTTCAGTAGTTCTAAAGATAATCGACCAAGACTGCAAATTCTTTTAATTTCTTACACCAGTATATTTATCCCAAATTTTTTTTATTCAGTTCACAGCCAATACTTCAAAGTGCAAGCAAATTACATCAGGGTTACTTTTCCACTATTCAGTCTTGAGTGATCCTGGTATAATTTGTTAGCATTCTTATATTTTCTTTAAAAAAAAATAAGCACTTTAAATTTTATGCTTTAACTGAACTAAGTTTTTCTATACTTTGAATTACTTATGTTGGGGGTTGGGGGGGGATTTTGATATAAAGGATTTTCCGGCGGTATAGAGTCCTCTTAAGAAATGAAAGGGTACTTACACAGGAGTTCCTAAGTAGGCCATGCTTTTCCATTCTTCCATGTACATCATTTGACCCTTTAAATGCAGTACTCGATCCTCCAAAGCTGAAGAAGGAGAAAACGAAAATCGATTCATATTCAGTTTAATATAAAACAGCAACGCAATCATTTTATTTTGTTTTATAACCGTCATTGAACAGCCCACCCAATTTCGAATTTACGACTACCAATGGACGAACCCCTTACATTTACGATTTCCTGGTAGCAATATTTTTATATCCTTTCTAACTGTATGAGTAGGGAAATTATAAAAAGGTCGAGAAACTAAGATACAATTACAATCTTTAGCATAATTACGTTTGTAAAAAGAATAAAAACGTAGCAAGAGTCTTTGTTCTGAAACTGAAATGGGCAAAAAAATAGCTGGAGATAAAGTTTTAAATCGAGAACAAAAATTTTTCCATCTGAAGAACATGGTGTGTACATTTTATTCTATTTTATAACCATAGTTGAACAATTGATTCAATTGTTAGTTCAATGTTCAACTCCTAACAATTGGGAACACAATGCAAAACACAAGAGAACTCTTGGCATTAGGACAAACTTTGTGGAGGACATTTTGATGGCCCACATTTGCGTTACACGGAGAGCTATAAAAACCTCCCATGGTTAATGTGTGCGGCTGGTGTGGTTGAAGTCGGTGTGTGTGGCTGAAGTGACGTGTGTGTGGCTGAAGTCGTATTCGTGACCATAGATTGCGCCACCAAAAAACCAAAAAACACACTATGTCTTACATTCGCTTGGTTTCACTAAGGAGACTTGCTGGTACTGGCAAGTGGCATTCGAAACAACAGCAACAAGTAATAGATATACAATAAAATAATATAAATAAGTTATGTACTAAAAATAAAATTTAAGGAGCAAATGTGATAGTTAATTTAGTTAGACGAACCGTAAAAAAGAACTATATTATTATCGGCACCAACGATGTTGAATTAATGTTGGTGATACGTATTAATTGAAAAAAAAAAATATGCTGCGTACTTAAAAGCGAAGTTATGGAAGAAAAGGTAAGTATTCGTTTTGAAGAACCGTAAAAAATTGCCATGCAATTATTGACACCAATGCTTAATATTGGTAATATGTATTAATAGAAATAAAAGAATAAGCTATGTATAAAAACACAAAGTTAGAGAAAAGGTAGTAATTCGTTTAGGGGTAGATTAGAAAACCGCCTGTCGTAGATGATGCTTAATAAATTTTTGTAATATATAATTATTGCGGTAATTGGAACAGTTTTAATATGAATACTAGAAAGCATTTCCGTAGTTTCAGAACATATATTTCCAGTGGCAGCAAAGATAGTGTAGTAAGATTTTAATAAATTAGAATTAAAAAAACTTTTTCTACCACTACTTAATATTTTAAAAAGTATCTTAAAAGGCAGATTAAGAGATGACTATGTGCTAAATTTCGTACCAAGTTCTTATAAGAATTTGATTTTATAATTCCGGCTTTATATTGATACCACTGTTAAATTTATTACGCACAATACTCAAAAGTTGCAGAGTATGTAGTAGGTGCTAAATGTACGAATAGGTACCTCAGATTCATTGTGATATTTTTGAATTAACGACTTCAATACTGAGCAGTTTTAATACCAATGCGGAAATAAAAGTCTTACTGCCCCTCCAAAGGGATATGTACCTGAGAAAATTGCTTGATAAATTTTGACTATCATGAGTTGGTTGAGAGTAGCAGTATTACTGTATTTAGCATAATGTCAAGTGATGATAAATACAGTTAGTCTCTATTCTAATGGGAGGATCAATAAAAAACGTGTTTTGCTAAGTTTAATAATGTAAAGTCACCGGAGCGGACAACAAATAATAAATAAAGAAATAATAGAAACTATTTTCGCTTTATTAATTGTGTCGATATATGCCTTTCAATTTTGTGAATGGTTTCTTCCATAGCAAAACTTCCATGTATATAGTATATACATACAGGGTTATTCATAATTCCCTCCGGGGTTTCGTAGCGTTATAGTAAAAAAACGAAGACCAATATGGCAAAAAAGAACAAAAGTATCAAAAGTAAAGTTGTCTGTATGTATATATATAAATATATATATATATATATATATATATATATATATATATATATATATATATATATATATATATATATATATATATATATATATATATATATATATATAAATAAATAAAATATATATATATATATATATATATATATATATATATATATATATATATATATATATATATATAAATAAATAAAATATATATATATATATATATATATATAAATATATATGAAAAATATGAATGAAAAATTCTTCGCTTACAAGTATTTAATAAGTTTCGCATCTCTTGAGTAAAACATACAATATTATACAGTTTCCATAGTAAAAAAGAAAAAAAATCTTCTTTTTTTCGAATTCTACCGTGTTACTCATAAAAAATGAAAGAAAAAAAACTTACGAATATAATTTAAAAAGTTAATTATACAAAAAAAATATTAAAAAAAATTTAAATAATGATATAAATATAAAAAATATAAAAGTTAATAATATAGTAACGTTAAAATATAAATTATAAAAAATTAAGCTTCAAGTGACTTTAAGTGTCAAGGGACGACGGGGCAGGCGATGGGAGGGTGGGTTAAATTTGTTGTCATTTGATAGGCTTTTTTTTTTCTTTCAAAAAATTATCAAACTCGGCAGATTCTTATTTTTTTTCGATCCGACATGAACTTTACGTGATATCTCCATTTTAAAATATTTGCATTCTGTTTTTATTTTACGATCAATACGCCATCTGTGAACCAAATTGCAAGACCAATAATTTATTTTATTTTAAAACCGGCATTTTACAGTTGACGCAATTCTGAATTTACGTCTATCAATGTGCAACTTCGTAGTTTAGTAATTTTGAACCCAATCTGGAAATCAAGAGAATCGAGCTTTGGGACAAACCTCAAGGAGGACTTGAAGATGGAAAGAACTTACATTTGCATACCATGGATAGGAAAAGACACGAAAACCTCCCACGGTTTGCCCATATGGAAGGGGATTCTAACCAATAATGGCTCAGGACTTATGTCAGGCCTTGAGTAAATAAGAAGTGAAGTGAACTCAAATTGCGGGGAGTAACTCAAAAGAAAGTATGAAAGCAGGTTCGGGGTTAGGTGAGAGCGGCGAGCAGAGTGTTTGGATAATAGTTTTAACTACCCCTTCAGAAACAATTCAAATGAAATTGGGTGTGAGTAATTAAAGAAATGAAAGCTAACTTTTGAAGACGTACTCACTGACGTCATCGTCGTCTTGAGAGTTTTCTCCACCCATCAAATGATTTCCATTACTTTCTTGACTCCTCATTGGATCGACGGAATTCAATTCGAATATATTATTGGAATGGACTAGAATCTGAAAAAAGAAAAGATTAGTTGGAATTTGTGCACCATTTTAAAAACTCAATACTTTAAAAATCTGTTGCAAAGTTAAAATAGATAAAATTATCTTATCCTGATTGTAAAGCCACCATAAATTAAACATTGTCACGAAAATATAACTATACACTCCCAAAGTCTTAACTTTTTAAAGGAAGATAATATAAAAAGATTTTTTCATCAGTATATAGATGAACTGATGCAAGTTTAAGAACCGTATGAACACTGACTCATTTTACGCTTTTTCGATATTTAAAGAAAAAAATATTTATTATTCTAAATCTAAAAAGTTGGTCTAAATGTGTCGGTAGTTGGGTTTTATTTACATCATCCTAGAACTGACAATTGGAGACGGTCTGGGAAATATTCCTGATGAGAATCCGAAGACTTGCCATCACAAGTTTGATTTTCTGCTGAGGTGTTAGCTTCCTCGCTTAGGTAAATCGAGGACCTGCACGCGAAGTTAAGCACTTTACGGTAGAACAGTTTAACGAGAACCGATACCGCGCACCTTTGGTCTCTGCGTAGGCTAATTAATGTGGTCACCACTTATTGAGAGCATTACTGACAGTGATGCATGACTTCGGAGGCCTACGGGAAATCGTACCTTACGACCCCTCTACTGTGGGACGTTTAAACCCCAGTCAAATTTGATGGTTTTTCATTGAGGGACCAACATAATTTTGATGGTAACCAACATAAGTAACCATCATTAGTATCCATCACCCCGATAAAAAAAACATTAATGATGGGGAAAACGATGCATCTTTTCTTCACCACCAATACACCTACTTTTCAGTCCACCCCAATACATATGGAGGCTGTTTACAATTTTGTAGTATTAGCTCTTTTCGTTTCCAGTTTCATTCAAAATCAGTTTTGGCACCAATGACTAAATTTTTATTTATTTATTTTGTGTTATAAAAATATCTTACAGATTCCCACGTGAATTCAATGAGTGGCCTCGTAAGATCAAAGACATCAGGTAGCCTCCGACCAGCAATGTCCGGCATAATGGCTCTGAGGCTTTTTCCGATGGTTTTGATGTGAAGACCGGAATCAAAGACGAGGCAGAAGGGGAAGATCTCCAGGAAGAGGAATGCCTTGATGGGCAACATGGTCCTGTCGATGCCCCTCTCTAAATTCCTTTGACCTTCCAGTCGAAAGGCCTCGTTGTCGAAAGATAGCTGCATGATGACATGGAACACACCCACCGAACTCGTCTGCCGCAGAACAGTGACATCCACTATGGTGTTGTAAAAGTGCCGACCCACTTCCTGTAAGCGATACAAATTTTAATCATACGTATGCAACTGAAATGTTTTATTTATTTATTTATATTTTATTTTTTAATTTTTAGCAGCAGCACTTGACGCATAGATCATTCGTTGGAGTGTGCAAACACTCCACGCAAGCATACTGGGAGAATAAACATTGAACATAAATTAACATATTAAACATGTAACATGAAAACAATAAAAGATTATAAACATTTAAAACATTAGAGTATTAAAAACATAAGAACATAGGAAAAGTGTTAAAAAAAAAAAAAACATAAACAAAAATTCAATAGAAAGTCTTAGTTTGCAGGGCTTGTAATAGTTTACGTGCCCTCCGGTATCTGTCGTAGATGTTTCCTATCACCGCTACGCCAACTACAGGTGCGCAGCATTGATCAGGGCGTCTTTCTCGTACAGAATACAGTTTGGGTAAGGAAGGAACTTAGTGAGCGGCATGCCCGGTTGCCAACTTATTAAAGGCAGCAACCGCATTTCGTCTTGGGTAGTCTCCTCCCTCCAATTCGTTCCTTTCAATGATTCTCATAACTCTTATTGACGAAATTTTTAATTATTCTGTTTATAGAAGGTATTTTTCTCTAAAAGTACTGCGAGATGCTAGTTTAGATACTTAACTAAAAGCTCTAGATACTAAAATATCTATGCTTTCAAATTATCACGAGGGTTCCAGAAAGTTTTTTCTAACAAAATTTTAGAAGAAAAAATAAGAATATACGCCTAATGTTTTATTCTGAGCAATTTAACACCAGGTATAATATAATACTCAACTTTTTAAGCTACGGCAAAAATACTGAAACCTACTCGCTAAAAACAGAAAATAACGCACACATTTTCTAAATTGGAATCGCTTGCAATCTAAAGTATTTTGTATAAAGTTATTTATTCTAAGTTTTGACTTTATGTCAATTAATTTTCTTTAATTAAATGTTTCTACTTTCACGCATGATGTCTCGATTTCTAATAAATATGTTACGTTAAAATTTGGTAATAGGTTTTCTTTTGGTCAAATTGTTTTTCTATAAAAATCAAAAAAGAGTTAATTTTTTTCAGTTTAAAAAATATTTTTTAATATGTTCAATTTACAATTTTTTTTAAAAGATCTTATTTGATTGCCGATAAAAAGTTGTTTCAAATCATTAACGTGATTTTCATGACTTTTATTTAAATGTTAGTTCTGTAGGAAATTAACTCTTGACACTCTGAGTACTTCAAAATGCTGTTTGAACAAATGCAAGGCTAACTACTACGCTTTTTGCTATTTTTTTTATTGCGTGTTAGATAGTTGAAAATGAATGCTTACTGAAATTTTACAACATTTTGAAAACCTCGCCACGAGAAGGTTAAAACAAAGTGGCTTTTTACATAAGTTTTCGAATCATTCACAAGTAGTGGTGTGAAAAATTACTTTGAATCAAATTTTTTAAAAGAAAAAATAATGCATTTAAACATCAACATAGTTACTACTAGAACAAATTTTTACATAAAGCGTAGAAGTGTAACAGACTGGCAAATGCAAGCAGTTAATCATTTAATATAAAAAAAAAAGTATTTTTAATTAGTTTTTAAAATTCCTAAAATATTGTGGTTCCTAATTATTAAGTTATAAAACCATTTTATTTTTTGAGTGGTGACTGTTGACAGCCGACATCGGAGTGCAAACGATAAAATTATTAAAGTTTTTAGAATTGTTTGACAAAAGTGTTTACTATTCAACAGAGTTTATCTTTCAACGAATTTCTGTAAAAAATTCACAATATTAAGTTAAATTTTAATAAGTTGTAGAATGATGCATTTTCGATGAAATCAAAACCACCTAACCGACTTTCTTTTTTTTTTTTTAAATCCTCGAGTTTTTTTTAAAAAGGCCGCGATTTCTTAAAATATGATTTATTTTAAAAATTTCTTTTACTTACGTTTTATTATCACTGAGTCATTTTCTGACACTTCACTGTTGATAACACAGGGAAAAAATTGTTTTGTTGCATTTTTGTTAGTACTTGATCTTACCTAATTCGGGTGTGTGGAATTCAAATCTGAAAATTGTTTGATTTTAAAAATTACAGTTTTTTTCTTTTCAAAATTGCATTTTTAGTTCCGTCAAGTTTTTGCCTAAAATGTACACATTTATGAAGAACATATAGGTTTATGTACATAGATTTACACGAGTGTGCTTCTTTGAAAATATCTCTTAGGACAAAAAACATATAACTTTAACGCAAATATATCATACAGCGCCCTACGTATCAGAGAAGTGGTGATACTTAGTATTCATTCCTGTGAATTCTGTTTCGTTCTGTGTTATAAAAGTGTAGCTTGTAGAGAGATGAGATTTGAAATGATCGATGCATAAGATAAGTTAAAAAATCTCATGCAAGAGAAAAAAGAAATGTGTGTTCTGATAAAAACATATAAGAAAATAGGATGAGAGACACAATCAAGTCAGAAGGACTTTCGATAGCTTGAATAATAAGGATGCCTTTATGAAGTACAATAAGAATCTCCTTCCTTAACCTTTTCGAGTCATACATGCATTCTCAGGGTGTCGATAATCAGGGTAAAAAATACATAGCCTAACTAATTTTATAGCAGTTTATTTGTGGGCGGGGTAATGATAGTTTGCTTTATTTAATTCACCACCACTTAGTTCGAATCAAAAATGGTATAGTTACACTTTTAACCCACAAGGATTGGATGTGTTAGATTTAAAGTGAAAGCCAAAATAAGTCAGTCAAATTAGCTATGCCCAAACTTAAGCTACTGCTTTTTATTTTTTAACATCCTGATACTGATTCCTTACGAATACGTTTATGACTCGCCTCTCTCGAAAAGGTTAACCAGGAAATTTAATTAAATGAAATAGTAATGCAATCCCTGAAATTTCGAAATCTTATTAGTTGAAAAACACGTGGAAATGCTGGTAAACAAATCTTTGATGAAAAACGCAAGATTAACGCATAGCTTGCAGAAATTTCAAACATGTATTTTTACGTGGTCCGCTTGCAATGCGTTAATTGACGACTAGAATTGGCTCAAAATTCTTGACTATTCCGTTTCCTCTGTATAAATTTGCTTCAACTTTTGTTGTTTTTCGAAGCAAAGAGGTTACACAACAAGCCTTGCTTGGAAAAGAACAAGCGCGCTTCAAAACTGGTATTTGTTTAAACACTGTTGAGGCAGATATTTGCATTTCACCTCTAAGTGCGGTTAACAGTTAACTTCACTGCGTCACAAAATGAAAACATGACATTACTTTGATCTGTCCAATGGTGTACCAGAGGAATCCTCTCCGAGCGCTCCGATAATGGAGTGTGATGCCAGATTCTGTCTCCCTTTCACAAAAGAAGGAAGGAGCCTTCATGCGAGGGTAACTGAACTTGAGGTGATCGTGAAGATTGTCCAGGCCATTCAAGAAATCTCTCATATGCCTTCCCAGCACAGATAGCACCCTGTCGTACCCATATTGTCCCACAAAAGAGACGAAGTAGACACCCATGCCTTCCAGAAAATCTCTCTCGTTCACTTTCAGAATCTGAAAATAATAATATAAGTCACTATTTGGATAGACATAAAATGATTAAAAAGAAGAGCATTCCCGCCACAGCATGTTGTGAGCCAGTGGTTCATAGAGGCTAAGAATCCACAATTTTGTGACCAACAGTAATATTTTATTTTATAACCTTGGGTTTACGATTATTAATGTTCAACTCTGTAGCCTTTTAGTTTCAAGCTCACTCCAGAAGACAAGGGAACTGCTGGATAGAGTATTCGTGGAGGTCTTTTTGAGACCCACATTTGAGTTACGTTCAGAGGAAAACTACGAATACCTCCCACGGTTTGCCTAGCGGCAAATGTACTCTAACCGTCTACCACCCATGATATTTTACGTCAGCACTGTGATCGGGCGAGCCGGGTGCTAAATTCCTGTCGGCTGGCCATCGAGCCCCAGTTCCTCGCTATGACAATTCCTTTACCACTGAGCTGTCAAGACTTAATATAGGGGAGTGTCGGGTACCCCCGCCCACTGTCAATTTCATATGTATAGAATATTTTTTCAAGTCAATGGGCCATCGGACATTAATTGTTGTATTAAAAAAAGATTATTTTCAAGTATTTATGCAGCTGGTAACATAGTAAACAATAATTTTGAAAATATGTTGAATACGGTAGTCAAATTTTTTAAATTTCTATTTTTTAAGTTAAACTGATCTTTTTTTGGTTCATTCTTTTTGCATTATTTAATTAGATGATAAAACAATAGAAACATTAAAAAATATTGATTATTACTCAATATTATACAGAAATATAAGCAATACTCCTTAAGTGGGCGGAGCTACCCGACTCTCCCCTAAATACACAACTGTAGAATGGTAGAAATCACATAAATCTCGGTGCGCTGCCGCGAAGCGGCATTAACCGATTCATCTGTAGTAAAAACTCGAAGTTGAGGAGGAATGGAGATGGGAGGAAGAGGAGGTGCTCAGCACCAAAAAGTCGAAAGGGGGTTCGTGTGACATAGACAATCATGAAATGTTGAGTGACATGGGGTATAATTAAATGAAAACGTAGTCATAAACAATATAAAATAAAATAATCATGTAGATTATGATGATCGATATTATTAAGGAAGGTCTGGGTTAAATACAATATATACGTTTGCATATATATATATACACAACTATCGATTATTAAGAACTTAAGGAAGTTTTTATTTTTATATTTCAAGTGGTAGTAAAGCTTGTGATTTTTTTGTTTTTGTTTCATTCTTGTATTTATTAATTTAAGTTAGAATAATTTTGCGTTAAATCTAATAGGATTTTTTTTTATTAAAAAAACAAACCATTTTAACAATTAGAGATCTGTTAGGGAAGAATTTTTCCATTAATAAAAAAATAGCATATATTGATGCTCATATAAATATTCATCGAGGCTGATTTTCTTAATCGTTTATCACTTTTTCAAATTCTTTAAGTCCTTGGGAACAATGTATTATTAACGAATAAATTTTTATTAATATTTCACTAAATAGAATTATGAGAAAATTTTTTTCGACAAACTTACAACTATCTAGATTTTGATAGCTTTTTTTTAGATTTTACATTGTGTTTCAAAATTTTACAAACAAATTATTTTCTTTTTCAAATAATATAAAGGTAGAATTTATATCGCAAACGAAACAGTGTGCCTAAGATATTAACAGGCTTTACACGTTTCCGTTTGGACATGTTCACTGGTGACTTTAAATTTTTATAAAACATTTCTCCATAAAAACGTCACGTGTCGCAAGTAAAAAATTCTTTTCTTGTTGAAGTTATGTGATATACAGTGTAAAAGATGTTTGTTTCCTTGGCAACAGCGCATCCCCATCGTGAAAGGTGTTGGAGCGTGTTCACTTTAAGAACGAAATATGAGATCACCGGGGGTGCGCACTTAACGAGTGCGATAAGTTTCCCTAATGGTCATATTTATTACCCAAATTTATTCTTGAATAACCCTATCGAGGTAAACTGCAGCGGAACAGTATAATATTTTTCTACTCTTTGTTGCGCTAAATAAAAAACGGACCACCCCGAAAAACTTTTGATCTAATGATCAGATTTTCACGTACAGAGACTCAATCGCAATCGTTCGAAGGCCTAATTTTGAATATTCTAATTAATTTGTGCAGACGCTATTCTTATTTATGAAATATTTCAGTTCACTTTAATATCGGCGTTGAACAGCCGACTCCATCAATCTTATACTTCGTTGCCCTGAAATTTGGAACAACTCAGGAGACAAAGGAACACCTGGATCAAGTATTGGGACAATACAGTCTTTTTGATCGAACTAACCCGGATTTGCGTTACATGGAAAAGAGAACCTCAACGGTTAGCCCGATGGTAAGAGCTAGCCCATGATTTGTCTGAGGATATCAACACATTGGCCGGGGTGAGCAGAGAACAGAATTCGTATCGACTGGCAATCGCTGAACCTGAATCACGTCATTGAGAGATTCTATTTCACAACAGCACCTCACAAAAAAGAACTTCTTTTGGGAATTTTTAAATATAAAAGTATGCCATTTGGAAAATATGGTCTAAATAGAGAAGTGGTTGAAACTCCCACTCTTAATCTTGATCTTTGGAAAAGTGAAAACTTTTTACTCTCAATCACAAAATGTTTTCATCCAAAGATAATTCCATGCAAAAACTATTTTTTTTTTTTAGTTATTTAATACTTTTTGTTAGTTCATTTCTAAATGATAGAAAAAAAATTGAATAGTAAGTTACAAAGAATTTTACATGATTTGATATACATTATTTCTAATGATAAAAAAAAAATTTAAAAAAAAAAAATGTATATGTTCTTTAAGAAATACAAATTTTCAAATATGTTTTGAGAAGGCGAATGACGCAAATAATAAAATTAACATAGCAGGTTACTAATTCAAACTTTTGACTGTTGTTCTGCCTCATGTATTGGAAGCATATTTTTCAGATTGCGGCTACCTTCATATTTTGAGGATTGAAAATTTAAATTCGTCATAAAAATATTTCTAAATACTAAAGTACGCATAACTTAAAAATTTTATTAGAAAAAAACTTTTTTACAAAGCGAAGCAAGTTGCCATATCTGTGAATTAGGAAAAATTAAGTGCCTGTATACCTGCAACATAAAAAAATTATTCTCTAGTAATATTTTAAAGAAATACAACTCATGTAATATAGTAAAAACTGAAATCATTCTCTGTCATTTACAATGATTTTCCTGAAATTCTTCTGTCTGACAAAACATTTCCAGAGATGCCAACTTTTGTATTGTTTTGTAAAAAAGTATTTTATAAGGGAAACAAAATTTAGTTTATAAATAATAATAAATTATTTATAAAGTTATTAATAAGTTAAGTTATTAATAAGCAAAATAAGTTATTTTTAGTTTAGTATTCAACCTTTTAAGAAATTTTTCCACCACTTCACATCGAAGTATCATATAAAATGCAATGCTTTTATCTCGTGGTTACTTTTTCAAAGAGTAAGTGTAATTATCTTAGTTCTTCGTTTTGTAACATTTACTTTGCTACCACTTTAATAGAACTTAGACAGAGATAGAACTTATTTTAGTTAAGACAGCATCTGCCCACTATTTAAATAAAGAGCAATTGCTTTAATTTAAAGAAAATTTTCTTAATCACATAAATAAGGTTAATAAAAATTACAATTTGTTATTTATTTTTTTATATCTCTCATACTGGTAGTTTTAAAAAAATCAGATTTAGCTTTTATATGGAAATAAAGTTTCCTATTCGGTAAGGTTTTTATCAATCGTTATTAATATGAGTATAGATCTTTGTGAGTTCAGTAAAAAACGTATAAATTTTTTTTTTTATTTATCCGTAAATTCTTTGCAACTCTCAAATAACGCTTTTATGAAGATAGTCATTTTAAATTTTTTTCAAAAATAACACTATTTGTAATTGTTTCTAGTATTGCTGTTCAAAAAGGACGAAAGGGGTTTCTCTTAGACCCATTAAGAAATCTAAAATACATTTCTCAAATCAAATATCTTCCTCTTTTTGCATGCTGCTATTTTAGCCTTCAAATCCTCTTTCACTTCTTGCATCCTGAAATTTTTTTCCTCCAATCCTTTAATTATCCATTCATTTTTTTCATCCGATCCTCCAAATATCTTCACTTTTATCATACTCCAATTTTTTCCTCTAATTATTAACTGGTATATTTGAGGTGAGTCAATTGAACCATTAAAATCGAGTCCTTGCTCATGAAAATCCAACCGTTAGATAAAAATCAATTCGCTTTTTCATTTAGAGCTTAGTTCGTGACATTTGCTATACAATGGACTGTTTCAAAACATTTTGAAATAATTTCCACCTCAGTTCCCAATCTTACTAAAAATACTTTACTTTTGAACTATTTTTTTCAAAATAGTAGTTTTAGATGACACAAAAAGTTAATGGTTTTATACCGTTTCTGTAATTTATATGGTAAATTAGAAAACTGAACGTAAATTAGTAAACCGTAAATTCAGCAGACACCTCATTGGAAATTGTATCCTCTTCTCATGAGAGTGTGAGAAGAGCTCGGTGGTTCCCCGCGGACAACGAATTTCTCGAATCCGCGGACGGCCATTTTCCCGTTAAAGTTCGTCACACATTTTCAATTTTCGTTATCTTACAAGAGTCTATCGCCTCACTTCTATAATGACCCTCTAATCTAGAAATACAGCAACATATACTGCGCTTGGTGGAATTGATGTTTTCTCTGTCTGGGAGTACTGCAGCGGTTGAAAGGAGCTTTACAGTAATGAACTTACAAAAAAACACATTACGTACTGGTCTTAACAGGAAGCGTTAAACGCAATTATGAACATCTACCTAAATTGAAAACCCCTTTCAGACTTCTGAGCAGAAACCTATGTAAATCATTGGATTGATTGTGGAACTGGCAAACGTCATATTTGATTCATTTCAAAAACGCAGTACCCTCGGAAAAAATTGACATTTTAGGTAACTTGACCTTTGTCATTTAAATTATTTCATATAAGAAATAAATTATTTCATAAAATAAATACTAGGTTACTATTAGTAACCTAGTATTTCTTTTATAACTGAATAATGTAATCCTAGTAACTACTAATTCATTGTACAATTTATATGACAAATGTTAGTAATAAATAAGAGAAAATTAAATTTTTATTTACTTAGAAGTGACGGGTTAGTTTCAAAGGAGGATGGGTACATTGTTGGACAAGCCGTCCTCAGGGACGGTTAAAATTTCCGATTTTTTTCGAGCCTTGGAGGATGGTATACTCGACTATGCCAACCTTCATCTAAGAAAGGTACCCGCATATGGAGTCAAGTTAATATGTTTTATATACTAGTGAATTGTAATTGTAATTTTGTAGTGGTAGATACGCTACAAGAGTTTCTCAAACTTTTTCAATTACTTTGCCACATCTCATCTACTCAAGACTAGTGAAAGAAGGAATCTCCAAATGCCGAGTGTAAACGTTGTCAAAAAGTATGCGTATTAATAGAAGTATTGAGAGTACCAAATTTGGATTGCACCCGTGTAATTTAAGGGCCGCTGGAGTCTCTCATAACGTGGGCCGTGAAGAGAGAATGACTTGATAACGTCTATGTGATTCCAGACCAGAACGGGTCAAAATTGGAAATTCTAAGCTGTATTAAATTCTATATCTCGCTGCTTAAAATAGAGCGGAAAAATAGTATTAATCGATACAAGGTGGTGTCGCCACTTAAGTTCGCAGAACATTAGATTCCCCTGTAAAAAAAAAAAAAAAAAAAAAAAAAAAAAAAAAAAAATTGCTTTTTGACTAGTTTTTCATTACAGACTGTAAACACGAAATAAATAAATTCAAGGATAAATTAATTGAAGATCTTTAATTTGTTATTTTATCATTCTGGCCATATTATGGCTATTATATAACCGTCGTTGAACAACCGACCCAATTTTTTTTGGGGTTTACGACTACTAATGTTCAACTCCTTAGCCTTGTCATTTTGAGCCCAATCCAGAAGACAAGAGAACTCCTGGATCAAATAGTAGGAGAAATTTGCCTTCGTGGAGGACTTTTTTTATGGAACTCACCCGCATTTGCGTTACATTGAGAGGAAGACCACGAGAACATCCCACGGTTAGCCTGACGGCAAGGGGGCTCTAACCCACGATCCGTCTACCACTGAGGATATTTTACGTCAGCACTGTGGTCGGTGCAAGCCGGATGCGAAATTAAGCAACTGATACTCGGGATACTCGATTATTTTACACTTTTATGTTTTACATTTGATACTCAATTTTTTATATTTTATATTTTACTGGAACTATGATAAACAATTAATACTCGGTTGTTTTGCATATAAATGTTCTATATGGACTGTGTTAAACAATTGTTGCGGAATTTTTTCAATTTTATGTTTTACTGGAACTGTGATTAACTATGGTAGCTCGGCTGTTTTGCGCGTTAATGTTTTACATTAACTGCGGAAAGTAACTGATATTCAATCTTTTTTTTAATGTCTTATATGCTACTGGAACTGTGATAAACAATTTACAACCAATTTTACGTTAATGTTTTACTTGAACTGTGATGAACCATTGATTACTCAGTTTTTTTACACGTTAATGTTTGCATGAGCTGCTGTAAATAATTGATACCTATTTTTTATATGCATGTTTTACTTGAACTGTGATAAACAATTGGTTCTCGATTGTCTTACACGTTAATATGTTTTACTTGAACTGTGATGAACAATTGGTTCTCGATTGTGTTGCACGTTAATGTGTCGCATTAATTACTGTAAGCAATTAATACTCCTTTTTTTATATGTAATCTTTTACTGGGACTATGATAAACAATTGATACTCTGGTTTTTTATATGAATGCTGTGAACAATTGATACACACTTTTTTATATGTTATGTTTTACAAGAACTGTGAAAAATAACTGATGCTCGATTGTTTTACACGTTAATGTTTTACTTGAATCGTGATTAACAATTGAATCAGGTGTTTTTTTAAACGTAAAAAATAACTTTTCTGGTTTAAGTTGTAAAAAAAAAGAATCAAATTTTAAAGTGTTTATAATTTGTTTAAAAACATTTTATACATATTATATCTTTTTGTAGAACACCGAAGAACGCTTAGCTGAGCAATATTTGGGAACCACCGCTATAAAGGTCTCTTCAATGAAAGAAAAAACAGAGATAAAGACAAGCTACGATTGGCGGCTTATAATGGAAGGGGGGAAAGTAAGTTTTTTAATACTGATTGTGAGGGAGGAATAATAATAATAAAAGAAGCAATTGGTCTGTTTTTGTTTCGTAGAATCCTATTTGATCATTAGATGAATAAACACCGACCGGAAAGACGCGATGTTTGGTCACAAGGTCACTTTCTTGTCAAAAGTGACAACATCATCTCCGCTGCTGTTTTTTTAAACTTATCACCTCAATTATTAATTCCAGTAGTGTTATAAGGAAAGAGATATGCTGTAAACATATCCCCTGAGATTGTGCCTTTCAAACGGACCGTTTCCTTTGTACAAATGTTTCATTAATGGAATTTATTTTTGCAGAAACAAAACAGTTCTCTCTTTCACTGGTTCCCAATTTTTTACGGTTACGGAACCCTAACTGATCGAGCATGTTTTGGCAAAACTCTGATTTTATAAATGAAATTAGTAGCTGTGGATATATTTATTAAACTAATAATAAAAAGAAACTGTTAATTGGTTTGATTATATTTAATGTGAAAGCCGTAGTGGCTCAAGGGATAGCTTTCCAATAAGGTTCGATGAGTATGAATTCCGGCTTTCACCGATCACAATGATGACGTAAAATATCCTCAGACGGTTCATGGGTTAGAGTCTCCTTGCAGCTAAGTTAACCGTGGGAGGTTTTCCTCTCCATGCGGGTTAGTTCCATAAAAAGGTCCTCCGCGGGGGCAAATTTTCTCCCAATACTTGATCCAGAAGTTCCCTTGTCACTAGATTGGGCTCATAAGTACAAGGTTACGGAGTTGAACATTAGTAGCCGTAAACCCAGGGTCGGTTTACGTCAAAAATACGTATATTTCCCCTTTAAACTTTGTTAAGCCTTCGTAAAATTTCCGTGAAATTGAAACGTTGAATTATAGCAAAAAATGGTTATACAAAAAACATTTTGCGTAAAGAAATTCGTTTCTTACAACTTATTTCCGATTTGAAATTCCCGAATTCTGTATGTTTATGTACTGGTATAAATGCAACAAAAAATTTTACGCTTTCTGCAAAACATTTCAAATGCAAAGCTTTCAGAATTTCTGGTAAATTTTTTTAACATTTTAAAAACCTCACCACGATAGATATGGAACAAACAAAGTGGCGTTGCAAATGAACTTTTAAAGTGTGGAAAATAAGTTTGAATGAATAAAAAATAAGCATGGCTACCATTAGAATAAATTTTTACAGAAAGCATTGAAAGTGGGCAGGCCTGTATCTCATTGCTAAATTATCAGCCGACTAGGTTTCGTTTTTTATTAAAATGCATTTACGGTGTCTGTGGCAAATAACAACATCTCATTTCTCTTTTAATAATATATAAAAAAAAGGACATCTGATTTTAATCAGTATCTCATAGAGTTGGAAGAACACAGCATTTAGTTTGTTTCCAAACGGAACAGATAGAGTCAGGATGGGAGAGAAAATCGGGTGTTGTCAGTTTTTTTCCCTTCTAGAGAAATTTAAAACGGTTTCGGAAGCCAAAGCAAGGTTAAGGGCTTTCAGAATAGCATTTAATTTTTTTTTTTTTTTTAATTGAGGAAGAGCGGTCGCAATGCTTACGTGATAGAAAGTCACGTACTCGTAAATTCAAAGTTTAAGTAGTGTATATGTTCATAATTGAAACGCAAGATATATGTTTTTCCCCCATACTGTGTGCTATCTTTTTAAAAAGTGAGGAATTATTTTTATTCCGTCTGAATTAATATTCTTTTAATTGAGCTAATTAGTATTTTAAAAATCTTATAAAAAGGTAGTCGTAAAAAAAATATATAAATAAATAAATAATAAATTAAAAAGTAAAAAGTGGTAAATGAAGATAGTAAAAAATAAATAAATTGTTTTCACCAGGTACCTACCAAAAAATAATTGCAAATTAAAAATATATCTAAATGTTAAAACTGACCCATTAATTCATAATATTAACCCTTTGCACTTCAAATGCTTTAAAATGCTGTTTAAAGCAATATAAGCACTAATTCATTTGAAACTCGTAATACAATATTTTTATATAATTCCTAAATCATTATGGTTATTAATTATTAAAGTATAAAAGTTTTTAATTTTAAAGTGGTGATTGTTAATAGCGTCTCAGATGCGACATCTGACTGCAAAAAAGGTTAAAGCGAAACTAAAGCCTTTTAAATTTCCAACAGCATCATGAAGCAGATTTGACACCACTTTTTAATTTTCCTTCGATTGTGAATACATTTTAAAGGTTACGGTAACTCTTTTATCGGCTTATTAATTTCTATAATTCGAAAAATAGGATGAAACACACTGCAGGAAATCACAAATGCTCTGTTTTCATTTAGAATAATTTTATAGAATATATACGCCAAACTCTAAGAGTAGCAACTCAAACATAATTACTTACTTACTTTATTTGACAAAAGCTGGGCACCTGGGCCGCGCAGAAGACCCATATCCCATTCATCATAACATTACAGAAGTAAAAAAAAAATATATATATATATATATATAAACAGTTTGTTTACAGGGTCTCTGGGGTGACTGATATTGTAGAGCAAGCTCCTTGCTTGTTTAACTGAAAAGAAAAGTGAAAATAACTCTAAGCAACTTGCTATAGTAAAGACGGCTGTGAATTTATTGTCAACGTGAGGTAGCAGGTTCAGATTTCAAGCCTGGTATTGTAGTTAAGGCTGTTGAGGTTGTAATCTATTGATGTTTTGAACTATTGCTATCAAACATAATTCAATAGAATTGAAGTTATAAACATTTAGCAGCATGAATTAAAAGTGGTAAAATAATAAAACTGAAAGTGGTAAATATTGGGCGTAGTTTTAAATAGCTTTCGTTCGCTTTACCACCCCCTTGAACCCTTGAAACTGCTGTCGCAGTTTCTTTTGGATCGTTTTGTGCTAGCGCCGTCGTATACAAGCAGTTACAGGCAGGTTCAGTGTGGCTAAAACACAGTAGTTAACTACAATATGCTTCTGAAAAGTCCATCAGTCAAATCTGTGGAACAGCAAAAGTATTGATAGAGGCAATTTTGAACAATTGTTAAAACTATTATCGATAATTCTCTTATATGTAAAAATATATTCCTCGTATCACGTAAAAAAATATTATTATTTGCTTTTCTTTAAAAAAAAATGTTTTTTTTTTTTTTTTGTATATTTATATTACATTTTGTATATTTATATTATCTTACATGCAGCATATATTATCAATGCTGATCATTAACAATTGACACATGGTAGACATAGCGGTATACTTTAAAAACGCCCTTATGTTTGTTGGTCTGAATAATGAATAAAAATTATCAAGTTGTATTCTCAAATTGGGTCTTACTAATTATGCATGTTTAATTTCTTTTCAGAAACGCTACGCGTTGTAACGTTAGGAAGATTTCACACTTTCACGTTATCCGTACGTAAGATTGAAGTAACTGCGCGTGCTCGCGTTATTTTAGATGCTACGTTATGCTGGCGTGATTTACGCTATAAATGACAAAGTTGCAAACACGCTGTTTATAGCTATTAAATGTTGTTTTCTGTTTAAGCCTGCCTTCGAACTAAAAACATGGACATGGAATGCGAATTTGAAGAAATGTTTATTGATGAAATTTAGAAATGAATCCTGTAATCTTACAACCATTCGTTCATTCAATAAAAAAATAATTTCATAGCTTTTTGTTTAACATTACGGTTGTCTAACTGTACTAGTTCCATAGGAAACTAGATATATTCTCATTATTTCAAAATTATATTTATTTTAATTACGCAATTTAGTCAAAAGAAGTTAAATAATCGATAGAAGTTCAACAAATTTTTTTAAATGGTAATATTAATAACAATAATCTGCTTTCTTTATCGTTGAATTCATTAAAATCTATAATCAATCCAATTTTTCTGCTCACAGATCCACAGTTTTACGAAGAGCAAAGCATCTGTATGCCACGACTTTAAAGAAAGACATCCATTGTATATGTTTGTTTTTAATTTGTGGTCATAGTAAAAATGATATTCCACTACGTTAGCGTGTTTAGCCATCACCTCCTACATCAAAAAGCCTCCACACGGTCTTTTATAAGTAGTCCGCGCAGACTGTTTAAAAAGTGAATAAGTTGTGCGCATGAACCCAAAACCTTTTATAAAAATGATTGAGAGAAATTTATTATATATATTTGAGAATTGAATCTGTAGTGGTTGACAAGTGAATGAGGCAAACCAATAATATTCATAAATAAAACAAATTTTTAGTCATATATTTGCTACCACTTTCTTATTTCAACTAGATTTTGTATTAAATGACTCGTTCGGAAAGTGGATATCCTTCACAGTGGTCTGATCAGACTACCTATAAAAAACCGTGTGGAGGCTTTCTGTTATAGGAGGCGTTGGTTTATCTAACTAACTAAAAATAGGTAGGTATGAACTACCATTTTAAAGAACAAATTTGTTGTATTAATTTATGACCTGTAAAAAGCATTATCACGTGGTTAAAGAAATTGCAAAGTCATAATCTTAGGCATTTACTGGCATTGATTCAAATATGCTTGTGAATGCTATGAAGTGAAAAAATGAGAGTTAACATTGACAGTGCGCCTCGAGAAAAAAAATAAAAGAGAAAACAAAAATATGTAAAGAACCACCTTGAATAACTCGGATCTTCACGTTAAAATAATCGGATTTTCACGTTCTGGAACTTATTTTCAATGATTCGAAGGAAAGACCACAAATATGTTAATGAATTAGTGAAAACGATGTTTAAAGTTACGAAATCAGATGCAAAAACACTTTATCTTAATAAATATATCTTTTTTCCCACGAATTCGGATTTCTAACCCCTAAAATAAGGGTTAGGCGTAATATGGGAAAGGTGGTCCCAATTGTTTGGTCAGGAGAGCGGTCCAAAGTTTGGACCTTTTATTGCGTATTTCGTTGTACAACGAAAATTTTTTAAACGAATTGAAAAAATTTTGCATACAAATATAAAATTCGCTTATCCAAAAATAATTCCAGGAAAAAATAACTTTCAGAAAGTATTTGTAATTTTTTTATTATTTTATTCAATAATGATCGAAAAGATTTTGAAATAAAAGGTAAACAGTTTTTTTCCCCAATCATTTCAAAGAATATACGAAATTTGCCCAACAAAATACGAAATTTGAACAAAATGGATTGAATAGTTCCTGAGAAATTGAATTTCCAAAAAAGTAATATTTTTAAAATTCGATTTCTCAGGAACTATTCAACTGATTTCGCTAAAATTTTGTATTTTGAAATGTAAAATTATATTCTTTAAAATGATGAAAAAAGTTTAATACTTTACAGTTCAAAATTCTTTCTTCTTTTTTTTAAAAAAATAAAAGAATAAAACATAATAAATATATTCAGGATCGTAAAAATAAATAAATAAATAAATAAATAAATAAATAAAAGTGTTAGCTTAAGTTTTGGCATGGCTACTTTGTCAGACCTATATTTTGTTTTAACCCTTTAATGGACATTTATTTCTAGTAAAGGTAAATTAAAGTATTTTTTGAATTGAAATTGTTTTAAGAATAGTAATTGATATAAGAAAGAAAAAACCCATATAGTTTATAAAAAAGCAATTTTTTTTTGGTGGTAAATAAATTTAACACGACCCTATATTACTTATTGACTTTTATTTTTCTTTATTTATAAAATAAATTTTATAAATGCTACAAACTTCAAAAAGAATTATGCATTTTATAACTTTTATACGTTTTTTTAAACTTCTTTCTTTCTTTCTTTAAAAATAACTGGGCACCTGGGCCGCGCAGCGGCCCCTATCCCATCATCATGAAAATAATATATAATTTTTTTTTTAAAACTAACAAATGGTTACCAATTTTATTCAAACGAGCTTCAAGAAAGCTGAAGTTATTAACAAATGGAAACCTAAATTAAAAGTGGTGGGAAGTATACTTCACACGGCCTTCGAAAGGGTTAACTTTAAATCAAACACATTCAATCCATTACTCGAACTGGATTCGTATACAGTGTACCTGTCCGCAGAGCGGACACTTCACACTTTCATCTGAAAGCGTGCCCGTGGGCACCTGGAATGATGTTGTTTGTGGATAATGGCGGTAGAAATGCAGAGGCGGTGGTCAGATGAAAATCTATATTTAGTCTATACGCGTTATTTATGAATTAAAGCCATTGGTTATTCCTGGGTCCGTGATCAACCTTCCCCTGAAGTGATTTTATTCTAATCTGAGGTTCAATCCATTACTCATACTCATATGTGGTGGTTATCTTAGCATCAGCCCCGCCAGGGGCTCTAACTAATTCATCTGAGTGGGAATAAATAATAAATCACCGAAGCGCAAATGAATGGTGAAAGTTGGGGTTCAGTAACATTTACTGAGTGAAAATTAAAATAAAGTAGCGGTATTAAACAAACAAATTTAAGAGAGAGAAGAGGTTTTTGTGGCAGATTGCCTCGCCTCCGAGCTTCTCAGGTGCACAGTAGCCACATAGCCTCAGAGAAAAGGAAAAATGCATGATAATAAATGCGCAAAATATATACAAGTATTTACAACTATTTACAAAATTTACGGGACAAAACTCCATCGGATGAGAAAAAGGCGGTTGCCTGGGTTTTGTTTTATGTTGTCTTTGATGAGCTCAAAATCAAAGTTTTTAAATTAGTTGCATGTATCACAAGAGAGTGGCATCTCTGAAGAAACTTGCACATAGTTCATCTATATGCTCATCTATTTTGTTGATTTTTAAATCTCTTCTTAGATCTTTCACTCTCATGGATCTGGGGGCTCCAGTGATGTATCTGAGAATTTTGTTTTGAGTACTCTTCAGTTTCTTCTTTTGAGTAGTTCAATCCATTAATGTTTAAAGTTGCAATACAATTATTAATTAAAGTTGCTTATTACAATTATTAATTACAGTTGCTTATTACAATTATTAATTAAAGTTGCTTATTACAATTATTAATTAAAGTTGCTATACAATTTTTAATTAGAACTAAGTAGTGGTGAATTAAATAAAGCAAACTATCATTACCCCGCCCACAAATAAACTGCTATAAAATTAGTTAGGCTACCAGTTATATCTTTTTTTACCTTGATTATCGCCATTCTGAGAATGCATGTATGACTCGCCCATCTCAAAGAGGTTAAAAATTCTTCCAGCTATATAAGTTGCAATTTCAACTATTTACGTAGGAAATACCGTTAATTCTTTTTCTTATTTAGTTTAAACAAACTATTTCAATCAAATAGTATTATACGAAAATGTTTACATAGGAGTGAGCAAATCAGAGCACGATTTCACATGATGGTGCATGTCACAGCTCGTCTTGCGACGCGAGTTGAGCTCGAAATATTTGTTGTAATTTTTACATTTTTACGAAAATCAGTTCAATATTTTGCTACAATAGTCTTAATCGGATAAACTATCGACAAATGCAATAATTGTTTTTCATTTTTTGAAAATTTTACCTAATAAAAATGAATTAATTTGTCTAAATTCCCCATTATATTGCAAATTCCCCATTATTTGTCTTTGAACTGATGGCGCATAACTTTGTTTGAAAGAATTATTGTAAATTAACAGTTATTAAAAAATATGAAGAGAAGTGTGACACATTAAAATAACATTAGAGAAACAAAATTTTGAACCGTTATAGCGGTTAAACAATAAAAAGCCAGCTTTTCAAAATTGCATCTACCCCGGATTTTGAAAGTGATAAATCCAATTCAGTAGGATAAATAAGACATAGCATAAATAGCTTTAAAATCGTTAGGAATGTCTTCAAAATATGTACAATTTAAAAAATTAGTTCTTTAAAAACACATTGCAACATTTGAAATATCAGTGCTTTTAATTTGAGTTCGTTTTCATTCGACTAAGCGGGAAAAAATATACAGGAAGCAATACATCACCTGTCTGTATAGCAATGTAAGTTGCAATCACAATGAGATGCTTTTAGATGTTTCCGTAATATTTAACCGGCCACAAATTAAATATTTAATAAACTTTTACAGTCATGGTAAGATTTTTGTTTTTGTAAACAGATGTATTTCTTCGAAACCGAAGGAAATGGTGCGATGCGATAAAATTTTGATACCACGTGAATTGTGCCCACAATGAACTGTCACGACACCCTGACCGTGGAATAAAGCAATTTTTTTAATATTTATATTTTTCATGAGAAAAAGTGGTTGGTGAACTGAATTGAACTGAATTTATAAATAGGACAACTCGGAGCCCTCATTCTCCATTTCATTCATTATGAAGTTACAAGCAATGTGTAAAAAACAATTCTTACAGTAGTAGAGGAGGAACAATTATCGCCATATAATATTACAAATAAAGCAATAAATAATATTACGTTTTTTGGGTTTATAAAATTCACATTGCAATAAAAACAAGTTATTTGAAGAAGGTCTTTATGTTCCTAATAGATCATGTAGTTGGATAGTAGATGAAGATGAAGTGTCATTTTGTTTCCCTCATGCATTTCATTCTTATTTCCGTCATTTGTATTTATGTCATTTTGTGGGATGGAGTTCCATGCCTGTTGCACTTGGTCAGCCAATAGGGGGATAGTTAATGATGGTTGGGGATGACGTTGAAGTTATCCACCAATTATGTCTCATACGTGCTCGATTGGTGAGAGATCTGGTGATCTAGCAGGCCAAGGAAACATGTCGACATTCTGAAGAGCATGTTGAATTACATCAGTATGAGGGCAAGCGTTATCCTTTTGAAAAACAGCCCCTTTAAGCTGCTCATGAACGGAGAAAAAACAGGTTGAATCACCAGGTTGACAAACAAATTTGCAGTCAAGTTGCGGGGTATAACCACGAGAATGCTCCTGCTGTCATAAGAAATTGCACCCCAGACCATCATTCCAGGTGTAGGTCCAGTGTGCATAGGTCGGAGACAGGTGCTAACCTGGCCTCCTTCTAACCAATATACGGCTATCACTGGCACCAAGACAGAACCGACTTTCATCAGAAAATACAATAGATCTCCACTCGATAGTGGCTGATTTAAAACCACGTTGACTAAAAGATAAAAACTATTAACATTTCATATTATTGTCAAAAATAAGTGGAGTAGTTTTTAATCCACCTCCCCTGAAAAGGTTAAGATGCTGGGTGATTTTTTGAATTACTAAGTTCTTTAATAAATTCCCCATTTAACATCGTTTTTATGCTGAAGAACACATTTCAATAAAAGTTTTCTTTTCGTCATTTTATTCAAACATTTAACAAACTTTATGTTTTCTTTGAGAAGTACTTACGATTTCACATATTATTTATAATATCTATTCTGTTTCTAAAAGGGATATCCTGTTTCAAATAAATAGTTTCACAAGAACCTTAAATTTTGATTATCATAAGAAAGAGTTAAGAATATAATCTTTAGAAAAAAAATGCTATGGTTGGTAATCTAAAGTTATTGTATTTAATTCAATCCCTTTATAAAATTACTAAGATTTCGTGTAAAATTCAGGATTATTTCTATCTTTATAAACAAGTTATGCAAGTTTTTTGACACTTTGTCAATTAAATGTGAAGAAACGCTACCGCGTGCTCGTTCTTCATTATCAGAAGATTTTACTTAAACATTTAGAGTGGTAATAAGTTTTATGCCTTAAAATTTTATTATTGATTTTGTAAATTTGATTTAAATTTTCAATGACCACCATTACATACAAGAATTTAAATGCGTATATATGATTGAAAAATTCTTTTTTAAAAGTGATCGCGAGAAATTTATGATATTTATATTTGAGCATTGAATCTGTGGTAGTTAACAACTAAATAAGACAAACCAATCATAATCATAAATTAAACAAATTTTTAGAGATATATTTGTTACTACTTTCTTACTTTTACTAGATTTTGTACTAAATGGCTCTTTCTTAGACAGATTTACCTTCGGAATGGCCTGACATCTCCTCCTACATCAAAAAGCCTCCACACGGTCTTTTATAAGTAGTCCGCGCAGACTTTTTAAAAAGTGAACCAGTTGTGCGCATGTACCCGAAATCTATATATATAAAAGTGAATGTGTGTCTGTCTGTCCGTCCTTTATAGACTCCTAAACCATCCGACAGAAAGCTGTGAAACTTGGCATACAGATAGTTCAAAGCACGAGGAAGGTTTCTGCCGACATTAGAACATTCTGCGACAATCCGTTTCAGCGGTATCAGCAAAAATCGAAATGGAATTTTCTGATTGGTTAAAAGTTAGCCATTGTTTTAAATTTTGCTATAAACGATTCAGTTTTCAAATATCTTGAAGATAACAACAGTGATATTTTCTATCTTATAGCTCTATTCATTTAGAAAAGTAAAATACATATATTTTAATATTTAATTATAATTTGCGCAAGTTTCTTTATGTCAGGTGAGCAAAAGCACGTAAAATCAACGAGAATAGATTTCGTAATTATTAGTCGTATCACGGATTTAGTATTCGCGATCGCAACGAACTATAGGGGGCGTTGTTGTATGTGCCGAATCCCTGCGATTTCCACATGAACAGTCATTCAGTTACACTGGAGACGTCTTTAATGCAGCATGTAGCATTGTAACGTTCCATCTTTATTGTGGCTGATTAAATTTAAAAAAGAAAAATGCTTGTTTTCTTTCTTATGCAAACGAAAACAAAATGGTATCTCCTTTTTTTTAGAGAAGGAACATTCAGAACACATCGGAAAAATATTTGTAAATAAAGAGAAAAAAATAGGTATATTCTTATAAAAGTTCAAACCTAATGCCTGAGAAATAGTTTTACTAAATTTAATGGTATAACATGAAAGGCCCATTTAAATTTTAACGTAAAATAAAGAATGCTTACGAAACAAAAACAAAACAAAAAAAGAACTATTCTTTTTTTGTCGCCATTTTTAGTGTTACGAAAATGCGTCTTTGGGACTTAATAAAAACAAAACAAGATGCAATTTTATTTTTTTAAGAGCGAAATATTTTATGGAGTGAAATATAACGAAAATGTACCAATACTCATAACATGAAACTTTATCTTAGTAAAAGTCCGTTTTGGAAATGTTATTTCATTTTGAATCTTATTTATTAGAGTTCATAATGGCTATAGAATGAGGTGAGAGAAAAGTTAGTTTTGAATCTATGCTAAACTCTATATCGGCCCATTTTCCACCGAAATCCGATTGACTACTTTGATTTTAAACAAAGTGTTTCATTTTAAGATTTTTTCCAAAAATTTTAAGTGTAGATTGGCGGCACTTAAAAATCTGCCAAATCTGTAGCTGTGGTTAATACGTAAGTACCGAATTTTTCTTCCATACTTTTCTGAATCATATTACTTCAAATATTAGAATATGCAAGAAGTATACATAAACACATAATTTAATACCATTTAATTTTTCAAAAAAAGTATTTTGACAACAATTTTATCAAAAAATTATAAACTAAAAAACGTAAAATAAAGAATTCTTAGGATAAAAACAATTTTAAAAATTCCTCATTTTTCAATAAAAACTTTCGTTTTCTTAATTCTTATAGTATTTAATCAGACGTAAAAAAACCATTTTGTAGAGAACGATCATCAAGTAAGAAAAAAAATTATTTACAAGCAAATTTTTTATTATAAAAATCATAACACTTACCTGATTTATAAGTCCGGAGAATTCCAAAATGATATGTTCTTTGTTTGAAAACTTTATTCTCAAATAATATATACATAGTTTATCCCTTCATTACTTTTAGGTAACATACCACACATCAAAATTTTATAATTGTAAGATCTCGATATGAATTTTAATATGTAGCTTAAAAACAGAATAGCTGAAATCTAGTTGGAATTCTTTCAAAACTAAAAAACACTTACCAAGAAAACGATTAAAAAATTTATTTATAATCAGCACAAAAGATACTTTTTCAAGTAATTCGGATTATTCTTTATTGTTGTTTTCTGAATTATGTAGATACAGAAATATATACATTTCTATGAAGAAGAAGAATATTCTATAACTATTACAGTTCTGTATGGAATTCATTGGAACACATTTATTCATTGGAATGACGAAAGCAATGTTGATTTCATTTTAACTTGTAATGAATTGAAGACAGAAAAATTATTTTACCGCAATACACACATCTGTAACAGCAAGTGATCATGAAATCATGTTATGTTGTTGGTAATAGAAAGGTAAAAAATATTGAGAAGTTGTTCTTCAAATGCTTGGCGTGTTCTGCTTTAATGTTTGGCATGTTCTGATTAGTTTTTTCAAGAAGTTTTACCTTTTCTTTAGGGAAATTTTGCTTCTTTTTTTATGCTAAGAAAATGGCGTCCGTCATTGCCAATGGTTATGTGGGAACTAATGCACGATATTTACAGTCTCCCGCTAGATGGCGTATAGAGTGTTGCGATCGCGAATTGTGAAAACTGTTTAATAAAAATAAAGGTGAAAGCTACTTTCATTCAAATTGTACGTTTTCGAAACTTATTTATATTTAGTATGCAATTTAAGGTTAGCACAATTAAATATAATTTTTGAAGGTTTCATTGCTGACAGTTGTTGTCATTTAAAAACTATTAGATTGTTTGTTATTATAAAGTTTTCGAATTCACATTCATTTTATTTCTTTCATTTAAAAAATAAATTTTTGTTTTAAATTTTATCATTTTTATATTTCTTATTTAATTAATTTCATTTTTATTGATTTTTTATTATTTAAAATAAATATGTGAATTTTCGATTTAGCAAATTTGCGACCACTGTCAACTTTTACATTTCTTTTTGTTTGAGAGAGAATATTTGCAGAAATACGCCGCCTAAACAAATCACTCTTAGTCGATCAACATCTCAAGCACGCAAAAGAGAACTACCCGTGTTTCAGAAACATCGGAGCAACGGGGAAAAATACTTGAAACTAATCGAGAACACAAATGCTTTAGCCCGTTCCTTAGAAAGGCCTGAGCAACAGGAAAAAAGACTATTAACAAATCAACTACGCACTACTCAAGCCCGTTCGTTGGAAATATCACAGCAACGGGAAAGAAGACTGTTAACGAATCAACTACGTACTACTCAAGCCCATTCGTTGGAAACATCAGAGCAACGGGAAAGAAGACTGTTAACAAATCAACTACGCACTACTCAAGCCTGTTCGTCGGAAACATCAGAGCAACGGAAAGCAAGAATAAAATCCAATCGAGAGCGTACTACACAAGTCCGTTCGTCGGAAACATCAGAGCAACGGGATGCAAGAATGAAATTCAATCAAGAACGCACTTCGCTATTCAGACGCTGCCAATACTCTGATTTGAATCTCAGTGCATTTCACTCTAATCTGACCACCAACAATAGTCTTCGCCCAAGCGTCATCTTCGGAAAAATGGATCAATTATGTATATTTTGTAGTGCTCTCAAATTTAAAAATGAAACAGTTGGAATTTGCTGTTCTGGAGGCAAAGTGAAACTTCCAGACTTTACGTCGCCACCCGAGCCATTATGATGGTTGTTATCGGGGCAAGCAAATCAATAGAAACTTTTCTTGGCGAATATATGTCGGTACATTCGTGTTTCCAAATGACTTCATTCGGTGCTACAAGTGTCGGTGAGCATATGGGTAGCCAGAGTTATTTATTACATTCACATGCAATCCTGCTCAAGCTAAAATTAAAGAGCTTTTGCAACCTAGGCAAACATCATCGGATCTTCATGATGCATTACCGCACGTGAGTTAAAGCAAATATTAAGCTCTATACTTGGTTTTATTGCGAAAAGTCATGCTTTTGGAGAGACACGGTGCTTGATGCATTCCATTGAATGGCAAAAAAAGAGAATTACCACATAATTTGGCTTATTGAGAAAATCATACCATGCCAAATTGGTCAGCTCATATCAGCAGAAATACCTGATGTCGCCATTGATCCAGACTTTTTTCAGATATCATCCAAAATATGTTTCATGGTCGGTGTGCATCACCATACATGTCTGTTTGAAAATGCACTAATGATATCATAGAGAATTAACTGTTGAGACTATCACTGGTTATTTCACCATTAAATAAAATTCCCATTTCAAATCATAATCGCAAATCTCATTTACACACTTAAATACAAAATTAAAATTCAAACTGAAAACGTTGCAACGCACGCAGGGTACAGCTAGTCTTTTATAAAAGTAATTGAGAGAAATTTATCATGTATATTTGAATGAGAATTAAATCTGTAGTGGTTTGCAAGTGAATAAGGCAAACCAATAATATTAATAAATAAAACAAATTTTTAGTCATATATTTGCTACCACTTTCCTATTTTAACCAGTTTTGAATTAAGTGACTCGCTCGGAAAGTGGATATCCTTCGCAGTGGTCTGATCGGACTACCTATAAAAAACCGTGTGGAGGCTTTCAGGCGTTGGATCTGATCTAACTGCCTATATAAGAAATCGTGTGGAGGCTTTCAGTTAAAGGATGGTGTTACAACATTAACTGGTAGTAAGAAAGGACAAAGAGGGTTAATAATGAAAATTGCTCCCCATATTGTATGCAACCATTGCATGATACATAGACAAGCTACAGTTGCAAAACACATCGAAGAAAAATAGCACAAGATATTAATTGATGTTGTTATTGTAATTAATTACATTAAACAGTCGTCTCTTTTCAATACTCTGTAAAGAGGTGGGTTCTGTGATTACTACATGATACCGAAGTCAGATGGCAATCACACGGCAAGAAATCCTAAAAATTTTGCATTTAAGTCTGTCACAAAGCATTCGAACTATAAAGAGTATTACATAGCAATTATATTCAACATATTGTTAAATACAGATGAATTACAAGCTTTCTCTTTTTTTCTCAATTATCACTGTTTAGTCGTAAAATTGAAAAAAAAAAGAAACTTATGCGCAAACAATTGATGAAATTTAAAAGAAATAACTGCTGATAAATTATTTCTATTACACATGCCAAAAATGTTTTTCTTTTCATCTTATTTATGGTAAGCAATAAAAGATTCAATGAATAGTCTGAAAAGGATTAATTTAATTCAAATTGAATTTGAATGACATTCAAGTAAAAAGAATAAATAATGATAGAAAATAACTCTAGTATGATTAAAATGTATTCACTTAAATGATGCTAATTATGAATGAAAAATGAGTGAAATTCACTCAAATTCGAGTTAAAAGAACCCAATCAAGTGATACATATAATCAATCAAAAACGATTGAAAATCACTCAAATTCGAGTGAAAACGACTCGCTCAAGTGATGCAGATAATCACTCAAAAACGATTGAAAATCACTCAAGTAATACTGTTAGTCAATCAAACACGATTGAATTCCCTCAAGTTCGATTGAAAATTATTCACTCAAACTAGACTGATTTCAGCTCACTCTTTGACTTGAGTGAATTTCACTCAAGATGAGAAAGCTCCTTTTTTTTCTTGATGAAAGAGGTCGAAGAGAGATAAAAGAGTGAAAAACACACAGGCTTGTTCTCTTGCTTCTCAGAATTTACGAAAGAAAATAATATAGATTTCTTGTTATTTAAAAACATCATTTCCCGTCATTTGATAAAATTGGTTGAAAACTTTACGAAAAGGTAAGAAAAATTTCCTGAAAATGAATTAAGTTATATCTGTGATCCATTTTCTTTCATATTATGAATTCCATTATTATTTTGATATTATAAATTCTATTATCCCTTTAAATGAAAAAGAACAGTTAGTTAAAAGTTTCCAGCGATGGAAACACTGCGCATTCAATTTAACTCTCTGACGTGTGAAAAATTTTGGTTATCGATTGGAAACGAATACGCCGATTTGAAAAGAAAGGTAATCAATATTTTGATTCATTTTGCATCGATCAATCCGTCTTTTCTAAATTAGTTTTCATTAAAATAAAATATCGATCTCTATTAGATCCAGACTCGCAATTCCAAATACAGATTCGAACATAGAAGCAATTCATGAGCTCTTTGCAAGCGTCACGACTTTTTACGATGTAAAGGTATTTTTCATCAAAAAAATATTTATACCCATATACATAAATAAAGCATTGTTTCATAAAATTATGTGTTGATTCTTTAACTGACATTTATGCTGTTATAATTTTTATGATGGTTTATAAGTTTGGTGCGCTATTTTAAAAAGGCGTTATTTCAATCAGTGACGTCACGACACTCTTTTAAAAGCGAATCTCAGAAAGAATTTCAATGTAACTTCGTTGACGATTAAACGAAACGTCTACTGCCTATCCAGGGGTCAACAAAATTTTACACAAGATAGGGGGTCGCAAATTAACACCACAGGTGTAAAGTAAAGTAAGTAACTGAATTTTGAATCAGTGCTACTAAAAGTAAATGATTCAACAGCTCTGGTTCTCTTGTACTTTTAAAATGTTGGCAAAATTAAAGATTCTGAAAGCTTTTAATTGTTTACTATTCTATAAAATATTTTGGAAAACCTGTTGTAATTGGCAGCTCGAGTAAAATTAAAGCCAACATTTAGTATTTTCTTTGTGAATGCTTAGCTGCTACTTACTGATTATTTTTAGATTTTAATAAATCTGACGTTGCAGTTGGACATTTGAATGCATACTCTTTACAAACAGCTGTCAGTTTACAATGCACTATGATAATTGGAGAAATTATCAACCTGACACAAGCATATTGCAACAAGCCCACATACTTTTCAGCCAATTAAAAATTTTACCATTCATTACTCAGTTGATTGCAAAATTACTTGGGCTCTCTTTGGACTAGATTCTTGATTCTCTTTTTGGACTAGATTCAAGATTTTTGGGCATTTTTTCCACTAAAAGGGCCATTACTTTACCAATATTGATCTTAAATAAAATTGTCAGATTCACCCGATTTCGTAGGAATATTCAGTCAAAAAAGGCCTTATATAGATTGCCAGATAAAATCAATATTTTATAGTCTCGCCCTTTATAGAACTGTCCGATTCACCGGAAAATCATTATTAAACCAATATAGACCCGATATAGAATTATCCGATTCAGACTATATATTTAGCCGCTATTCAACCAAGAGTTGATCTATATATAAATAATATCTGATTTACCAACAATTTTTCAACCATTATTGAGACTATATAGATTTGTACGATTCAGCCTATATTTCAGTACATTATTCAGCTTTAATGAGGGACTATATAAATTTCACCAATTCAATCAATAATTTTAGTCATAATTTAGCCTACATTTAGCCTTTGTGAAGTTTACCGAAATAATTAATATTTGATAATCATTACTTGGGGTAATTGTAATCTATAAACTAATAATAATGAGCATACAAATATCGGATAGATTAGAAAATACTGAAGCCCAATTAACCCGGTACATTGCAAAGAGCTGATTTTTCAACTAAAACTGGATTTTCAAGTTTCACAATCTCTTTAATAATACTATGATTCTGATTCAAAATGTAGTTTATTAGTTACCATAGTTTCGATGATTACAAAATGAATGAAACTTAATGATCTGCCATATCATTAAACTCTAGCGCTGTAGGGGAGAAAAAAAAAACAATGTAAAGTTCATTGTTAAGCTCAACAAACTCTCATTTTTATCACAGCTCAGAGGTCAGTAAATGAATGTCAAGGCAGCTATTCAAAATCCACTGACAGTTTGACAAATCGTTTTTGGCACCCCAGATTTCATTACAACTTAATGACTGTAGGTATATAGGTATAAGAATTTCTAATCGCGGCTGCAATGTTTATAAAGTGGTTCTATAATTATAAACTGAGATATGGAGATTAGAAATTAAATATAATCATATTTGGTATTTAGTTGACATTTGTATGCCATCTGATGCAAGATAAAGAGTAAGTGAAATTCCTGTGCGTTTTCAAACTGTAGAATAATCGTTCTTGTTTTTAATAAAGTAATTACTTTGTTTATTTGACCTCTATTTTTAAATGCAGCCTCATTGATTACTTGCTTATTTATAATTAAGGCACTTTATTTAAAAACAAAATTTTGTATTTGATGTTCGTTCTATTTTATAGTTTATTTAATAACCGCCGTTGAACAGGTGACCGAATTTTCAGTTTATATGTACCAATGTTCGTATCCTTTTAATTTTAAACCCAATTCAGAAATCAAAGGAACTCCTGTATTGGGAGAAATTTGCTTTCGCGGAGGACTTTTAGATAGAACTAACCTGAATTTGCGTTATATAGGGAGGAAAACTACGAAAACCCCTCACGGGTAGCTTGACGACAAAGAAACTCACCTATGATCCGTCTACCATTGAGGATCTGAGTGTGATTAGTGTGAGCCGAGTTCGGAATTCGTATCGATCAGTCACCTACCCGGGTCAACTACCTATGTTCAATTCCGCAGCCTTGTAATTTTGAATTCATTCCAAAAGGTATTGGTATAATTATTTGGCATTGCCATAAAGTATACTGCAGGATCAAGCATTAGTTGAAAAGCGTCTTTGTGGCGGGCTTTTGGATGGAACTAACCCGCATTTGCGTTATATGGAGAGGAAAACTATGAAAACTTGCCACGGTTAGCTTGACGGCAAGAGGACTCTAAACCATAATCCGCCTGCCACTGAGGACATTTACACGAGACAATTCGGGTATTTTTACCCCATTGACAACTGATTTTAAACACCCATCACTGCTTTTGTTTAACCCATTCGGAAGCAGCAAATTTTGACTGAAATTTTTGAAAATCAGCCGCTACGACCGTGGATCATAAATTCATAGAAAAAAAGATTGAAACTCTATGTTCTTTAAAAATTAGTTTTGACGGAAAAAACGGCGGGACTTTAGAAGCAAAAAATTTGATATTTTTTGTGGTTTTCAATGTTTTTTGGAATTTGCTTTGCCAGATTGAGAACATTGCACCCGCAAGGGTTAAAAAATTCGAGTCAGTTTAATGATTCCAAATAAAAAAATATTTATACAGACTTACCACAACCGCAAAAAATTAAAAAGCTAGCAATAAATGTTTCATGAAGCTAATGAAAATTTTAAAGGTGTCAATTTCACTTTAATTTAAGGAAATAGCTCTCCCTCTTTAATATCAAGACATTTTTCCTAAAATTTATAAATATGTTTTAATAAATATGAATTAGAGATACCAAATTGTTTGGTGAATCTTTCTCTACTACTTTCTGAATTTTTTCCGGTTGTGTCCATCCTGTTATATATTGCACTGTAGTAGACTTTCTAAACCCGATTCACGCGGATGGCCGGTAAAATACGTTATTCCGGATTTAGGTTTGTGATTTGTTGCATTAGTTTTTTTGAAATGCATTAGCTTTTTACCAATGCTAAATTGTGACACTTAACTATTTTTTTTTTTTTACCAGTTTGTTTCTAATCATTCATATACTTTCGTATTTAAAATCGATAATCCGTATCTCAGTCCTATTACTGGCTTTTACACATTCATCTGAGTGATTAATAATTGCCAAATCAATATTAAAATTGGGGTTAGGAAATGTCCTGGAGAGATTCATATACTCAACTATTACGCTTTTTGTGAAATATTTTATGGAGTGGTAGACATTTAAAAATCAAAGCTTTCAGAATATTTGATAATTTTGCCAACATTTTAAACCACGAAAGCGTTACAACAAATGCGTCATTGCAAATGAACTTTTAAATCATTTATATCTAGTGATGTGGAAAATAAGTTTAAATGAATAAGAACTAAAACAATAACTTAGCTGCCACTAGAATAAATTATAACAAAAAGTTAACATCCCTGTACTTATTGCTGACAGTTCAGATATATCAAGACGGAAAAGAGCAAAAACAATGGTAATAATGAAATTCCATTTCTAGCAATTTTTCGGGAAGAGTAAAATATCCATGGCTATCAAAATTCTTTAATGGATACAATACATCTATACAGCTGTTTCTTCTCAGAGAAAAAGTTTTTCGCACTTACTAGTTTGCCGGTAAGAAGAGATTTACGACACACAAAAACTATCTATTATTGAAATGGTTCAATTACCAGTTTTAATTTTTTTTTCTCCAGTGGTACATTTAAAGGTATTATTCATTGCTTTAAAAATTTGATTCAAATTTTTTATTCTTAGCACTATTTTTCAATAATTTGAAATATCTTACAAAAATCCACTTCAGCTCAAGTTTATAGTGGTGAAATTCATAAAATGATAGCGAAATTACCATAAATGTTTGAAAGCTTCAGTATTTTACAACAAGCGTAGTTTTTGGCAGCCATACATATACTGTGCCGTTGGTTCAGAAATAATACTGTTGAAAAACGTTTGGCTTTTTATACACTATTCATAACAAAATAATTGAGTTAACAGTCTTTATTTTCTTTAAAAGAGGATTGGTAATTTAATCCACTGGCGGTTTAGCAAAAGGGCAAAATTATGAGAATGTTTCTCTCCGATACACGATTTAACTATCTAAGAATTGGTTTTGCTATGCAGAGAAGACTGCAGGTTAAAATACGACCTTTTAATATTATTGGAAGTCATGCAGTTTAGCTTTTTATTATCGTATTTAATTTCGACTTTCTCCTCCCTTTATTACGTACTTCAAATCACATAAGCATTAATTATTGAAACAATATTAATCTACTAGCATTCCCCCAAAAAATCAGTAAATGCTTTTTTTAATATGTGCTACAGTAAGTTATTTTAAAAAAGTTACAGGGAAAACACATTTAAAATTAATAAAATAACTCTTTTATTTTCTACACTGGTAATGTAAAAAATGAAGTTTTTTTTAAAATACAGGTTAGGTATGATCATAATAAATTTAAAATTATGGCAACAATACAGTTATAAAAAATATTACGAATATGCTTTCCTGAGCTTTCCTTTTAAACTATAGTGAAAGAATACAAAATATTTAATTCTAAGTTGACAAAACTATCTTTGAAAGAAACGCGCTTAAAAGCAGCAGAATTTTCAAAAGAAAGAATAAATATAGCAATAAAGAAAACGAAGGAAATAAAAATAAAAATATGACCACCGCAGCCGACGTCTTCAGGGGGTACCGGCCTCCAAAGCCATAAAACAAAAAAAAGAACGTCGGCTTCGGTGGTCATATTTATTCTTTCTTTTGAAAATTCTACCGCTTTTAAGCGCGTTTCTTTCAAAGATAGTTTTGTCAACTTAGAATTAAATATGTTGTATTCTTTTACTATTGTATTTTTCAAATCTGGTTTTAACTGCATTTTGCACTTTTTCTTTTTTGAAAAATTATTTTGATTAATATTCTTTAAGATGCTTTCATAATATTTTAAAGCGTCAAAGGGGTTTTGTTAGATGTCTAGGTTTTATATGTTTAATTAAGTATTTTCTTTTTAGGTGAAATTTAATTCAATGCAAAGTACTATTTTCTCATGACTTTGTTTGAATTCCTTTCTGGATAGGTTTTATGTATTTCGTGTATTTTTTCCTGGACTTCTTCGGGGTACTGAGAGAGTTAATTTTGGCATTTGTCCTCTCTCTCAATAGAAAAGGTTTTGTTTTGTTACCCCCTGAAGACGTCGGCTTCGGTGGTCATATTTTTATTTCCTTCGTTTTCTTTATTGCTATATTCCTTTTAAACTATGACTTTTAAGGCTATAAAATTTACGATAAACTTATACATCTTTGTCACTACTTTTTAAATTTTTTCTAGACTGGGGCAACCTTGATAAAGTTTTAATTAATTAAGTAGCTTGGTAGTTAAAATACTTTAAATAAACGTTTACTTGTATTTTGTTATAATAAACTATACAATTTTATTAAGAATGTGGTAGCTTACCAGTCATTAAATTAAATAAATATTTTATGCCTTTAACCATCCTATTGGCATTTAAGTATTAAGATTTCAGATTCAAATCATACATTTTAATATGAAAATATTATGGTGGATAAAAAAGTTTCAGTTTAACCAAAATTAAAGTAAAACAGTCAAATCATTAAGTTACTATTTATTGATTGTCATTTTGAAAAAAGGACGTATTCCAATATATGGAACATTATCCGTTTAAACGGTTAGAACATGAAAAAAACAATTGAGACAATAATCTTGATATTGTTTTGTCAAAATGAATAGGGTGGAATGTTTTATATTTAAAGTGAGAGTAAGGCTCTAACGATTCTATTTCATTCTTCGATTTATAAATTTCATTCAGAATGATTTCACAAACCACACTACAGTTAAATAACTTTAAATTATAAAATGTTTAATAGTCATAGGTCGGTGCAACTAAGTTTTCAGCCATATTTAAAAATATTCATCTTTATAATTAGCTATTAAATTTATAGTATTTTACTTAAAATACGGAACATCATTTTTGGAAACAGCAGGTGCGAATTTTAGAAGTTACAAAGTTTAAAAAAGACTGAAGTCCCTCTTGAAGAAGAGAGAAATTTTTGATGGTTTTCCATTGATGGACCCAACAATGTACGAGTTTATAAAGAATGTATAGATTAATATACAACACTCGTCCGCTTCTTAGAAAATAACACTTAAGACAAAAAATCTTAACGAATAATAAAAATGTATTTATCACCTATTAAATAAATAATAATGTAATATCACCTAGTGTCTAATAACCGTGCCCTACTTTTCAGAAAAGCATCACTTCAGTAGTCACCTGAGTAACTTTTAAAAAAAAAATTATTGTTCAGATTATATTATTAATTTGTATAAAAGCTGTTGCGGGTAGAGATTAGCAACGCGAGAATATCTCTGATCCATACAAAAACTCTCATGAATCAGAAGAAAAAAAATTTATCCTGAGTTTTATCAGCTTAACTCAAGTAATAATACCCTACTGGCATTTTCCAAAGGTACTTAAATAAAAAAAAATTTTAAAAAATGGAGTCGGAAGAGTTTAGCGTTTAACTACGCACATAAAATTTTTTTTTTCTATTTGCAGTCGAATATAATATTTTTAAAAACAATTCTTGATAAAAGAAAAAAAAATTAAAAGCACTCCTACTATCCCCAATGAGTTGCTACATTTCAATACTTTTGTACTGATTATATTTTATCAGCCGATCCAATTATGATTTTAAAACTAGAAATCCCCAACTGCCTTTATGGAGGACTTTTTTGATGGAACTAACTCATATTGACGTTATAGTGAGAGGGAATCACCGGAAACCTGACAGCAAGGGGCCCTCTATTCGTCAACCACTGAAGATATTTTACGTCAGTACTGTGGCCGACTGCGGAATTCGTGTCCACCAGCCATCGCTGGGATTCGAACCCGGGTCACTTTTTTGGGAAATGAGCGCTCCATCCCCTGAGCCACCACGGCTCTAAAAAGCCAGATAGACAAATTGTTAGGGTTTTAAATTCTGATTAAAGTTTCACCAAAATTATATTTATTTCTAAAAACTTCTCCTTTTGTACTGTACAGTTTGAAAAATAGTTGAAAAATTCATATTTTGGATAGTCACTTTCCTGCCTGTAAATACGGAGGAAAAAATGGTAGAGAAAGATTGAAAAAAAAAAAAAAAATTAAATTTAAAAAAAAAAAAAAAAAAAAAAAATTGTTCTAAATAAATAGAATGTTTTTTGTAGTTATGATGATTTGATCTGGAATACCATGCTCTGAAAAAATATTTTTAAGTGGCAGCAAAGTCGATACATAGTTGTTTTAGGTTATTTATATTAAAGGGAAAATCCAAAGAATGTTTGATAATACTTACAGAGAAAATAATGAGCGTTCAAAAGAAGAAGAAAAATTGCCACCACTTTTTCACTTTTCTCGATATCATGGCAATACCGTTACAACATTCATGGTTTTCGCAAATTTTTAACCACTTAAAAAAAAAAAACTTTTTAAATTGAAGCAATCGGGAAATTTTGTACGCTAACAGAAATACATATTTTGCTGATTTAAATTCATAATTCTCAATTTTTTTTCTTTGTTTGCAGATTTCTTTTTTCGTATTTATATTTTATGTTTAAGACGTTTTTCACCACGATACATAAATGGTTTCAACGAAATAATTAAATTCAATTCGCTTCAAAAACTTTACCACAATTATTAAATCACCAAATTTTAATTAAATTATCTTACCTCACATGCCTGAGCCGTCAATTTAGGTATCAGGGCATCTTCGTACACCTGTTGCCTCGTAAAGGTGGGGTGAGGTAGTCGGGCACTTTTTCGAATTTCTTCCCATCTATCTTCTCCGTACACATGGACGACGTATTGGCTAAGGTTCTCGAGTATCAGACCGTACATCCCCTTAAACAAACAGGCGGAACACCTTCGGAAAATATTTATCCAAACGATCACTCTATTCAATCCATTGGATAATTAATCCCTCATTTCGAACCAATACTAAAGTTCTTCGCAAATGATTCAAAATATCAAACGATTATTTATTATGAGAAAAGTCGTAGATGAAATAACAGCCATGCTGTAAGCGAGATAAAATAATAATAATGGATGTATCAGTCCTAACACCGGATGAAGTGTTTTCTTTTTTTCAACTTCCGCGCGTCTTCTAAAATAAATTTACTTCAGCATCTATGTCGCATCATCACAAAAAAAGAACTGCTCTGTGGCTGCCGCATTTCATTTGTGAGTATATAGAAGCAGCAGCTCAGGCTTTTAATTGGATAACAGTCTCGTGACGTTTTCTAATCTCCGCCAATTGACATCCGTTCGAAATAGAGATAGAAGATGAAGAAAAAAAGTAAAGAAAAAAAAAAAAAAAGAGAGTGGTAATAAGAAAAATTTATATATTGCTTTTTTAAGTTAATATAAAAATAAACTTATTTCCAATAGTTCTATTAAAATAGTGTTTGGCACGAAACAAAAAGAACCAGTAACAAATTATTTTATTGAAATATGAATTCGATAATTTTTACATTTTTATTTTACTGGTGAAACGTTATTTAAAGGTAAAAGGAAATAAAATTTTCAGATTTTTAATGGATGGAATAAAATTTTGTAATCGAGGGATCTATATGTCTAGTGAGAAAATAGAAATTAACATAAATTTAGAACTGTAAACTGGAAATTTTAATCAGCTGTTATGGTTATTTTGATTTTTTTCACACTCCACCCATGTGTTAATTGGGACAATTGCTTTGTGTAAAATAAAGATGCGAAGAAATATTAGATAACAAAAATGCAAAACCAATTTTATATATATATATATATATATATATATATATATATATATATAAGGATTTCAAACAAGAATCTGAACAAGTTTTATGATTAATTTTTTTCCTATAGAAAACTATTTTACGGTAGTTTGTTTCAGGCTTATATTATTTGGCCCCAATTTTAATTGGTTATGAGTAGCATCTACCGAAAATTACAGCAATCGAATAAAAAATACTCATTTGTTTAGAAAAATTCATTTTGACGTAATTTTGAGGATCGAGTGAAATATATATTTTTCTTTCCAGTGGAAAAATCATTCGCCATATATATATATATATATATATATATATATGGCGAATGATTTTTCCACTGGAAAGAAAAAAAAAAAAATATATATATATATATATATATATATACATATATATATATATATATATATGGCGAATGATTTTTCCACTGGAAAGAAAAATATATATTTCACTCGATCCTCAAAATTACGTCAAAATGAATTTTTCTAAACAAATGAGTATTTTTTATTCGATTGCTGTAATTTTCGGAAGTTCAAAATGAAGATAAAACAAAGGTAAATTACAGACAAATGAAAAAAGGGGGGCGAATAATAATAATAATAAACAACTGGGGAAAGAAAAAAAATTAACTCAATTAGGTAATTAACTAAAATTAGGAGTTAATAATTTAAACTCCTAGTTACTCTCAATTTGCGCTTTTGTTTTCACAGTTTTCATATTTTGCAATCTGGCAATCTTGTTACGTAAACACTTTAAATCATTCTTGAAAAATTTCCCGTTCATGTAAGTCCATTATTTTTCGCTACTCGCTTTATAGATTTTGTTTTGCTCTGCTCTTCCTTTTTATTTTATTTTCTGTTTTTACGTGTTATTTTTGCTTATTGTGTTTTATTTTATTTGTCGTAATTTTTGTAAAAGAATTTTTTGAGTGCTTCTCACACTATTGTATTCATATATTTTGCTTTGGCTATATTGATACAATATTAGAAAGCACTCTTTATCACTCGGATATAATATCTCGGATATAATCGTGTGGGCTGATGAAAAGATTATATCTTTTATTTTCCGGTTTTTTAAAAAAACTCTTCCTTTTTTTTTTTTTTTTTTTTTTCTTTGTTAAATTCTTTTTTTTCTTTCCCCAGTTGTTTATTATTATTATTATTCGCCCCCCTTTTTTCATTTGTCTGTAATTTACCTTTGTTTTATCTTCATTTTGAACTTATTTTATGAGTTCTATTTACTTGCAGCTTATGCGCAATAAATGATACTTATTATTTTTCTCTTCTTTTCTGGTTTTTTTGTATTTATTTATTTTGCTGTATATATATATATATATATATATATATATATATATATATAATGCAAAAATTATCAATACTTTTGTATTAATAAAAGCATTAAAACTCTTTCGTTTTCATAAAATGTCTTTGGTAAAGAATAGGTGTAGAGATATTCTATTTTGAGACTCAAGGCTGAAAACATACCATTGAATTATAATTAGATTTATATTTCAAAGCAGGAGTTATTTTTAGAATCTTTCCCTTCGTCACTTCCATATTAGGAAGCATTAAATGATTTTCCTTAATGCGTAAGGTTACAAGTCTTTTTGCTCATTTTCTATTAGTATTTAATGCATGAGCAGTGGTTTTTGCATGTCTCTTGCAACATGATGTGATCCTGATAAACTGTGTCAGAATTGTCCAAGAGTGCTGTCTATCCCCCTCCAGTGTGGAGAAATGGGTGTGAGCGATTACCACCAGTAGCCTACTTTTAAATAAAGATATTTGAAGAAGTAATTTGGTTCACGACTGAATTATTTGAACTAAATACACCCATGATATCAGGGATATAGCCCAGATATTATAAGCAGGCAGGATAGTTGCTTGCGGAGGAAACTTACACATTTCTATCTTTAACGGAGGCTGGCTGCTACGTTGCGGTGTTGAAAGAATGAAGGAAGGAAAGAGGATACCACCCGATCGTCTTCACTACCTCTACCCGCCGCTAATGGAATGTTGAAGTTAGTTGGAGACATGAGAAGGACCGACCGATTTGGCTTTCGTCTGAGTCCTGCACAAGAATACGTTCTGTGTAAAAGAGAAAGAAACACCATTTACGTGCGAGAGTGATATTGAATTTATAGAGGAGCTTTTTGCTCCTTTATTAAAAGTTCCTTTCATAAAAAAGCTACTGTTAACACCAGTGATGTGCGCGTGTGAGAAATCCCGAAGAGTTATGTGAAAGTGCATTAAGTGCACGAATGATATTTTTTTTTCTCTTCGCCAAATATTCATGAAGGAGAAAAAAAATTTTTTTCTTCTTCTTCCTTCATAATTAGTAGTGATAATTTTATGATTACGTAGGTCAAGTGACCTAAATTTCTTATTATTAATAATTGAATAGAGAAATATTATTAATGATTGAATTCATTTCGTATGCCTACCTTGCTTATTTTTTTAAAAATTATATAGTAGTGTATTTATAGTGTATTTAAAATGTTTTTGAAAGAAAGAAATGTGGTTCAAACGTCAATTAAACTAATGACGGCAAACAAAATTAAGCTATTATTTAAACTTTTATTTCCCAATAATTTATCCAGATTGAATCGTAACAAAATTCTATTTTTCTTTTGAACCTAACGATGATGAATTTTCAAACAAATTGAAAGAAATTTGTAATACTTTTAATTTTTCGGAATTAGTCAAAATTACAGACATTCTTAATATTTCAAGTGAGGGAAATAAAAATGAAATTGCAAAGCATATCTTAAATAGTTTATGTGATTTTGATTACTTAAAAAATTCTATAGTAATGGAAAATCCCTCTGAAGATGAGGATGAAACTAGTCAGTTTGAATGTAAACAAATTCAAACTGATTTTGAATCACATTTACAAATTAAAACTTATGTAAATCAATTTACACAAGTTAATTTAAATTCTATGTGTACAAAAAGTAGTGTTGATAGAGATATGGTATCCTATAGTCAAAATGCTAATAATGATGTAAATAATCGAAAATCAGAAACAAAATTAATAGTTAATTTTGCAGATGTTGAAGCAGTGACTCCTATTTTTAAAGGAGATAAGTTTAATAATATTAATTCTTGGTTTGAAAATTTTGAAACCCATGCTAATTTATTTTAACTTTCGGAAATGCAAAAATTTTTATTTTATATTATTAATTAGAAGTGAAAGTTGTTTAAATTCATATGAAAAATTAAAAAATCTTTTGCTTGAAGAATTTGGTCTTAATTGTAATAGTGCAGAAATACATGCAATGTTGCAAAAAAGAAAGCAAAGATATAAGGAAACTCTTCAAGAGTATTTCCTTAAAATGATAGAAATTACTACTCAAAGTGATATGGATGACTTAGCTCTAATCACTTACATAATTCAAGGAATACCAGACCAAAGAAATAATAAATCAATTCTTTATGGAGCCAATAATCATTTTGGATTTAAACAAAAACTTAAAACTTATGAAAAAATTGAAAGTGACTTAGACAAAAAAAAATTTCAAAATAATAAAGGACCATATATGAAAAGAATAGAAAACCCAAAACATGACATTAAGTGCTTTAAGTGTAATACACCAGGACATAAAGCTCCGACTTGTCCTAAAAATAAAAATGTAACCCCGAATGTGACAAAACACAAAATACATCATACAACACAGGAGATCCCAATAAATTAATGTAAATATTGCTCGAAGAAAAGACTTTTGAATCAATTTCACATGGGCTCCTCGTGTGTAAACAACCCTAATAGTGTTGTTGAAGTAAACGTCCAAAATATGACAAATATACAATAGCAATTAATAATATCCGGATATAAAGTGAATGATAAATACCTAAATGGATATAAAGTTGTAAACAAAAACCTAAATGGATATACTGTTGAAAATAAATACCTCCAACGTCCTCCATACAAGTACCTCCAACGGATATACTGTTGAAAATAAATACCTTGGGACGTCCAAAAACAAAACAAAATAAAAATGTTTCAGTAAAAGTAAATATTGAAAAAAATAATGTAAAGGGTAACAAAAAGAAAAGGAAAACAGGAAAAAGAAAGAATGTCCAAAAATTTCAAATGATTCGAAGATAGATCTAGGTAATGGATGCATACATTATGAGGTCAACATCGACGAAAAAATAAAAAATGAGAACAAAATAGAAAATGTGGACTTAAAAGAAATTTTAAAAAGTTATGATGATATTTTTGCAAAACATAAACATGATGTGGGAGAAATCAGAATAGAACCACAGAGAGTCAGGTTAACCTCATATTTACCTACATCTCTAAGGCCGTACAAAACATCCCCTAAACAACAACAGGAAATTGATTTGCAAATAGAAGAATTGTTAAAAAATAACATTATAAAGGAAAGTTCACCCCTTTATGTTGCCCCTGTAACTTCAGTCTTTAAAAAAGATGAAAATAAAAAGAGTCGTTTATATGTTGACTTTAGGAAATGAAGTAAAATTACAAAAACAGATTCTGAACCTCAACCTTTAATACAGTCTTTAATTGAAAAATTGTCTAATAGTAGTTATTATTCTAAAATAGATTTATCACAGGGATATCATCATGTTCGTATTCATCCTGATGACACTGAGAAATTAGCATTCGCTACTCACAACGGTCTATTTGAATACTTTAAGATTACCTTTTGGCTGGAAAAATGTACCAAGCATCTTTCAACGTACAATTCGTAGAATTTTAAATAAACATAAAATTAAATTTGCTGCAAACTATTTTGATGATATCATTATATTTTCTAATTCTTATGATGAACATTCAACCCATCTTAAAAAGATTTTTGATATTTGTAAACAAGAAAACTTGAAATTAAAACTTTCAAAATGTTAATTTTTGCAGAAAGAAATAGAATTTTTAGGATATGAAATAAGCAATGGGATTGTATCATCAGATAACCATAATATTGAGGTGATTAAAAAATTAATGCCCCCTGAAAATATAAAATCATTGCAAAGATTTCTTGGATCAATAAATGTTTACAATAAATTTATTGATGGTTATTCGACATCCTTTGAATAACTTGTTAAAGAAAGAAGTAAAATGGGTGTGGTCAGAAAAATGTCAACAATCTTTTGAACTTTTAAAAAATGCTTTTATTTGTAAACCAATATTGAAAATTTTTAATCCGAATCATGAATGTCATCTTTTTATTGATGCATCGTTAGTTGGAATTGGTGCTGTGTTAAAACAGACAGATGAATGTGGTGTATTGCATCCTGTAACTTTTCATTCTCGTTCCTTAAGGGATTATGAAAAAAACATGCAATTACAGAACTTGAATGTCTTGCTATAGTAGATTCTTTAAATAATTCCATCGTTACCTGTTTGGCCAAAAATTCACCATACATACTGACCATGCAGCTTTAGTTTGGCTGAAAAATTTTAAAAATTTAAAAGGTAGATTATTTAGATGGTCATAATTGTTAATTATGTATGAATATGATATTAAATACACAAAAAGTTCTACTAATTTTAAAGCAGATTGGCTTTCGAAATATGCAACACATTCACTTGTCAAAATTAATAGTAATAATAATAATGTCCATGTTTCACATTTGTTAAAATTGAGTGAAATAACTGAAGCTCAAAGGAAAGATAACTTACAAGGTAATTTTGTTGATATCAATAATGTTTTATGTGTACGTAAGAAAAATTTTACTAAAGTAGTTGTTCCATTTTCGTTGAGATTAAAACTTCTGCAAATTACTCATGATAAATTTAATCATCCAGGAGTGTAAAAAATGATTAACTTAATACCCCCTGTTTATTATTGGAATAACATAATTTCAGATATAAAAAAAAATTGTAAACATTGTCACACGTGCCAACTAAATAAAAAACTGCGACAAAAAAGATTTGGATTATTACAATCCTTACCCCATGTGAATCAGTCTTTTGACTTAATAGCAATAGATAGTGTTGGTAGGTACAAAAAATATTTAACTTTAATTATTGACCACCTAACACTATATATTTGGGCTTTTGCGTCAAAATCCATTAGTTCAGAAACTTACACTAATTTTTTACATAAAATTTTTCAAAATCAAATCCCTAAATCCTTGTTGAGTTATAGAAACGCTGCCTTTACTTCATCTCATTTTAAAAAAATTTTGAAACATAATAAGATTCAACAATTATTGACAACTGCACATCATCCGCAGTCTAATGGCAAGGTAGAACGCCTTGGTCAAACAATAATTACGTGTTTAAAATGTAAAATTAATGAAAAACCTACTAAAACTCCCTGGCCTACTTTGTTAAAAGATATAGTTAATACTTATAACTTAACTCCCCATTCTGCAATAAAATTTCCACCTGCATACCTCATGCATGGTAGACTCCCCTATGAAAATCCCATAAAGGAAGAAATCTATCCACCTGTTGAGGAAGCTAAAAAATAGCAATTCAAAGAACTAAAGAATATCATGAAAGAAATAAAATTTATTATGATGTTGGATTTTTAGATATGGACTTTAAAACTGATGAATTAGTTATGTTTGAAGAATTTACTTATCCTAATACGAGGAAGTTGTCACCTCCTTTTAGTGGACCGTATAAAATTCTTCAAACAATTTCAGAAACTAATTACAAAATAAATAAAAAGAATAGTTTAAGTAAACGAAATTTTGAAATAGTACATGTATCAAAGTTTAGGAAATATCACAGCCCATAAATGTTGAAATTAAATCATGAATAGTGTCCAAAACAAAAGAAAATTGTTTTTACTTTCTTCAACGGAAGAAGTAAAACCTTTTCTTGGGGGAGATCCGAATCGCGTGTTAAGATGTTTACCTCAGCATCATTTGGATGTGAGGGCGATGAAAGTTGAACTTTTTTTTTCTCAACAAGTTGAGAAAAGTATTATAAACTATTTTTGTACTGACCCGTTTGGATCTCGCAATATCACTATGCTTCAGGAAATTCTGTTTTCCTTCATTTTAACGCGGAATACAGATTTTCATCAAGTAAATAACCCCTTTAACCATACAGAATCTTAAATTCTGATTAAAGACACTTGTTGTCCAGTTCGTTTGCATAAAAATTTTGTATATTTTGGGTGAAAATTTTTTTTGAAAATTTTAGTAGAATAGTTATATAAACATGTTTCATTTTTCTTTCTGTTTAGTTGCCTGAACAGATAAATTGCATTATCACGTTGTTATTTTTGTCATTGTAAATAATTGTTTTTTTACGCATAATTGAAAATTTTTTATTTGTAGTAGGGAAAAGGACCATCGTACCAACCTAAATATTAAAAATTTAAAGTATTCAATTTTTTTTTATTTTGGCTAACCAAAACTTCTTTTTTTTTTTGGAGGGGGATGTAACACAAAAATTATAATTACTTTTGTATTAATAAAAGCATTAAAACTCTTTCGTTTTCATAAAATGTCTTTGGTAAAGAATAGGTGTAGAGATATTCTATTTTGGGACTCAAGGTTGAAAACATACCATTGAATTATAATTAGATTTATATTTCAAAGCAGGAGTTATTTTTAGAATCTTTCCCTTCGTCACTTCCATATTAGGAAGCATTAAATGATTTTCCTTAATGCGTAAGGTTACAAGACTGAGCCTTTTTACTTATTTTCTATTAGTATTTAATGCAAGAGTAGTGGTTTTTGCGTGTCTCTTGCAGCATGATGTGATCCTGATAAACTGTGTAAGAATTGTCCAAGAGTGCTGTCTATCCCCCTCCAGTGTGGAGAAATGGGTGTGAGCGATTACCACCAACAGTCTACTTATAAATAAAGATATTTGAAGAAGTATTTTGGTTCACGACTGAACCAAAATACTTCTTCAAATATACATATATATATATATATATTTGATATATTTGATATATATATATATATATATAGCACAAAAAACAAAGAGAAAAAAAAGAGAAAAACAAGGAAAATTAATATTAACTGCGCATAAGCTGCAAGTATATAGAACTCATAAAATAAGCTAAAAAATTGAGAAAAAATGGAGGGAAAAAAATATTAAAAATCCGGAAAACAAAATAAAGAAAGGATATACTCTCTTCATCAGCTCACACGCTCACACGATTATATCCGCAAAAAGGAGGGCTTTCTAATATTGTATCAATATAGCCAAAGCAAAATAAATCAATACAATAGTGAGCTGATGAAGAGATTATATCCTTTCTTTATTTTGTTTTCCGGATTTTTTAGTTTTTTTTCCCTCCATTTTTTCTCAATTTTTTAGCTTTTATATATATATATATATATATATATATATATATATATATATATCCGAAGTGGAATTCTAGCGTTGGCTGGTCGTTACGAATTTCTAAATGATCACAGTGTTGACGTAAAATATCGTTAGTTGTGAATGGATTATGGGTGGTTATGGTTAGAATCACCATGCCATCGATCGTCTAACCACGGGAGATTTTCGTGGTTTTCTTCTCCATGTAACTCAAATGAGGGGATGTTCCATCAAAAAGTTCTCCACGAAGGCTGGCTTGTCTCAATGCTTAGTCCAGGAGTCCCCTTGTCTCCTGGATAAAGTTTAAAATTGCAAGTCTACAGAGTTGAACAATGGTAGTCGTAAACTCGGCATCGCTATTCAACACTGGTTATAAAGTAAAATAAAAAAAAGGACCAAACTGAAAGAATACTGATCATACAAAAAAGAAGAAAAACATACAAAGTTCCATCTGAGTATTTTTTTCTTATCGTGTTTATTTTTGGTCTCGGGTTTCATATTTTTTGAAAATTTATTTATTAATTTTTTTAAATCAAAATTTACACAGCCAGCCACTATCTGAACATTTCATAATAATATTTACTCGTCACAAATTTATATTTTATTAACATGTCATGAAAATCAATTCCCTCAACACCTTTTAAAAAAAAATCAGTTCCAATTTTTTTTTTAAAATTTTGATCGCTTCATTCAGATTTTCAAAGCAGGTTTAAATTGTGTCGGGGATTTCCAAAATAACCTGTCGTTAATCACTTTTCTGAAGTCCTAATCATATAACATGAATATAATTTAATTATATAACTCTGATTTTAATTTCTCTTTAAACAATTTAATCTAACTAAGCATTTTTGCTTGCTGCATTTTTTAAAACCCATTATTTAGAATAAATTTTTGAAAAAGTTTTAATTTGTTGCAAAACCAGTCAAATCAATATATATATATATATATATATATATATATATATATATATATATTAAAAAAAAAATTTAATTGTCCCCTTTCTCTACTTGACCCGGCCTCTTTAAATTGAATTTTAAAACACACTGTCTTCATGCATTTTAAACCCAAAGAATCTTTAAAAATTATGACTGTTTCTGTTAATGTAACATAATGGCTGAAGAAATCATCTTGCTTTAAACCAAACAGATATTAGTAATCGCTAAACAAAACTCTATTCCACAAAATTAAATGTATTGGTAGTTTTAAATTTTTTTAAAATGCAGACACCATTATAGTAAAACGCTTGTACGCATTAGATATTACCCATTGTGCTTAATGAGTTACCTTTCAAGTTTGCAAATTTTCTTAGCTTTTTGTAAAAATATATTCCAGTGGTAGCTAAGTTAATGTTTTAATGCATTATTTTTTATTTATTAAAAATTAATTTCCACTCCACTACATATAAATGATGTAAGAGTTCATAAATAACGTCACTTTGCTCCAGTTCATCCGTAGTAAGACGCTTTAAAATGTTAGCAAAATTGCCTAAAATTTTGATAGCTTTGGTTTTAAATATTTACCACTCTATAAAATACTTTACAGAAAGCGTAGTAGTTGGCAGGCCCTTACGCTCTTAAAAACAGTTCTTTCTTAGTGGTAGGAAAAATGCCAATTCAATTGAAAGGTGGTTTTTCTTTAAAATCTGACCAATACTTGAAAATAATTTCAGAGAACAAGGTCTATATATACGTTGGAATTATTTAATTGCAATGGTAGTCTAAATAAATGTTGGTACCACGTTCATAATCAACACTAAACCAACTACTCTTGCATGTGACCAACATTTGAATACGTAAATTTTATCGCATTAAATATAAAATCTTGTGGAAAATCTGAAAGAGTTAATAGGCATGCGATAGTCATTTTTCTGAAAATTACCTACCCCGCTAATTATTAAAATTATTGCATGCTAATAATTAATACCAAGATAGCTAAGTTCGTATCAAAAAGTAAAATTTATGTATTAAAATAAGAGGCACAGTATAACTTTAGTTACATATGTATGTAAGAGAACTGAACACATATCTACTAAATTATTTATATTTATGGGAACAACGGATGAGATATTTACTTAAAAATTTGATCGGAAACGAAATAGTTTTGCTACCACTTTTCAAACATTTGTTACATAGAAGTTTGTAAAACGTGCTTTTACCAGATCCGCATATAGTAATCAGTTAAAATTAATGAATCACTTAAGCGAACTAAATATTGAAGTTGTTTGGTTACATTAGAATAAATAAATGCATTGAAACTATATATTAATCACTTCATTTCTTAGCTAGTTCTGATAGTCAAAATATTGTGTTACGCCTTAAAATAAACAAAAAAGGTAATAAATCTCTTGCCACTAATTTATTTTCAATTGGATTCCAAATTGATTGCTTTTTACCGAAAATGAAGGAAGACCGAAAATAATTAACTGTTTACTATCATAACAGATCGTTTTATAGGAAGTTTATTAAAAGGTATGCAGAGATGGGCATTTGTCATTCAGAATAATGAATAAAGAATGATGAATAATTATTCAAACTCTGAATAATGAATAAAGATTTATTCATTAGTCAGAAATATTTTGAATAAAGAATAAATCATTCATTATTCTTTATTCAGTATCCTTTATTCATTAGTCAAGAATAACTGAATAATTTCACTGGTCAACAAAAATGGGTACGGAATACTCTGACTACGATTATGACAACTACAAATAAAGCGTTAATCCTTTTCAAGTATATTTATATAATGGTTGAGGAAATTTACTTTTGTCTAACATAATGCATACTTTTGAGAAATGGTTACATGGCAAAAAAGCGTTTAATTTTTTAAGTTAAAATTTTATTTAAAAATTTAAAATAAGATTATCGTTTGCTTTCAAAAACTATAAGAAATTGTGTTTTATAGATTTTAGAACAAAATTTTAAAATGAACTTAAGTAACTAAACTGTTATAAACCTACTTTTTAGCACAAATAAGTATGTTAGGCTGGAGTAAGTTAAAATAACATAAAAATAATTATTCATACTTGTCTTAGTTTTATAGTTAAATTCTTAAAATAAGACGTTTCAGAGCAAACGATGTTTTGCATCTCGTTATAGACAAAGACATATCGATTGCATTTCTCGCTGGTTATTCAAAATTTTATTCAGAAAAATTTGTCATGACTAATGAGTTTATTCATCAATCATTATTCAAAATTTTTTATACATTTGCATAATGAATGATGAATAATGACTAAATTTTCATATGAATAATCATTCAGAATAAATTTATTCTGAATAAATTTAGTCATGAATAAAATTTTCGTGAATGATGCCCATCACTGATAGGCATGTTATATATGATTAGAAGGTTTTCAAATAGATGCCATGATTTATTTTGAATCTATGTTCGTGGTATGTATCAATTTTACACAAATGTCATCACGTGAAATTTAATACCGTGAGATACATCATCAATGATTTGGAGGCCTTAATACCTTTTAAAAGCTTATAATAAAATAAATCGTTTAGTGAAATTTGTTAAGAAAACGAACACGCACTCTTTCAAAGAAAACATCAGCCACAGAATCCCGAGAATCTCTAATTACCGATTTTTTTCTCCCTTTTCTGTTTTTATTTCACCCTCCCTTTTGGGACAGGGTGGTCGCTGGATTTGATGAGAGTTTCCCCGCTCTCTCTCTCTCTCTACAAATTCTCTATGGCATTTGTCTATGTCGCCTGCTTGACGACTCCGCAAACGATTTCGAGAAATTGAAATTCTTAGATGCAGGCGACTTCGTTTCTTCGTTTGCAGGCAACTTTTTTTTCTTCTTGTTTTTTTTATTTTAAATCCTATAAGATTATTCGAAACTTTCTTCACTCTTCTTTCTCCTCGAATGGGATTGGGAATTCCGTCATTCCTGTTGCTCGTAATGTATTATTGATTTATACTTAATGAAAACAGCATGCAAAATAGTACGAAAAAGTTGAAAAAATTTCATTATTAAATAATTTAATTAGTATCGACTGAGTTCCGAAATTTTATTTTTCTAATAAATTAAAATAAACAAATACATGAAAACTGCGTTCCGAATAATTCTGCATATTATCAAAAATAAAATATTTTTATTATTTTTACCAATTTGAAGACTGATTGCCGATTTTCTTGCATACCCATTCATTGATTCGCCTTTATTGAAAAAGCTTACTTAACTTTTTACTAGCTTATCTATTCCCTTAATAACTTTTATTTTTTTAGAAAAAAAAGCTTATTTACTAGCTCACCCTTCACTTATATTTAAAAATTGATTCCCTTATTCATTAGCTCATCCAATAAGGGATTTGTGCTTTTATTTAAAAACTGATTTACCAATTTCCTAGCTCAATTTTTCATCGATTCGCTTTTATTAAAAAACTTATTCACTGATTCGTTTGTATTCAAAAACAAATTTACCGATTTCCTAGCTCACCCATTCACTTTTATTTAAATACAAATGATTTGCTGATTCACTGATTCAGTTATTTACAGATTTGTTTTCCTTTCTTTTTCTTGTTACATCGCCCATTCATTTACTAATTATGTTACTATATCAAGAATCATTATATCTTTTAATAACTTAAATAAGATTGAGCTATAGCCTCTTAAAAATTTTATATAATATGACTAAGCATAATGGTCTGGAAGTTGCTAAAAACTGTTTTAAAGTGGTAGCTACATTTTAAAAAAATGTGTTGACTTGGAAAAATTCACAATTAAGAAAAATATTTTCATTTCGTTTATCGCGGTGTGAAAATTTCAAAACTCATTTTATAAAACTGACGACCGGCCTGTGTAGGGGTTAGGGAACTGACCTTGCATCAGAAAGGTTCAGGGTTCGAGTCCCGGGCAAGACATGGATGTTCTATCCTTCTCTGTACCATATGTCCTTAATGTGGGAGCAACGTTGGCCCACCTTATATGGTGCCCCTGAAAAAGTGGCCAACAAATCTGCCCTTCAAATGCCTGCATGACGAAAGATCATTCTCCAGGTGTGCGTTGGAAAAAAAGTTATAAAACTAAATGGGAAGTAAACTTTATGAAAGCAGTCTTGAGAAAAAGTTCACCACCACTTTTTTATTTTTCTAAGTTGTATATATATATTGTGTTTGGGGATATGCGCTGATGTGTTCCCAAAGATGATCTTCATATCTTAACTCAAGACTAACATCATCAGAGATGCCAACTGCTCCGGACGCGCCATAATAATTTAAAAAACGGTAAACAACTGCAGACTAAAATTTGCAAATATTGTATTATTTTATTTTACTTTTTAAACGGTGCATCATGACTTAATTGGTTTTTTTTTTGCTTTTATTAAAATTAAACTGGGTGCCTGGGCCGCGCAGCGGCCCCTAACCCATTCATCATAAAATATGTACAGTGTGTAAAAACATTTTTGATTTTGCAACATTTGACTTAATTGGAATTAGAGATGTCCAATATTTTCTGGAACAGGTATTTGGAACCTGTTATTTAATCATACCTGTTATAAAAATAATAGGTTACTCCCAAAGGCCTGTTCCAAAATACTAGGCAAAAATTTTAATTCAATTATCTTGGCAAAAATTTATTTTTCTACTTTTTTTAAAATGTTAAACTTTTTTTTTTTTTTTTTTTGGCAATCTTTGTACAGTTTATAATAATAAAAAAAATCACGTTTTATTTATTATTACAGGGCCGTAGCCAGACATTGCGAGGGTCTATAAAAATTATAATACTAGAAATACAAAACTTAAGTTTTGTATTTCTAGTATTATAATTTTTTTTAAAACTGTTTTAAATCTAATAATTTCACGAGTAACTTTGCTAAAATCAAATGAATTATTCTAAAAATGTTTGTATATAGCTTATTTTCTCTAGTTCAATAGTTAATATTTCTATATATAGTTTTTTTTTTTTTTTTTTTCATATTGCGTGGTGTCACTAGAACTGCATTCAAAAACCATGCCTAGGCAGTCTTGTATAGGTTTGGGAAAAAATTAACAAATACCGCCTATGAAACGTGAGCCACACTATGAATTCCCCCCCCCCACCCCTTCTCGTGTCTTGAAAACTTTGAACTCACCTTTTTTTGAAAGGGGAGAAGCACAACCTTTGCTGGGGAAGATTTTTATTTATTATTAGATATTTTATGCTGCTATCTATAATATATATATATATATATATATATATATATATATATATATATATATATATATATATATATATATATATATATATTAAGGTTAACCCTAAATATGCTAATTAGCTAGCATTAAATATTATACAGAATCGAACCAGACACAAAAACTGTTTTACTTGAATAACAATATCTTTTATTCAACAAATTTTGATTTGGAGGGTGAGTCACTATCTGTAAAGTATGGTCCCGACAATTTAAGCAAAAAAGCGGTCGTTTAAATCCTAAGTTTAAGTACAATTAGTATTATTATTCACTTTTTTTTCAGTTTATCGCCATATCTCAAGAAATTTTAAAGCTAGTTGGAAATATTGATCACATAATTATAAAATTTATTTATCCAAAGAAAATTGAATGTAAAAATTTATTTTAAATAATTATTTATTATTGTTTCTTATTTATAATTAGAAGAAAACTAAAATATAAGCTATGTAAGTTTTACATCATTTTAACTGTGTAATTTTAAAATGCGAAATTCGAACATTATTGATCAAATCGTTTCTAAGTTAAAAAATTTCAAAAAGACTTGACTTCATTTGAATTTTGCATTGTGTCATTTAAAATTGCATAGTTTAAAATGATACATGAGTTAATGTGCATTGGTATTCAAAATTGTTTCAACCATTATTAAACAAATTAGTATAAATAAAGAAATAATTTCAAAAAGATTACATTGTATTTCCCTTAGTTAAACGAATTTTATAATAATGAATAAAATGTTTTTAATTCGTTTAATTTTTTTGTTGTTTTTTTTTGTTGCATGGAATACGTAAAAAGTAAAATTAACAAGCCCAAATAGAATTAAAAGGAAAAACAAATATCCCAAATTCATCGAACAAACGATCGGTTTAGTCAAAGAATGTATTTTATTATACGTACACTTAAAACGTGAAAATCCAATCAATAGAACAAAATTTTTTCAACAGTCTTTTTCCCCCCTCCCTGTAAGTGTAAACATGATATTTCTAAACTTAAAAGCAATTTATAGACTTTTAAAAACTTTTTACTTGTATCAGCAAGAATTAAAAACTTCTCGCGTGAGTAGCATACGTTGCAGTTCATTTATGTCGCACAAAAGCTGCACAATGGGCTATTGGCGACGGTTTGGGAAGTATCCCTGAGGATGATCTGAAGACATGCCATCACAATTTTGATGATCCTCTGCAGAGGGGATGTCCTCCCCGCTTCGGTAGCCCGACGACCTGCGCGCGAATTGGAGCACTTTACGGTAAAACAGTTTAACGAGGACCCGTACCGCACACCCTCGGTCTCTACGCAGACTGATCCAAGTGGTCACCCACCCGCACACTGACGGCAGCCAGTGATGCTTGACTTCGGTGATCTGATGGGAACCGTGTAGCAGAATTGAACGATCAGTCCACTGCGGGTAGCATACGATTAGTTTTGTAACGTATATGTGAAATCATGGTAAATCTCAATTTCTGTGTTTTCATAGTCTAAAAAATAAAAGAGCTGTAATAGAAGTCATAAAATTAAGTTCTAATAAAACTAGATGTCGTTCTATAAACTTAAATATTAATTCCAATCATAAATTAATAATAGTACTTAAATTTCGTTTCGTTAAAATTATTTTGCGTTCGAAGTAAATCATTAAATGCCTTTTTTTTTCCCTCCTAAGAAAATGATTATTCTGCAATTATATTGTTAAAACACATTTAGGGTGTCTTAAATTTCTTAATAAAAAATAGCCTTTCTAAGGTTTAAATAAAAAAAAATATAAAAAAAAATTGAAAATTATTGATAGTCAACTGCTAGTTCCCCCCCCTTGTGGTTCCACTTCTGTGTCTTAACAATCTATTATTAATATATTAATAAAACTACCACCTAATATTTTAAACATGCTCTATCGGAACAGCTTGTTATTTTTATCACAGGCTAGTATTTTGGAACAGGCGATATTTTTTCACAGCTAGTATTTTTGGAACAGGCGATATTTTGTCACAGGCTAGTATTTTGGAACAGGCGATATTTTTTAACAGCTAGTATTTTGGAACAGGCGATATTTTTGTCACAGCTAGTATTTTGGAACAGGCGATATTTTTTCACAGCTAGTATTTTGGAACAGGTGATATTTTGTCACTGCCTAGTATTTTGGAACAGGTGATATTTTTTAACAGCTAGTATTTTAGAACAGGCGATATTTTTTCACAGCTAGTATTTTGGAACAGATGGTATTTTGTCACAGCCTTTCCTACTATTTTGCAGTTTAAGCTAATTTGCAACAATGCCGGTCACGGTGACCTGTCTTCCATGCCCTTTGGGTTTTCGGGCATATGGGGGGGGGGGCAGGTTGTTTATAATTGCATTTTCCTTATTTCCTATTTCCATGTTTCCTACAAGTTAAATAGAAAAAAAAAATTCACGAAATTTTCCTAGAAAATATGAGTCTTATTGTTTAATTTCTTCTCTCCTATGTCTTACACTCCTCTTTTGCATTTTTTTGTTTTCAAGCAATAAATATTTTTACTTTTTATTTCAATATAAAAAGGGTTTGTTAAAATTATTAAAACTATATTTAGTATGTTCTAGATATCTTAGTATGTTTAGTATATTCTATTCAAGCTATATTTAAACACTATATTTTCTTTATATGCAAGCTATATTATCAAACACTATATTTTTCTCCCTATCTTTAATCCTTTTGCACTCCGTATACTTTAATATGGTGAACTTATGTATATATAAATACGAAATCATTTAAACTACATAGTACAATATTTTTATATAATTTCTGAAATTCCTAAAAAAATCTAGTTATTAATTATTAAGATATAAAAATTTTAAGTTTTAGAGTTGTGACTTTCGATGTTTAAGCAGATGACGAAGCATAAAGGGTAGTACAATAGTACAGAGAGAGGATGAAGAGTAGTAGAACAATATGTAAATATTTTTTTTCCGTGTTAATCTATCAAATGATATTTCGTGAATGATAAAATAACTGTTATTTATTTTATCTACTGAAATAGAAACGTAAATGAAACTAATGAAAGGAAAAAAATGAGAAATAATTCCTAACCTTTAGCCAAAGGAAGCCTAAAGTTAGCGATTAAGGACTCTAAAACTAATTACATCGCTATTATTTTTATTAGAAACCTATTTTAGGAAGTTAAGTAATGAAGTTTTAGGTAATTAAATTTTTAAATTTTATACATTTAATAAAAAATTCAGAATATTTTGTTTGAAATAGTGAATTGTTTACAATAGAGTAACTGTGGCCTGCATTTACTTGAAAGTGCTCCACATTTTTTTTTATTGGTTCTTTTTGCGGCCTACTGTGTTTACTGCATTAATTACAATCGTCTTTTGGGGGACATCTAACCAAGGAGTTTTACTTGGAGAATCCAGGCACCTCTTTACGCCTTTGGCCCCCCACCTCCCTAGCTTTCGCTGCGGGTTTCTTTTTCGGCTTTCGTTTTCGAGGTCGACCGTGACCTTCGAGGTTGCGAATTGACTCTCATCAGTAGTTATTTGTTGTGGTAATTCAATCAATGTTCTACGTGAAGAGTGATTTGTTATTTCGCTGAATTTCGTCCACTCGCATACAAATAGATGTCTCTCTGGCATTGCCTATTATTTTGTTGCTTAAAAGATTTATTCATTTTGAATTTTTGAAGAAAATAAATAATATATTTTTAAATGATAATATTCAGTAGGAAAAGAAAAAAAATCTATTACAGTTAATTGGGTGAATTTTCGTCCCTTAATAGTTTGAATTTTACTTGATATAAAAATTATCATTAAAGGCTACAAAGTTTGTAATGTTTTTAAATTAATGTGCTAATTGTTTTAAAAGGAAAATATTAATCAAATAATCCAAGAAAAGTTTTGAATTGTTATAAAAAGGCTTGTTTCTTTAAAACTTATGCTAAATTCGTATACTGGTGTTTATTTTGAATAGTTAATTTTTTTTTAGAAATGCTTAAAAAAATATCGGATTATGCTCTAGTTGTATTTAATTTGTTAAATGTTTTAGCTCGTGCAAATTGGTAAAACTGAATCAATTACATTTTGGTAAACATATATTTTTTTTTAGTTTAAAACTATAAAATGATGTTATTCGAATTATTTAAAAAGTTGCATTGAACTAGGTTGCAATGCATGCACAGTTAGACTACTTTTAGGTATTTAAGTAAATTAAATTATAAATTACCTTCAGTAAAATTCACTAAATTTATTATGTCTGAAAATATAAATAATTTTACGAAAGTGGCATTAGAATGAAGTGATTAGTTAACAAAGGGATCGTAATAATAATCACAAAACAAATCTTTGGGGAATTGTAGTTAGGGGGTTAAACGAAGGAGAGAATATATTTAAATTAAGCGAGTACCTTCAGATCTGGAAAAACGATCTGTTCCGCAAAAAGAAACGACGATGGTTGCGAAGTAATCATGGGGGCTGGTGAGCGGCAGCAAATAGGGGCCCCTGCCAAAATTATAGGAGTTAAAAAAAAGAGTAATTTAAACACAACTTTGTTTACTAGATATTCGATTTCACGAATGATTTAAAATTAATCAGCTTTATTTATATATTTAAACTTACAAATTTTGTTACGCAACTAGAACCTCTATATATTTTGATTTAACAATAATGTTATGCAATGTTGTTTTAAATTCAGAATTTAAATTTTTTGAATTTCTGATTTGTCTAAATCTATATTTTAAGTTCTATTAATTTTTTCGTTTTGTAAAATGAAAAAAAATGTTGGCTATATTTTCTCATATAGAAAATGTAATGTCTAATCTCTAAATTGTTTTGATTTAAAAATTATGATACGCAATGTTGTGTTTAAATTCAGTGATTAATTTTTTTAAAATTTCTAACTTGTCTATATCTGTATTTTAAGTTCTATTTCTTTTTTCTTTGTAAAATGAAAAAAAAAAAAAAAAAAAAAAAATTGTTGGCTAAATTTTCTCATATAGAGAATGTAATGTCTGACTTTTAAATTGTTTTGATTTAACAATAATGTTATGCAATGTTGTGTTTTAAATTCAGAATTTAAATTTTTTGAATTTCTGATTTGTCTAAATCTGTATTTTAAGTTCTATAAATTTTTTCTTTTTGTAAAATGAAAAAAACGTTGGCTATATTTTCTCATATAGAGAATGTTATGTCTAATCTCTGAATTGTTTTGATTTAAAAATAATGCTACGCAGTGATCTGCTTAAATTCAGAAATTTAATATTTTTTTAATTTCTATTTTGTCTGTATCTGTATTTTAAGTTCTCTTTCTTTTTTCTTTTTGTGAAATTATAAAAAATGTTGGCTATATCTTCTCATGTAGAGAATGTAATATCTGACTTAATTGTTTTGATTTAACAATAATGTTATGCAATGTTGCGTTTTAAATTCAGATATTAAATTTTTTTAATTTCAAATTTGCCTCAATATTTATGAAGTATTTTATTCCATTTAGACAATTTTATTCCATTTTTTTCCTCTTGTGGAAATGAAAATATTCTAGTTATATCGTCAAAAGAATGTAATAGGGGACTCCTAAATTCTTTTTTATTTAGAAACAATAACTCTTGCAATAACTTTTTTTAGTTCCCTAAGCTTTCTAAATTATTTAATGATTGTTAAAAAAGATGCAAATTTTGCAAAATAATTTTTTCGCTGTCACTTATTTCTCCTTACAATGCATTGGAAAAGGGCTATATTTCGTAAAGAAAACTATTGTTTCTATTATTATTCATTATATTTGATTACACTAACAAAAATGTTTTTGAAATTTTTTCGAATGTAAGAAATTAATTCTGAATGATATCTTTTGAACTGCCTGCTCTTCTAAAGTATAATCATAAAAAGAAAAAACTATATATACATAAAAAAGGATGTAACATGGTTTTTTCTGAATTCAAACAATGGAGAATAAAAGAGAAATTAATATATAATTGCTTTCATATTGTTTAAAAATTAATTCTAAAAAACCTTCGCTATATTTTCTTTCCCATAAAAAAAAATACTTTTCCTAATAATATTGTCAAATTAATAGAAAAATATGTATCTGTTACAAAAATACTTGCCATTTTAAACTATCTTTCAAGTGTAAAAAAGTTTATGATTTTTTTCTAAGACCTGTTATTTTGGAACAGGTATTTGGAACAGGTATTATTTTGTATTGTAACAGCTGGAACCTGTTATTTGAAAATATCTGTTATTGCCCATCACTAATTGGAATCAAGTGGCGAATTATATAAGCTTTTGAATTATTTAGAAATAGTGGTAGATAAAAACCTAATAAATCGAATTTATTATATTAGACTAGGAATCATGCATATACCACTCGAAAATATTTATTTTCTGTCCGGAGCATCATTAAAGACTTGATTTTTAGTTGCAACATTCTTCAACTTTTTTGAAACATTCGACATTTGTGACTGTACAGTTTCAACGAATTGGTAAGTGACGACACCGAGATTTTCATCATTCCCAGTACTGACGTGTAACTTGGATCTAAAAAGTATAATAGTGGAAAATACTAAATGAATGCTCGGTATCTTAAATTATCGTATGAATAAAGCGAAGGACGGGGGTGTATCCAAAGCTGTCCAATCTGCTGATTTTCGTGAGACATTTTCTTTTTAGTTATAGAGGGGTAACAAACTGCCGATGTAATTATTTTTCCAGTTTGTTTAACAAAGTGGATACATAATGATTATGTGACCATCACTACATATAAATTATTATTAAATATAAAAAAAAGTCTTATAATCATTGTTTTAAAAATAGAATTACTCCATTTTAATTTTACCTCAGTAATCATCACATAAGTAGTAATGTGGCCTCGTTGGCCGGTTACGTGTTGGTACATATTTTTAGTTGCGCAATTTTCTTTTAAATATATTGTTTGAATGGTCAAAGTAATTCCCGCTTAAAACAGGGATGCTACGGGCAAATAAAAATATAAATAGTGGTTGAAACTTAACTTTATTTATTATTTTTTATTTATTTATAATCTCTTTAATCAAATCAATTAATCTTGAAATGTTTTATTTCGTATATATTTTTACTTAATTTGTTCTATTTTCGTTTCTATTTTTCTGAGTGCTCCTCACATTATTGTATTGAGGCTATGGGTATATTGATAAAATATTAGAAAGCACTCCTTTTTACGGATGTAATTGTGTAAGCTGATGAAGAGATTATATCTTTTCATTATTTTATTTTCCGGCTTTTTAATATTTTTTAAAAATAATTTTTCAATTTTTTTATTTATATTTTATTTATTTTATTTTAATATATTTTTAACTTATTTCATGAGTTCTACACTACTGCCCATTAAAATTGCTACACCAGGAAGGAATGCAAATAACAGAATGATATTTATTGGGCACATATATTATAGTTGGAAAAACAAGTGATTAAACTTCCATGATATTTGGATGTATAAATCCTGAAGAATCAGTATTCCCCTAGCAGCAATAACTGCAGTTATTCTCCTGGGCTCTTCGATAAATAAAGCGCCGATGTGATTTTATTTTATTTTATAACCGTCGTTGAACAGCCGACCCAATTTCATGGGTTTACAACTACTAATGTTCAACTCCGTAGCCTTGTAATTTTGAACCAATCCAGAAGTCAAGGAAACTCCTGGATCAGTACCCCCAGAGGTATTGATTTGTTATGGGAACATGGAGGACTTTGAGACTCGACAGATTTAACGTGCATCAGTCACCATTTACTGCACGGGGAGTCTTCGGCCGGCGAGGATCGAACCCACGACCTCTTGGACATGGGCCCAGTGCCCTACCGACCAGGCTATCCCGGCCTTATAACCTCATCAGGACGTTTATTTCATACTTTGCCTAAAAAGCATTTGGCATTCTGTACAATGCCTAGGCATTTTATACAATGTCTAGGAAAAGTATGTAATACTTTTCACATTTCATACTTTGCCTAAAAACATCCGGCATTCTATACAATGCCTAGGCATTTTATACAATACCGGCGTTTCATACTTTGCCGGTAACATATGCACCAAAAACAAATTCAGAACTTAACTTCACACCACACCAGGCTTCCGATTTCAACTGTTTGACATTAATAACTATTATTTTAAGAGTTTTATTGGCAAAACTATTATTGAAAAAAATTAATATCCCACATTAAATATCATTAAAATAATCAGTTGTGTTCCTTTGGTTAATATGTTTACGGCTGCTCTCATAAATTTTATTTATATAATATTTGGAGTTCCACGCCGAAAGATGTTCGATCATTTAAAGTTCCGTAGTCGTAGAAAATCGGGAACCTAAAAATATTTTAACAGATATCGAGAGGAAAATAGTTGACAAAATAATTAAAAATAATGATAGAGGAATTTTTATTTTTATTGTTTAATTTTTATTCATTTATTATTATTATTTTTTTTTTCATTTTTAAAAAAAGCGTGGGAAAGTTGTTATCACTGCCTTCTACAGAAAAGATCTTGTCTTTACTGCTTTTTAAACACCATTGATTTTAATCATCCGTTTTTAAGAAATGTCAATAAAGAAAACAAAGGCATTCTAAGTTCTATGGGGGAAGGAAACGCAGAAATAAAATCTGGCAACGGAAACGAATAATTACTTCAGTTTAAAAGATTCTTTAGGAGCTTTATCTGATGCGCCCTGATTAAAAAGTCCTAAAATTGTTTCATTTATTGACAGTGGTCTTCGGTTCACAATATAGGTCAGGACCACAGGATGTCAGTAATCAGGCAGGACTATAAAACAATAGACGGCATTTTTTAAATAAAATATAATATGCCCCCCTTTTCCTGTAAGTAATTTTTATGATACAAACTAATTAGAAGTTTTCAGAATCATTTAAGAATCTTACAAGATGTTGACAGCAGGATGTTTAAAGAAATTTTTACGAAAACATTTTTAAATGTAGCATTTAAGCCTATTTGAAGATTCTGGCATCAAGTAAAATAAACCTTTTTTGTGAATAATTATACTATTTTCATGACTACTATGAGTTTAAAAAAAAGTTATTAATGACTGTTAGGTCAAGTTTAGCCAAACTTTAGCCAGCCTCCTCTATGTTAAATATAAAAATAACGCAAAACGTCTGCTCAGAAAAAAAAAATCAGTCTTAGAAAATGAATAGTGTTCTATATCTAATTTTTTTTTAATTGTTGAAAGGGTGCTCCAATATTATATAATCAAGGTACGCTCACGCGCATAAAAATTTGCAAACACTAAGAATGATTCATTTGATTATTTTCTTCGGGGGTAGAAAAATCTCGCTAAATAGGCACTTTTTTAAAAATGATTCATGACCTTTTAAATATTTTGGTTATGAATCAGTTTTAAAGTTTATATAATTCTTTACAGCAATATGATGTAAACAGTTTAAAATTATTTCTTTGTCTTAAGTTTAAGGTTCTTAAATTGTGATATTTTTAATTTCTTTTGGTGGAAAAGTATATATATATAAAATACCGGAATTGCCAAGTTGCTCCGCTATGTAAAAAAATATTTTCTTGTGGTAACAACATTAAACTTATGTTTAGTTTAGTATTTTTGATTGTGCCTATTGCATTGCCTATTACATTGCATTATTGCAAGTATTTTTTTCCTCCACTACGCAGCAATCAAAACTTCGAAGTATCTATGAAATGCAATTTTATTGCAGTGATCTCGAGGTAACTTTTTTAAAGAGTAAGTGTTTATCCCTATTCTACAATTTAGCTGCCTAATTTCTATTAATTTATTGAAATTTTTGCAGAAAGCACAGTAGTTGTCATTTCTGCAAGGCTGTTAATCGATCCCTCACAAATTTTCCAGAAATGAAGCAGAACTTTTATTTTATTTTATTATTAGATATTTAGTTATTTTTTTTTCGTTTTTATGAAAGATTTTTCCTGAATATTTAAAGTGGTAGTAGTTGTAATCACTTCTATTTCATTTTTGATTTAATACATTTAATTTTCAATGTTTTTGACCAGTTCAGTATACTAGCAGTTTATGCAAATATACAAGGGCCGGACAAAAATATGGAAACACATCTATATTAACTCTATGCAAAACACTTTTCTTTTAGAAGCAAATGATTTAGAAGACGACAAAACTGTTGGTATAGTATAAAAGATCCTACTTTCGGGAGTGCATCGGGCAAAATGAGCGATCACGAGGTAAGGTGGACGCCGAACGAGACCCGGAGTTCTGCAAATTGTTAATATCCTCTTCTTTTTTTTTTAAAGTATCGTTTGCTTTAAAAATAAATATATATGTCTTTTTTTATTAATTATCTATTCTTAGGTTACTTTTTTTATGGTTAAAGTTCTCTAAATAAAAGTTTTACTAAAGATGGAAAGAAGATTGTGCAGCAAAAAAAAAAAAAAAAAAAAAAAAAAAACACTTGTTTGACATTAAAGAGAATAAACACCGTATTTTCTAAGAAGGATCATTTCAGCATAGCTTTACGGATCAAAAAACTATTAGCAAACTAGACAATATTCTCAAAAGGTGAATGCAAGAGAAAAACATGGGTAGGAGTAATCTTGGAGAATGACCATGAGCTCAAATTTTCTGTCAATTGAGCCTGTGTGTCAAACGTATTCTTAATATAATATACATTTTCTGATACAAATCTTAATATTTTATGCAGAAAATACTTCTATTATTTCTCAAAATGCAATTTAAGTTTTTAATGAAAATCTCGGTAGATTTTTTGTGAGAAATTCGTACTAACACGACAAAAAGATTCATCATTTGCAAGATAATTACCAAGATCTAAGAAAATTTTAAGTTAGCAGCAAGAAACTAGTACACAATATTTTACATATTTTGTTCTTTCATATATATTTAAAATAAATATTTAAAGATTTTTCTGGGAAACTAATGTAAGACTTTTTTTTCTTTCTCTAAGAATATTTGCTATAATAGCGGGTTCGATAACTTCTTTATTCCTCTGAGTCACCTAAATGTTTTTAGCGTTACAGGTAGGTTTTTATTTATTTATTTTTATATACCAATGTTAATCTGAGTAGAGAATATCTAATCTTTTTCAAAAGTTATTTAATAGGAATAAAAATTTAATATTTTATTATTACTATGAGGATTTACTTTTAATAATATGGTTTAGACAAGGTCATTTTTAATTTATTTTAAACGGTAATTTTTAAGATAGTATATTTCATGAACAATTTATTACGAGTACGCTTATCAGTCACGAAAACTGCCTTCATGAAAAATTTTAGTTTCAGCGAGTAAATAATAAAAAAGAAGAGGAATGAAAGGATACCAATCAATGGATCAGGAAATAGGTCAATGAATACAAGTCAGCAATAAATAGCAGTACAGTGAATTAGTTTATGGGTGAATCAGTAAAGTACATTTTAGGGAATTGTTGGATGAAGGAATGAGTTTCTAAATGCATAAAAATATTTATATACTATATACAGCATGTCGACGACAAAAAATGTTCTTCTTTAAAATAATTTTTAACAGAACAACAATATTTATCGAAAATGAAACTGCAAAAACAACTGGTTTTGAAGAGTCTATAAAACTGTTTGCGACTGCAAAAGCACGAAAAAAAAAGAAAAAAATATTTTAATGCTTATGCTTAAACCTTTTTGTGTCATAAAAGAGATCATTAAAAATATTGCCTATTATAAATATTTATTCTAGAATACTTGAGGTGATATTCTCATTAATTAAACGAAAAACTTTCTTTGTTAATCTTGAATGCCTTAATTGTAATTTATCTTGTTCCCAAATCAACAGTTAGGATTGATTTTTTTTTACATTTTTTATTATTTTTTTAAACCTATTGTGGCAAAATGGGTCTTCGTTTGGATGTCATGGCATCCTCACTTTTCAACTACAATAATAAAGAGTAATAGTAAACAGTGAGCATGCGTTGCTATGGCAACCGCTGCTGTTTGATAATTTTTTTAGAATTCTTTTTTTCACTTTTAATTTTGTTATGCATTAAGTTGGTGAGTTTATTTTTGAGATATGGGACCAGAGATATGGGACCGAGGCTGAAACAGCCAAAGCCAAAGAGCGCAGATGGGAATGCCTTAAGAACGAAACCACACAGACGAAAAAATGAAACGATTCCGTTCGCAAACGCAATCATGAAGCCTGTCCCTCACAAAAGTACCAAAGTGGTTGAGCGAATGGTGACTCTCCGAACCCCTTTCATGCAAATACGAGAACTGGTTGTTGATCACCAGTTAGAGGTAAAAGGATTCATTGTCAACGTATCCAATAACTTGCACAATACCGTAGACCAGGGCTCGAAAAACCGCCCGTCCTCGGCGGCCAAAAATTCCCCGCGGACAACAAATTTCTCGAATCCGACGTCCGCGCGGACGGCCATTTTCCCGTTAAAGTTTGTGATACATTTTCAATTTTTGTTATCTTACAAGGGTCTATTGCCTCACTTCTATAATGACCCTCTAATCTAGAAATACAGCAACATACTGCGCTTGGTGGAATTGATGTTTTCTCTTTCTGGGAGTTCAGCAGCGGTTGAAAGGAGCTTTTCAGTAAAGAACTTACAAAAAAACACATTACGTACTGGTCTTAACAAGAAGCGTTAAACGCAATTATGAACATCTACCTAAATGGAAAACCCCTTTCAGATTTTTGAGCACAAACCTCTCTAAATCATTAGATTGATGGTGGAACTGGCAAACGTTATATTTGATTCATTTAAAAAACGCAGTACCCTCGGATAAATTCACATTCCATATAACTTGACCTTTGTCATTTAAATTATTTCATATAAGAAATAAATTATTTCATAAAATAAATGCTAGGTTACTATTAGTAACCTAGTATTTCTTTTATAACTGTATAATGTTATCCTAGTATTTGTAATCCTAATAACTACTAATTCATTGTGCAATTTATATGATAAATGTTTGTAATAAATAAGAGAAAATTATATTTTTATTTATTTAGAAGTGACGGGTTAGTTTAAAAGGAGGACGGGTACATTGTTGGACAAGCCGTCCTCGGGGACGGTTAAAATTTCCGAGTTTTTTTCGAGCCCTGCCGTAGACTGTCTTCCACGCAATATAAATGATTCATTCACTATTCATGTAAAATTGGAAAAAAGCCTAGCTTTCAAATTATATTTCATGTTTGAACTTGTGAATCCGAAACGGGAGTATGATGCAGCTGACAATCTCCATCAAACACCATTGTACCAATCCGAAAATGTTAATATTGATCTCGATTGACTGTTCAATGTCTATTCAGTCATCAAAAGAATTTACACAGAATGTGTCTGAGCTGCATTTACATATGTCTGTGAAATTGTGTACCGAGCAGTTCAGGATTAACAGTTACAGATGTCCAAGATGAAAACACAATGAAGTTTCTTTTCCCAAAAAAAAAGTTAGACAGCAACCATTTTGCCAATGGGTGACCTGTGATCGCCTTGTCGCGATCACAATTTTCTTCATTTCATAGTGAATCGTATTTATATTTTAACTTTTGTTCATTAGCTTCCTACTGCTCTTCAAATTTTTGTTCCCCACTCTTTAAAATGGAATTTTTTTTTTATTATTTTTTATTTTTAAATTGACTCCCGGAGCGCGTTAACGTCTTACGCCGGCAGTGAGCGAGCGCAGAAAGTTTAAAGTTTTTTTTATACCCATTTTTAATGCCATTACCATTAAAAAAAGAATTCTAATATAAATACTGCAATCCTATGGATGTATTTCAAAATTGCTGGTATTAAAACTAAAAAAAAAGATATTAACTTCTCTTCTTTATTTTAGTCGATACGAATTTTGCACGGGTAAACATTTTATTGTTTCCAAAAACTTCAAGCATATTCTTTCAAATGGTGAAAACAGTTTCTGCCATGTAAAATCTTCCAAAACAGTCGCTGCCAAAATAAAGATTGCTTACATAGAGTTTCGTTACGTAGAGGAAGCGTTTCTATCTTTTTGTTTAACCCATAGACTTATAAGAAGCCTGACAACTACCACGCATTTTTCAAAATATCTTAGAGATGGGTAGACATTTAAAAACCAAAGCTTTAAGAATTTTTAGTAATTTTGTTAAAATTTTAAAAAGCTTTAAGACGAGAACAAAGTGACGTCGCATATGAACTTTTAAACCAATTATGAGTAGTGGTGTGGTTTTTAAGTTTGAATGAATAAAAAAAATATTACATTAAGATATAAGCATAACTACAACTGGAATAAATGTTTACAAAAAGCATAGAAAAATGGCATCCCTGTTATAATGTAGGTAAACTGCTTACGATGCATTACACGCGGAAACCAGCAACCCCATCACGTGACTCGTTGACTGGTTCGTTGCTTTTCTGGTTATCTCGTTGACCGGTTTACTCCTCTATCGTTTCATCGCACAATGTTATTTCTACCAAGAAACTTTTCATTTCCCCCAATTTCCTTAATTTATAATCACACAATGAAATAAAAATCCCTATACTTATTATTTTTTTATTATTTTAATTAAGAATGGTTGACAAATTTTTGAAGTGTAAGGTATATAATTTTTTGCATCATTTTAAAGAATGTAATTTTACATGGCAAAATACAAAATTTGATTGAAATCGATCGAACAGTTTCTGAGAAATTGAATTTCGAAAAAGTCACAAGCTCAAAACTCGATTTCTCAAGAACTATTAGATCGATTTCACTCCAATTTTGTATTTTGCCATTTAAAATTACATACTTTAAAATGATACAAAAAAATGCATACCTTTCAATTCAAATTTTTTTTACCACTCTAAAATAAAATAATAAATATTTTAAAAGTTATTTTCTGCACTGAATTATTTTTAAGTAACCGAATTTTATAATTGTGTGCAAAAATTTTTCAATTCGCTTAAAAATTTCTCGAGATATAGCATAATACGCAAAAAGTGAAATTAACATTAAGGGGTCCAAACTTCGATTCGCTCTTCTGACCAAACTATTGGGACCATATTCCCCAGATTGCGGCTAATCCCTATATTTTGTAAATTTGTATGTTTAATGTCTAAAAATTTTATGTTTATTCAGAGAAAGTACTTTTTTGCGTCTGATTTCGTACTTTAAATTATCGTCTGGGATGGTGTTTTCTACACTAGGGAGCGCTGAAAGCTTGGTGCCGCTTATGCTTCCGGGTTTCTGTTTCTGGTTTATTTCAAAGCCATTTGGCTCCCAACGTGTCAATAATGTATGCCAACTTTCAAATTTAAACCTGAATTATAATGTATAAATTAATCTTGCTCCTCGAACAATATGCCAACACTAACATAAAATGGTGCATAGTTTGCAACACCAACAAACAGTAATAAACCAATGGAAACAGGCCAAATCAAGACTGCCAAAAAAGAGAGTTATTCAAAATCTAGCAACCATGTCACCTTTTTTAAAAATATATATCTAAATAACTAAAACAAATTTTCACTTCAAACTCACCAGAATTACATAATAACATTAATATCTTATGAAATACGGCAGATTTAAGCTCAGAAATTATCTAATTTATTTCCTTTATTGAAAACAAAATAATGAGTTTGAAAATATCGCCTCGCAAAATAACATGTAGTAAGCAGCTGCAAACTTTCTAACCGGAACTAGAGTGGGCATACAGCTGGAGATTGCTATTGTTTACCTCTCTACTAAAAACACCAAGGTCACCCTCTCAAAAGTCCCGTAGAGGAGAGATCGTTAAGACACGGTTCCCAGCAGATCACCGAAGTCAGTCAACTATCCAGGTTGACGTTTAAACAACAACAACAAGCTTTTAAAACTGGAAGAAATTAAGAAAACTTCCAATTTTCTAGGAAATTTTATTTTTGTGATTTTTTTACACGTGCACGTGATTTCACCATTCATAAGAGTTATCTACAATTTATAAATTCTAATACGTCGTGAGCCTAAAAGAATTTCAGAAAATTAAAATCACAGGATAAATAAAGTATTAGGTTTGCAATGTTTTGAGTGCTATTCTTAATTTGACTATATTTGTGTTAAATATACAAGTATAATATTAGATGGTGATGTTTGTTATTTTTTTAGTAGCATCAAAGCAGGCCTTAGAAGTCTTCTGAATTCATTTGTTGCTTGTTTCTTCGAACGTTAGATTGCAAGAAATCGTTACATTGTAAACACTACAAGCATAATATTAGATGGGACGTTCTTTTTTAAGCTTAGGCGTAAAAATCAGTCTCAAGTAGTAACCCGGAAGTCTTACCATGAATTTTAACTCTTAGCGTCATCTGCGTTTAGATTTTAAAAATCGACGGTTACAAATTATTTTTATTCTTAATGGAATCATCTAAATCTGGCAACTGGAGTTCACCTCTTGTTTGTTTGTGTTTCATAATCTGTTCATAATGTCGTTCGCCGACAACATTGAAATTTTCTAAACTTTTAATCAATTTTAAAAGTTTAAGTTCTTCTCAGGAAAAAAAAAAAAAAAAAAACTATCGAAATGTTTGGAAGTAGACTTGCAAGAAAATATGCGTTTGATGCTTACAGGAGGTAGTGTCGTTTTGATATTTTTATGTAATGCAAAGGTGATGAAATTCACTTGAAATATAAGCAACTCATAATGACTTTTAAATAAAGGGAAATTTATTTTTTTTTCCGCATAAAGTAACTTAAATTTTCTTTTTACGTCTTACTTAATATTGTTTACTGATATTTTGTATGATTTGTCTTTAGTGTTTTTAATTAAAATTTATTTTAATGTTATTTTGGGGCTTAAATATTTCTTCATTATTTATATTATTATTTTTTTTTTTTGCAAACTGTACAGCCAGAAAAGGTATTGAAAGTTCGGAAAAAAAACTTTTTTTTAAAAATTCATTTTTTATTGGTGAGCAAAATTGTATATTCTTAACTTCTAGCTATGGGTTATTCTTTCAATTCGTTAACATTTGCATACTTAAGCAATATTTCGCCTAAATATATTCATTTTCATTATTTAATATTGTATTTTACTTAAAATATTCATTAGGAGTAAAATGAATATGCAAATTTAGTATTTAAATAATATATTTGTTGTGTTCTTTAGTATGCCGCTTGCCATTGTCAGCGATCCTGCTTGGTGAAACTAAGTGTATTTTAGGCAAAGGGTGCGTTTCTTGTTTTTTAGTTTCACCATTCATGACCAAGAATAAGACTTCAGGCTTTAACATACCACAGCCCATTTATAGGGCAAACCATCAAGCATCCGAAGATCATAATTTTGACCTGAACTAGGGAATGAACAATCTCGTATTCAGTACCTCCAGAAGTATGACTTGTTATGGGAACTTGGAGCACTTTGCGTCCTGACAGATTTAACATGCAGCAGTCATCATTTAGTACATAGGGAGTCTTTGACCTTTAAATGATGCAGCAATAATTACAGTTTTCAATGCAAATACAATTTAAAATCACACGCTTTTTTTAAAAAAGAAAATTTGAAGGTTTAACATCTATATTAGAGGTCTTGGTAATTGTCCTTAGTGTACCAGATCAAGTTATAGAAAAATCCCCCCAAAAATAACCAGGATCTTATGTTAAAGATCAAACATATCACACACTGTTTTGTTTTTTTCCCCACTATTATTTTTTAGCTATCATACTTAAGTTTGAAATAAATTTATTCAGCTATAAGTTTAGAAAAAAAGATTGGAGTCAGTTTGTAATGTAAGCTTAAACCAGTTCATAAAAAGATTTGTATGTAATCGTGTAAAATTTAAGTCTCAACAGACTTAAATTAAAGGAAAAATTTCTAAAAACAGAAAATCTCAATGAAAACAATCACTGCAAGCAATTTATTAACTCTTGTAATTAGTTTCAACATCTGATTATCAGCATCTGATTTATGGAAAATATATTTAAATTTTTATAGAACTTTATAATGATTATCATACATTATAGCATGCGTGAAACTCAAATACAGTGGCATGATCTTGGGAAAAATATGGCTGCACAAAACAAAGAAAGAAATTAGCATATTTGCCTCTCGTCAGATGGTTTAAGATAAGGGAATTTCGACCTTTTTTTTTTAATGAGAAATTCAAAAAATTTTTGTGGGGTGTTGAAAATCTTGATTGTGAGGTAAAATAGGGAAATTTTGAATTTTTTTTTAATAATGAGTTTTACTAAAAACTTTTTTCGCAAACGGTATTCATGTATATTATACCTTATTTAAATTTCAAATAAATTAAAACTTTAAAAATATTTAGAAAAACATATTTTAACTGCGAAGTAAATAATTAATTCATTAATATATTATTACTTAAAACTTTTACTTTCAAAATAAATTTCCTAAATTTTTTTTTTTTTTTTTTTTTTTTTTTTTTTTTTTTTTTTTTTTTTTTTTTTTTTAAAATCTTACCTTTTTTTAAATAAGTTAAATCCCACCACTCTTTTTGAAAATAATTGATCAATTATGGTTCATTTGTAATAATTAGGCCTGTAAAACTTACATAAAAATTTTAATGAATGCTCAATGTTTTCCATAATATTTTTTTTAAATATTTTAGGTATAAAAATTTTGCACAATGCTTCAACTACTCCAGTATTTCTACTAAATTCAAACCAGACAATTCAATATTGGGATATTCAGTCAAGAAAGTAAGCTTTCATTACTTAATTTGTTTGTAAATGAAAATTTATAATTAATCAATTTAGGCAATGCATGTTATTTTTTTTTCTTAGTAACTAAAATAAGTAGCTTTTTTACTGAAAGGTAAATGTAGTTGGCATAGATTTTTGATCATAAAAGATGCCTTTATAGTAGAAATATGAAAGTGATGTACTAAAAGTTGGTGTATTTAATTTTCTAACAGTATGATATTTTTTGTATTATTTTTGAATGTGTTCATGCTATTAATTATTAAAAATATGTAAAATGTCATTAAAAATAATTTACTTTGCAGGTTGAAGAAATATCTGAACTTAATTTAACTGCTATTCTATTAGAACATAAATCAACTGGTGCTGAGCATTTGCATCTTGCTTGTGATGATTCAAACAATGTCTTTAGGTATAAAATAAAATTGTTTAATTAATATTCTGAAATTTGTTGTTGTTCAATTATATAGTTAGAGTAAAATTTGATTGCACTTTTAAAAATATTATACTAAAATGATGAATTTTTTTATAGTTAACCCACTGACGGTTCTGCACGTAAAATCTCGTATTTTTCACATTTCAAAACCGGTTTTCTCATGCTATTACGAAAAGAAAGAGTGTATCGTGCTAAAACATTCTCACCATTTTACCAATTCTCTATACACCAGTGGGTTAGTTAAATACTAAAGGTGGCATTTACAATTATAGGAGCTTTCACCTTAAAATTATACACCAAACAAAGTATTTATTTCACTTTATTCCCTTAAAGTTTGTCATTTCATTGAATGTGGGAAGAAATTTTGATTTATAGTTAGTGAAATGTTTTTTTTTTTTGACTGAATAGTGAATGACTGAACTAGATGAAATCTCAATAGATGTTGATTTTTATATTTCGTTGATACTTCAAAACATTTTTGCTGTAGTCTCACATATCCGGAATTCTTAGCACGATAAAATGCTCCTACCAACCAACTATACCTCACCAACTCTATTTCAGTTTAATTTTTTGTTCAATTTTCTTTTCCATTTACATATTCCTGCATAGGTGAGATTTTCCCACTTTCCGACAGATTTTCATTTTTTTAATGCTTTCGCTTTTTTTACCTTTTCCCAAATTGAACTTTATTTGAAAGAATCAAATATCTTTTATTTTTTATAAATAAACTTGCTGAAAGTTGTTGTTGTACTATTATATAATTAGAGTAAAATTTGATTTTACTTTTAAAAAATTAAAAATAAAAAGATGAATCTTTTGAGAGTTTAACACTAGAAGTTGCAATTACATTATTAAAGCTTTCACCTTAAAATGACACCCCAAACAACAGCATTTCTTTTGTTTTATTCATTTAAAGTTGGTTGTTTCATAGAATATTCAAAGAAGTTTTGATTTTTAGTTAGTGAACAAAATATTTTTCACTAACTAACTGAACAAATGGAAAAGAAACGTTCACTAAGCGAAATTTCAATAAATGTTGATTTTTATATCTTGTTGATACTTCAGATATCAAAGTTCACATATTTAAAATTCTCAGCAACACCTATAACATTGCAGTTTAGTTTTTGTTAATTTTAATTTAAATTAACATATTTTTGCACTGATGAAATTTTCTTGCTTTCTGACATATTTCCACTTTTTTAATGCTCCTTCTCCCAAATTCTGCTTTGTTTAAACTAAAATTCAGTGGCACAGCTGTCCATAGAGGGCTGAGACTTATTGTGCCCATCTCAGTTTTCTTGACCCTGGGCTCTGGGGTGCAGGAGCAGATGTTCTAATTGGGTAGTCAGCCAAACACGGAACCCCCAGCTTTTAGTTCTCAAGCATGTTTGGTACTTATTTTGTCAACCCACTGAAAGGATGAAAGGCTGAATCAGCCATGCATGGTCCAAGGATTGAACCCAGAACCTGATGCACGGGAGTGCAAAGTATCAAGAAATATTTGCTCGACCGATTTACTTGGAAAAATCAAATATTTTTATTTGAAATCAGTCAATTTTTAAAACAAACTTTTAACAGATGTTCCTTAAAAAAATGTTTTAAGTTCTTAGCAGCATCAATATATTATTTATTTTAAAATCCTAAAAACCTAGTGAAATTGATTTTATTTTTATGTGTGTGTGTTTTAGTAATGCTGGATTTATTATTTTCAGCGTGTCATTTCGAACGCCTGTCAGTAACAGTAGTGGTGTTCCACACATTCTTGAACATCTTGCGTTGTGTGGATCCCAGAAATATCCCTGCAGAGATCCGTTTTTCAATTTGTTGAACAGATCATTGTCTACATTTATGAATGCTATGACAGGTAGAAACTGTTTCTTTCTTGATAATCAGGCACATTTTAAAACAAACAATTCAATTAATGTATTATTGAATTGTTGTTAATGTATTATTGAATTTTCATCTAGCTATATAAGTGTTGTGCATTTGTATTTTTTATCTAAATTTTAGATAAAAAATACAAATGCACAACATCGTATTTTTTAACTAAATTTTTTTAGAGTTTGGGAAAATTTTTGGATATTTATGTGGTACTATTTTCAAGTCCATATATATATATTTCCAATTATTTAAACGTTATGTATCATAAGGTTGTTCTTGGAAGATTCTGCCCACCTCATGACGTCACACCACACGCAGATCTCAAAAATCGGAACTAGAGGATATGAAAACTTTGCTTTTTATCCTTTCTGTTAGAAATGAGTTGAATGTTTGACACTTTTCTGATAATAACTGTCAAACTTTACACTGTTAACAAATTATTTCTGTTCAAAAATATAGCATTCATAAATTTTCTTGGTATTTCTTATAGTATTGAAAAATAATATTTTAAAGTTAGAAAAATTTCTAAATGGTTGTCGTCACAGTTTCATTATTGTTTTCTAATTTTAATTTTTAACTTTTGCTGTGAAATAAGAGAAAGCATATAAAGGTACTTTTATACTTACACATTGTTTGATATCCATAGTTTATTTACTGGGATGTTTAATTTTATTATATATATATGCATACATAAATTTTCTATTTTATACATTATCACTAAGAAACAACCTTAAATGCTAATTAATAAAAAAATTAATCTTTGAGCTTATAATAATGGAAATTTTACACCTAATTATATAAAGTGAAAGTGTTTTAATTAAAACGCACAAATATCAACCAATCCCAAATTCGCTCAATATTATAAGTCCTGTCTACAAATTAACCTTCAAACTGTGATTTGTCTGAATATCAAATTTTTGAATTTCTTTGGTTTTGTAGGCATCAAAAAATTGGAGTTCTGTTGGAGTGTTACTGTTTTGACTTATATCTTATTTTTCTCTCTATTCTTTCTAATTATTTTATTCTTTCAAATTTTTATTTTTAGGTGATGACAGTACAATGTATGTTTTCTCTACTCAAAATGTTAAAGATTTTGGAAATCTTTTATCAGTTTACTTAGATGCGGCTTTTTTCCCTTTGTTAAATGAAATGGATTTCAGGTAACAGATATTGTTTAAAGTTGAATTTTTTTTATTTAAAAGTTCTTACTTTACATTTTTTGTTAAAATTATTATTAATTCTTAATAAATCTAGCAAATGCTAGATAATTTAATCCTCTGTGCCCAAATATATATATATATATCAAAATAAATAAATACAAAAAAACAGGAAGAAAATTAAGAAAAACATTAAGTTTCATTTATTACGCATAAGCTGCAAGTAAATAGAACTCATAAAATAAATTCAAAATGAAGATAAAACATAGGAAAATTACAGACATATGAAAAAAGGGGGAAAAATAATAATAAAACTAAAAATAACAAAAAACTGGGGAGGGGGGTGGGAATGCAAAAAAAAAAGAAGAAAAAAAGGATAAAATTTTTTTAAAAAATCCGGAAAATAAAAGATATAATCTTTTTATCAGCCCACACTATTATATCAGCAAAAAAGAGTGCTTTCTAATAGTGTATCAATATAGCCAAAGCAAAATATAACAATACAATAGTGTGAGGAGCACTAAAATTTTTTTTTACAAAAGTTACAACAAATAAAATAGAACACAATAAGTAAAAATAACATGCAAAAACAGAAAATAAAATATAAAGAAAAGACAGAATAAAACATAATCTATAAAGCGAGTAGCGAATTCAAATGAACTTATATGAACGGGAAATTTTTCAAGAATGATTTAAAATATTTTCGTAACAAGATTGCCAGATTGCAAAATATGAAAACAAAAGTGCAAATTGAGCTAACTAGAGCAGTTTTGTTTTAAATTGCGTTCTTACTGCATTACTGAAGTGCGTTTGATTTGTTAGTTACCAAAGATGGGCCTGAAAATGAGTGTGCGCAAGGTAATATTATACTGGATAATTTAAAGAAGTTGATTATATATAATTTTAGAAAATAAATATTTATTTAAGAAAAAAATATAAAATACAAGAGAGAAAGAAACATGAATTGCCTGTTTTGCACATAATTTTCGCCATGGATTTGCCCGAAATGGATTTGCACATGGAAAAATTGTAAAAATTAACAAAGAATGAGTAAATAGTTTTATAAGTAAATAATTTTTCCCGCAGATTTGCCCGAAATGGATTTGCACATGGAAAAATTATATAAATTGACAAGGAAAATATTTTTTAGTAACCAAAAATGTAAACTGCATAATTTTATTAAACTAATTTCAATAATAAAAAAAAGAACATGATAAGTTCTAACATTTATTAAGTACTATTTCTCCTACTTTTAATAATACATAATTTTAATAATAATGATTAATAATAATTATTATCTATATTAATTTAATAATAATAATTAGCAGCAATCACTTGATTTAAGATTACATTAAATTAGGTAATTAGTACTAATAAGTTTCCACATTTTCTTTATAAAGTGAAATGCTGTCAAACTATAGTCTATAATTAAAAGTTTGTTAAGATTAAAAATCAAAAAGCTAATGTAAAATCCATTCTGGCATGAAAAGAGGCCTCTTAAAATAAAATCATGCATGAAACAATTTTAACATTCAAAATAACCCAATTATATTTCTTTTTAGCTTATACATTACACGTGCAGGTTTGATTTTAATAATTTAAATTGTTTTTTTAAAGGCAAGAAGGTTGGCGATTAGAACATGAAAACATCCAGGATAGAAATTCACCCATTATTTTGAAAGGTGTCGTATTCAACGAAATGAAAGGAGTTTATGTAAGTAAAAGTAGAAGTAAGAAATTAAAAATAATTATTTAAAATTTGCTTAGTAAGAAATTAGATTATTCATTTTTTTAAGAATTTTATGTACATTATTTTTACAAAAAGTTCCAAAATATTTTTAAAAACAAATAACAGTAGTCATTTTCATTTTTTTCTTTTGAGGAATATAAAAATAAGTTTAAACAAATAGGTATTTAACACATTTTTATTAATTGCTGCTAGTAATAATAATTACACTTCAAACTTTTTGAAAAGGTTATTTATTATTTGTTTATTTTTTATTTATTTATTTTTTTGTCCAAGAGAAATGACTAATTTTTTTCCTTCAAATTATTTAATACTGAACTAATTGACTTTCTTTTCTTTATAGTCTGACCCAAATGCTTATTATTATTATAATCTGAAAAAGAGACTTTTTCCAAGTAACAATTACACCCACATAAGCGGAGGAGATCCACTGTGCATTCCAACTCTCAGCTGGGAGGCTCTTAAGCAATTCCATTCTCATCATTATCACCCAAGCAACAGTCGGTGAGCTTATACTTTTACCTAATCATATCTTTACTAGTGATTTTCTTGTAATAACTAAACTATTGAGACCATATGTACAGATTACTATTGTCTCAAGGTATTTCAAGGTTCCAAGCCCTACTAATCTGCAAGAAGAAAAAAAGATTTGTTTATTCAGAAAAAAGAAACTTCTCTATCAGATTTTTTAACTTTAAATATCCGCAGTACAAATTCATCAGCATATTTGTGGGTGGCTTATTTTTGCTGGGAAGGAGGGGAGATTTCAAAGTTGTGGGAAACATATTTATGAAATAATTTAATGACCTTTAATTGATAGGTTGATCTGAAATGGTATTTTGGCCTTTCTTCTCTTCACAGTGTAGATTTTATATCTACAAACTTATAGGTAAATGCTTCCCTGTTGCAAATGTTCCACTCGGGGATGAAATCCCCTCTCACTGACAAAAAGGACAATCTGTACAACTTTGAACAGCCAATAAACAAGTCTATCTCTCTCTCTTTTTTTTTTAAAAAAAAAGTTTAAAAAAAAAACTGAAAAAGTTTGTGTGAACTTTGTTGTGAAAAAAATTATTTTGCTCTATTCGAAAAATGTTTCTGGATTTTTTTTAAAAAAGAACACGTAAAATCACGGATAATTTAACGTTATTGGTATAGGCAATCCTTATGAATGATGTAGGAAGCAAGATATTGAACAAAACAAACAACGTAAAACCAGGGTTCCACTGTGCATATATATATATATTGAGAGTACACATTCTTAATACCATCAATCTTACAATATAATAAAAAAATACTAGTCTAATTTTGACAAAACGATGCTGTATTTTAATAATAAATAGGAAACTTAGCTCAAATATTCATAACATATTAATGCTTATATTATATGAATGAGATATTTAAAATAGTACATTGATGGTAAAATGCATTTAAAATAATTTTCTGTTTCAAAATAACCATATTAAATTAATACCTTGCATTTAGTTAAATGCAAAAGTCATTCAAGTAAAGCATTGCACTAATTTTCTAACTTGCGTTTTCACTGTTTTCTTTCTTTCAAGATTTATTACATATGGCAATATGAGTTTAGAACATCACTTAGAAGTCATTGAAACGAGTGTATTAAGGTATTTCAAAAGGCTAGAAGTAAATAATAAAGTACCCGATGTTGTACCTTGGACAGAACCTGTAAGTGTCTCTTATATTTTTTGATATTTACAGAAAAAATATGATTTTTTTTGTTATCATGGTTCTTTATAATTTATCAATTAAATTTTATATATTGTACCAAGTATGTGTTTTTATGTGCAGTGAATCATTTTCTAGAAGTCTTCTAATTTTGTATTAATAAATAAATCTATTGAAACAGACAGAGAATTGTCATCATTTAATATTTTTGAAGACTTATCATTCTAATTTTGTATTAATAAATAAATCTATTGAAACAGACAGAGAATTGTCATCATTTAATATTTTTGAAGACTTATCATTAAAAATCACAATGTTATAAATGTCTCTGAAAAATTTATTTCATATCAGATTGAGAGTTCTCTCTAGGAACACTAAAAAGTAGAGGGCGCTGTCTCCCTCAAAAAAGGACACTTCAGGTTTTGAAAGCGTAATACACTTAACTCTGTAAAAATGTATGAAAATGTGTAATATTATGTAATAACTGAATTTGATCCTCAATAACTTTTAAATTATTCTATTATACTATTCTATGTGTATATTTCACAAAATATTCAATTCACAATTTTCTCTTATTATCAAAATACAAAGAAAAAATTGTAGTTTATAAAAATAATTAAAGCTATGTTAAAAGGCAATTTCTGTGCATATTTTTCATTACAAAATGTATTATCTCCCCCTAAAAAAGAGAGGAACTTATAAAAATTTAACCAGTTGAAAATAATCCTACCAAAGTAAATATTTGTAATAGCAATCAGACTTAAACCTATAGACACAGATAATTTTACCAACATGAATTATTATTTATACAGTGAATAAAATTTTTTTTTTTTTCAAAATGGAATATGATAAAAAGGTGGTGTTTTTAAAGGGATGATTATTTTTACAGAAAGAAGGAATAGGAATCAAAGGGCAGGCTGGGTGGGCCACTGCTCTAAAAATGCTCCGGGAGAACACTGTTAGAATTTAAAAATTAATTATATCATTTTAGTAATTTTAAAGTTATATAATTTTTAATATTAAAAATTCAATTATATTCAAATTTGTGTGTTTTCACAATTTATTATTATTTTTTTTTAGCGAGCAGATTTTTTGTGGAACCTTTTATTTCTTTTTCTTTTAAAGACTTAAGTGAATCACTTGATTTATGAAAAAATTACTTGTTTCAAAATTTTGATGTTTCGATTCTTGCTTCATAGTTGATGTTGCAAAATGCAAATAAAAGTTGAATTTGATTCATAAATTAGCATTCTCCAAATCTTTGAATTTTTACTTACGTTGTTAATTAGATATTTTTAATATGCTGGCAAAAGAATGGTTATATTGCATTGGTAGCTAATTGTAATTTCATTTTTAGAAAGAGGCTCATATTTTTAACAAATTTGATCCTTTGGTTGCGATCCCTGAGAAACAGCACATAATTAGTCAAAGTTTTCTTCTTGACCAGTAAGTTTTATATTTTTTTTTACTTTTATGATTCATTTTTGCTTGTACTTGTCAGTAATTCAACTAGACTCTAAAAACTATAAATGCTTAGAAGCTTGGACATTCAAATTTCCGAATACTTTTTTACTAAGAACAAGTCCATCTTTAAAATAATATTTATCTTCACTCATCTGTATTCTTCAATGACAGCACTCTTACTTGATATTCTTCAGTATCAGCACTTTAAGTCTAATACCATAATTGCTTTAAATTTATACTAACATGTTCTGTTTCTTACATTAGTGTTCATATATTTTTTTTCCTTGTATCAGAAATATTTGTATAAAATTTTTTTCCAGGTATTTTTTCAAAGAGAAAAAATATTAAAAAAAAAAAAAAGAACTTATTAATTCTAAACTAATTAAATTTTTAAATGTCACAGATATCTGTAAAAGTTTTTTTTTTTATTTAAGTAAATAATGCATTGATGATGATTAATTTAACATTAATTGTTGAATAGTTTTATTAGCCTCTTCTCCTTTTCTCGATAGGATCACAAACACATACGAAAGTTTTGCCTTATCGATTCTTGGAAATTTATTGACTGATGGACCAAGTGCTCCATTTTATCAAAACCTCATTGAGACTGGAATTGGTCCTGATTTCAGTCCTGCCACAGGGTAAGTAATGTTGACCTCATACTAGTTCTTACACTCTTTAAAGTATTCTTTATTTATAATATTGTTTGGATGCTCTTTCCTTAACGCAAATATTTTTTACATTAATTTCCTTACTTAATTATTTCCATATGTTTGACTCTCAGTTATTTCTTAAGGACTTCGCAAGTTTATAAACAGCCTGGTTAGAACAAATTTCTTTTTTTTTTCTTAAATTCCTTTCCCCCTTTTTTATGTGAAAGATTTATTTGCCACTGTTAAAATGTCATCACATAATTTTACAGAGGTTTACCCTTTTCTTATCTTGTTTTTGTTATGAATTGGGTACTTATACCCACCCACATTCGGGTATAGACACCCACACATGTGACCTATGATATCAATGCTAGCTGTTCATTTATAAGCAAAATGGCATGTAAAAGTTGAGCTAAGTTTCTCCTTATGAGTTAGAATGTAAATTAATGTGTATTTATTATATAAGACGCCGTGTTGAAATGTAATTCCTTCTCATCTGCATCTTTTTGCTTAACTTAGACTTATTATTTGTTTATGCATTATATTATAACCATGATATATTTTTGTTTTGTGTACCTGGCAACTTTGATACATAATTAGTTTGTTATGTTTTACAAGGTTTCATGCCTGTCTTTGTGTTAAGTAATAATATTGGGAAAGAATTGGAATTTATGTGAACGAATTGAAATTTTTGTAAAAGAATTATTAAGAAAAATTTCATGTTTCAACAACCAATCAGTATCGAGATACCCACATTAAATCACTTGTAAGTATCTCATTGTATCAGGTTTTACATTTTTGCTGGCACTGGTTTTTCTTTTTGATTTGAAAAAATTTGCTTCTCCTTCCTTATATAAATATTTGTTAATTTTGTAAATTGTGTCTGGTGAGTAATTTCATTGTAAATTTTTAGTTATACATAACAAAAACAATATGGCAAATTTATTGATATAGATAAGAGACAATTTATTTATTGTGTATAGCGCTAAATTTTCAATAATTTCTTTTACTCATAGATATATGAGTCACTTTAAGCAAAGTGTCTTCTCTGTGGGTGTTAGGGAAATAGCTGAAGGAGATGTTGATCGTGTAAAAGACGTTATTGCATCCACTTTTGATGAAGTTATTAAGTAAGTGAATTTTACTCTTTTTTTTTCTACTGAAACACTTCTGCATGTAACCTTTTGTAAAATGTTACAATTCTAAAATCTTTTTAAGAGGAATTTTAATATTAATAATAACTACAATACAAAAGCTGTTCTGTACTTAGGTAATTTTTGTTTTATTAGATTTTTCAAACAAAAATGTTTAAATAACATTTCATATTTTGTAGACCAATTTTTGCTGAAAATTTTCTGTAACTCCCTAAAAAAAGTTTTTTTTTTTTAATCTATATATTAAATGATACAGGTACAGATAACAAAGTAGCTCTTTAGTGCGTTTTAAAATTTTTTTTCCCAGTCTAATATTAGTCATTGAATTTTGCTTATTTTTTGTACTTATTCTTGTTTTTCTAGTATGATATTGTTTATTAACTATGTTTTCTCAGGATGCCAAACAAATGTTTGCTATTCTTTAGCTGTTTTATTAAGGGGAAAGGCAGTTTAAAATCCTTTTTGTTCTCGATGTACAGTGTGCTAAATAAAAAAAACAGACCACCCTGACTAACTTTTGATCTAATGATCAGATCTTAATGTTTTAGGACTCATTCTTAATGGTTCCAGGGGGGAGGGAGCTCGAAGATGCTTATTAATTAGTGCAGATGATATTTTAAGATACGGAAGAACACACAAGAATGTATTTTCTCTGAATAAACATACCTTTCTTTCCAACGGATTCGAGCTTCTGACCTCCAAAATATAGAGAGTAGCTGCAATCTGGCAAAAATATGGTTATAGTTTGATCAGGAGGGTGGTCCAAAATTTGGACCCCTTAATATTAATTTTACTTTTGGAGCGTATTTCGCAATATCTCGAACTTTTAAAGTGAATTTAAAACTTTTAAAACCCCCACTTATGAAATTCGTTTATCCAAAGATAATTCTAAGCAAAAAATAAATTTTAGCCTATATTTATTATTTTTTGCTATTTTATTTATTGATCGTTTAAAAAAATTTGATCTGTTAGGTAAAGAATTTTTTGCATTATTTTAAAGTATGCAAATTTACATGACAAAATACAAAATTTGAGCAAAATCGGATGAATAGTTCCTCAGAAATAGAAATTTAAAGATAGGTATATTTCATAGGTATATATAATAGGTATATTTCAAATTTGATTTCCAAAGAACTATTCAACTGATTTTGCTCAAATTTTATATTTGGTCATGTAAAAACACTTAAATTTCTTTATTGCGTCGATACAAAAAGAAAAAAAAATTTAAATCTAAAAAGACAAAACTTCTTTGAAAAAAACACGCTTAATAGCAGCAGAGATTTCAAATAAAGAATAAATGTTGCAAAAAAGGAAACAAAGGAAAAAATAAATAAAAATATGACCATCGAAGTCGATATCTTCAGGGGGTACCGGCCTTGGTAGCCATAAAACAAAACCTTTTCTATTGAGAGAGAGGCAAATGCCTAAATAAACTCCCTCGGTACCCTGAAGGATTTGTATAGAAGTCCAGGAAAGAACATGAAATGCATTGAAACAATTCAGAAAAGAAACTCAAACTTCTTTTCTGAATTGTTTCAATGTATGGCTACCGGGACCGATACCCCCTGAAGACGTCGGCTTCGGTGGTCATATTTTTATTTATTTTTTCCTTTTTTGCAACATTTATTGCATCGAATTATTTTTGGATAAGTGAATTTTATAAGTGTGAGCAAAAAGTTTCTAATTCACTTGAATCAGCGTAGAAAATGATGGAAAGGGAGTTCAAACTCAAGCTATATAAATTTTAATAAGTTGAGCTACTTACTAAGAAAAAAAGACAGGACTCAAGAGAGAGGCCACAGTTGAGTGATTGAAGGATTTTTCCTTTTCCCAGGTGGGAAAGTTTTCTCAGTGAAGTTGGTGTGAGCTCGATAAAAATTATAAAATTACATCTTGAAAATGTTTAAAAAGTAATGAAGAAACAAACTTGTTCCTTACAATTATGTGAATTCTGAAATTTACTCATTAATTGAAACGCTTTGAGATCTTCCATAAATGTTTCTGTTGGTATCACTTTGCCAATCTTAAGCTTCTGCAATCATTTCTTGAATCAACAATTCCACAAGCTGTTGGATCATTTTTTTAAAAAACTTTTATTGCAATAATATGTATTTGTTGATAATTGTATTTGCTTTGTTACTAATTGCGTCTTGAGTACTAATCTTCAATAAATATACATTTGGTTTTAATGTTTTCAGGACAGGGTTTCCAGAGAAACGCATCAAAGGAGTGCTTCATTCTGTTGAAATTGGTACAAAACACAGAACAGCAAAATTTGGTCTCAGTTGTGCAATGGTAAGCATATTATTTCATATTAAAGTCATACAGTTACATTACTTTTTTACTTTTTTGTCTAAGGCAGCATTCAAAAATCATAATAATATTTTTTTGTTGTATCGCAAATGTGTTTTAATTTTAACTGTGATTATTAAGGGTTAAAAACTGCTTAACTGCATTGTTCATAATCCTTGAAATAGTCTATGAAAATTGGATTAATCACATCACTTCATAAACCAACAAAAATATAAAAAAAAGGCCCCAAAACCTCTCTTAAAGTAATGTCTAGGTATTTTAAAATACAGTAAAATTCGATCATAACGACAATTCATAATAGCTGATAAAATTGTTATTGTTAACTTGTCATTTTAAGAAAATTCTTTTATTTGATGTTAAAATAGCAGTAAAAAGACTTAAAGTGAAATAGCCACGTTTACATCATTTCTTTCATTTTGTTTTAAAGTATCTATCTTAGAGTAGACTGCTTCTGCATACAGATTGTAGACTGATGACAAAAATAGAACAACACATTTACAAATTGTAGAAAGTTTTTGCTAGGTGCAAAATGAAAATGAAATTAAGTGCAACACCTTTTGAAGTCATTGCTTACAATGAATGCTAATCTAATATAAAGCTGAGCATGGTATCAATAAAACTCTTTTTTTTTTTTGAAGTGCTTGGCAGGTTTTTTAACTAGAACAGAAGAAATTTTCTTTGGAATATCATTTTACCAGTATTTAATTACACATCTCTCCATAAAAATAAAAGTTTAAAAAAGGAACAGTGTTCCTTTTTTGCTTTTTCGTATTAATACCAGAAATAAATATTAAGCTTTTCCGATTTAAACTTTTTCATATGCTTAAACAGCAGAAAAATATATTTCCTTAAAAAATTGTTCTAATAGCGGAAGGCTAGTTATCTTCAAATCATTATAAACATACAATTCTTCTGTATTAAATATAAGTGTTTTGTCAATGTTTTGGGAATGTGGCATCATACCGGACTTCTTACAATATGTTGTACTTGTTATATCCAGCTTTTACTGTACTTGCTGGCATGCTCTATTTTTAGTACAGGTCCCAAAATCCCTCTATCGCAGGAAGGACTCTTTAAATATTCATTGGCACTCATTCTGGCTTCTATGGTTCTAAAAAACCTATGCAATTTTATTGAGCACCAGTCTTAAGAAACATTTCATAGATTTAAGTGTTTTCTTGCAAAGCATAAGGGCAAAGTACTTTGACTAGAAAGGATCCAAAAAGCTAAAATATATGTTTTTTTTTATTTTTACATTCTAAAATTAATTTTAGTTTTTTAATTTAATCAAAGTTTGTTAATAAAAAAATTCCATACTTTAGTAGGAGAGTTTTTTAAAATTGTTTTTTATTCTTTAATTAAGTTTTGAAAATATTTTAGTTTTTTTATAGTAAGGGAATAAGGCAACAGAAACAAAATACAAAAAATGTTGCCTCATTTCTATTTTAATTATTTTTTTATTTCATGTTTTAGAGTGTGAATTCTCTGTGGAATCACGATGGATGCCCAGTGACTGGTTTTAAGGTGAATGACCACGTCCAGTGGTTTGTAAGGCAGATGAATGAAAATCCCAATTTCTTACAAGACAAGATAGTTCAGTACTTTAAAGTAAGACAGTTGAATTGTAGCTTTCCATTTGAGTTTTCTTTAATTTGTGATTTAATTATAGTTAACACATGAAGGACTTGTGGCTACATTATAATAAGTTCCAAATTGTTCAAATTCTTTTTGAAGACAGCACATTTTTCTTGTAGGCAATTTGAATGTTAGAAGTGTCTGCTTATTGTTCTTTTTTCTATTGAATATTATCCGAACTAAAGTAAGTATTAAGTATCTATCCAGACGATTACGAAGGAACAATTTGATGTAAAAAATGTATAAATTTAAACAGGGTGACTTATTGCCTGAAGCCCTTAGTTTTAACTCTTAGGACACAATGAAGATCAAATTTATCATTTAAAATAATATTTTTAAAGTTTTTCTTTCTGTTTGCATGTTTTTCAAAGTAATTATCTCTGCCGAAATGTTATTGGATTTGAACTCATTGGATTTTTAAATTACAGTAAATAATTGTAAGAGAAGCAAGAAATTCAATTCTAGTTAGTGTTTAAACAGGTTTATGGCAATCTTGTTATTTGTTTTGTGAAGAAACATATTGTAAAAATACCCCACACTTTGCAAAAAATGATTAAAATTAAAATTTATAATTTCTTTTGTAATAATTGATAATTACTAAAAACCAATAATTAAGTTTAATTAATTGAAATTTTTTACTATAAGTATTTCATCACCTTTGGTAGTTCACTATCTTCTAAGCTAAATATTTAAGTAAAAATGGCATTTTTGTCTCTATTTGAAGCTTGTGTCTCTGGAGGTTAAATTATTTCAAATTATTTGTGTAAATTTATGCATGTTTCAAATGCTGTAACATAAAAACATGTCTGTATCATTTGAAAATTTTTATATCAAATAAATATATAAATTATGTAATTTATCATATTTTACTTCTGCTTTTTTTATAATTAATTTTATTCTTAATTTTATTGTGAACTAAAGTTTAAAATTCCGAAATTAGATTATACTGTAAATTATAAAATTGTAACAAATTTTTTTTTATTTGCATTGTATACTTTGTTCTTGCTTGAATTTTTTAAAATTTATTTGCATATCTGGCACTGTTTATCTAATTATTGAATTATAAACTCTATTTCTCTTTTTTCATTTCAAATATTGAATAATTTCATGTTTTTTTAAACATACTATCATAATTTTATTAACTTAAAGCAGTGGTTAGAAGAAGCATGCTACTAGTAGCTGAAATGCTGTAATCGTTACTTTTTCCATAGTTTGTAGTGTGGTGTACTTTTTAAAAGAAGAGCTGTAGTGAGTAGTGCGATACAAAAAGAAAGTAGGTTGTAGTGATTTCTGGCAACTAATTTTAACGTTACTTAAATAAAGAAACAAAGTTCAAATGCAAAAATTGTTTTGGACCTTCATGGGGATGTCAAAATGCTCAATGAGAAGGTTTCTGTGGCTGAACGTTAATAAAATCAACTACTGTTGCTTAGAAAAATCGGTGTAAAATCGGTGGAGTTATTTCTGAGAAATCAAATTTTAAATATGACTTTTTTAAAATTCAATTTCACAGAACTATAAAGTATGTTTTTGTATGTGATTTCATGTTTTAAAATATTGTCTGTATTAATTAATTAGCATATGTCCCCTGAAACCATTTAGATTGAGTGCTAGAACGGGAAGATCCTATCATTAGATCAAAAGTTATTTCAGCATGGCCCGTTTTTTTTGTTTTGTTTTTCGCACTTTACTTTATTTTTTTGATGATATAAAAAAACATTGGTCACTTAAATCACAAATATTTTATAATTTCCTAGTATTTCTTAAATCACTGCCAAGAAAAGCATAGAGTTTGAAAGTTAAAAGAACAAATTAGTAAAAAGTGCTTTAGAATAGAAAACTAATTCATTCAAACATAAATTAAAACTTAATATCTCGTTATATTTAACCTAGCCGATTTTTTAGTCAAAATCAATTTGAATATTGGTGAAAATTAAGTTCTCCAGTTAAGTTTGTCTTCTAAAAGTAGCAAAGTAGTGACTACATTTCGAAAGTAGTTTGTAGTCGCTGCATTTAGAAAAAAGTAGTTAGCTACAATTGTAATGAAGTAGTTGTAGTTAACTACAAAAAAAAATGTCGTTTTTTCAACTACTGATTTAAAGTAATTGCTTGATTTAGTTTATTTTCTTCCTTTTGCTTAATTTATTGATTGTTTTTTTATCATGAGTAAGAAAATAGTTTTTTTTTAATCTTAATTATTTAAAATTGTTTGAAAAATAGTATTATTTTAAAAATAGGGATATTTTTATTATTTGTCATGTTTTTTAGGATAATGCTCATAAGCTGACTTTGGTGATGTCGCCCAAAGAGAATTTTGAAGCTGAACTGAAAGAGGAAGAGAAAAAACTCCTTGAATCGAAGCTGAGTGACTTGAGTGAGGAAGACAAAATTCAAATTTATGAAAAAGGTATCTTAAAAAATAATTATTTTAAATCTTAAAATACTAACTTATTTTTCCTGTAATTGATCCTGCAATTTTCATATAATCTTATGCTTTTCTTTATAAAATAGCTGTTACTTTTTTCTTGTAGATGAGTAAAAGTCAAGTTCTAAAAACAGATATTTGCTTTTTAAGTGGCTTGTATATTGTCATAAGCAAAAAAATTTATATTCATTTAATGTTTAAATATTTGTCTTAATTTTTAACTGTCCAATTTTTTTTCTTCTCCTGATTAATTTAAAACAGACCATCTATTTTCATCATAAATCAAAACTGTATTAAAATTTTTTGAAAAGTTTGGAAAAAAAACTAACATTAAGTGATGGATTGATGATGGTTTAGGGTAATAGAAGGAAAGTAAATAAAATTATCTACTATTTTAACCCAACAAATGTTGAGTCCATGTGAAGTAGTAACAGCCACAGACATTAAGCTAATCCATGTGCTCTAAAATTTTAAAGCTAATAACTTTTTATTGAATTAATTTCTTTTAACTGATAAGTATTTGGTTTGAGCAGACTATTTGTAAAGAAAAAGCCTGAATTAAAAAAAAATATAATAATAAACAAGTTTAAGGTCATCAAAAGAGGCAGGGATAGCCTGGTTGGCAGGCGCTGGACACATGTTCGCGATTTTTGAACCCAGCTGGCCGAAGACTCCCTATGTAGTAAATGGTAGCTGGTGAGCAGTAAATCTGTCAGGTCACAAAGCCCTTCATGTTCCCATTACAAATTAAACCTCTGAATTGGAGATTAATCCATTTTTTTCAGGTCAAAATTTCAATTTGTGGATGTATGAATAAGTCTGACCTATAGATAGGTGTGAGGTATGGGTGTAGCAGAAGTCAAATTCTTGGTCATAGATGACGCCACTGGAAAACAAGAACAATCACATCGTCTCTGCCTTAATGGCTAACGACAATAACAACATGGTTATCAAAATTGGAATATTTTTCACCACATTTAAGCAAAAATTAGAAAATTTTGTTAGAAATATTTAATTTTTTAAATTTCTCTTACCATTTATATTAAAATTGGATTGTTATAAATATATGTCTTTTAAACATTTGTTTTTTCATCCCCTCAGTGAATTTTACTTATCTTTTAAAAGGTATCTAATCAAGAAGCTTGGTCTGGGATTTCTCACACCCCTGCATGCCGCTGCCCCTATACTGAAATTTTCCTGTTATTCTCTATTTTCACATTAAATAACATAAGGGAACTAAAGTTATGATGCAAGAAAGTCTGGCACTTAAAGCTCAGAAAAAGGCTGGACTAATGTTCAGAGTGTTTATTTCATCTATTGGATTTTTAAAAACTGTAGTTTAAAAAGTGCTTGTTATGCCACTATTATGTTTTTATTTTTGTCACGCTGATTTTACATTTGTATAGATAAAAATTTGAACCTTCTTCATTGCTTTTTTATTTTCCCTAGGCCTTGATTTATCCAAACATCAAACTAAATCAGATGTTTCTTGCCTGCCTTCTTTAGAAATTAAAGATGTGAAAGAGAAATTGGAAAAAACTCCCCTGAAGTTTTCAATGTTGGGTAAGAGCAACTCCAACCAAAAAATTTCCATTATAGACTTTATCCATGGTAAACATGTTTTAAATTTAGTTTCTTTTGCATGCAAAATAAATTTACAGAATAAGGTAGTTTCATTATTTGTTCTCATACATGTCTCCAAAGGAAAAAAAAAAAAAAAAAAAAAAAAAAAAAAAAAAAAGAAATTATGAAAGAAAGATAAAAATGTTCATTTTAAAATGATTCACAGATTTCACAGTGTTTTTAAAAAGCGTTTAAACATCATATTTTTTTCTTTTAATGGTTATTAAGAGTCTTCTTTGAATATTTAGAATTTAGAGAAAAATGAGTTCAGTTAAACATAGAGTAAGCCATAAAGTTTCAATTGCAGAAAAAATGTTTTTAATATATGAAATGTAAATAAATTATTGCAGGATTATTTCCCCACTTTATAATACTGATAAATATTTCCTTCATTTGTTTGCATTTTAATATTAAATTTTTTTTTTTATTTTTTTTTTTTTTATTTTTTATTTTTTTTTTTTTGCATTTGAAACTTCATGGTTTGCTCCATGCTTAAGTGAGGTCACTTTTTCTCTTTAAAATTTAAATTACCAAAGAAGGTTAAATAAAATTTGCCATGTTAAGTTTCTCCCACGATATAGTGTCATTTTAAAGATTTTTTTTATTTTTTACAGTGCTTTATTGACCAAAGAAGCACTTCTTCTTTGCTACATCAAAACACCTTGAATTATGTGGAAAACATATTTTTCTTTATGGGTTCAACTCCGCCGAATCCCTTTCGAAGTATGAATGTTTGTATTGAATCCATTATTCATTTTTCACATCTGTGCATACAAACATACGGTGGAATTTAAGCGGGAGAAATTTCTGTACTCAGAAATGTGACACTTTTATTGCATTATGCTGGAGACCTTGATTTCTGACATCACCTCCTGTCCCACCCAAAACAAACCAAAAATCTTGTAAATTTGATTTGCCTTGGTGGCTCAGGGAATAGAGCATTCGTCTTCCAAACCCAGTGATGGCTCCCACCCACCACAGTGTTGATGTAAAATATCCTCTGTGGTAGATGGATCATGGGATAGAGCCCCCTTGCCGTTCTACAAAGTCTTCCACAAAGGCAAATTTTTCCCACTGCTTGATCCAGATGTTCCCTTATATTCTAGATAAAGTTCAGCATTACAAGGCTACAGAGTTGAACATTAGTAGTTGTAACCCCAAAATTGGGTTGGCTGTTCCACGAGGGCTATAAATCACAGGGTCCAACTAAACATAGCAATATTTTTACCCAAAACCTAAAAGCGAAAAGAAATTTTGTTTCTCTTTGTTGTGAATTTTTTGTTGGTTTACTGTAAAATTTTGGAAAAAAAAATATTTTTCTTCCTTTTTTTTCTATTTGACTGTGCGTGTTTCAGCAGTAAATTTTTTAAACAATTTTTTGATAAGTAATTTTTACAAAATATTAAATCCTTTATGACTAAGTGGAAGTTATTTACAGATGGCACTCTTGTACAAACTTGTGAGCAACCAACAAATGAAGTGGTCTATTTCAGAGCTGTTTTAGATGCTAATCGACTGTCTGAGGAAGATGTTATGCTCCTGCCTCTGATGTGTTCTGTAATCACACAGTAAGTTCCTCCATTCATTTATTAGAACATATATTTTATTAGCTGAATATCCATTTTTTTGTACTGAGGAATCTTTTTTAAAACTTTTTTGGCTACATAATACCTCAAACGTTGTGTGAACCCTTTTGTTTAAGGAGGTAAAAGGAATTTCCTCATTAAACAAAGGAAACTGGAATATATTATACTTCTGAAATCAATAGAAAATTATATATGCTTAATTTTGTTTAGTTTTATTTAACAATGAAAGTTTTAAGGCGAATGATGTTGCTACAATGGCTTGAAAGAAAGGGGCCGGGATAGCCTGGTTGGTAAGGCACTGGGCCTATGTACAAGAGGTCGTGGGTTCTATCCCCGCCAGCTGTAGACTTCCTGTGTAATAATTGGTGACTGGTGCACGTTAAATCTGTTGAGTCACAAAGTCCTTCATGTTTCCATTACAAATCATTCCTTTGGGGGTATTTATCCTGGAGTTTCCTTGTCTAATGGATTAGTTCAAAATGACAAGGCTATGAAGTTGAACATTAGTAGTCATAAAACCAAAATTGGGTTAGCTGTTCAACAATGGTTATAAAATGGCTTGAAAGAAGGTAAAGCCAAGAATGGTTGAGAATCATTTTCTTTTTGCTTTGTTCGCAGCAAGAGAAAGCCTAATTTATGTTTAAAATTTAAAATTTCAGTAAATTATGTAATTAGGATTTCTTACTATTTGTATGTTAAATGAGAGTTTATTTTTATATAGTCTTGTAAACATGTTATCCCTTTCCTGCCAAGAAAAATTTTGAGATTCTCCCTCCCTTTTCACAGAGGTGCATCTGATGACACATTTTAGTTATTATATTGTTTATTGTTTGTTTTATGTGTGTGTGAACTACTTTAAAAACATAATGCTGATTTATGTTTTTAGAATGGGTGCCGGTAAAAGAAACTACAAGGAATTAGACCAAGAAATTCAGCTGAAGACTGGCAATTTCAGTACTTCATTAAATCTGTTCCAAGACCCTTTGACTGGAAACGATTTTGATCAAGTAACTTTATTTCTTATTTTCTTTTTTACCATTAAAATGTAAGCTTTATATTGAAAATGGAATATTCTAAACTTTAAATATTCTTTGGTCACTAATAAGTTATTGTAACTAATAGGTCAAATTGCAATGCAAATTATTAAAAGAAAATTTTTGGAAAGGTTGTTGCCTTATTGTTTGCATTGTTATAACTTAAAATGATTTTTAGAAAACTTACATTGCAGTGTTAAATTGTGCTTACTTTTTGTGAAACATAGATTAATAGATAATTTAATTTTTATGGAAATAGTTTTCTTTCTTTTTCTTTATTATTATTAGTGTTATTTCCCTTTTTGGTTGATGTACATGATAAAGTAAAATTGATTGTTTAAGTTAATACAATTATTTTTGCCTTTTGTTGTTGTTGTTTTCATTTTCCTTAAGATTTGTTAAACAATTTCAGGAAGGAAAAAAAAATCCCACTTAATCTCATTTTGTGATAATGTATTTAAAGTGACCATAATTTGTATTGTAATTTTAATTTTATTTCATCATTATTAGTTTTTATGTATTATCTAAATTCATTTAATTAAATTTTTTTTTCTTTATAACTATGTTTTTTTCTTCAGGAAATACTTCTTTCATCTTATTGTCTGGAGAAAAACATGCCAGACATGTTTGCCTTATGGAAAGATATTTTTAATGAGTAAGTTTGATTTTTTACTTCTCTGTATTTCTGGGTAGTTTTTTACATTTCAAACATAGTTTTGTTGTATGGAATAGTTTTCCTCGTGTTATAAAAATTTGCAAAAATTTGTTAAAAAATGCTTAAAATTTAAAAATTTTAAGATTTTGTGGCTCAGCTTGCAGTAGGATTTTAAAGGTACCATTTCTTAACAGGAATATCTGTAATAATTTAGAATTATAACTTAATATTTTCTGTTGTACTAACGGCATAAAAAGCTCGAAATGGTATATCCAGGCAGCAAAAATGATGCTTCAAAAGATTCGGCTCCATTGTGCATATTTCTTAATGATTGTGGTTGGAAACTTTTCCATGCTACGACCAAAGGATTTGAGAAATTTCTTCTTTCTTGAACCTTTAAAAGGACATAAGTAAAGCTCACAGTGTCGATTAAAAAGTTTTCTGTTAATTGCCAACTGGTTCCCCATTTTTTTAGTCAAAAATGCACTCTATGTGCATTTTATAAAAATTTTTTTTTTTAAAAAATTGAATTTTGATTATGTCTAATATTTTGTAAATTGTTTTATTTCCCTCTTGTTTCTTAACATTTTTCTTCATTTTAAAAATGAGTCTTATAATGTTTATCATAATTTAAAAAAGACTTAAAAAAATAAGCCTTACATTTATAGTATTGAAAGTTTTTTTGATCCTTTAAAATGTTTAGAAATTAGCCAAATGTTAGAAATTAGAAATAGTTAGAAAAAAAATTAGCCAAATGTTTAGAAAAGGGGCCACTGTTTAAATTACTACAGCTGGCAATCGTCCATTAGAAAAATTTTCTAAGTTTATCCTATATCTCTTTAATATTAACTTTGTTATAAAGTAAACCTTTACTTATTACTTCAAAATGAAAAGTATTTTTTTTACTGCAGGGTTCATCTTGAAGATGGTGATCGTTTCACACAGTTGGTGCGACTGATTGCATCAGATATGGCCCAGGGGGTGTCCCATAATGGCCATGCATATGCCATGAGAAAGGCCAGCAGTTACCTTTCACCTGTTGCTGCTGTCAGAGAGAAAACATCTGGCTTGGCTCAAGTAATCACACTCTTTATATTAGATTGTCTAAGAAATGTTGATCTCTAAGTTAAATTTTAAATTATATGCATTTGTTTAATATAGCATGAAGATTGCATGCATATCATTATCCACTATTTAAATTGATCACATTTGAAATATACTCAAATATGATGTATCATTTGTTGCCCTTTAAGAGTAATGTGTAAATGTTCCAACCCCCCCCCCCCAAAAAAAAAAAATAATTTTGAATCAAAAAGTTTTATGCACCAATGAAATAAGTTTTTTTTTTCCTCATGTTCCAATTAAATTCAAATTAAGTATTTTCCTCTATTTTATTTAGTTTTCATTTAAAGATTCTATGACTTATATTCTTTTTTCTTTTAGTTTCAATTTTTTGTTTCTTTCAAAGAAAGAATTTTTTATTGAATTTTTTTGTTTTGAAATATTGGGTTTTGGAAGCAAATTGTTTAGTATCAGTTAGAAACTAAAATTTTATCTTGTAAAATCTCATTAAAATTAAAACTTTTATAGAAATTTTCAGGAAAAAATTTGAAATTTCTTTTGTGAAATAGTGTGGGGATTCTAATAAAGATAATTACTTTACTTAATGTGTTTATTAATTCCTAATATTTTGTTAATTTAATGACTATAAAATAATGTATGTGATTTATTAAAGAATAAAAATATCTGATACAATAATTATGCATTTTGTTCATTCATATCTAAAAAGATTTAGAGGGAAATATAATTTATAGTTCTTGAGAAAAATTTTTAAAAAGCTTTTTCTTCCTTTTTTATTTATTTTGATTTCCAATTATTTTCTTCTAGCTCATATTCTTGAAAAATTTGGCAGAAGCTTCTAACCATGATGAAATACTTCAAAAGATTAGGAAGTTAGCTGATAATTTATTTCACCAAAAGATCAAAAGGTAACTGTTTAATATCACAGTACATAATGTTTTCTTTTTCTCTTTTTGTGCTTAAAATTATGATACAGCATATTTATTCAAATAAGATATTTTTATTTATTTCTTTAGACCTTCCAAGTTTTTATTCTTTGTTTATTCCACTGTATAATTTTACATTGCATAATATTCATAGCATAATTTTATGTTGCAAATTGAATAATTTATTTACAATTCTTACTATAGAGTTTTTTTTAATGCATTGAATTCATAGAGCCAGCAGTAAATTTTAAATATTTTCTTTATTTTAGTTTGTCAAAAAATGAGAATATCATAAAGAGTAGAAATTAAATGTTCATTTATTTTGCAAGTTGCAATGAAAAGAATTTTACAATGATGCCATTCTAAGATATGTTCTTCAGTATCTCTTATAATTTGTTTGATATGAATAAATATTTAACATGACAATTGTTGAAGAGATCAAATGTAATATGATTTTTCAAAGTACCCGACGATTGGACTGAGGGTGGACAATTGGACATGAGAAACCGACTAACCTCTCAGTTCAACAAATTCAATTCAAATTATTATTGAATGTGTACTTGCTAACTGAAGTTTAAAAGCATGGGGTAAAGTGGCAAGTTATTGAAAAATAATGCAGCAAGAAACTTTGCATTATTCACATTAAATTTTATATAATCTGGCTAAAGATTTAAGGCCAAAAAATTTGTGGGAAATTAAAGTAAACCTTATAACGCTAGTGTTTAATGTGGTTGAATAAAGAAAGGTTTAAAATATATTTTGATACTCACTTGTTGTGGCATTGAACAATAATTAGTTATAAACTTGTTTTGAAATAAAAAGTTAAACGATACATTTATCGAGCAGGGAAATATTTATATATAGCTCTTTATAAAATTGAATAAAAATAAATTATCTGATTTATGTAAAAAGGGATTAAGAAGAATTAAAAAGGATTAAATTTATGAAATAAAGAAAATTTTGAACCTAGGATATATATAATCACATCACATAGCCTGTTATCTTTTTTTTTTTTAAATAATTAAACTGTCACCATATAAATTTCTTAAAATAATATCTCTATATTTTTAATGATAATAACAAAAATTCTTCTAGTACAAAATATTAGAATAAAATATCGATTGAAAATAGGTTCTAAAAGCATAAATATGGCATAATAGGTTCATATGGCCTAAATTGTTTCATAAATTGCATAATTGTAAAATTTGTTAATAAATTGCATAATAATAGGGTTGCCACAACACTGGGAAAATTGGGAAAACCTGTAAAATACAGGGAATTTAAACATCATCTAAAATAAAAGTTGAAATGCGGTGAATTTTGAATTTTTCCTTACATACTGGGAAAAAACAGGGAAATTTATTTCTAATTTTTGTCTTTTAAAAATGCAGACTTTTTAAAGCGCCAAGCTATATTATATTACTTTATTTCTAATAACATTAATTGTTTTATGTTGCTGTTTTTTTATCTCCTAGTTTTTCCAGCAACTAAAACTAGCATCGTGATCCTAATATAGTTTTCAAATGCGCAATGAGTGTGGGTTTCACCTTAATATATTGTGTATTATATGTGTAGGGAAAAAACACAGGGAACTTTTTTTACAGATATGAGTAGCGATGCAGTAGTAATTTGATGTAAAGATAATTTTGGAGTTGAAATTGAGTTATAAAAAGAAATTCACTTAGCTTATTTCTTAAAATAATTTTTTTTTTTTTTAAAAAAAAGTCAGAGGTTGTTTTCAATATCTTACTTATTATAAATAATTCCCAATAACTTGAACTTCTGTGTTTATTAATGACCAAGTTTAATTCTTTATGAAATGAATATATATTCTGTATGAATATATATTATATATAAGAATGTATATAATTCTTTATGAAATGAATATATATTCTGTATGAATATATATTATATATAAGAATGTATATAGTTCTTTATGAAATGAATATATATTCTGTATGAATATATATTATATATAAGAATGTATATAATTCTGTATGAAATGAACAGATAACACACAAAAGAAAATAACTCTCCTGTGTAAATCTCACTTCATGACTGTTGCTTATTTTAATGTTACTTACACTGGGTGCGTGGCGTTTTTAAAAAGTGCTTAAAGGCACTTATTTTTGAAGTGCGTTTTTTAAAAGCCCTTAAAGGTGCTTTTTCTATTCAGGGTTTGTAAAAAGTGCTTACCTTTCTATCTTTTAAAAAGAGATTTTTTCTTTGCTATATCGATTGTTGTTCTAAATTACAAAAAATGCATGATTTTCAAAATTTCCTCTGCAATATTAATCAGAAACTAGCTATTTTATCATGATTATGTAAAGTCTTTGAAAATGTTTTTGAATTTTATTGATTTGATTATAAATTAAGAACTTTAAATGATAGAATTTTTTTTATTTATTACTACACAGATCCTAATTATGAATTTTTTTTGGGAAAGTGATTAAAAATACTTTTAGAGTGCTTGAAAAGTACTTATTTTTTCTTGAAATATCTGGCTACCCACCCTGTTACATTTATATAAACAAAGTCTGTCACTTTTCTTCTTTGTATTTTCTGAAGAATGGTCACACAAATCATATTTAAGAAAATAGCTTCCTACCCACATTTAAAAAGGATTGAAAGTATACTTCCCACAGCCTTATAAATAGTTTGGTTTAAATTAGGTAGTTAATTTCAGTTATGTAAACTTTATTGATATCATTCATTTTGAATAATTTTGTTATTTTTTTAAAATTTAGATTCGCCTTAAATGCTACTCCTAATGCTATGCCCTGTGCTTTCGATCAGTTATCTAGCTTTAACAAAGAAATAAATCAAAGCAATGAAATTTCTAAAAATTATTCTCCGGTAAGTTTTTAAAAACTTTTTATTCAAATTGTACACATTTTATATTGTTTTTATAACAAATCAGAAAAAGTAATATTTAATTGACAAATATTCTTGGTTATGTTAGGTATGGTTTAAGTTTGAGAAGCAATAGAGGTTTAATTATCTTGAATGTACTGTGTAGCTTGATTTTTGTACTATTTTCATTAAAAAAATTCTGCATTTATTTCATGCTAACCCTAATTCATATGGATAAAGAATAAAAATTATTTTCATTTTTAACTTTGTGGTCTTTAAAAACTTATAGTGCCTGAGAGATGAATTTAGGCTAACTTTTATAGATTTCATTTAAGAGACTTGTTAATCGAGATTTATAATATTTTTAATTTATTATTTTTTTAGGTGTGTTTCTTTCACTCATTCAGTTGAAATTGGATCTCATTCGCCTAAAATTAAAATTCTGTCTTAAGATTTTGTTCTAATATCCAACTTTACTTGTGCTTCAGTGTCAATATTTTCTGTTACTAGGTACGTTCATGCAGATAGATTCTTGGATATACTATTGAGAATTGGGTCGAATTTGCCAAATCGTTATTCTTCGTAATATAAATAAGCCATGTGATGTCGTCATAATATATTGATAATTTGCTTTTATCTAGTGTGGTAACATCTCTACTCTTGTTAGGCAGTACTTTCATTACGGGGAAAGTCAGTTACTTATCAACTTTCTCCTTGCTTCTACATTAGTTTATATAGAATGCTCATTAATTTGTAATTGGTTAATGACACTGCATCTCAATGCTTAAATAGCCAAGATTTTATCGAAATTTTCGCCCTTTTTTTTTTCTTGAAGTTTACTGCCATTTAGATTTAGACATCCATGGAAGTAGAGTCTCCTCTAGGGCATGTGTCTTGTCACTTTTAATTAAAAAAAAATTTGTTATTTAATTCAGGTATCATAGTTATTCATGAAAATAAATTTGTTTTTAACCTTTTGCTTAACTCAATCTCTGTATATTTTACTCAGTCCGTATACATAGTCCACATTTAGGGAAAAACTCACTAGCATAGGCTTACTTAATTCTTTTATCAGTTTGATCTCTATCTTTGTTAATTAGAGTTAATATGTAAATTTTATTCAAAACGAAGTTTATCAGTAATCTCAGTTAATCTGTTAATTTTCATCTCTGAAAACCTACCTTTTTTTTTCTAATGTTGATTTATGTTTGAAAAATGACCATTGAAATTCTTTATTTTTCAAATTGCTCTTGCCTACATCTTTTATTTTGAAGAATCCTTGCTCTTTTCCTGAAATAGTTATTAAACTCGAAACAAAGGAGGAATTAAAGTGATCAAAAACCAGCTTTTATTTTTAGAGAGACTGAAATGCCTTTTGTTAGGAATCACTTAAGTACCCTCCCCCCAAAATTTTTTTTTGTTTTGGATGTGTTTTATTTCTTTTTGCTCTTATTCATCCCAATAATAATTGGCCTGTGATTGGAAATGATTTTAATTTGCATCCGCTAATAAGCATCGTTTTTTGACTTCAGCAGTGAAAGTATCAATAAATTTGTGTATTATGAAGTCCTTATTGTTACTTGAATTTTGGTAATTAAGAAAAAATAAATTTTGAAATTATGGTATTTAATCAAAATTTCTATTCCTAAAAAGTTAAGAAAATAAAAATCTTAGTGGAAAACCAAATTTAAAATTACTTTAAACTAATAAGTTTGTCTGTATGCTTCCAATTTTTTTTTTGAATTACTCTGCTTTTTTACCATTTTTTGTTCAGTACAAAATTTAATAAAATTTGTTAGATAAATAAATTCTAAAAGCGTTTTTCTATTTTGATCAATTGTGAAATAAAATAAAAAAGTAAAATTTTGATCTTCGTCAATCCTGTCTAAGATGATGTTGTGTGGATTCAACTTATGCCTGTGACATAATGGTCTGCGGGACTCAACCGGTCTCTTTTAATTTGCTGTTGATCGTTCCTCTCGTGGATTAAAACGTCATCCATTATCGGTTGAGTTAGAGAATTTAAGCTTTTGTTGAAACCAATTATTTTGTAAATTTTTTTTCATTGTTCATTTGTCACTCTGCTTGTGAGAGTACGTTATGTTTGTCTATCAGTTTAATACGCTTTTAAAATAAATTGTTTATTACGGAAACTTAGTCTTTCATTTGTCTTTTTGACGTACAAATGCAATGATATTCTTGCTACAATCTCGGCTGTCAAATTTTAACGTGTTTTCTGGTGAAGAAAACTTTGTTTTTAATGAAATGTTTCTTTATTTTTACAGATGGATATCAAGAAAGTGAAAAATCAGAGATCACATTTTGTCTTGCCTTTGTCTGTAAATTTTATTGCACAAAGTATTTTAACAGCTCCGTTAAATCATGAGCATTTTGGAAGGTATGTTTTCAATAGCTTTTACTTTATTATTGTTCTAAAGTACTTGGATTTGTTAGTGAAGATGATATTCTTTTGCCTACGAAATGTTCTCATAATAAGCTAAATATTTTTTAAGATTATATATTTAGGCTATTATTATAATTATGAAATAAAATAATAAGTTAAATATATGTTATACGACTTTAGTTTTACATTTTTTCTCACTTTCATGACTTACTCAGTGAGTTGAGGATTATATCAGAAATAATCAGGAGCTGACATTATTTCTAAGCTAAAATTTCTTTAATTATGTCTCAACATTGATGATAACAATTATTTATGGGATTAAAACAGTTTTTATTAGGTTATTTTCTAATTTATTTAAATAGTCACTTAATTTTTCTATGTTTGTTTTACTATTAATTTTATTTCTCTTTGTATTTTATACATCAGAAATTTTTACCATCTAAAGTAAGAAGCATTTCTGAATTTGCCCAAGTTCTATTACTTAATGCGTATACTTGAGGAAATTCCCTGGCATTTGAATGTAGGTATGTACAAGGAAAAAAAAATCAAATTATCTTAGTCAAGGTTCGTTTATTTAACCTTCCAATCATTGAGCCTCTGACTAAAATTTTGCAAACATTTTTGTTATATGCACTATTTTCTGATTCAATAACATAGATAATTCAATAACATAATTTAATGTATTTAAAATTTATTCATAAGTTCATTGTTATATTCAGGAAAGATTTAGTTAATCAGCTTGTTGCAGCTTTTAAAAGTTAAAATTTCTTAACAAGAATAGTTGTACAAAATGTAGCTCAATATATTATTCTGACTCAATTTCACTAAAGTTTGAATTGGTTAATTGAGGGGCAAAAGGTTTCTATTTTTTTTTGTTCCACCCTAGTATATACCATTTAGAATTATATGCAAAAAAAAAAAAAAAAAAATTATTTTTTATTTTTATTCAGAACATATCTATTTTTGTTTATCTTGCTTCATTTTACTTGCATCCTAACATATATTCTTTTTCTTTGCAGCTTAAAAGTTGCAGCCAAATTATTGTCTTCTAAATATTTACATTCAGAAATTAGGTAATTTCTATTTCTAATCTAGTTGGTTACTATTACCTTTTTTTTAAATATTCTTTTCTTTTTTTAATATGAAACAATATTATATTTCACACACTTCAAGAAAGATGTTCCAAATAATTGAAGGAAAAATAAATTTTATTCTGTCATTAGTTTTTGAGTTATTTTATGGCAAAGTTGATTTTTTTCCCTATGTGATTCTAATTAGCAAAAACTATCAGTGAAAGCAAATTATTAGCTTTTTTTTGCAGCCACATATTCCTACGACTAGAAATGAATAAGATTTCACACTTTGTTTAAATTTTGAATTAGTTTTGGAGTAATTATATTTTGACAGAATTTAAGTTTTATATGCAAAGGAAAAATTAATCTCAGCAAATTTAAATGTGCAACAACATGCTAGATAAGAAGGTATTGTCTAGCTAATTTTGATAATTTAAGAGTAATTGTTAGAAAGATGTTTTGGTCTTTATTTCAACAAATATTTGGATTGTTACATTTGTGATGAGATTCTAAATAAAACCTCCATTGTAAATAATATGAAGTATAAAAATTGTGTTATAAAACAAGATGAAAGTGAAAAGTGTGAGCCAAGCAACTGGAAATAAATTACATAAATAGCTCTGCATGTTGATGATCTACAGTTAGTATTGAGTGAGGTCCTAAACAAGAATATACATAGGAAAAGAAGGCTAGTTTCCATGGGCATAATATAAGCCAGTTTCCCAAGGATTGTTATAATCCTTCTTCATAAAGGAAAAAGCATCTTTAGAGGCGTATCAGCAGAGGATCGTTTTGGATTAGACCATTGCTGTAATTAGAGGAGAAGAATGGATTGATTTCTCTTTTTTACTTATGGTTGGTCTTTTGTTGCACTTTTGCGCTATTTTTTCTAACAGCACTGTACTATTTCTTAAGATTTTTCTTTTAAAATTCATTTATGTAATGCACGTTGATTATATCTGCTGCTAACATATTTTGCATACAACGTAAAAATGAAATGGTAAATGGCGTGAATGAACTAATCAACTACCAGTTAGTTTCTTTATTAACTCTAGATAATAAAAAGCTTACAGTTTCATTTACGCAAAGTTTATTAACTATTTAAAATAAGACAGCAACATACTAGGCAAAACAAGAACTACGACCATCTCATTGCAGCAATCTAAAAGCATTAACGCATCAATTATCTCACAGTTACAATCACAATTGTCTCTTTACAGTTTTTTTTTCAGTTCAAACGCATGTTACAAGTTCAGCTGACATAGCACCTCGCTTTTTTTGTGCATGTGCTGAATCTTTGTACATAGTATGCTCTTTTAAATCTGGGTATGTTGCTCTTTCCATTAGTTGTTTTTCTGATCAAGCATCCTGTAAGGAAGAATTCCCCTAGCTCTAGTTTAGAATTTATTTTTCAAATCTTATGTGAATTTCTTTAATGGTTATTTTGAAAAATTAAGGCATTATTATCAGCAAATTAAATTACATTATGCGTTCTATTTTTTCATTGCAATTTTGCACATTTACATGATATTATCTTATAAGCATTCTGTATACATAGCATTTGTGTGGGGAAAATATTTTTTTGAATAATTTATTCTCTTTTCATCTTTATGTAGAGAAAAAGGTGGTGCCTATGGAGGTGGTGCTAAATTAAATACAGAAGGTCATTTCAAATTCTATTCTTATAGGTAAGACATTTTTGTTTTGTTTAAGTACATGTTAGTTTTATTGTTTGGCATGTGTTTTTTTTTATATACTAAGTGTTATGTAACTTAAAAAAAAAGTTGCTTTAATATTTATCAACAATTTAATATTTAATTATTTCTGACAGTCTTTATATTTATCAACAAGTACATAGTGGAAATTAATCTTTTATTTTATATTGCAATGAATAATCAAATTGTTTATAATTCTTTTTATGCTAAAATTGTACAAAATAGATAAAAAACTACACATTTTAAAACTTTTTAATATTTTATGTTGAATAAATATAATTAAATTAGCAAATATAGATTTTTTTAATGTTCTATTGTAATTTTTATTATTTAAATATTGACCCTGAAGGAAAGTATTATGCAATTTTAATCTCTGTTTTAAAAATCTCCTGGAAAATTAGAGCATATAATTTATTATCTTTAAAGAAGGCAAACGTTTGGGGGAGCAGAGTTCTTAATTACTTATTTTCCTGTTAATCTTGTTCGGTTTCTTTTCTTTATCTTGTTGGGTAAATCTTGGTGAGTGTTTGGGTATTTTGATTTTAAATTCTTACATTTCAAAATGAGTAAAATTTTAAACTATCAAAATTACCATAATTACAATACTAAGCCTATGATACCTGGAGTTATGATATATTTTAAATTACACTGATAAGCAATGAAATCCACATCAAAGTGCTGATTCTGAATAATGAAAGAAATTTTGAAATGAAAACCACAGATCAAATCGAATTGTTTTTAGCCTACGTAATAAAATTATTACTTTTTAATGAATTTTTTTGTTAATTTAAGATTTTTTTTTTTTTTTAGCGTTATTGTTTTGTTAGAAGCATGAAATTCAGCACAGGAAAAAACAAATGTACATTTTTTTAGAAAAGTGGTGAATATTGTATTTAAATATTGGTGAGTTGTAACTTTACCAATGATTATAAACCATTTAAATGTATAAATAGCCGTAAATAGGGAACTTTAACTTGAAAGCATATGAAAATTACATGACTTATTGAATATTCTTCTCTAAATACTGTCTGCACTTTTTTGTACCAACTCACATCACTGGACTCTTCAACTGTTAACGACTGATCCCGATACATAAAGTCTCATTTGCCATTTCATAGACACAATGTGATTTTAACCCACATTAAAATGTCCAACCTAAACCATTCATTCCAATATAGCATCTAAAGTTTTTAATCCAAGAAAATCACTGAGTATATGTATAAAATTTTTCCTTTAACTTTAAATTAATGGATAGCAAACATCTCTTTGAATGTTACCATTTAATGAATGTTAAATATTCTCTATGAATCCCTAAAGAGTGACAGTTATATTCTTATCCTTCCAATCTATGGTCAAAAACATGGTAGTTTTTGTTAAATTAAAACCAGTTCATGTTTTATTTCCTATTATAACGCATAGCTGCCTACTCTACTGGATTTTGCCAGTTTCTCCTGGTCTACTGGTTTAATTAAACTTCTCCTGGTTTTTGTACATTTTTGAAAATTCCCTAAAATGGAGTATAAGTTTTTAAAAAAAAATCCATATTGAAATAAAAATTTTGTACAGATTATTGCTGATTTGCTTGAATATTTAAATAGTTATTACTAATACATAGTAAAGCATTTATAGAAATCAGTTCAAAACTTTAATTGTTCTAAAATATTCAGTTTATTTTTATTCAGAACTCTCTTTTCAAATTAATTAAAAAAAATCTCTTACTATCTTTGATGAATTAAATGGCTATTAATATTCGGAATTATGAGTAAACATAATACATAAACATTTCAAGTATGTTTAATGACCATCATAACAGGAAAATATTACTGTTTTCCTATTTTGATGACTATGAAAATCTCTAAAATTCTCTGTGCATAAAATTTTAGCACATTATGCAACAATTATCAGGAAATTTATAGTATTTCGTAAAATCTACTGCATTTTTTACCTTCCATGTTCGCAGCTATGGTTATGTGTACTCATGATATAGTGACCGCGGGTGTCGTTATATCGAGCATTGCCTATTTAATGTGATATTATCTAACATTTAAACCACTGTTGTTTGTTTTTTAAGGGATCCAAATGTTGACAAGACACTAAACAGTTTTTCTGCTGGCATCGATTGGCTCATCGATGGTTCCTATTCTGCCCAAGATATCAACGAAGCTAAACTGGGTGTCTTTAGTGAAGTAAGCAACCATTCATTGTTTCTTATTCTATTAATTTTTTTAATAGAATGATTTAAGAAAGTAGTTCGACGATGAGCTTTGAAATCTGGACATAGCTCAAAATGCACGTTTATGAAAATAGACTTAGCTCGAAGCTATGGCTCACCGCTGAGTTAATATTTATAATCAGATACGCTGCTCTTCTGTTCAGAGAAGGGATTTTCATCTTATAAGGAGAATAATTTTTTGTCTTAGTTTTTATTTTTGTTTTATATTTTATTTTCTAGCTGGTGTTGTGAACAGCTGACCCAATTTAAAGTTTACGACTTCTAAGTTCAACTCATAGCTATATAATTTTGAACCCAATTGAGAAGACAAGAGAACTCTTGGATCAAGTATTATTTTATTTTTATAACTGTCGTTGAACAGCCGACCCAATTTTATGGGTTTACGACTAATAATGTTCTACTCCATAGCCTTGTCATTTTGAACCCAATCCAGAAGACAAGGGAACTCCTGGATCGAGTATTGGGAGAAATTTGCCTTCGTGCAGGACATTTTGATGGAGCTAACCCGCATTTGCGTTACATGGAGAGGAAGACCATGAGAACCTCCTGCGGTTAGCCTGACGACAAGGAACTCTAACCCATGATCCCTCTACCAATGAGGATATTTCACGTCAATACTGTGGTCAGTGCAAGCCGGATGCGAAATTCGTATCGACCAGCCATTGTCGGGATTCGAACCTGGGTTACTTCAAAGGAAGGCGAATGCTCTCTTCCCTGGATCAGCATAGCTTTTTTGTCTTATTTTATATTTTATTTTTTAATCCTCATTGAATAGCCGACCCAAATTTTGAGTTTATGACTGCCAATGTTCAACTCCATTGCCTTGTAATTTTGGAATCAAGAAGACAAGGGAACTCTTGGATCAGTACTCCAGAGGTTTTGATATGTTGTGGGATCTTGGTGGACTTTGTGACCTTGACAGATTTAAAGTGCATCAGTCACCATTTAATACACGGGGATTCTTTGGCCAGATGAATTCGAACTCTCATTCTCACGAATAAAAGTTCAGCACCCTACTGACCAGGCTCTCCTGCCCTTTTTTTCATTATATATTTTTATTTTATAACTGTAATTGAACAGCTGACCCAATTTTTTTGGGTTTGCGACTGCTAGGGTTCAACTCCGTAGCCTTGTAATTTCAAACCCCATCTAGAAGACAAAGGAACTCCTGTATCAAATACAGAGAAAAATGTGCCTTCGTGAAGGGCTTTTCGATGGAACTAACCCACATTTTCGTTGCAGGAAGAGGAAAACCTCCCACGTTTAGCTTAATGGCAAGGGGGCTCTAATCCATGATTGGTCTACCACTGAGTATATTTTCCGTCAGCACTGTGGTCAGTGCAAGCCGGCTGCGGAATTCGTATCCACCAACCATCGCTGGGATTCGAACCCTGTTCACCCAATTAGAAAGTGAACGCTCTATCCTCTGAGCCACCACGGCTCTTTTTTGTCTCATTGTAAGATTTGAAGAATAACTTCTAGTTTTTACTTACTCTACACTTTGACAAAATGCAGGGCTCTTTATATCACTCTTTAAGACCTGCTTAACTTGAGTACGTATATTTTTATTCATTAGGAACACTATTCACGAATTCACTGAAATTTACATTAAAAGATTAGACATTTAACTTTAACTGTTGTTTGAGATCTTTTGTTAAGTCTAATTTTGTTGTATTAAAAACTTTTAATGTGAAATTGCTTAGACTTAAAGATGATGTTAAAATGATATTTATAGATTGATGCACCAGTAGCCCCGGGGTCAAAAGGCATGAGTCTGTTCCTCAGTAAAATCGACCACGAAATGAGAGAAGCCCTGAGACAGCAAATATTCAAATGTGATAAAAGTTCTATTGTAGAAGCTACAAAAAGGTAACATTTCCATCTTTTTTTGTGAAATGATTCTTCAAATTATTCCCTTTATTTAATTATGGATTGGAAAAAAAGGTTTCTTTAAACATTTTTTTGTTTAATGATTTGCTAAATAAAAAGTATATCTAAAAGAAGTATATCTAGAAGTTAAGTAAGTAGTAGTGAAAGTAAGAATAAGTGAAGTAAAATTATGTATAGAAACGAAAATGTATTTTTTTTCTTTTTACTTCTTTTGCTAAAATTAGGTATAGTTTTTTTATGGATAAAAAAGTAATATAATTTTGCTTTTATTGCGCCGATTAACAGCTATGTGTAACCTATTTTTCATAAAAAATTTTGACTTGCTCTTAAATTTAGTTTTTTTTTTTTTACTTTGATATGCTCTTATTTTATTCTTACAAAATCTATTTAAAACTACCTGTGGCAAATTAATATATTGTAGTCAAAAACTTTTTAATAGCAGGAACACCACAACCAAATTAATTTGTTTGCTACTCGTAAAATTTTTTGAAAATAAATATTTTTTTATTATCATACTTTTCCATTAGCAGCAGTTAGTGAAAGTTCACAATTAAGAACATTCTCAATTAAGATATTTAACTACTTTTTCTATTTGTGAAATCTGACTATTAAATAACCAGACTGTGCATGCAGCTAGACTTAATGTGGAGCAGAAGGAATGGAATGTAGTTGATCTTCATGCTCTCGGTGCAGGTGGCGCACTATTCCGATCCTCTGTCTTTTTTAGTTTTTTTCTTATCCCAATCATGTGATTCTTCCTCTAATTCGCGAAATTCCGTGAATCTCAAGACCGCTGATTCAGACTTTCACAAATGATTCATTCATATTCTGACAAAAATATTCAGAGTTCCGCGAATCTAAAATTGGAATTTCGTTACTTAGCCAAAATCATTGTTAACGAGACATTTATTCCGCCCTTACCAGCATCCTCCTTTTCTTCCTTTTTCCCCTAGGTTTTCATTCCCGAGCCATGACTTTTTCTTACGCGCATTTGTTAGAGAAAAATTGAACTTTGGATAAATTTCGAAAACACAACATTGAATAAAATTAAAAATCCATAGAAACTGGCTAGAATTAATGAACTACTGAGGCAAACCCGAAAGTATACTATTGATAATCTAAAAAGGAATTCTGAAACGACAAACATTTAAAATATCGTTTGCTAGAAAAAGTACTAAAACTACACATTCGGGCAGAAAATTCAGATAATTTCTTCTTCCTGTTATCACATGTCTGTTATCCTTGTTTGAGTAAGGTATTGTTGTGTCAAAGTGTCGTCATCATGATAAACTTAAAATTTATCAGCGCTTTCATTTGAAATTTCTTGAGAACTAGCTGAATGCTTTAAATTGCAAAAAGAGGTTGTTAAAAGAGAACTGCATGTCACTTGTGAAATGTTTGACTGGCACAAGAGATTTTTGAGAGGTTAAAGGTGATGAACCTCTGGTCGACTTCTGACTTCAAGAACTGATAAAAACAATTAAAAAATTGATGAAATCGTGCTTGAAGACTGAGGTTTGAGTGTTTTGATGACTTCAGATATTATAAACATTGGCAGAGGCGGTAAGAAAAATTTTGATGGATGACCAAGGAACTTTAGTTTAGAACAAGTTTTTACAAAACTATTCCTAAAAACCTGACGTACAAATTAAAAATGATCATGAAAAACATTTGCTCTGACATCTAGGAATGCTTCACAAAAAGTTCCGATTGAAAATGTCATCACATGTGACGAAACTTGGATTTTTCATTACAACCCTGAAACTAAACCACAATCCATGCACTGGAAAAAACTCACATAGAATGAGCAATTCCAATGACATTAATAAATAACAACAATGCTGAATTTATTACATCATCTAGTTTTTGAACTGTATAAAAGCTAATAAGAATTTTTTTTAGATCCATTGATTGATGACGATTGAACAGGAATTTATCAATTATCTATTTGAATTTGTCAATGCTGGTTAGTAGGGATCATTCACTAATTAATTTTTGAAAAATTATAAGTTCTAGCAACAAGCTGAAATTTGAAAATGTTAAATTGTTAACATTTTTATGTTAAAAAAACACTTAATTTAGTGGCTCTTAGAAGGTGTTATATATGGTAAGTGTGTAAATATTGAGTTATGGCTTGTTGTTTTTGTTTTTGAACAGCATCATTAAAAATACTTTGAATACAACAGGTTAATTCGAAACAAGTTTTTGGATAAAATATTTAAGTTTTTTGCTTCTTTTGTCAATGTAAATTAGGGTTTACAAAAATATCAAACTTTCTTAATTTTAGGTATCTGAAAAACTCAGAAGACATAGGCACAGTATTAATAGGTCCAGAAATTGAGAATTCACAATCAAAATGGTCTAAAATATAGAATTGTATATAATGTATATATTTTAATAAAGTGTTTTTAACTTAAAAAAGCTGATTTCTTTTATTTCCATCATTGATTATTTCAATTATGTTGAAGAATCCACCACCAAAGATACTATTTTCTTTATATATATATATATATATATATATATATATATATATATATATATATATATATATATATATATATATATATATATATATATATATATATATATATATATATATATATAAAGTTAAAAATGTAGAGAAAACATGGAAAGTTATAAAGATTAATGAAAAGAGATGAAGAAACCAAAAAAAAAAAAAAAAAAAAAAGCCAGAAAAGAAAATAATGAAATGATATAAATCTCTTCATCAGCTCGCACGATTATATTTGCAAAAAGGAATGCTTTCTAATATTGTATCAATATAGCTAAAGCAAAATCTATCAATACAGAAGCGTGAGGAGCACTTAAAAAAATTTAAACGAAAATAGAACACATAAAGTTAAAAAAAAATATCTATGAAATAAAACGTATCAAGCAAAAAACAGACGATGCAGAACAAAACACAAAACGTTTAAAACACTGATTAAAAGGAGGTGGTTAATATTAAAAGTAGTAGTATAAAATAGAAAAAGCGGATCACCATGAACAGGAACCGATCAAGACAAATTCAGGCCCACCAAATTTTCCTGGCCCCTTACAAAATATTTTGAAATTAATCTACTCAAGAGTAACAATAAAAAAGAATCTATTGAAATGCATGTTTCAAGAGAAACATTCTCAGAAATTTTGAAAGCAGACAATTGAAGATTATTTTTCTGAGATAAAGTTTACGTATCTATAAATTAAAGCAAAATATAAAACAACAAAACAATTTTATGCCAAAATAAAAATAGTTTGGTGACCACAAACAATTGAAATCAGTGATTTTTGCTAAAAGTCACTGATTAGCTGAATAATTTTTTATTGTAAGTATTTTTTATTTAGTACTTAAACCATCACAAAGCTAGCCCACCTTTCATTAGACTTTTACTTATTTTTGAGGCCCATGCCTATTGAATCTAGGCGATAATCAGGCCCTGACCATGAATAACTTTTGATCTAATAATCCGATCTTTATGTTTAGGTCTTAATGATTCAAAAGGAGGATAATTATTGCAGATGATATTATTGTAAGTTACGAAATCTGACACCAAAACGTACTTTCTCTGCATAAACATCCTCTGCATATCGATGGATTTGGGTTTCTGACCCCAAAAATATAGGCAGTTGTCTCAATTTAAAGAATATGGTCTCAGCACTTATTCTAGTTAGGAAAACTGTCCAAAATTTAGTATTTCATTATATCTCGAGAATTTTTTAAGCGAAGTGAAAAGTTTTTGCATTTAATTATATAAAAAATTAATTTTTTTCAAAGATTATTTGATTCAAAAAATAATTTTATAAGTGTATTGTTTATTAAAATTTTATTTAGTAACATTCGAAAAATTTTTGAATTGTAAGGTACAATTTTTTGTACCATTTTGAAGAATGTAATTCTTCATGGCAAAATACAAATTTTGAGTGAAATAGTTCCTGACAAATTGAATTTGAAAAATGCGATTTTTTTTCTTACAAAAAATTAAAAAATCAAGTCAATTTAAAAGAAAAGACTAATTTAATAAAAACATAGAAATGGTGTAATTGTTATTATTTTTTTTTAAAGAAAGGTTAATCAATGTAAAAAAAAAAAAGCAACCAGATTAAGAAAGGTTACCAAGAATAAGAAATCGCAAAATCTTAAAAATTTTGGTAAAAACAAAAAATAAATAACTCGATTTATATAAATATCGTATTTTGTCCCAATTTAAAGTTTCGCAATGATTTCGTTAATTAGAAGATTAGATGAAGATAACTAGATGACAATTGGAACTGCTCTCCCAAATCGTCGATCTGGGATTCGACATTTAAGGCTGCTTTTCTAAAGCTCCGTCGTCCTATTAAATAATGCTTTTTTGCGAACAATATGCTATTTTTATAACTGCTATGGGTTTGCAACTGTTATTCATGACTGCTACGTCATGGTTAGTTTAGTGGGATCTAAAATCGGCCCGGGCATCTTAGAGATATCACTAAAGACTAAAGCACTAAAGACTCACAGTCGGACATTTATTTATTTGATTTTATCATGTGTCAACAACGACATCTAACAGTATCTCCAGGAACTAATTTAATATAAATACAGGGTGATTCAGACCTTGCGTGCCACCCATTTTTTTTCGAGAATGGAGCGAATAATCGGTTTGGAAAAAAAAATCTAATAACTAAATTGATCCCAAGGAATTCAATAATGATATTGTAAATTCTCGCAAGTAGCTGGAAGTACCGGAATTTGAACACAACTTTGATTTTTTAAATAGAAACCTATATCTTATTTGGCATCATTGGAGAGAGTTTTTGAAAAGAAATAACTTTTACTTAAAATATTTTTTAATATCTCTTACTATTTCCAAGATAATAGATAAGAAAAAATACATATTAAATAGATTTTGACATATTCACTAAAAAAATTTTTTTTCGTCATAATGTCTTATACCTTCATTATAACACATTTGTGCTTTTCTTCCCATGTTTTAAAAAAATTGAAGCGATTTGTATAATTTAAGTAAATTATTTTTGGTGAAAATGATAAATTGAAGTAAATAATCAGAATTTTTTCATATCTATTATCTTGAGAACAGTAAGAGATATAAAAAAAATTTCAAGTAAAACTTACTTTTTTTCGAGTACCCTCTCCAATGATGCCAAATAAGATATAGGTTTCCATTTAAAAAATCAAAATTGTGTTCAAATTCCGGTACTACCGGCTACTTCCGGGGATTTACAATATCACTATTGAATTCCTTGGGGTCGATTTAGTTATTAGATTTTTTATTTCAAATCGATTATTTGCTGCATTCTCGAAAAAAATGGGTGCCACGCATGGTCTGAATATTAAAACAATATTATTACTACATATATCATATATATGTTATATAATATTATTATTATTTGCGCAATATTATTTGAAATTCATGCAATGTATAAAAAATTTTTTTTTTGCGCTACTGGGCATTTGCCCGGTCTGCCTATTGGCCAGTCCGGGCCTGGAGAAAAGCCATAGTTTAATGAAAATAAAAAACATTTATAGTCTAATTTTTTAATATTTAAAACCTTACGCCAATGCTGCAACACCTGGGCTCATAGAAGTTTTAAAAATCTCAGAATAAAGCAGAAATTTTGATAATTTTCATCTAGAGGGCAAAATGTCGTCAAATTGAAAAAAATTTAATAATTTTAAAAATATTTAAGTTATTTGTACCTGGTTTTGCTATATAAACAGCCCTTATTAGAGAGACAGGCATGCTTTAAAACCGAATTAATTGCAAATATTTCGTTGATAAACTAAAAAAAAAAAACTATTTCGTTAAAATCTCAAATGTTGAGTATTTTAATAATTTTTTTGGGTTTGTGATTAATTTTGGAGGCAATTAATTATTTTTCAAAGATGTTTATATATTTTAAAATATGTTTATTATATGTTTATATTTTAATTAAAATTTAAGGGTAACTATTCATTTTCATTCTAATACAAAATATACAAAAATTACACGCGCTTTGAAGATAAAGAAACAAATCAATTTTTTCGTGTTTCTTTAAAAAGATAAAAATGTAAAGCCTTTATAAAACATCTGATGTTAAAAAATATTGAAAATTAAAGATAATAAGCTATTCATTGTTTTGCTGATAACAGATACATGACACATGCCTTCTAGAAAGAAACAAAAAAAAAAAAAAAAAAAACGGATATTAAGAATTTCACATGAACGAAAGTGATGGGGGTGAGATATGAAACCAATTCAAATATAAAAATAAGAAAAAATTTCTCCCAGTGAACTGCATGACATTGAGTATAATAATATGTTGAACTTATTTAATACGTTGTTTCAATTTTTAATTTGTTTGCTTGTTTTTTCTTCTTCATCCGGTTTGGAAGTTGTTGTTGAACGCCGATTACATGTTAAAGACTTACAGTATGAAAACACCCAAAAGAAAGTTGACCCTTCTGGAAAAATTCCAGAAAATGCCCGTAAGTATAATTTGGGTACTGTTATATATTTTTATATAAACTAATATCATTGATATTAAAAGATCAAACTTTATGAAGCATAATCTCTACTTTAAAATGGGAGTTTGAGGAACCACATTGTTTAGACCTTAACAACACTTTATCAATTCCTTTTTAGGAAGCGGGAGTTAACATACGAATCCGCTAATTAGAGGCATTTATAACCCTTCTTACAATTAAAATACGTGTAAGCTGAAGAAACTAATGGTTAAATCATGAATTGTATCCAAGACAGTAACAACACTTTATCAATTCCAGTTTAAAAAGTGGGAGCTTTTTCAGCTCCTCTTTAGAAAGTGGAAGCTTTTTTTAGTTCCTCTTTAGAAAGTGGTAGCTTGTGGTATTAATGGTTAACCTGTGAATCCGTTAATTAGAGGCATTTATAACTCTTCTGCAATTAAAATAAGTGGAAGTTTGAGGAACTAATGGTTGATCCATGAATGTATCCGAACCATCTGTCTTCAGTTCAGTCGCGTGACGTAGGTGTGAGTCATCAGACTGTATGCAGAGTGTTAAACGAAAATCGCTTACACCCCATCCATTTTCAGAAAGTACAAGCATTGAATCCGGCAGATTATCCTCTCCGCGTGAACTTCTGCCTGTGGGTGATGCAGCAATGTGCGTTGCAGCCGGATTTCGTAGGTGATGTGCTATTTACAGATGAAGCGACATTTTCACGCGAGGGTGTCTTTAATGCGCACAATTCCCATGTGTGGGCAACCGATAATCCACATGCAACGCGTCCACATGCGTTTCAACAACATTTCTGTATTAATGTGTGGGCTGGTATTGTGAACGACTTTTTGATTGGTCCATACTTACTACCCACGCGACTCAGTGGCGGAAGCTATCTTATTTTTCTGAAAGAAGTGTTACCACAACTGCTGCATGATGTTCCGATCGCCATTCGTAACCGCATGTGGTTTCAGCACGATGGGGCGCCAGCACACTTCAGCATTGATGTACGGAATTACCTGAATGCAACGTTTGGTGCTCGATGGATTGGGCGTGGTGGACCAATCCCTTGGCCACCCCGATCTCCCGATTTATCGAGCCTCGATTACTTTTTATGGGGACATCTAAAGCATCTTGTTTATGAGACTCCAGTTGACTCAGATGAGGATCTCGTCGCTCGCATATCTGTAGCTGCTGCAGGTGTGCGTGAAATACCAGGCATCTTTGAACGTGTACGCCAATCGCTCCACCGACGCTGTCAAGCATGTATCGCTTCTGGTGGACGCAATTTTGAACACTTACTGTAAACATGACACTTGTCAACAACGCTTTCAATAAAATCTTTGTTTTTCCTTTCGGCCGTTATTTCTCCTGTTTACGCCTCACCGCGTCACTTGCGACTATACATTCCTATACAATAAATCATTGTTACAATGTCCTGTACCTACCATTAAAGTTTGTACCATGAATTCGGGACCACCCGGTATAATGTAAATTCCATCTAAAATTATATTAACAAAGAGGTAAGCTCGACCAGCCTAGGTTCAGGGGTATTCGTAACTAAACATTCCTATTACTAAAAATACGATAGCAGTCTACTTCTTTTTAATCGTGATATTCAAAATTATAAAAGAGAAAAAGATTTCGTAGCTATAATTATTAAAAAAAGTCTTAAATTTTTGATTGACATAATTCTAGGAGTAACAGCTGGTGCTGGTGGTTATAGCCAATATGTCGAAGCAGGAAATTATAGTGCGGATTCTGGAGCTGGAAATCGTAGTGCTAATGCTGGTATGTAACTTTTTTAAATAGTTTTTTGTTGTTATTTTCTTAGTTTTATTAAGTAAAAGTTTTTAAATGCTCTTTTATATTTTTTCAAAAGCAAGCATTGCTGACTTTTGTTCATCAAGACGAACCCGGAGAGGTCGCCGAGTGGTTAGCGCGCGTAACTGCGAAGCTAATGGCTGCTGGTTCGAATCCCACTCAGGGCATGGATGTTTCCCTCTGTGTGTTATCCTCTTTCGTGTGGGAATGTGGCCCACCCTATGAACGGGTATCTGTGGCAGTGTAACGTTGATAATGTTACTCACCTACGCGACTTTGTTCACTGACTAGGTAACCCTAAATGAGTAACACTTCTGGCATCTTCCTAGGCGAAGAACGATAAGTTTAGTGCCTGCAGTTTAAAAAAAAATCATTTAGACTGTTGCAGTTATATTTAATAGCTGAAATGTAGTCTAAATTTTTATCATTTAGGTTTTCAGTTTATCTCTGTACAAAAAAAAAAAAAAAAAAAAAAAAAATAATCAATTATACTCAGTTGCAAGTTAAGTTGTTGTTGTTCATTTACGTCGCACTAGAGCTGCACAATAGGCTATTGGCGACGGTCTGGGAAACATTCCTGAGGAGGATCTGAAGACATGCCTTCACAATTTTGATCTTCTGCAGAGGGGATGGCACCCCCGCTTCAGTAGCCCGAAGACCTGCACGTGAAGTCGAGCACTTTACGGTAGAACAGTTTAACGTGGACCCATACCGTACACCCTCGGTCCCTACGCAGACTGATCCGAGTGGTCATCCACCCGCACACTGACCGCAGCCAGTGATGCTTGACTTCGGGGATCTGCTGGGAACCGTGTCTTAGAACAGAAGACGACTTCTAAGTTCAACTCATAGCTATATAATTTTGAACCTAATCCAGAAGACAAGAGAACTTTTGGATCAAGTATTATTTTATTTTTATAACTGTGGTTGAACAGCCGACCCAATTTTATGGGTTTACGACTAATAATGTTCAACTCCATAGCCTTGTAATTTTGAACCCAATCCAGAAGACAAGGAAACTCCTGGATCAAGTAGTGGGAGAAATTTGCCTTCGTGGAGGTCTTTTTGGTGAAACTTACCCGCATTTACGTTACATGGAAAGGAAGCCCACGAGAACCTCACGCGGTTAACCTGACGGCAAGGGGACTCTAACTTATGATCCGTCTTCCTCTAAGGATATTTCATGACAGCTGAGTTCGGGGCAAGCTGGATGCGGATTCGTATCTACCAGTCATCACCGAGATTCGATACAGACGGGACAGAGATAGTTTGAAATCATGTTTATCTTTTTTACCCTTATTGTAGCCATCTAAATAGATATGCATACATATCTCTACAAATTGAAAGGTTTGGCATAAATTTAATTTTATCACAATGCAGAAAAGTGTATCATTCACATAAAAAAATGGGGCAGCAGACTAGATATAGAAACAGAACTCTTCGCTTTAAAATATTTGTCGCTGTTTATTATTGTTCATTAAAATATTTTTAAAAAAATGTTCTCGCTTCTTAATTATATTTCATCTCAACTAAATTCCGTGTCTTTCAACCTTACTTTATGTGGCGCAATCGTCTTTTTTAAAAAAAAACCTTTCAATTTCTTCATCTTTAAGCATCGCCATTCTATCGCAGCATTTAAAATTTTTCTCATCAAATTTTTACTGCTAACAAAACAAAACAAAAAAATTCATCATTGGCCACAACTTATCCAGGTAATCTTATTTTGACAAAAAGTAAAATTTTACAGAAGAAAATTTTAAAATTGCTTTCCATTAAATATTGATTTCTTCTCGCCAAGCGTTTTGGTAACAGACGTCTTCAAAACAGATTCACTTTTCGTCGCCAAGTTGTCAACAGACGTGAATCAACACCTCCTAGAAAGAGTAGGCCTCAGCACGGGTTACCATAAATATCCTTTAGTAGTCCAAACGTAATCACATATTTCGTATTTTCAACCACTGCGCAGCTTAGTACCCCGAACGTAATGACATCTTTCATATTATTCATCAACTGCGCAGTTAACTTCGTCACATCAGACTACTAAATTGATCCGTGCTGAGGCCTTCCTTCTTCTAGGAGGTATTGCGTGAATACTGTTTCGATTGCCTTGAATGCTGGATGTAGGTAAAATCTCAGTATTTGGCGCGAAGCGCCACTAACTGATTCGTCGATTTTGATGAGTTATGTACTGTAAAATCTTGAGTACCTAAATAGAAATAAGATGAAAAAAAAAATCCACAGAAATCCTGTGAAAGTCAGGAGAGATGGAGTCATGGAATTCCACGTCTAATTCTGGGTCTCGGGGAGACAAAAAACGGCTGTCAGTGTCTGTGGCTTTCTTGAGATGGATTCTTCTTTCCTTCTGCGGTTTCCTGGATCTTGCAACCGCAGCCCGTTAAACAGGCCAGATGCTCACGGTTGCAGTTGATTCAGGTCGCCGGATCTGATTTTGATTTCGTAAACTGGTACGAGAAGTGGGCTCCGGCACATTTCCTGCAGGCAGGATCGGGTGTAGTGCAACTTCGCTGAGTGTGTCAATATTTTTGGCATCTGTAGCACTGAATTTGACAGCGTCCCCCAGGGAAATGCTAGATTTGAACTGGTCGCTCTCACATAGAACTGATGTTGAAGATGTTTCTACACATTCTGGTATCCGATTGAATGATGAGGAAAAGTGGGAGGGGCTTGTGCTCCTGCCCACTTCTCTGAACTATTTTTTCTGGCTAAAGTCTAAAAATCTTTAAGATATTTCTCCAGTTCAGGAATATCGGTGTCTATTTCTAATTCTCTAACGAGGGTTTTCAGCTTGTTAGGTGAGGTCGATGTTGTCAGAAGATGCTTTCCTATTAGCATATTCGTAGCAAACCTTTCTAATCTCATCTTAGTCTAATATAGGAAGCGGATTTGCATTAAATATTCGCTTGACACAGCGGCCTAATCTGTGGTAGGAAAACACAGTAGCACGGGAGCTTGGTCACCGCAGGTGGCCAGCCAACCCGCGAGGCGGGTTTGCGGCTTTTCGCGGCCCCCCACGTAGGTTCGTCCCCCTCGCACTCCGGAGGTCGTCAGGACCGAGGCCCCTCGGACGCGGAAAGCACACAGCCGTCACCCAGAAGCGTCGTGTACAGTCCTGCGCACCTAATGCCCAATCCTACAACCCTACAGACCCACAAAGCCCGTCTGTCCAGGCTCCTGTAAGGGAAGGGGGTTAGCACATAGAAATACAGTTACATATTTTAAAATAATTAAGGAAATTAATAATATTAAGGAGGAACTTACTTTGTTATTGCTGGCTGTTGATAGCTTACTTGTCTTCTGGTTTAGGTTAGGATCCTGTTGGAATTCGTTGTTCGTATTGCTGCTTGCTTATTTGCACGTTTTGTGATTAGTTATTAATTGGGATACAGGTTGGTAATTTAAATTGGGGTGTTCTTAATTTTTGGATCAACAGGATCATATTGAATGGAGTACATTTGATTAATTTTGACCTTATTGGATAAAAAACGGAATTTATGCGTATGAAATTAGTTATTATTATTATTATTATTAATATCCCCTACAGTCCAGTATCCTTCGGAAGTTGACAAAAACAGACTAGCGGCATTAATTTCAAACACATTACTTCAAACACAAGACAATATCAAATAGCTAGTCACATCACATCACATTTTTATTTTTTATTTTTTATACATATAACATCTATGGCCTTCACGGGTAGCTGAAGAGCTCCGGACGCACTGCCTGCCCCCAGGGACTAGGAGCAGGGTCAGTGGTGAAGGCGTGTGTGGTGATCAACCACGTTGGCTGCTATTGTGAGCCAGTCCGTGATTGATTGTGGGGTGTGCATGTATCTGGTATTGTTTGTGTTGTTGTGTGTTTGTTGCTTATTTTTGATTGGAGTTGTGAGTGGCGGCTGGGCGGTTCTTGCTGTTTGAGAGGTTTGGTTGCCGTTTTGCTAGGATTAGGTCTTGCCTGATTAGGTGGTCCTGGCCTTGGCTATTCGATTGAGAAAAAAAAACTGTTCTACTAGGAAACTTGGTCTCCGGAAAAGCTAAGCTAGGCTATGCTTTCGTCTTCCCGAGGTAACGACGACCGAATCCATAGAAAAGCGGTCCTTATCACCTCCAGGGTGGCATTATGATAATGTTCACCCAACTCTTGTCACGCGGAGATTCGGTGATTACGACACGAAAAGATTAAAAAGGTTATAAAAAAAAAGAAACTAAGTTGTTCTGAGGAGTGTGTTGAAAGGTTGGTAGCACTTTGGAGGGGTGTCCTGTGTGCCCTCAGGCAACTGACGTTCCTCCGGTGTACTACACATTATCCAACACGCCCTCTTCACTCCCTTTTGAAAACTGGCCCACCTCCTCCAGGAAGGTCCTGTTTGTTAATCCTTCCAACTGATTTGTGAAGTATTCGAAGGTGTTCACTAAAAAATGAAAAAGTTGTTTTTATTCCCTGTTTCCTCAATTCGCTTTCGCCTAGGTTTTGGGTATTTCGTTTCTACTGTTGGATTTTGATGAGGATGTTGCTTGTTATTCTTTGACTAGTTAATATTGGCTGGTTGATGATTACGTTTATTTCTGGATTATATTAGGCTTGCTGCTCGATTGAGGTTAAAAAAAAAAAAAAAAGAAAAAAAAAATTATTCTTCTAGGAAACTTGGTCTCCGGAAAAGCTAAGCCAGGCTTTGCTTTCGTCTTCCCGAAGTAACGACGACCGGATCCATAGAAAAGCGGTCCTTATCACCTCCAGGGTGGCATTATGATAATGTTCACCCAACTCTTGTCACGCGGAGATTCGGTGATTACGACACGAAAAGATTAAAAAGGTTATAAAAAAAGAAACTAAGTTGTTCTGAGGAGTGTGTTGAAAGGTTGGTAGCCCTTTGGAGGGGTGTCCTGTGTGCCCTCAGGCAACTGACGTTCCTCCGGTGTTCTACACATTATCCAACACACCCTCTTCACTCTCTTTTGAAAACTGGCCCACCTCCTCCAGGAAGGTCCTGTTTGTTAATCCTTCCAACTCATTCGTGAAGTATTCGGAGGTGTTCACCAAAAAATGGAAAAGTTGTATTTAGTCCCTGTTTGCTCAAATCATTTCGCCTTGGTTTGGTTTTGTCTTTTTGATGTTGGTTGTTTAGATGATGGAATAGCTTGGTTTTGGAGTTTTATTTATTGGGTAGTATTGTTAAGTTGCGCTTTAATTTTATTGTTTGTTTGACTGGCCCATCGCCACTCTCACTCCCTTTTTTTTTTTTTTTTAAATTAAATAACCATCACGGGTAGCTGAAGAGCTCCGGACGCACTGCTGCTCCTGGGACTTGAAGCAGGTCAGTGGTGATGGGTGTGTGGTGATCAACCACGTTGGCTGTCATTGTGAGCCAGTCCGAGGTTGATTGAGGGGTGTGCATGTTTTGTGTTTCTGTTGTTGTGTGTTACATATTATTGGTTATGTTTTTGGTTGTCTCTATGATTTTTGTCAGTTTCTGACGTATTGTTCTGTTTGAGAAGCTGTCTGCGAATGCTGTTAGGTGGGCTGGGTTTGGTCTTTTTAGGTGGTTGTGTTTAGTTAGTGGACACTCGTGCATGTAGTGTTCAGGTGTACTTTGTTCGTCGCAGGGGCACTGATCTGTGTTTAGTTTGTGCATTCTGTGCAAGAATGTTGGGAAGAAGCCGTGTCCTGTTAGAAATTGCGTTATTGCTGGGTGGCCAATTAGTCTATCATAGTCTACTGTTGGGTAGTATGTTTTGGTTGTATGACCTTGTTTTATCTGCTGGATGTATCCTATTGCTGTTGATTTTGTGTTGATAGTCGTTGGTGTTTATATCATATTCATCGTTTGAGGTGTTGAACCTTAGTGCGTTGGCAGTTATTGATTCTTTTAAGACTTGTAGATGGAGTGGCGGGATACCTGTTAGTATATTTAGTGCTGCGTTTGAAGCTGTCTTAAAGCTTCTTGTTATTCTAATTAGGAAGGGTCTTTGTACCTTGTGAAGCTCTTTTATGGCTGTTTTGCTTAGGTTGGTGCCCCATGCAGCTGATGCGTACGTGAATGATTTCTCTGCTACCGTGTGGTACCAAAGTTTTAGTAGTTTTGCTTGTATACCCCAGGTCCTCGGGGCTAGTTTAATTAGTTGATTATGGATTTTTGTGGCTTTTGCCCTTTATGATTTTATATGAGCTAGGAAGTTTGTATGTTGGTCTAGGACGACCCCTAGGTATTTGATGTTGTTTACTGATTTTATTGTTTGGTTGTTGATTCTGACTATGGGTGGCCTTTGTTTGAATGGGTTTTTGAAGATCATGAAATTACATTTATTGATTGATAGGTTTAAGTGGTATTTAGTGCAGAAGTTATGGAAAATTGTCATGACATCGTTTGCTGTTGTTTCTAATTCTGAACGCATTTTACCTGATATTATGAAACCATAGTCATCGACAAAGGCTATTGTTTTAGCATTGTTATGTTTAAAGTCTTGTAGAAAGATATCTGCTATTATTAGCCACAGGAGTGGGCCTAGGCAAGACCCCTGTGGGCAACCCTTTAACGTGTTGATTTTAGTTGATCCTAGACCGCCGTCGAATTGTATTGATCTTTTAGTTAAATAACTATTTATTAGGTTTATTAGTTGCTTAGGGCAGTTTAGGTAGTTTAATCGATTGATTATTTGATCCCAGTGAATAGAGTCAAAGGCGCCTTTTATATCGACCGAAATTAGCATTTTGTAGTTTGTATTTTTACAATTCTTGTTCTTTTTTGCCGTTTGTGCCTCATTGATTACTATTTTTAGAGCCGATTCTGTTGATCTGCCTTCCCGGAAGCCGTATTGATTATCGCTGAGTTTATTGTTTGATTCTAGATAGTGTATTAGTCTTTGATGGATTATTTTTTCGAGTAATTTACCGAGGGTTGGTAATAGGCAGATCGGCCTGTACGCGTCTGGTTGTGTTGTGTCCTTGCCTGGTTTGGCAAAGTACACTACCGTGGCTGATTTAAGGTTATTCGGGAAGTGGTTTAGATTTAGACATTTATTTATCCAGTTAGTTAGAATTAGTGGTTCGGCCTCGTAAACGCGCCTCCAAATCATAAAGTCTAACCCGTCTGGACCTGGTGCTTTTGTTGTTAAGAAGGCTAAGAGAGCATCTCTCACCTCCTTAGTGTCTGCTTGTGGTTCAGTGTTTGTGTGTTGTGTGTGTAGAGGTGGTTGGTCCGCGATTGAATCGTCCTTTCCTGGAAAATGAAAGTTTGAGAGATACTCCAGGGCTTCCTGCTTATTCGGAATGCTATTATTTGGTAGTCTTAGGTTTAGGTCAGTTGGTTTAAAAAGTTTGTTGTGGCCTAATATGTAGGCTGCTCCGTACGGTTCTGTTTGGGAATTACAGAATTGTTTCCATGATTGTTTTTTCGCCTTTGTTATTTGTTTTTGATAGATTGCTTTTGCTTTATTATATTCTTGTTTGTTAAGTGCCTTGTCTATTGGGTCGTTGCATTTTTGAAATCTTACGTTTAGAGCTTTTAGCCTGTTTCTTTCTATTTTCAATTTGTTAGTCCATCAGTTCGGCGCGGTTGAGTGCTTTATTTTTCTGTATTTGTAGATTTTGGTTGCTATTGTTGTTGTCGTATTTATTAGAACCCTGGTGTATTCGTCTAGTTTGTTAGGTGAATCTATTTCGTTGCATTTATTAAGTAGGCTTGCTGCCTCGCGCTTGACTAGTCTGGTAAATTTGGGATGGTTGCCAAAGTTTGTTTTTAAGCGGTTTGAGGTTGGGGCAATTAATGAGTGACTTAATCTGAAAGTTATATATCTATGGTCGCTCGCAGTGTGTGTATCGTTGACGGCCCAGTCGTTGACTAATATGGAGCCGCCACGATTTCCTAGGGTGAAGTCTGGGTTACCCTGCGCGTTTGGTGTGTAAAAGGTAGTTAGTGGTGATTGCATATTTAGTCGGATCAGGACATGGGCTATGTTGAAGTCAATTAAGGTTTCGCCTCTGTGGTCTGTTGCGTTGTATCCCCATTGTGTTGACCTGGCGTTGAGATCTGCACATAGTATGAATGGATTGTCTGATATCAGTCCACTCCATTCATCCAGTGCTGTTTAGCACGGGAGCTTGGCTATAACATAACCTTACTCCTCCAAGTCTCAGGTGAGAATCCAGGTAAATGTGAAACGACCTGGCTCATTTATTTAACTGTCGCCTAGCTAAAGTCAGATTTACGTTTCAGAAATCTTTCATTTAGCGGAAATAAAAATGACTTAATATCGCGTATTAAGTCATTTTTATTCATATTAAGTCAAGAGGTGGATTTCATAATGATAATATTAAAAGAGCAGATGATAGAATTAACTCTTCGCATGCAGTCACCAAATGACAACACACAATATCCCGAAGAAAACTGCTTCCATACCATAGAATTGTTGACAAAAATTGAATTACTTTACATCTACATATGTATACATATATGACAAGCCGAACATGAAGAGGAGAACTTCATATGTCTCTTGTACGCAAAAAGTATAATCTTTAACAAAGCATAAATTTTTTTTAATTTTTTACTTAAACTTGGAGTTTGGGAAATACAATTAAAAGACATATTTCCAAATTGTTCAGAAATTTTTTTCCCCTATAAACAAACATGATTTTCAAGAAGACAATTAACTAGTTTTACGTTCATATCAGCGGTTGGAAAAATTTCTACACTAATTAAGTAAATAATATTTCTTTTATAAATGTTTTGACATGGCAAAACTGTTGACAGAGTTTGAAGGATCGTGCTTAAATCTTTTAGAAATGGTGTCCCTTAAACCCTTGTCAAAACTACATTGTCCATGTCTCTTTTTTGCCATGCCATTGTCTCTCTTATTCATGCCAAAATACGCATGTGGCATGATTTCAAAGCTAATGATATTTAAAGGTAGAAATAATTTAGTAACTTCTTCTCCTGATTTTGGTCGATTCGAATAATGTACGGGTAAAAAAAAGGACATCATTTCTTAGAGATAATCCTCTTTGTCTCGACGTTCTTTAAATATTTACCTATTAAATATTGAAAAAAAAAAGAGTTTGAGCTAAAAAATGTCTAATATAAAAAAGAGTTGACACATATTTGTTTCTTTAAAAAAATTATTTTGAGCAAGATTTAAGTCTTTTGAGCTTTTTTACTTCTTACACGTGAATATAATACGGTTTCTTGAAATAGAGTTTAATGTTATGTAAAGCATTCTGAGAAAAATATATGTTCCAATGTTATCTTTTCAGATCCGTGCGTAAGCCTGGAATGTAGAAATGGCGGAATATGCGTTTTCAACAGACGTGATGCCCAATGCGTATGCCATACCCCATATGTGGGAAGATGGTGTGAAACAGGTAAATATAAAGTTTTGTTATAATGAAACTGATAAGGTTTTAACTGAATATAAGAATTCCCTCTGCTGTTTTGAGTTTTAAATATGACATAAAGAAAGAAATAATAGACCCTGATCGTTCAAGCCAACTTTATTAGTTTTTCTTTAAAGATGATATATATGAATAAGAAACTTCCGACTAAAAAACGTTAACATGGCATGAAAAAAAAAGTTTACCTAAATTATTCTTCCAAACAATATCTATTAAACAGGATTTACATTTCCCTGTCTTACGTGTATAACCTGTGGCAGAAATTGTTCGGGCGACTCACTTCGACTCACTTCCCTAGCACTAATATCTTTCTGCAAGATACTTTTAATAATATAAACATATATGCTACCGATTTAAAGTAACAAAAGTGTTGTGTTTACAAACATAAAACCTATCTGGATAAAATAAATTGTATATAATATTTTTAATAGAATATGCAATATTTTTTTTTAAATTCTAATACTATGGGCGATATTCCTCGTAGGAGATAAACGCACTAATTATTTCCTTTTTCGTATTTTGTAAATCATCATCACATTAAGAAAAAATTAATTAAAATTCGTGAAATCCATTGCAGTAATTACTGAAAAGAAGATCGACGACGAAATCGCGCGAATCGGACTATTTAAAAAGGGGGTTACTCAAAAGATTCGGTTGTTGTAAATAAACGTATTTAAAATATCGGACTTCAGAAGCCACGTGAAAATCAATGTGAGCGACTCTCGATAAATACAATCGAAACACTATGGATTTACAATATTATTGGCGTAAATTGTGATTTGCATCAGAAAGTGATTTTTAAATGCGCGATTCAAATTTTACACGTAGAAATAATAACAACGGGGAAATAATCCGAATTTTAAAACCCCATGTAAATTGATAGCGCCAGCAATAACTGCCGAAAAAATGATGAAATCGTCACATTAAAAAAGTAAATTATCAAATAAGCGATTTGAGTTTCGTGTGTAGTAAAATTGTTTAAAACATCAAGGACTTTCTTTTTAAATGTGGAATTTCGTAGCAATAACTGCCGAAGGAACAATTGGAACACCGTATGGATCAACGATTATTTCGGTGCAAACCGGGTGTGTTAAAGATTGAGTTCTTCAATCCACGATTCGAACTTAGCGTGTCGTAATAGTGTCGGCAATTTTTTTGAAAAAAATCACGAGTGATATCAACAAGATATAAAGTAACATGAATTATAAAAAATACACATTCGTACACAATGTAAAAAAAAAAAATTTATTCGAGGAAGAGAAAGAAAAATTGTAGTAGCGCTACTAACAATTTAAAGTCTTAGATTTTCATTTTTAACAGTTTTTGTGATTTAAGTTTTTTTCAGTCCCTCGAAAATCACAATAAATAATTTATTCCTCATACAAACACAATTTAAGTAAACTTTTCACTTAGATAAGAAAATCTATAAAAATTTTCTAAAAAATTTAAATATTCAAAAACATGAAAGATAAAAAATATGAAAATACAAGTGATATGAGATGTAGAAATACAAATGGACACTTTTTGTCCAAAAAAATTTCAATTTGAAAAATTTGTATTCAGGATTGTATACTTTGTTCGAAAATAAAATAAAATAAAAATGACACAGTGGTTGTTACTCTGAAGTCCAAGACTTCAGTATTGACTTCATTTCACTTTATTTATTATTTATTTACCTTTCATATTTGTCACCTTAATAGCAAAATATTTGAAAATTTTTTGCAAAATTTCCTAAAACTAGGAATTTATTATCTTTGATTTGCATAATTCCGTCAACATGATTTTGAGAATGTTGTACACCATTATCACATTTAGTCTTAAGAATAATTGAAAATTCAAGATTATTTTCAGTTCTGCTATTTAATCTTTATTTTTAAGTCTATTTTTTGTTTTATTTTTCTATAAATTCACTTTGTCTATATTCTTATTTATTTATTTTATGTCCAAAATTTTCTTTTTCTTTATTTCTTTTTCTATATTTTTTATACTTTTATTTTCTTTCTTGGTATTTTTATTGCAATTATTAACCCGGATTTCAGGAAAAATGTGTAAGGACAAATTGCTTTTACAATCAGAAAAGGTGATCAGTCTTCTCAGATTTTACATTACAACCCGTTTAACACAATTTATCACTAAGCGCAGTCAAATAAATATCGTGACTGTTTTGCTTTAAACGTAAGTGAGTTAGGCTGCACGAATTTATGCAAAATGGACATTAAAGAAATAGAGAGCAGTAAGCCGATTTTTCAAAAACTTTATAAAACCAATTCCGAAGAAAGAAAACAAATAAAAGAAATTGTCTCTGAATGGAAGAAGTATGGAATAGTTTCAGACACAAGATCTCCATATTCCAGTCCTGTATTATTAGTCAAGAAAAAAAAAACAGGAGAACAACGATTAGTTATAGATTTTAGGAAATTGAACTCTCAGACGATTAAGGACAAATTTGCTTTACCCAAAATTGATGACATTTTAGAATGTCTTGGGGGGAGCCAATTTTACACGACTTTAGATTTAGCTAGTGGATATCTACAATTATCATTAACAGAAGAAGCAAAATTGAAAACGGCTTTCATAACTTCAGATGATACTGGTCAACTTGAGAGAATGATTTTCGGATTGGCAAATGCACCAGCAGAGTTCCAAAGACTAATGAATCTTGTTTTGGGTCCATTGTTCAATAAAAAAACACTCTGTTACTTAGATGATATCTTGATTTCAGCTAAAACATGGACCGAAATGATACAGAAACTGAAGTATTTGAGTGCTTAAGAAGAACCAATTTGACTTTAAAACTATCAAAATTTGAGTTTGGAAAGTTACAGACTGTATTCCTTCGTTTTATACTTAGTAGAGATGGTTTGATACCTGGACCACGTAAAGTAGTAGCTATTGATAAATTTCCTGTTCCAAAAAATACGCATGACATCCAAAGATTTTTAGGACTTACTAGTTTCTTTAGAAGATTTGTTCCAAAGTATTCTTTCAAAGCAGCACCATTATCTGAACTTACAAAAAAGGATGCAAAGTTTGTTTGGACAAAAGAGCAAAGCTAGGCTTTCGAAGAACTTAAAAGTAATCTTATTAAAGCGCCTATTCTAGCTCATTATGATCCACAAAGTGAAACTGAGGTACATTGCGACGTAAGTTCTATTGGATTGGCCGGAATATTGTTTCAACAGGACAGTAAGAAAAATTGGACAATGGTGTATTGCGTTAGCAAGAAAACTACGGAAACTGAACAAAAATACCATTCAGGTAAATTAGAGTTGGTGTCAATTGTGTGGACATTAGATAGATTAAGACAGTTTCTGATAGGAATAAAGTTTACAATCGTTACAGACTGTCAAGCAATAGTGTATTTAAACGCTAAAAAATCATTAAATCCTCAAATGGAAAGATGGCTTAACCTAATGCAAGTATATGATTTTGAGATCCGACACAGATCAGGTGAACGAATGAAGCACGTGGATGCGCTAAGCAGAGCAGCTGTTGAAGAGCCAGAAGACACTTTGAACACTATTATTGAGAGGAAATTTGAAATTTGTGTTACCTTGACAACAGACGAACAAGTTTCGATGATGCAAAATTCAGACATTGAACTACATAAATTAATAGAGATATTCAAGAAAAATGATGATTATAGAAAAATGATGATATACTTATATATATATAATTCTTCAGAAAAGAAAACCAAAATTTTTTACTTCCTTAAAGAGAAATCGTTCTGCAAGAGCTCTGTAACATTCTGCGACAATGTCGCCATGATTCTGCCCCGGAGCATGTATATATATATATATATATATATATATATATATATATATATATATATATATATATATATATATATATATATATATATATATATATATATATATATGTAAGAAGTGAGATAACAGCCTCTGAGTTATCACGCCAGATGGCGCTTGCCTTAACAAAGTGTTTTTGAACATTCTAGATGTAAATGAAGAGGAGTGAGTTGAAGTTGTTTCTCCGTGAAACTAACTGGTTGTTTCTAGGTAAAACTTGGAATCTGTGTGATTCAAACCTAAGTGGTTAGAGTCTACGTGACTCTTGTTAATATTGAAGAATAAATATTACTGGTATTGTTATTAATCACATGGTTGATTGAATTAATATGGTAACTAACATCATCACATTATGGTGTAGTTTGAAGTAGCTCGGCATATATACCTGACATTTTGGTGTCAAAAGTGGTTATAATGTTTATATTTATTATGTTAAACATTTTGAAAATTGAAAATAATAAAGGTTCCAATGTTATCTTTTCAGATCCCTGCACAGGACTGCCTTGCAGAAATGGCGGAATGTGCGTTGTCGGTAGAAATGGTCCCCAATGCGTATGCCGTCCCCCATATGTGGGAAAATATTGTGAAACAGGTAAATATACAGTCTCGTTTTAATGGAACTGATAAGGTTTTAATTGAATATGATAATTCCAACTGCTCTTTTAAGTTTTAAATTAAATATGATATAAAGAAAGAAAAAAAAGTACCTTGATCGTTTATAGGGTAAACCTACCAGTGAAGGAACACTACCCAGTGAAGGAACATTTCATATATATTGATTAAAAATAAGAATTTGAAAGTTTTTCTTTAGATTGATTGGTAACAATAGCTTACTGCCAAACAATAGGAAGTCATCTAGCAATGTTTTGGATTACCTGGTCACATAGACTTCTCTGGAAAAAATTTTAAATTTGTTATTATCTCTGCAACACCTTGTTTCTTTGAAAAATTATAAGGTGAGTGTTTGTATTTATATGTTTGAAGTGAAATTAATTGCATGTAATAGTTTTAATTTTCTCACTGTGAAAAAGAGAATTCAAAATATAGTTATTGAAGTTACGTTTTATTTTTTTAAGCATCATAGCATAATAAAGTACTGAGATAAGGGGGTGTTTATTCACTGGATCACCATACGATGAAAAACCAGTGAAGGAACAAGTGTTCATTTACTGGGTTTTTTTCTAAGTTAATGAAAATAAAAGATAAACTTTAACTTTTTTGTACCTTTAGTGATGTTCCGCATCAAAAGTATGTTAAAAATACGAAAAACAACTTTTAACAAGTGAGGGAATAGGCATGTTGCTTTACTGGGCATAGATTTCCCAGTGAATGAACAGTATGTGTTAATATGTTGACACTTTAATTTTCAATTCATGATTACAAAAAAAAGTTAACATTTTCCAAGTATTTATATGTTATAGTTTCAAGAATAGGCTTGTTTTTAAACATGTCTATGGCTTATAAATTCATAAAGAGCATTAAAAAATAACCAAAATTAAGTGTTCCTTTACAGGGTGTTCATTCACTGGTAAGAGCTGTTCCTTCACTTGGTCTTCTTACTACTTGTTATTTGATGCTCCAAAACTTAAACAATATTATGTAAGTTCTCTACATATATTTTTACATAATTTGCAATTAGTAATAAATATGTTGACACTGTCATTTAACTAAAATTACGAATTTTGAAATTTATATGATTTTTTAAAAGGCAAGCGAAGCTTCCTTCACTGGTTAGTTTACCCTATATATACATCGAACCATCTCTATTAGTTGCTATGCAAAGAAAATATATTTCAACAAAAAACTTCCGACTAATATATGACTCAATAAAATAACTCAACTAGAGTGACAATTCACTCATTCGTCTGAAAAAAAGGAGTCTTTTCATCTTGATTTAAATTCACTCAAGTCAAAAATTGAACTGGAATCACTCAAGTTTGAATGGATAATTTTTAATCGAACTTGAGTGAAATTCAATCGTGTTTGATTGATTTTCTGTATCACTTGATTGGATCATTTTAAGTCAAATTTGACTGATTTTCAATCATTTTTAATAAACTTTTAACATCTCTTCAATGCATGATTTTAAGTCGAATTTGATTGAATATAATTATTTTTGATTCATAATTAGCATCCTTTGAGTGAATTTATTTTAACCATACTAGAGTTATTTTCTATTATTTTTTATTCTTTTTACTTGAATGTCATTTAAATCACATTTGAATTAAATTAATCCCTTTCAGACTATTCATTAAATCTTTTATTGCCTATCATAAAAGTGATTAAAACAAAAGTATTTTTTGCATGCGAAACAGAAATGATTTATCAGCATTTATTTCTTTTAAAATTTATTCATGGTACGTTCGGTAATTAATAAGTCTCTTTTTTTTTTAATTTTCAAAATAAACTGTGACAGTTGAAAAGAAAAGTAAAAGCTTAGTTATTCATCTGTATTTAACAGTTTATAAACTGAATATAGTTGCAAGATAATACTTTTCAGCGATTGTAAGCTTTGTGAATGACTTAAGTACAAAATTTAAATGAATTTTTATTTTTTTGCAATGAAATTTTTTTTAAATTTTTTATATTAACAGCTTAGATAATTTTTCATTTTATATAGGTACTCAAATAATAATTAGAAAGACTTCATTAGTACGTTAAATTGTACTAAGCCATTTCCATTCTAGTTCTTGGGAACATAACTTTGAGGTGTATTCAGCTCAAGATGAGCTCAAATTTCATTCTTTTTGTGAGTAGGGGACATCACTATTTATTTTTTAGAGAGTACGTATTAAGCAGGATTTACTTCGTTCCGTCTTACATGTATATAGATAGTTTCTTGGAATAAGGTTTAATGTTCATTTTTCTCATGCAAAACATTTTGAAAATAATAAATGTTTCAATGTTATGTTTTCAGATCCGTGCGCAGAACTGTCTTGTAGGCATGACGGAATGTGCGTTGTCGGTAGAAATGGTGCCCAATGTGTATGCCGTCCCCCATATGTGGGAAGATGGTGTGAAACAGGTAAATATATTGTTTCGTTTTAATGAAACTGATAAGGTTTGAAATGAATATAAGAATTCTCACTGCGCTTTTGGGCTTTAAACATAAAATAAAAAAGGAAAAAAAAACTTGATCGCTCATCTATTTCAAAACACCTTCAATAGTCATTATGTTAAGGAAATGTATTTCAATAAGAAACTTCTGATTAAGACACGCTAAACTGGTCTCAACAAAAATTTCTATAATTTTTTTCCTTTCAAAAAATATGTATCAAGAAGGATTTATTACTTTCCGTCCTACTATGGTTCGTTGGAATAAAGTTTAATGTTCATTTTTATAATGTAAGAAATTTTGAAAATAACAAATGTTCCAATGTTATCTTTTCAGATCCGTGCGCAGAACTGTCTTGTAGAAATGAGGGAATGTGTGTTATTGGTAGAAATAAACCCAAATGTGTATGCCGTCCCCCATATGTGGGAAGATGGTGTGAAACAGGTAAATATTCAGTCTTGTCTTAATGAAACTGATAAGGGTTTAACTGATTATGAGAATTCCCATAGCTCTTTCGGGTATTAAATATGAAATAACAAAAGAAAAAAAAATACCTTGATCATTTATATATTTCAAACCACCTTTATTAGTTATCATGTAAATAAAATATATCAATAAGAAAATTTTTATAAAAAACGTTAAAATAGTATGTACAAAATTTTACCTCATTTTTTCTTCAAAAAATATCTATTAAGAAGGATTTATTACTTTCCGTCCTACTTTAAATACATCATGGTTCATTGGAATAATGTTCATTTTTATTATGTAAAACATTCTGAAAATAATAAATGTTCTAATGTTTTCGTTGCAGATCCGTGTGCAGGAATGCCTTGTAGAAATGGCGGAATGTGTGTAATCGGTAGTACTGGTCCTCAATGTGTATGCCATTACCCATATGAGGGAAGATGGTGTGAAACAGGTAAATATACAGTCGCGTTTAAATGAAAAGAATAAGATTTGAACTGAGTAAGAGAATGTCCAATGCTCTTTTGGGTTTTAAATATGAAATAACAATATATGAAATAGTACATTTCTTTCGTTGCATAAACTGGCAGAAGATAGGCACAAATGCAAATTTTTCTTATTTTAAAACTTTGCAGTTTCTAAATTATGAATTTCAATGTCGAAGACGTCACTTCAGCGACAGCAAATTTTATTTGGTTTTGATTTGATTTGGTTTTTTGGTTTGGTTTGATGTAAGACAAAGCGGAAAAGAATGATCGACATAAAGTAAGCCAGTTGTTTCGATGAGTGCTATGCCTCAACTAACTTATTTCACCGAATCAGAAGCTTTGGGAGTTGTTGGTCGGTTAGCAGGTGGTCAATTACAAGCGAAGTAGCAGGAGCCATTGGAGGTTCACAAAGTGTGATTTCCACGATCTGGTGCTGTAGGTTTGTATGCTCGCCGACCAATGGTGTCTCTCACTTTAACACCAAGGAAACGTCTCGCCCACAGGGAGTGGGCAACAGATATGTAAACAGGAGGAGAAATTAATGGCGCAATATTCTTTTCCCTGAGGACTCCCATTTTTCTGATCATCCTGATAATAGGCGTATTTTCATCTGAATTGAACGAGGCACTAGAAACAATCGTGCATTTATACACGAAAGTGTAAGATTTGGCGGTGGAGAAGTCATAGTTTGGCCTCCCATTGTTGGGCGCACTGATCTCCAAATTATTCGAAAGGGATCTCTAACCGGTCGCCGATATTGGGATGAGATACTGAGACCTACATTAGTCCCTTACGCTGCAGCAATTGGAGATCACTTCATTTTAATGGACGACAATTGAAGGCCGCATCGTGCTAACTTGGTGAATGATTTCAATTTGGAGAAAGGAATTATAGGAATGGATTGGATTACTTGTTCTCCGGACATGAGCTCCATCGAACATGTTTGGGACATTCTAGACTGATGATTCGCTTTAAAATTTAGATAATTTTGAAATCATTAATTGGATTTCTAATATTGTTCATCCTCTTTACGAGATGTAAGTGATTATAATATTAAAAGAGTTTATCGATTCTGAAACTGACCACATTAGATAAACACCTCCTGTCAAACTCAGTTTGTGGTAAGGTTTGTCAAATTTGTGGCGCAGGCTTCGAATGAATTCTGAAGGCAGGAAGTTAGTGATGGATAGATCCAAGTAACACTAAAATTTATATCAGTTAGGCCTCAATTTTCCAAAGATTCAAACTCTAAATGTGCAGTAGTTACAAAAAATGAATCTTAGAATTACAGTAAGCCAAATAATGCTACTCTAATCAAAATCTTTGTAAATAATCTTAAATATAATGTCAATTCTATGTAAAATTACATTAACAAAGATGTAAGCTTGGTCGGCCTGAGTTCAGTAACATGAGTTCATAACGAAATATTCCTGTTACTAAAAATACGATTGCAGTTTACTTTTTTTTAATCGTGATTTTCAATATTATGAAAGCAAAAAATAATTCTTTGCGACAATTATTAATTATTTTTTACAAAAAAAAAGAATAAGTCTTGATTTTTTGATTGAAATAATTTTAGAAGGAGCAGAAGTTGCTGATGCCCAAGGTGTCAAAGCAAGAAATTATACTGCTGATTTTGGAGTTGGTATGTTGCTTTATTAATTATTTTTTTTTTTGTATTTTCTTAGTTTTATAAAGTATAAGTTTTTAATGGCCTTTTTATTTTTTAAGAACAAGTATTGCTGCCTCTTGTTTATTTAGGCGTAGCCAGCCAGGTAGCTAAGTGGTAAGCGTGACTGACTGCGTAGCTAATGACTGCGGGCTTGAATCTCAGTAAGGTCATGGATGTTTCCCTCTCTGTGCTGTTCTCTATTGTGTCTGATGTGTGAATGTGGGTTACCCCATGAAAGGGCGTTTTGTTTATTTCGGTGACTTTGTTCACCCGTGCCCCCCACTAGGTAACGCTAACACTTCCGGCATCTTCCTAGGCAAAGAACGATAAATTCAGTGCCTGCTGTTAAAAAAATCCTTTAGAGGGATACAGTTATATTTTATTGCAAAAATTTTGTCTAGATTTTTATCATTGGGTTTTGAGTTTATCTCAGTCCAAAGAATATTAATTAATCACCAATGCAAGTTAAGAAGAGACCATTGCTGTATATGATTTAAGTAATCATCCAGGACTGCATATAACCCCCTTTTATTTCGTTATCAAATTATTCAAAATGCTTTCAAAACAATATAAAAGCTTTTTAAAAGTTAAACATTTCGGACAAATATTCAATTCGGGAAATTTTGGGATACATACCATAAAATTATTAAAAAAAGAGTATAGTTTCGCAGTCTTACTAGAATCCTAGACTTAGCGAACATTCTTTCTCGACAAAAAAAAAAAAAAAAAAAAATCCAACTGTTCGACGTTGCAGGAACATTGCATTTGATTGGGCAACTAAAAAGTCTTATGTGGGCATGCTCTTAATACAAATCAATTGCGAGTTAATTTATGTATACTTTAGATATTATACTTTAAGACTTTATACATACTTTTACTTTTAAATATATACTTTAGAGAATAAAAATTGCCTAATGTATAATGAAAAATTACGGCATAAAATATTTTACAAACGATTAATATCTTCCGTTCTTGCTTAATCATATTTAAAATAAATAAATATTCCTGAAAATCCTCAATTTTTTTTAAATATTTTTTAAAAATAAATCACTTTCTTTTTAAATTTTTGGAAATCTTAAAAATTAACACGCTTTAGTTTTCCTTGTTTGATGGTGTGGATAATTTTAATAAATTGAATTCTGACCAATAATGAAATTTTTTACTCTTGCTTGGCGTTTTGGAAAAAAATCGGAAAACAAAGTTTTAGAATGAAAAAAAAGAGAAAGAGAACTATGCAACTCTTTGCTTAGATTGAACAGAACGAGTCAAAACACAATCAATACAATATCTATTTTTTTGAGAAATGATGACTGACAGATCTAGAGTTCAGTGCAAGGCCGGGATAGCCTGGTTGTCAGAGCGTTTTGCCCATGTCCAAGAGGTCGTGGGTTTGATACCCGCCGATCAAAGACTCTCCGTGTAGTAAATGGTGACCGGCGCATGTTAAATTTTTTGGGTCACAAAGTCCTGCATGTTCCTATAACAAATCATACATCCGGGGGAACTGAATTGGAGATTGATTGTTCTCTAGTTTTGGTCAAAATTACGATCTTAGGATGAGTGAATAGGTCTACCCTATTAACAGGCTGTGACGTATGTGTGGCTGAAGTTGTAATCTTGGCCCATAGATGCCGCTAAGTAAAAACAAGAAACACACCCTCTGCTTTAAATTCACTTGGCTTCACCAAGCAGGCTTGCTGGTTGGAAAGTGGCATTAGAAACAAACAGTAAGCAGACTTTAGTGTTGCTTGGATCCAATAATCTTTAGCTTTATGGTCATAGGTTTTATCCAAAGCCTCTATCAAAAGTTTGACACAGCTTTCTACAGCTCGTAAGTTTTATGAATCTTTGGTATTTCTTAAATTTGAGTAAGACAGAAATGAACGTAATTTTCGCTTAAAATTTTGAAGCATTGGAGGAGGATATACAACACAAGAATTCCAATTTATGAATATAAGTCACTTTCTTCAACAACTTTCTACAGCACGTAAGATAGAATGACCATTTGGTATTTCTTAAATTTGAGAGCGACTGAAATGAACGTGATTTTCGCTTAAAATTTTGAAGCATTGCGGGAGTACATACAACACAAGAATTCCAATTTTTGAATTCAAGTTAACTTTCTTCAAAAACTTTCTGCAGTGTGTCAGACAATGAATCTTTGGTCTTTCTCAAATTTGAGTTCGACAGAATTAACCTGATTTTCACTTACGTATTTGGCGAGGATATACCACTCAAAATGTTTTAATTTAAGACATCAAAGTAACTTTTTTCAGCAACTTTCTATAGCGTGAAGGATCTCGATTTTTCAAGTATTCTTGACATCGTCCTAAGGATAGATATCGTTTGATAGATATTGTAGGAATTTGTTGAGCAAAGACCAAATTTTGCATTGAAAATAAACTTTAAAGTTTAATTTAATTTTGAAATCATTAATTGGATTTCTTATATGGTGTATCCTCCTTAGGAGACGTAAGTGATTAAAACATTAAATTAATTTAACGGTTCTGACCACATTAGAGAAACACCTCTTGTCAAACGCAGACTGTGGTAAGGTTTATGGCGCAGGCTTCGAATAAATTCTGAAGACATGAAGCTAGTGATGGACATATTCAAAAAACATTAAAATTTAGATCAGTTATGCTTCAATTTTTCAAAAATCAAACTTTAAAAGTGCAGTAGTTATAGAAAATGAATCTTAGGGTTACAGTAAGCCAAAGAATGCTACTTTAATCCAGGGCTAAAGAGAATAGAAGGGCTAGTTCACTCCGCTCTTAGAGCTGAAGCTATGATTTCCCTCCTCATGACGTCACTGTGTCCACAGGTATCGGAGATCGCAAGCAAAGGTATTATGATAACTTCGCATCTTTCTCTTTGTAAAAATAAGTTATACTTTTTCTGGTTATTAGCTTTCAAACTTAGCTTAGTTAACACATTATTTCCGTTCTTAAACATAGTTCAAAATAACTTTTTTGGCCATTATATTGAAAAAATAGCATTTTAAACTTATAAAAATATTTTACTAGTTGGCGAAAATGACACTATAAATACTTTATTTTAAAAAGTTCAGTTTTAACTTTAATTATTAAGAAAAGCATATATCGACACTTTTTTATCTACATATTCTTTTATAACAATAAGTTGAGTTAAATTTAGAATTCCTGATTTTAAAATATGCCGTTAATAGTCATACTTAATCATTAGGAAACATCAACCTTAAACGCTAATTACTGGAAAAAATAATAATTTAGGTTCATAATGACATTAGAAATTTGACAATTGTTTATAGATATTTAAATTTAAGATGATATAATTTATAGATATTTAAATTTAAGAGAATATAATTTTTAAAAAAATCATAACTATTTAGAATAACTACATTAAAAAATATGTTATGAAATTAGGAGAATTTCAACTATACACTATATATTTTATTTATAATTTTTACTTACGTTTTAATTTTCTTTGACTTTATCCATTTTTTAATTTTTTTCACCTGCCTTTTTTTTGAAGTAACGAGGCGGTTTCTATTTAGATAACGAATTGTTATAAAAGTTCTTAACGATAGAAAAAACATATTGCTGTTTTATATTAACTGTGTCATTTCGGAATCCATTCTTTGCATAGTTTTTCATTTACTTTAGGGAACACGCGTAAAATTATATTTTTTCCTTTTGTTTTTTTATCAGAATTTTTGCAAGCTGCAATAGCGCAAACTGGCATTTCGTTAATAGTTTTAAATTTTTGTAAATTTACTGCAAAAACTGAGGAAAGTCATTATAGAAAATAACAAATGTCTTAGAATATGTCACAAAAAGAAATGCTCCAATATTAGTTAGAGCTAGTAAGGCCGAAAGCTCTGCTCTTGAAGTAAAAGTGCGAACTTTGCGCCAAAGCGACGTCACTAGAGAAAATCGGAGGATTGGCGCGGCGAGAGTTTCTTCAAAGGAGTGAACCAGCCCTTCTATTCTCTTTAGTCCTGACTTTAATCACACTCTTTATAAATAAGGGGAAGTATAATGTAAATTACTTGTAAAATTTCATTAACAAAGAGATGAACTCGGTCAGCCTCAGTTCAGGGGTATTCCTAACTAAACTTTTCTCTTACTAAAAATACAATCGCGTTTACTTTTTATTAATCGTGATATTCAAAATTATAAAAGAGAAAAAGATTTCTTAGCTGCAATTATTAATCATTTTTGAAAAAAAAGAAGTCTTGAGTTTTTGATTGAAATAATTTTAGGAGTAACAGCAAATGCTGGTGGATATAGCCCAGATGTCGAGGCAGGAAATTTTAGTGCCGATTCTTTAGCTGGAAATCATAGTGCTAATGCTGGTATGTAACTTTTTTTTTAAATAGTTTTTTGTTGTTGTTATTTTCTTAGTTTTATTAAGTATAAATTTTTAAATGCTCCTTTTAATTTTTGCAAAAACAAGCATTGGTGGCTTTTGTTCATTTAGACTAATCCGGAGAGGTTACCCAGTGGTTAATGTGTCTGACTGCAAAGCCAATGGCTGCGAGTTCGAATCCCTCTCAGGGCATGCATGTTTCCCTCTGTGTGCTGTCCTCTTTTATGTTTGAATGTGGTCCACCATATGATCGGGTATATGTGGCAGTGTAGCGTAGATAATGTAACTCACCTACGTGACTTTGTTCAGCTGTGCCCACTATGTAACGCTAAATGAGTAACACTTCTGGAATCTTCCTAGGCAAAGAACGATAAGTTCAGTGCCTGTCTTTAAAAAATTTATTTAGACGCATACAGTTATATTTTATAGCTGAAATGTGGTATAGATTTTTATTATTGAGGTTTTGAGTTTATCTCTGTGCAACTATCAATTATACTCCGTTGCAAGTTAAGAAAAGACCATTGCGGTATACGATTTAGGTAATCATCCGTAACTGTATGCTTTCAAAACAATATAAAATCTTTTAATAGTTAAACACGACAGGCAAAAATTTAATTCGTGCTATCTCTTACGATATGATATCTGTTACGATTATTAAAAAAAATTGTATAGTTTCAAAGTTTTACTGGAATCATAGACTTGGTAAATATTCGTTCTTGAAAAAGAAGCAGCTGTATGACGTTGCAGGAGCACTGGATTTGAATGGATCACTTGAAATGGTGCGTCTAATACTAACTTGCCCTTAACAAATCAAACGCGGGATAATTTTTAGTTTAGAAGGAAATCGTTTGCAAGAAACAATACTTATTATTCTTTCATTAGTTTCTTTAAATGCGAACAGAAACTCGTATATTATAGTTACGATTTTTAGATATATTCTTTATTAATTCTTATAACTTGTTAATTGATTATTGTTATTAATAACTCTTATTAATAAGAAAGCTATTAAACAGGAGGCTGGGCAGCGTCATTTCAAGAGTTGGCAATATTGATATACGTTTGCGCTAGGAGCTTAGCATCTTTTTTGGCGTGCACTTAGATGCAAACATTCTCTCTTCATAAGGATAATGGTTTTTTCTTAACTTGCAACAGAGTATTGAGTAATAATACTTTATTTACTTCGCACTGGAGATGTTCAGTGGGATAGTGGTGACGGTGTGGGGTCGTTCTGAGGATTATCCGGAGACACAGATTTAAAATCTCTGACGAGGCAATGGTTCTCCCGCTTTGATAGCCCGAAAACCTTCACTTGAAGTTGAACACTTTAAGTAATACCGATTTAAAATCAGCTGATATCACGCCTCCGTGGTCCCTTCGCAGACTGATCAATGTGTTCATCCACCCCTCGGTTCTTGATTTTGATGATTTTCTGAGAACCGTGGCTGACGATGGGACAATTTCAATTTAAGATAAATACTATTTATCCCTTTAATTTTTCTCAACGCAATGCGACTTCTCATAAAAATTTGCTATGATGTGCGTCATGTAAAAAGATTTCAAATGTCGTAGCCAATATATTTAAAAGTAATAGATAAGCGATTTTTAATACAAAGCAATTAAAACAAATTTTTATGTCTTTATTTTAGAAAGTAAGCATTATGTGCGCATAAAATGACTGATTTTTAAGTGAATTCATGAAACTGCATATTTTCAACATCAAACTAGTTTAAATATTAGTTTAAAATGTAATTTGGACTAAAGAGTGGTGAAATAAAGATATCAAATCACAAATAAACTGGCCCATAAATAAACTGTTACAGACATAGTTTGGCTAGCCATCAGTTTTATCTTTTTTAACCTTATCGTAGCCATCTACATACATATCTCTACACATGTATATGTATGACAAGTCGAGCTTGAAGAGGTGAACTTCGTATGCCTCTTGTACGCGAATAATATAATCTTTAACGAAGCAAACAATTTTTATGTTTTACCTAAATGAAGAGTTTGATATTCAATTAAAAAAATATTTTCAAATTGTTCAGAAGAAATTTTTTTTTCCTGTAAACTTACCTGATTTTCAAGAAGCCATTTAACTGGTCTTACATTAATATCAGCGGTTGGAAAAAAATATGGAAAAATTTCTATACTAAGTAAATTATCCTCCTTTTATAAATGTTTTTGAAGTTTTTAAAAGGCAAAACTGTTGGCACAATTTTGAAAGATCATGGTTATTGAGTACGGCAAGAAATATACCCTATTTCTTCCACTCCTATGTTTTTATTAAAATCAAAATTCTTAAAAAAGGAATACAAAATTTTCTACCTATTTCTAAACATAAACTTGAGTTCTATTGTACAAGTTAAAAGTTATTGAAGACATATACTAGACGATTTTACCTAATTCTCCAGAATGAAAATTTATCTAATTCTTTTCAAAACATAACAATCCTCCCACCGTTTTGATTGGTGATTTACTTAACTAATCAAAACTAATTAAATTACTATGAATTAAATGAATGAAAATTATAAAGTTAAAATATTGTTCTGAAAGTCCAAGTTTTCAGTTCAAAAATTTAATTGGCACTTTAATAAGTCTTCCACTTCTCGTTCTTGCTGTTTTTCCAACTACCTGCAAGTCCTTCTCTGGTTTATTCTCGCATGCCTCATTATTTATTAGATTAGGTTCAGCTGGTGAGGAAATTTCGAGTGGGAAAATCTTCTGCGCAGGCCTGACCAGTTCACAGGATGAAGTTTTAATGCGAACCACTCGTACTTGCCCATCTTTACCATGAAAAACATCAATTATTTTAGCCATTGGCCATAAAGTTCTTTTTTTACCGTCAGTTTCGATTAAAACAATATATGTCCTACTTTCAAAGGTTCTGTGTCGGTTTACTCTTTGATGGTCGTCGTAATAATTGCCCAAGATATTCACTTCTAAATCTTTCTCTTAAAGCATTGCGCAAATTTTGTTGGTACTTAAGTTTTTTATTCAAATTTGCTTGATAAAGTTGATCTAAATCTGGCCCTCTGACTTCATCTATTTCATTCAAGAACATAGCTGGCGTCAATGGAATGAGTTCATCCCCTTGTTCCGAGACATAAGTGAGAGGTCTAGAATTTATTGTTGTCTCACAATCACAAAGGACGCTGGTCATTTCTTCATAATTTAAAACTGACAGGCCTAAAACTCTTCGAAGAAATTTTTTAATCATCTGCACCATTCTTTCCTAAAATCCTCCCCACCATGGGGAAGCAGTAGGATTAAAGTTCAATTGAATCCTGTTCACAGATGCTTCAATTTTGATCATTTTCCAATCTAACGATTTAAATAGGTTGTTAGCTCCTGTAAAATTGGTGCCATTATCGCTATAAAAAACTTTTGGTCTTCCTCATCTGGCTATAAATCGTCGTAAACCAAGCAAAAAACTTTGTGTTGATTGAGAAGCTATTAATTCCAAATTGATGGCTCTATAGACAGCACATGTAAATATAATTATCCATGCTTTGCATTTTTCTCTAAGCATCAAAGGTCCCGCCAAATCTATTCCTGTTATTTCAAACACCAATGCCTCTTTGACTCTGTTTTCAGGTAACACTCCTGGATTGCATTCGATTCTCGTAGTTTGGTGTCTTTTACATCTCACGCAACGAGCTAAAACTTTGCGAATCGTCTTACGAGATCTTATAATCCAGAATCGTTCTCTTAATTTAGACATCAATATCTGAATCCCCGCATGGCACATACTTTTGTGCATGTAAAAAATCAGTAATTCCACAAGTTTATGTGTGCTTGGAAGCAGTATAGGACTGATAAAGCTTTCAAGATCTTTTCTTTCAGTTAACTTGGTGCTTACTCTTAATAACCATCTTCGTCTTTAAAGACGCATAAAGATTTTAACCTTGCGATATCTTCGCCCTTAAATGACTTTTGCTGAATCTGCTTCATTAATGCTTTTTCAGCCTCATTCAATTCATACAACTTCAGCTCGCCAATCTCTCGTTCAGTTCTTGTTTTCTGAGCATTTTTAAGGAATCTTAGAATCCATGCCGTCATTCTTAGGATTTTTATGTAACTCGAAAAATATGCTAGTATCCATGAATTTTCAGTGTTCTCACAGGTAAGAGTTGCCACAACTGTTTTTCTCTGCTCTGAGTATATTTCCTCTTCATTTTCTATCGGGTTAGAAGTATGCCACTCTTCTTTAGACTTGGACAACCGAAGTGGTCCCTCCCACCATTTAGTATCTACAAGCTTTGAAACAGTGTATCCTCTATATGGCAAGTCAGCAGGATTACTAATACCAGGAACATGTCTCCAATCCTTGGGATCACTACATTCGCGTATTTTCTTCACTATGTTACAAACGAATGTTCCCCAGGGTAGGTCATTCTTCTTAATCCAGAACAAGGCAGTTGTTGAATCCGTCCAATAATATGTTTCATTTATTTCCAGAGTTAAACTTTTCGTGACGAATTCAGATAACTTAGGGCCAATATAACAAGCTAATAATTCAAGTCTTGGAATCGTAATTTTTCGCAATGGAGAAACTCTAGACATTGCCTATAAAAGTTGTACTTTAATTTCATCTTGCGATTTACTTCTAAGAAAAATGGCAGTTGCGTACGAATTTTTTGAAGCGTCAGCAAAAACATGCAAACTACACGCAATTTTATTGACCGCTGTTGCTTGGCGAGGAATTCTTGCTGATGATAATAAAGGTAAATCCTCAAGCCAAACTAAGAATTCCTTTTTCAAACTTTCTGCAAATTCGGTATCCCAACTTAGTTTTTCTCGCCAACTTCTTTGCAGAATCAATTTTGGTATCAATGTGAATGGGCAACTAAATCCAATTGGATCAAATATTCTTTGAGCTACAGATAACACTGTACGCCGTGTGATTGGCATATCTTTCATCTTCATTTTTGGTACATCACAAAACAAGGAATCTTCTTGTTTGTCCCACAGTAATCCAAGTACTTTAGTTACTTCAGCTTTATCTTCATCTTCATCATTATGTATTTTCGTATGCTCCCAGCATCTTAAGTCAAATTTTCCTTTGTCCATCATTTCGGTCGATTTATTGATGAAGTTGCGCACAATTCCTCTTCAGTATTCACTGAAGTGACACATATATCCACATAATAAGAAGATAATAACTTTTCGGCAATTTCAGAGTCAAACTGTCTCAAATGAAATTTGATAACTGCTCCAAGCAGAAATGGACTGCAGTTTACCCCGAACACTACACGACAATGTCTGAAAAGTTTTATTTCTGTCTGATTATCATCCTTCCAACACAAGAAGCGTAAGTAGTCACGATCTTTATCATTTACTGAAAATTGAAGAAAGGCACCTTTTATATCGGAAATTACCCCGATGTTGTTTTCTCTAAATTTTAGAATCATAACGGGTATCAGTTCCAGCAAATTTGGTCCCTTGGCTAAGCAATAATTTAATGAAAAAGATCCTTTCTGTTTGGCAGACGCATCAAAAACGGGTCTCACCGGAGTTGTCAAGCTGTTTTTAAAAACTGCTCTGTGAGGAAGGTAATGTGCACTATTGCTTTGAAGTTTTTCAGGGACTTCTTCTATAACACCTTCTTTACACCAATTTTCAAAAACTACATTGTAGTCAAAAAATCTATTAGCTTCGTTAAGTTTCGCTGTAGTAGATAGTAATCTTTTTTCTGCTACTTTTCTATTGCCAGGCAAGATGTTCGCTTCTTTGATCCACGGCAAATAAATTTCATACCGTCCTTCAGAATTCAATTTTACTGTTCTTTCGAAGTGCACTTGAACTGCGTCTTCTATTTCCTTTTGATCTTTTATTTCACATGCATCTGTTATACCTATTGATTCAAGTTTCCAAAGGTTTTCTATGACAGTGCTCTGAGTTAATAGAGAAATCAAAATATTCGAATGATTGGCGTCAATAACTGAGGGTTTCATTTTCCCCATAATGACCCATCATAAATAAGTTTCTACACGTAAATATATTATTTTTTCTTGGAATAGGGTTTAATATCCATTGTTGTAATGTAAAACATTTTGAAAATAATGAATGTTCTAATGTAATCTTTTCAGATCCATGCGCAAGCCTGCCTTGTAGAAATGGCGGAATATGCGTTGCCGGTAGATATAGTGCTCAATGTGTATGCCGTGCCCCATATGTGGGTACATATTGTGAAACAGGTAAATATACAGTCTCGTTTTAATGTAACTGATAAGGTTTTAACTGAATATGAGAACTCCCATAGCTCTTTTGGGTTTTAAATATGAAATAACAGAAGAAAAAATATTACCTCTATCGTTTATATAGTTCGAACTACCTTTATTAGTTATTCTGTAAAGAAAATATATCAATAAGAAACTTCCGACTAAAAAACGTTAAAATGGTATCTAAAATTCTTTTTCTTTCAAAATATATGTACTGAGAAAGTTTTACTTTTTTTCCGTCTTACATGCGAATATATTATGGTTCCTTGAAATAGGGTTTAATATTCATTGTTTTTATGTGAAACATTCAGAAAATAATCAATGTTAAATTGTTATATTTTCAGATCCGTGCGCAGGACTGCCTTGTAGGAATGGTGGAATGTGCGTTGTCGGTAGAAATGGTGCCCAATGTGTATGCCAACCGCCATATGTGGGAAAATATTGTGAAACAGGTAAATATATTGTTTCGTTTTAATGAAACTGATAAGGTTTTTAACAGAATATAAGAATTCTAACTGCTCCTTCGGGTTTTAAATATAAAATAACAAAATAAGAAATTGACTTGTTCATTTATATAGTTCAAAACACCTTTATGAGTTATTCAGTAAAGAAAATATATCAATAAGAAACTTCTAACTAAAAAACGTTAAAATTGTATCTTCAAAATTTTAACTTTTTTTTTTCTTTCCAAAAATATGTATTAAGCAGGATTTACTTCTTTCCGTCTTACAAGTGAATATATTATGGTTCCTTGGAATACTGTTTAATGTTCATTTTTATTATGTCAAACATTCTGAAAATAATAAATGTGCCAATGTTTTCTTTTCAGATCCGTGCTCACCACTGCCTTGTAGAAATGAGGGAATGTGCGTCGTCGGTAGAAATGGTGCCCAATGTGTATGCCGTCCCCCATATGAGGGAAAATATTGTCAAACAGGTAAATATACAGTCTCGTTTCAATAAAACTGATAAGGTATTAATTGAATATGAGACTTCAGAATGCTTTTTAGGGTTTTAAAAATGAAATAAAAAAATGACCATAGATTGTTTATATCTTTCATACTGCCTTTATTAGTTTATGTAAAGAAAATATATAAATAAGAAACTTCTTACTAAAAAACGTTATCTGGGTCATTTAAAAAATTAGGCACATATTTAGAGTCCGACACTTTCTCTTATTATATTTCTTACAATTTTGCAACGAATCAAAATGTAAACTATAAATAATAAATTTCATATTTTTTTAAAATATATGATTCTTATTCTTAAATATTCTTAATTTTCTCTTCTTTTTTACGATAATGTCATTAATAGCTGCGGAGAAACAAAGCCGTTATACAGAAAGAAGAAAACTTGATAAAAAAAAAAGAATAATGTAATAAATAGGCTCGTGATTGATATTATAAGACACGTGATGTGTCTGCAAGAAAACATGGATTAGCAAGCAAAAAGTGGTGTATAAAGAAGAACAAAGACAGGGAAATAAACAGAGATGCAAACGCCGAATGGAATTATAAAAATGAGCTTTATGAAAAGGAAGGAAAGAAAGTAAGTGTAAAGAAATTTTCAAAAATGATTGACTTCTCCAGTTTCAACAACTAGCTAGAATTTAACCTCTTCATAAAACATTCATTCACTATTCAGAAACAATATGAAGCTTACAGATCTCCAACCTAATGAAGCTGTTAGACATGTAGATTTCAGCGAGAACTACAACCTCGAATTATCTGAAGAATACAAGCACATCATTATGGTGCTTCAGAAAATTTAATAACTTTAAACACTGGGCTTTCATATTGCGAAATTGAAAGAAAAAAAATCTGTTTCGTCAAGCTATAGCACTGTTTCGTCAAGCTATAAACATAACCCCATTGCCATATAGGCTCATTTAACGACGCTTTTGGTTTGAAAATGGTTAAGGAAACTAAGATAGACATTCTTCAATTTTTTGTGATGATTGTTCCACTCAATATAGACAGAAAAATAATTTTTATTTATTTAGTCAAAGGCTTTTTAAATATGGTTTTATGCGAAGCACATGGTCTTTTTTTTAAAAAAAATTCCGAGTATGGAAAAGGGGTAGCGGATGGAATCGGTGGAACTTTAAAGCGAATAGCAGATAGAATTGTGTCATATGGTACAGGCATAACAGATGTGCACCAGTTTATACATTGTGTGCGTAAATCCACTGAAACAAAGTCATTCTGCATTTATGAAGAAACAATTCAAGCGACTTCTAAGACACTTCCTGAAAGATTCCTGTGGTGTGAAAGGGACAACATCAGCTAACTGTGGAACAAGAGGGTGAATATCTCTGTTTTAGATCAGTTGTTTTTGAGGAGTAGAAGGGAGTTTTGTCATTGCTATGGCATAAAGGATTTTGTAACAACTGCCAATCCAGAAATAAAACAAGATAAGAAAACTTTTAGCTAAAGGAACAGTTCATTTTACATTCAGTCTGATTGTGCAATAGGTATTCTAAAAAATCCAAATTTAAAAATGAAAGGAATTTTCTATCGATCAGTTGATGTTTATGAAAAATAAAATCTGTCGTAATACGTTTCAAATTGTTTAACTCTTGGCATTAAATGTCCACTTTGTTACTTTAGTGTCCCTACCATATGTCTCCTGTGTAACTGACATTTATTTTTTACCTAAAAAATACACTTTAATTAAAAGTATAATAAGAAATATTTAATGCATTATGAATTCTATAAATTTCTCTTATCAATGTATTTTTAATGAAGTTGTAGAAATATTAAAATAATACTAACAGAAAGGACATAATTTGCTTATTTATTGACAAATATACATGCATAAATGAAAAAACTTTATCTGCAGAAAAGAACATTCATATCCTTGTGTTACCGGTACAAAATTGCTTATTTATTTTTCGATTTAAAAATGCGATGATAATTTAAATTTTGGTAACACAGGAGATATTTTTCAGTCCATGCGTCCTAGTTTTAAAGTTTAGTGATTCATAATTATTTAAAAGTTCGCTGTCAAAGCTTGATTTTGATTTTTGAATAAGTGATTAACCACCTCAGAATAATTTTGAATACAAATTTTTTTCCCCCTTCAATTTCCTATTTATCAAAAGTGATCTGTATTTTTTGAATGACCCATCTGCAAAAATTCACCTCATTTTTTTCCCTTCAAAATATATTTATTCAGCAAGACTTACTCCTTTCTGTCTTAGATGTGAATATATTATGGTTTCTTTGAGAATAATATTTACTCTCCATTGTTATTATGTAAAATATTCTGAAAATAAAAAATATTCCAATATTTTCGTTTCAGATCCGTGCGCACATCTGCCTTGTAGAAATGGCGGAATGTGTGTTATCGGTAGACATGGTGCCCAATGTGTATGCCGTCCTCCATATGCGGGAAAATATTGTGAAACAGGTAAATATGCAGTCTCGTTTTAATGAAACTGATAAGATTTTAACTAAATATGTATATTCCCACTGCTTTTTTGGGGTTTTTTAAAAATGAAGTAAAAAATAAAAACAATTAAATTGATTGTTTATATATTTCAAACTTCCTTTATGAGTTATTCTGTAAAGAAAATATATGAATAAGAAATTTATTACTAAAAAACGTTAAAATATTATCTACAAAATTGCACCTAATTTTTTTCTCTTTCAAAAGATATGCATTGAGCGGAATTTACTTCTTTCTATCTTACATGTGAATATATTATGGTTCCTTGCAATGTCATTTAATATTGAATTATGTAAAACATTCTGAAAATAATAAATATTCCAATATTATCTTTTCAGATCCGTGCGCAGGACTGCCTTGTAGAAATGGCGGAATGTGCGTTGTCGGTAGAAATGGTGCCCAATGTGTATGCCGCTCCCCATATGAGGGAAGATTTTGTGAAAAAGGTAACAGTCTCGTTTTAATGAAACTGATGAGGTTTTAACTGAATATGCAAATTCCTTCAGCTCTTTTGGGTTTTAATTATGAAATAACCAAAAAAAAAATTACCTTACGTTTATATACACAGCGTAAAACAATTAAAGGATATTGTATGTCTTGCATAAAATAACGGTACAAGCATTTTTTTTTATAAAATGGAAGAAGATAGTCCCAAATGCAAATTTTTCTTATTTTCAAACTTCGTAGTATGCACATTTTGATTTTTACGTCGAAAGCGACGTTATGTGAATTTAAGACAAAGCGGAAAAGAATGCTCGACAGTCAATCGTAAGTGCGTTGTATCGATGAGGGCGATGTACCAATGAAGTCATTTAACCGAATCAAAAGCTTGAAGTATTGCTGCCTAGTGAAAGAGGTTCCAAACTCAAGCAAAGTAGCAGAAGCCATTGGAGTTTCAGAAAGTGAATTCTGGGATCTGGAACTGTTTTTCGGAGACTGGAAATGCAGGCCGAAGATCAAGGCAAGGACGTACACTTGCAACAAAACCCAATTAAGACTATGATTTAACGCTAATGCCTCGGAGACACCAAAATATGAATGCCACTCTTTTTCAGCAACACCTTATCTCGGCTGCTAGTACCACACAGTATCTACACAAACTGTCCGAAACCACTTTCACGCTGTAGGTCATGGCACGCAAACATGTTTGTCACGTTAACAGCAAGGCACCGTCGCGCCCACAAGGAGTGGATAGCAGAGTATGTGAATTTAAGGAGAAATAAATGGCGTAATATTCTGTTCTCTGACGAGTCCCGTTTTCGTGTTCATCTTGATAATAGGCGTATTTTCATCTGGAGGGAACGTGGCAATAGAAACAATCCTGTGTTCATGTAAGATTTGGCGGTGGAGAAGTGATGATATATGCTGGCATCTCTATTGATGGGCGCACTGATCTCCAAATCATTCGAAATGGAGCTCAGACCGGTCGGTGATAAAGGGATGAGATCCTGAGACCTATACAGACTGAGATGACTTCATGTTAATGGACGAAAAGTGCAGGCCACTCGTGCTAACTTGGTAAGTTATTTTCTCTAGGCGGAAGAAATTATACGAATGGATTGGCCAGCGTGTTCTCCGGGCATGAATACAATCGAGCATATTTGGGACATTATAGGCAGACGCCCGTAAACTCTCCAAGAAATGGAAAGAGCTCTTTTGGAGTAGTGGGACCTCATTGACTCGATCCCTCAAAGCTGGTGTCCAGGGAAACTAAAAACAATTTTCTTTTTTTTATTTGTTTTTCTCATATGAACAAATTATGTTTCCTTTTGTACTCAATAAAACTCAATTTTTTCTGCCGAACAAATGTCATTTCTATCTCATCTACGCCTGTCGATAATCATTCAAATAATTCTTCAGCTGCAAGATCAACCCAGAACCTCATTATCCTTTTATTGCTTTGAGAAGTGTATTTCAAACCACCTTTATTAGTTATTCTGTAAAGAAAATATATCAATAAGAAACCAGAGGTGCCAACTGCTCCGGAGGCGCCAAATTAATTAAAAAAAAAAAAAAAAAAAAAACGGTAAATTAGTACAAAGTAAATTTTGCAAATATTTGACTGTTTTGCTTGCTTTTGAAAAGGTACAGCATGACATAAGTACTATGAAGTGGTGAATCATATAAGCCAACGAATTATTTAGAAATGGTGGTTGATAAAAATCTAATAAATTGAATTTATTAAACCAAGAATCACAATTGATAAACTACCACTTTAAAATATATATTTGCTGTTGGGAGCAAGTTGGCATCTCTGAAAAACTTCCAACAAAAAACGTTAAAATGGTACCCAGAGAAGTTTACTTAATTTTTTTTTCTTTCAAGAAATATACATTAAGCAAGTTTTTCTTCCTTCCTTCTTATATATGAATAACTTCCGCCTAAAAGTCGTTAAAATGGTATTTACAATTTTTTTTTCTTTCAACATATATGTACTGAGAAAGATTTACTTCTTTCCTTCTTACATGTGAATATATTATGGTGACTAGGAATAAGGTTCAATGTTCATTTTTATTATGTAAACATTCTGAAAATAATAAATATTCCAATGTTTTCGTTTCAGATCCGTGCGCAGGACTGCCTTGTAGAAATGGCGGAATGTGCGTTGTTGGTAGAAACGGTGGCATATGTGTATGCCGTGCCCCATATGAAGGAACGTATTGTGAAAAAGGTAAATATACAGTCTCGTTTAAGGCATAATCTGCATATGAGAATTCCCTCAGCTCCTTTGGGCTCTGAATATGAAATAACAAAAGAAAATATATTACCTTTGTCGTTTATATATTTCAAACCACTTTTATGAGTTATTCAGTAAAGAAAATATATCAATAAGAAACTTCCCACTAAAAAGCGTTAAAATGATATCCAGAAAAGTTTACCTAATTTTTTCCTTCTAAATATATGTATTAAGCAAAATTTTCTTCGACCTACAAATTTCAAATTTTTAGAAATTGGAAATTCTAAATTGGAAGCTGTAAACAATTTCACTAATCTTGAAATGTTAATACCTAAAACGATTATATAAGCACAGAATTAAAGAGAAAAATAAAGATTATATCAGTTAATCACGATGCCTTCACGGATTAAGAACATTTTTTAAGTCAAAATTAATTAAAGAATGAACAAAAATAATGCTGCATAAGACAATCATTAGATCTGTCTTAATTTAAGGATCCGAAACCTGGCCTTTAAACAAATCACAAGCATACCTGCTTGCTGTTCTTGAGAGAAAAATATAGAGAAATATTTTTGGTGCTAAAAATATAGAGACAAAACTCAATTTTGAACTATATAGGCTATTCTAGGAAGCTGATATCAACAAATACATCAAAATAAGTTGCTTAAAGCTTGCGGGGCATATTTGTCGAATGAACCTTTCTTCCTTGACATTTAAGATCTTCAATTGCAAACCAATGGGAACTAGAGTTAGAGGTTGACCTTTGTTTGACTGTTGGCTTGACTGTGTGATTGACTTGGTTTAGTCAGATGGTTTGAGTGTGTGGAAGAGGATTTCAAAATACTAAGAATTAGCACTGGAGAACAATCGCAAAGAATGAAGGGTTCTAGGGAAGACTCTAAACCACAAAGGGCTGTCACGCTATTGGAAGAAGATTTTCTTCTTTCCATCTTACATATGAATATATTATGGTTCATTGAAATAGAGTTTAATGTTCGTTGCTATAATGTTAATCATTGTGAAAATAAAGAACGTAAAATTTTTTTTCAGACATAGATCAATGTAGAAATATTAATTGCAGAAATGGTGGAATGTGCATAAACAGTAAGAGTGGTGCTCAATGTCTATGCCGTTTTCCTTATGAGGGAAAATCATGCGAAACAAGTAAATATATGAACCTCTTATTATCTAAGCATATAAGATTTAAACTGAATGTAAGAGTTACCACCTGCTCTCTATGGGTTCGGGAATGTAGTTAAGGAAAACATTGTCTCAATATTTCTAATGATTTCTTTATGTTAAATTGTTAAGAAAATACATTAATAAGATAACTATAACAAAAAAAAACAAAAACAAAAAAAAAAAAAACGTTAGAGTAAGGTTTTTTAAAAGAAAATTCCCACTATCAATATTATATTTGCTTATTTACACACCTTTTATTAAATGTTACATCTGTTTATAATATTAGAATAGTAGATTTTAAAGAAGAAAATTTTGTCACAGTCTTTGGTGTTATAAAAAAAATTGACAATCCTTTTTTAACCACTTAAAATATAATATATATATACACCAAACAAAGACTGCGACAAAATTTTCTTCTTTGAAATCTACTATCTTACTATTATAAACAGATATTTTATCATTACAATTGGAAAATCACTTTCTAGTCACTTTCGAATAGCGATGGAACGGGTTAGAAGAAATCTGATCGAAGAAGCAAGTTTCAGTTGCATAAGGATGTAACTGCGTAAATATGATTCCTATCTCTTCGAAACTCGAATTTTCCAAAACTATCATTTTTTCGCCAAAATGTTCCTTAAGTATCACCAAGTCGGCAAAACTGTCGCCAAACTCAGTTTCCCATAGGAAATGCATTCGACGTTATTTTCTCTCTGAATTACGTTAGAATTTCGCGATTTTCTTAAAAATTTTGTAATAAAACTGTCTAGAATCTACCTGAGATATTTAGCCTATTAAAAATATATTTACAAAATGAAACTCCTATTTACAAGTTCGTAACATTTCTCTCCTCTCAAGGGCTGCACATCCCGAGCAGGAAAACCCCCGAAAGAGAGTCTGATAGTACTAAACTACATTATAAGATATGGCGCTACAAAAATTTAACTATGATGATAACTTCACTTATCACAAACCACTACATGGATAAGCACACATTAGAAAATAAATTATTTTTACATTATTTGTAAGGAAAAAGACTATGGTCAAATTAATTTACACCATCATAAGGGGTTAGTCTATTGTAATGTATTTCCTTTGATTTTGAAGATTAAATGGTGTCTTCCTGATTTGAACCACGACGTCAAGCAGCCATTTCAAGCTCCGCCTTTCATCAAATTCCCATTTTATGTATAACACGCCATTTCTAATCTAGAGTGAATCCCATAGAGCCCAATATTGTTTAGTAACAAGGGTGTAGTTGTCAGGGAAACAAAAAAAGAGCTAAAACCAGTCGTTTACACTTATATGGAAAGTAAATATTATGTAAGCGAACCTAGAAAAAAAACAAAGTCGTAATTTCTGACATCAACTTTCGTTCTTAATTTTCAAACTGCTTTTCTCGTTTTTTTAAAAAAATTTTTATACTATAAGCATCGTAAATATATGATGCCAAATTTAAATAAAACGCATTATATATAAATTGTAAATAAATGTAAATAGTATTTATTAAATGTGTTTATACATTTCGTTTTAATCCTACGTCTAATTTACGACTACGAGAAACATTCTAAGAGACGTTTTTTGATAGTTGTTCCGTAGACGTCTACTAAGGTCCACCGTATGCTTTATCCACATTACGTCGACCCTGGTTATCAACAAGACGTCTTTACGTAAGTCATTGCAGTTTATTCATAAATAAGATATAAGAAAACGTCTAGTATACGACTATATTTGTTCTATGACGTCTAATGGATCATGTGAACGAATTCCGGACGTCTATTGGATGAATTGTGATGTATGGGCTGTTTCGACAGAAATAATTTTACTATTCACTTCGGAAAATTCTACTTCAATTGAATTCCTTCTAATTTTAATTTCTTTTAACTTTTCTTGGGGAATTTCCTTTACACAGGATATTTCTCTTTTAATTTCGTTCTGACTGAATTTCAGCTGCTCTTTACTGGGGTTCACCTCGGATACCATCTTCTCTTCGTTGGCGTCAAATTTTTTTTACAGTTCTTGGCAAACTTTCAGTTGCTTCTGGTTCATCTGTTCTTTCATCCTGAAGCATATAAACCAACTTATCCTCAGTTATTGCTCTTGTCTCCAATCCCATTCCACTTTTGACGCCAAAAGAGGGTTCGTGTGGATTGGGAATGAACAAAACTGTCCTCAAGTCTCCAAAAATTTATTATCAGAAATTTCTAGAAGATGCAGCAATTTCTAGTTCTAACTTATAGCACAAATACCAGTGCAAAACACAAAATAAAGGTTTCACAATTTCAGATGGGTCCCTAGTAACTTGAACCATCGTTTGGCCAACATTCAAGAATCTTAGATCAGTAAGGGTTCAGCGGGACTTTATTTTCCAATATTAGAACTATATAAAAATTTTCTGATTCACTCGATATTTTGCAGCCACTTTACAACCAATATCGGTCCTTTATAAGTGTCATATTCATCCGATATTTTGTATCCATTAGTTAGCCAATGTAAGTTCTATATTGGCCAATGTTGGCCCTATATAGGTCATTCTAGGACAAATATTAAAAAGTCTAGACATTCCAATATTCGTTCCTCGGTGCATGTTCCATATCGAGCCAATTTTGAACCCAACTGGGGACCAAAGCAAAATTCTTGCTAGGGGTCAATGAACTCCCCAGAGACTCGCAGACCAGAACAATGTTTCAGTCACACGCAGACTTATACACATATTTTAAATTCGTAAAAGCATTAACAAAGATTTACTTCTTTCCGTATAACATATAAATATATTATGGTTCCTTGTATTGAGGTTTAATGTTCATTGTTGTAATGTTAATCATTTAGAAAATAATGAACGCACAAATGTTGTTGTTTTTTCAGATACAGATCTATGTAGAAATATTGATTGCAAAAATGGCGGAAAGTGCATTAACGGCAAAAGTGGTGCTGAATGTCTCTGCCGTTTTCCTTATAAGGGAAAATTTTGTGAAATAGGTAAATATATGAACCTCTTCTTATTTATGCAGTTAGGATTTAAGCTGAATGCAAGAGTTACCCCATGCCCTTTATGGTTTTGGAACTGTGGTTACAAAAAATTATAGTCTCAATTTTAAAACGATTAATATTTAAAGAAAATGCATCAATAAGAAAACTCTGACCAAAAAACGTTAAAGTGACATTTTTGAAAAGAAAATTGCTATTAGCAAAAAAGTTTTTTTTCCAATGTTCGCAAAGGGAATGAACTACGTCATGCAGGGATGGGAAGGGCAGATTTGTTGGTCGCTTTTCCAGGGGCACCATATTAGGTGGGCCAATGTTGCTCCCACAGTAAGGACAGCTATTACAGAGAATGAAAGAACATCCATGCCTTTCCCGGGATTCGAACCCAGAGCCTTTCTGATGCAAGGCCAGTTCCCTGATCCCTACAAAAGCCGGTCGGCATTAGCAAAGAAGTATATTTGCTTATTTACACACCTTTTTTATAAATATTACTGATCCCGTTGGAAATCCTATTACATACAACAGTGGTCGTAGTGTTTTTTAAGTAGCCAATTTTCTTTATAACAACAAACGAAGGTTTTAAAACACCCTTTTAAGACGTAGCCCGCACTATTGTTAGGGTTAGATATTTAACCAATATTCTCAAAGTGTAAATATATTCATTTTAAAACAAGTTTAAACAGTGGCAATAGTTTCTTCTATAAAATCTATCATTTTAATATTAAAAGTAACACTTATAAACAGAAAATTACATCTTCAATTTAATAAGGTAATCCGTATGAATTATCTTTCCAGAACTCAGTATCTGGAAACATCTCTAAGGAATAGTTTGATGTAAAAATTAAAATAATATATGTCCTTTGTAAAAATACTTTCTTCGTCCCCATTTTTTTAAACATTGCTTTAAATATTTACCTATTGAATATTGAAAAAAAAAAGTATAAAAAATAAATAAGGTTCATTCTAATAAAGGTTTATTATAATACCTGGGGCCGGGATTGTTCAGTTGGCAGGGCTCTGGATTCACGTTCGTGAGAATGGAAATTCGAATCTAGCCGTCCGAAGATTCCCCACGTAGTAAATGGTGACTGATGCAGGTTGAATTTGTCGGCTACAGAGTCTTCCATGTTCAAAGAACAATTTATACCAGTAGGGGTATTAAATTGGAGAATGATCTTTCTCTGGTTCAGGTTAAAATTACGATCAGTGGGTGGGGTGTGAATGGATGCGTGAATGAGTACACCCTATAAAACGGGAGGGACGCATGGGTGAGGCAGAAATCGAATTCTTGGTCATAATATGGCGCCACTGGAAAACAAGAGTTATCGCACCCCCTCTGACTTAAAGTGCCTTCAGTGAACAAGAGTGGCGCCAACCTCCCGACAAAATCTGATTGGAGGAAACTAAGTTTTTACCGCCGCAGGCTAAATGGAAAATTTCTCCATTCGTTTAACACGGGATGCATGATTAGTGATGTGAAAACTGAATATTTTAATACCTATCTTCTGGTAACCCGATCCTATTATGCGCTTGCGCAGTTTTGCTTTTCACCTCGATTGACGCCACTCTTGTTCACTGAAGGCACTCTACTCTGACTTAATGGCCGACGGCAACAACAGCAGCAACGTGGCTTTTCTTTTCTTTTCTTTAAAAAAACAAAAAAAACAAAACAAATAAGCTTTAAGTAAGTTCTCTTTCCGTCTTACATGTGAATACGTTATGATATGTTTCCTTGGAAAAAGCTTTAATGTTTATTTTTATAAGTTAAAGCATTTTAAGAAAAATAAATGTTACAATGTTATTTTTTCAGACCCGTGTGAAATAATTTCATGTAGAAATGGAGGAATGTGCGTTATCGGTGTAAACGGTGCTCAATGTTTATGTCCTTCCCCATATGAGGGAAACTTTTGTGAAAAAGGTAAATATACATTGTCGTTTTTATCACACTAATAAGGTTTTAACTTAATTCTAGAAATATTTCTGCTTTTATTAGTTTTAAATATGAAATAATAAAAGGAAGAAAAAAAATAGCTTGATCGTTTATATATTTCAAACCAACTTTATTAATTATTCTTTAAAGAAAATATATCAATAAGAAACTTCTGACTAAAAGACGTTAAAATGGAAAAGCGGTTATTGAATTTTTTCTTTCAAAAAATATGTATTAAGCAAGATTTCTTTCCTTCCATTTTACCTATGAATATATTATGGTTCCTTGGAATAAGGATAAATGTTCATTGTTACAATGTAAATCATTTTGAAAGTAATGAACTCACAAATGTTGTTTTTTTTTTTTTTTTTTTTAGATACAGATTTATGCAGAAATATTACTTGCAGAAATGGCGGAAAGTGCATAAACAGTAAAAATGGTGCTCAATGTTTATGCCGTTTTTCTTATGAGGGAAACTTTTGTGAAATAGGTAAATATATGATTCCGTTTTAATTCAAATACTTAAGTTTTTTACAGAATGCTGAATTTCCTCTTAGGGGTATGAAAATGTGATAACAAAAAGAAGTTATCGTTTATGTATTTTTTTACCATTACTTCATGTTAATCTGTAAAGTAAATATGTTACTCACTTAAAATGAACGTGTTAAAATAACTCAACTTGAGTGAAATTTCCCTCATTTGTCTGGAAAAAAGAGCCTTAAGAAAACAAAATAGAAAATAGTTGATAGTTACAAAAAGAAAATAGTTGACTCACGTTTAAGCATATAATTTTAAATCGAATTTGTGTGATTTTCAATCCCTTTTGCTCGATTATCAGCATTAGTTGATTGGATCGTTTTAAGTCGAACTTGAGTGATTTTCAATCAATTTTGATTGAAAATCACTCAAATTATCTCACGTACTCAAATTATCAGCATAATTTGAGTACGTGATTTTATCTCGAATTTGAGTGAATCTGAATTATTTTTGATTCACAAGTAGCATCTTTTGAGCGAATTTATTTCAATCATACTAGAGTTATTTCCTACCACTTTTTATTTTTACTTGAATGTCATGTAAATCCCATTTAAATTAAATTAATCCTTTTCAGTCTATTCCTTGAATATTTTAATGCCTATCATAAAAAAGATTAAAAGAAAAATATTTTTAGTATGCGTAACTAAAATAATTTATCAGCATTTATATCTTTTAAATTTTATGGATGGCATGTCATGTTCGGTAGTTAATAAGTTTCTTTTTTTTATAATTTTAAAACTAAGCTGTGACAGTCATTAAGTAAAGTGAATTAGTAATTTCTCTTTATTTAACAATTATTATACTGAATATAATTGCAAGATAATACTTTTATGAGTTTGAAAGCTTTGTGACAGACTTAATTTCAAATTTTTAGTGGTTTTTAACTTTTCGTAATGAAACAAACATTTTATTAACAGTTCAGATAATTTTTTATTTTATACAGGTATACAAATAGCAATTCAAAAGACTTCATTAGTATGTTAAATCAGGTTCGTAGGAACATAACTGATAATTCTTTTACATTCCATTTTATTTGGATTTTCTAGCTAGTAATTTATTTATAAAAGGTTTGCTAATATAAAAAATGTTTAGATGTTGGCATAACGTCTTTTTAACAGGTTACCCAATAAATTTCAGAAAAATAGGTATTACAGGTAAATTTCAATTAAAATCAAGACCATATTTTATCTATAACATGCAACAGAAAACTTTGATTACTTTATTTATAGGGAGTGCCAAGTGTTAGATTTTTTGAGTAAAAAAATCTTATTAAATGAGAATGGGGACAGTTTAATTTGACTAAATTGTAAATTTTTTTTGAACAAATACCAATCCAGAAGACTAGGGAACTCCTGGATCAAGTAATGGGAAACATTTACATTTGTGGAGGACTTTTGGATGGAACTAACCCGCATTTGCGTTACATGGAGAGGAAAACCTCTTAAATCTCCCATGGTTAGCCTGTCGGGGATTCCATGTTCCACCTACTACTGAGTATATTTTAAGCTAGAACTGTAATCAGTGCGAGCCGGAAACAGAATTCGTATCAACCAGACACCGATGGGATTCGAACTTGGGCCACCTCATTAAGAGACAAATGCTTTGCTCCCAGAGCCACCGCGGCTGTAATTATCATCTTTAAAATAAATTTAACTAACATTACTTACAACTAAAAACCTGATAAGAATTAAAATTCAAATACCTCTTCACGGTCACAGGTTAATTGCCAACCATTTAAAATAGACACCATTTCTGTAACATTGTCCTATAAGCAATAATATATATATTCCAAATACTTTGAAGAGAGTATGCAATAATTTGAAAAATTCAGAATACTATTTAATTTCTTTTTTAAATATAATATGTTCCACCTTTTTTTTAATACTATGAATTTATTATAAGAACATCTTAAAATATAGATTTGAATGAATATACTAAAATAAAAAGTTAAAATTGTAATATGTGATCAAAAAAATATTCTAAAAAACTTAATAGATCTAATATATCACCACATACTTTAACAAAAATTCTATCACGGAATCGGATTTTTTTAATATTCCATAATCGTTCACATTTAACACTTTCAATTTTAATAAATTTCTCTTGAAAAATAGTTTAAATGACTAGTATTTTATTTAAAAGCACTGAAAAACAGATAATTTAAAGGCAAAGTGTATAGAACATATTTTAAAGATAAGAGCCACAAAGTATATTTACTTACCAAAAAGTAAAACAGCGCCTTCTTCAGAAATACCACTATTAATTAAATGATCGTTTAGGTCTTCTTGATTCAAAGTATTGATAGACCTATTCGCACGAAAAAAATTGAAGGTAAAATAGAAGCAAGAAAGAACATAACTTATTTAGATCCTTGAACTTTAAAATTTTGTTTAGATTTATTATCATTTCCTTTTTAAAATAAAATAATACAAGTTTCCGCTTATAGCTTTCACATAAATAAATAATAAATAACTCACTCATTAAAACATGCTTGAGTGAAAACAACTGAAGTACCGCCTAAATATCTGCCACTCAAGTTCGATTTAACGCAAAGCAAGTATTTCACTCAAACATAGGTGTATTCAACTAAGTTGGGTTAAAAAAAATTTCACTCTTTTCAGTAGGGGAATTCACTCATTTATTTTAAGAGAGTACGGTTAAAGTAATAAATTCGGTTATTATTAATACTAACCGGTCAATATTAATAATAACTACTTCTCTTGATCAAAGTGAGAAAGATCGTAAATTATTCACTTTAACCGGTTATTATTAATAATTAACAATGAAGTTTGGTCAATGCGATTAAACGGTTTAGATAGAATTGGGATTTGGCTATGCCTTTTTATATATGTTTTACGGTTACAATGATAAATCCGGTTATCATTAATACTAAACGGTCAAAATTAATAATGACTGCTTCTTTTGGTCAAAGTGAGAAATAAAAGGAGGAAAGTTCCGTATCGTGATCTATAGGAAACTTAAAAGAAAAAACCCCACAGAAGGGGACCCACTCGAAGGGTATAATTTTTAGCCACGCCGGACAAGCATCTACTTTTTGAATTTTTATTTCCTGCATAAAATCAATTTGGTGTGTAGGAGATTGTAGTTTTCGTGGCAGATCACGATACGGAAATATCCCAAATAAAAACGAGAAAGAATGACAATGACCAAACTTCATTGGTTATTATTAATAATAACCGATTAATGTGATGAATTCGCCTAAATTATTTATTTTAACTGACTTATTTATTTATTATTAACAATGGCCGGTTAGTATTAATAGTAACTGACTATTCACATTTACCTTAATAAATATATCGATAAGAAAACTCTGGCCTAAGTGACATTTTTGACGAGGAAATTCTTGTCAGCAGAAAACCTCTTTAAATTTTATTAGGAGCTGTGAAAATACCAGCTGTCATATAGTGTTTTTAAAAAGATTAGAAAAAGTAATCAATTTTCTTATAACCAACAAACGATTGTTGTAAGTGTATAAAGGTAGTAAAAATACTTACTAGACTCAACTTTTTATAAAATATAACACCATATATAGTTTCAGAATGCCATTGTTGGTAAACCGTGGAAGTTAAATTATCGATTCCTGGGGAAATATTAAAATTATTACTTACATTCTTATGCAACTAAAACAGGCTTCTTCGATTCGATTTCTTTGAACACGTTTGATCGCTATTCAAAGTAACCTGTCTTCTAATTCAACTGTGACATTAATTAACTATCAAGGTGAAAAAGTTGCCCGCAAAAGAAACTTATCTTTTTGCGCGGGTCACGTGTGCTGTATTTTCCCCCGGCCAATGAAAAAAATTCATACGCGTTTTCAAAAGTATGGGCTGGAGGAGAATTTTTAACTGTGACTTTCAAATTAGCGGCTGCTTGCTTAGTTTTATCATATATTTGTGTGCCTGTAATCATCTGAAATATTACTTAAATTCTTTAAATATTTCCAAGTTTTAACAACATTTAAAAAAAAAAAAAGGTTTTAAAAATACAATAGATAATATTTGTTTGATTTAGGGTCCCGCAGTGGACTGATCGTAAAAACACGGTTTTAAGTAGAACACCGAGGGTAAGCATTACTGGCTACGGTAAATAAGCGGTTCGTTGACCACTTTGATGATCCTGCGTAGGAACCGAGGGTGTGCGGTATCGGTCCTCGTTAAACTGTTCTACCGTAAAGTGCTCGACTTCCTGCGCAGATCTTCGAGCTACCAAAGTTGGGGAGCCATCTCCTCTGCAGAGGATCAAAAGTGGGATGGCATGTCTTCGGATCATCCTCAGGGATGTTTCCCAGACAGTCGCCAATAGCAAATAGTGCAGCTCTAGTGTGACTTAAATAAAATGCCTACCAACCTTGTTTGATTTAGAAAAGATAATTTAAACGATTTTGGATTTCAATCCCGAAATTACTTGTAACATGGAACCAAGTTTTTATGTTCCTATTTCCCTTCATCACCGCCATTTAACGGAGAATATCTGCTTTGTGATTGGTCAGAAATAGTTCAATCAAACTTAGCCTTCGAGGTCCAACTATCGTACTGTCAAGTGAACAAAAAACGTTTCAACTGGTTCAGTTGTGCGTGTGGGAGTCAGGAAACGAACACTTTTGCTGAAAAATCGAGTGGAAACTACAAGTTCGATCGAATTTTGTTTCAGTTGCATAAGGTTGTTATACCACGAATCTCTTACGAAGCATACGAGACGGCTTTCTTTTTTATTATTAAAATAAAGCAATATAATAACAGCCATATTTTCACATAAATCAAAAACATATATTTTGTTAAAAACAAACATGATTTTTACGTTAGAATAAATGTTCAATTGTTATCTTTTCAGATCCGTGTGAAAACGTTACTTGTAGAAATGGCGGAAATTGCTTTGTAGGTAAAAATGGAGCTCAATGTTTATGCCGTTATCCTTATGAGGGAAAATTTTGTGAAATAGGTAAATATATAAACCACGTTTTAATCAAACAAATAAGAATTTGCAAAGTTTACACAATCCAAATGAGCGTAGAAAGTCAAAAACATCTTTCTTTTTACAATACCACTATAATTAAAAACGCTTTCTAATTTAGGTGTAGCAATCCTATATATTTATTTAAAACTTGTTTCATATCAAAAATAAAATTTAGTCTATCTTAAAACCATCATGGAGAAAGTAGCTAAAAGCTTCAAACATGATTTTTCAAATTGTTCTAGCAATTTGCCATGAACCATCTTCCAAGGTATTTGATGCCAAGAGAAAGATCCTTTACAAAGAACTAGAATAGAAGTGATTGCGCAATTTTATGCAACCTCTGTATATAAATATGTCAAATTTACTTTCATATATATATATATATATATATATATATATATATATATATGGCCGGAAAGTCACAAAATAGCAATCAGGATTTCGAACTAGAAATCTCATACTCTAACTTCATAATTCGAATTATATATATATATATATATATATATATATATATATATATATATATATATATATATATATATATATATATATATATATATATATATATATATATATATATATATATATATATATATACCAAATTATTTAAAAACTATTACAAGTTTAACACGTAAAATTTAAATCCTGCTACCTTTTGTGATACATATAATAGAAATGCTAAAAAAAGGGCATAGTTTAGCAGTCTTACTGGAATCCTACACTTGGCGATATATTTCGATAAATATGGAGAACATGCGTTCTTGTCAAAGACATTTGTATGACATTACAAGAGCAATGAATTTGATTGGACCATTAAATAAGATTCGTCTTATATTTACTTGCTCTTAACAAATCAAATGTGAGATAAAGGATGTTGACTTTTGTTTCGTTGTGGAAGAAAATCGTCTGCCAAAAACAATATTTGTAATTTTTTCATCAGTTTTTTAAAATGCGAACAGAGAGTATTATTTAAATATGATGCAATTCTCTACTTTTATGGGAAACAAAATAATAGTTTTTTTTTTTCAATATGTTTTGTTTTCCTCATTGTACACGATTTAAGAAGGTAGGCAAAAAGAAATTTGCGCAACGTCGTTTCAAGAGTTGGCGAAGTAGATAGTTGGCGTTCACGTTTGGGAGCTAATTCCATTTGGCGTGTAATCGGATGCAAACAAATTATCTCCGAAGGGATAACGTTTTTTTTTCTTTACTTGCAACAGAATATGGGCCTCAAACTAATCTAAATTTGAGTCTCAATGAGAGTTCTCAGCGAAGGACAAATGCTTTTTAGTTCCACCATCTAGTGAACTTAAGTCCCTTTTCCTTTTTCTCAATAATGATTGGTCAGAATTTGAAGATATTTATTTTTCTCATTAGGAGAGGGTTAATGGATGGAGCTTTTGAGCGACATTTTCAGAGGTACAGGCATTATTAATCAAGGAAAATAACATTATGTACCCACATCAATATGGGAATGTTTAATGCAACACAATTGCATAACTGCTAACTCTACTGGATTTTCCAGTAGAGCACTGGATTTTGCCGGTTTCTCCAGGTTTCATTAAAATTCTCCAAGTTTTTGTACATTTTAAAAAATTCTCTAAAATTGAGTAAGTTTTCTTAAGAAAATCCATATTGAAATAAAAAATTTTGTACAGATTATTGCTTATTTGCTTGAATAATTAAAAAGCTATTACTAATACACAATGAAGCATTTATAGAAATCAGTTCAAAACTTTTATCGCTCTAAAATGTTGAGTTTATTTTTATTCAGAGCTTTCTTTAAAAAAAAAATTAATTAAAAAAAATCTTTTAACGTTCTTTGATGAATTAAATGACTATTAATATTCCAAACTATGAGCAAACATAATACATAACATTTCAAGCAAGTTTAATGTCAATCATAACTTGAAAACATTGCTAGTTTTTCTATTTTGATGTCTAGAAAAATCTCTAAAATTCCCTTTGTGTAAATTATTTAGTACGTTGTGCAACAGTTTATCATGAAATTTATATTATTTCGTATAATCTACTGGATTTTTTCCAATCCATGTTGTCAGTTATGCAATTGTTTTCAAATTAAATTTACTAATCCACTGTAGTTTTCAGTATGCATGCTTAATTTTTTATTTCAAATAATACTAATGTTAAATAAGGCTAACGAATTGTCGAGTCGCTTTCTAATTAAAATATAATAAAATAGTTCGAATACCACATTTGTTTTTTTACCCTTATTACAACCACTCTGAAAATGTACCCTGGAAACTTACCACTACCAGAATTACCTTATCTGGTTCATCTCACTCTTTTTAGAATTGTAAAGCTCTTCAATTTTGGTAGATATTCTAAAAATGATTATTAAGATGCCAACCTCTCTAATCATAGAAATAGTGATAAATATAAAGAATGTATTATTTCAGGTTCTTGTACAAAATATCTATGCCAAAACGACGGTTTATGTCAAGAGAGTGGAAAAGATTTCAAATGTCAGTGCAGAGAGAATTTTTATGGAAAGTTTTGTGAAAAAGGTAATGCATAAAAGTCTGAAACATCGAGAATGTAGACATTCTGGGATGAATAATGACATTCACATGAAGAGATCCTTTTGTGAACGTCGATATTTATCGGAATGCCCACAATATTGTAAATCTATTGTTAATATGAAATACCAATATTCTCATTAGTTGTTTTGGTTAATATGCAAATAATTTTTTATATCCCAATTAGATATTTTTTTTTATAATTTAACACTTATTTGGCATGCATAATGTTTTATTAGGATGGTTTAAAAATTATCAGTATAGATAATAATTTATAAGTCTAAATCGGAAAGTGGTGCTAAATAAATAAATAAATAAACACCATATCAGAAGATGCCAGGTAAATACATTTGTCAGATTATTAAAAATAATAAACGGAACCTTTTTGGTGAATATGGCTAGAAAGCTAATCAATCTCATTGCCCGGTATTAACTACGGTATTTTTTTTAAAGACTAACGACAATCTCTCGGTATGCATTAAATGATGATATACAATTTATAAACATTCTTGACATTCACCGAAAGGACAAAATGTGAAAGCAATTTACAAGAGGTTGTCAACGATTCAATTCAATGTGAAAAAATACATAGGAAGCAATGCATAACTAGCCTAGATAGCAATGTCGGATGCGTTAACAGGTTCAAGTCAAGCATTGTACTTTTTTATTCATACAATCATTTTAACTTTTAAACTATTAGTTTCACCACCGTATATTTCGCCTTATACATCGGGAAATAAGTATTATTTATTTAGGCAGCAATGATTGAAATTCTCTTCCCATTAACTCTCTTTTACTACCAAAAACCATAACATGAGGTCATGTAACTTTTTACCACTTACTACGAGGAGCTTAAAAAAAAAATTATTATCAGGTTTGATTTTCTTTTCATTCTGATGAAGCTTATTTCTATACTAGATGCCGTGCTATTCTAGAAAATATTCCCCAAAAAGAATAAAAATTGGCACATATGATCAAAAAACTTAAATATTTGCCGAATAAAACTTAAATATTGCCGAAGCAGTACAAGTTTAATTACATCTAGATGTTAATAACAGTTGAACAGAAAACAGTTGAAAAAAAGAGGAAAAAGAATTAAAACCAAAAGAGCCAATTTGAGACACATTGGTAGTAAATATTCGGACAAAAATTAGCACTGTCAAAAAACGTGTCAGAATTTTAAAAGCAGGGCTATTAAAAATAATAGAGATCAATATCAAAAGAATGACATGAAAAGAGCACGATTCTAAACACACTCTAATCAGTCTGCAGATCTTGAAAAAAGAATAGAATTTTCAAAAATAACAATTAAATCTTCACATTCTAGAACTCAATCTTAATTATTCGACGGGGTAACCTCAAATATGATAATTAATTCGAACAATATTTTAAGTTACGAAATCAGACACTAAAACGTACTTTTCACTGAATTAACATACCTTTTTTTTCCGACGGATTCGAAGTTTTGACCTCTAAGACATAGGGGGTAACAGCAATCTGGGATGGTTCCAATAGTTCGGTCAGGGGAGTTGTCCGAAATTTGGATCCCTTAATGTTCATTTAACAATATAGTCGTATTTCACCATATCGAGAACTTTTTAAGTGAGTTGTAAAAACGTTTCACACAATTATAAAATTCGATTAGCAAAAGATATTTCCGTGAGAAGAAAAAAATTAGTGAGTAATTTTTATTTTTTATTATTTTATTAAGAGTATAAAAAAATTTTAATTATAAGGTATGCAATATTTTACATAATTTTAAAGAATGCAGTTTTTAAGGGCAAAATACAAAGTTTTATTGAAATTGGTCGAATAGTTCCTGAGAAATCGAATTTTAAAAATACTATTTTTTCAAAATTCGATTTCTCCGGAACTTTTCGACCTATTTCTCTCAAATTTTGTATTTTGCCACTTGAAATTGCATTCTTTAAAAAGATGTTATGTATGTATTACGATTCAGAATTTTTTAGACAATTGTTAAATAAAAAAAAATGCTCACTAAAAAATATATTTTGCATGAAATCATCTTTGAATAAACGAATTGTGTTATTGCGAGCTAAAGTTTTTCAATTCGCTTAAAAAGTTCTCGAGATATGGTGAAATACGGAAAAAGTAAAATTATTATTAATGGGTCGAAACTTTAAACTGCTCAACTGGCCAAACTATTTTGACTGTATTTAACAGATTTAGCCCCCTATATCTTAGGGGGCAGCCTCAAGTACGTTTTTTTTTGTTTGATTTCTTAATTTAAGATATCGTTTGCATTAATTAATTAGCATATTTGAGGTAATCCCCTAGAACCATTAAGATTTTTCCTAGAACGTGATGATCCGATTAATAGACCAAAAGTTATTCAGGGTGGTCCGTTTCTTTATTTTGCACACCGTACAAGCCTAGAAAATGTAAATGGAACATAATGTTACGCTCTACAAAGCTGAAGTTTGACTTTTTATACAGGGTGTTTCATATTGAATGGGACAAAAAGAATAGCGCAGTGTGACTGCCGTATTGGCTTTATTCAGCCGAAATAAATTTATTCTGCTACTACAGTTATACAAGTTTTATTTGGCAGCAGGGAAAAATCATCGAATGACGAACTCGCCGCTAGAGGCGCTGTTAAACAAAATGCCGTCCATGCAGGAGAAAGCGTACTGCGTTCTCCCAAGACATGCTCTCTGAGTGTTTGCTCCGCCAGTTGTTCCTGATTTAATTTTGCAGCAAGATGGTGCTCCCTCGCATTGGAATAACAACGAACATGAGTTCCTGAACGAACGTCTACCCCATCGCTGGATTGGCCGTGCTGGGCCACAAGATTCGACATGTCTTCATTGGCCGCAGAGATCACCAGATCTAACGCCCTGTGATTTTTTTCACTCTGGGGTTTCGTTAAAGACAAGGTGTTTGTGCTTCCACTTCCTCAGGACTTAGAGGAACTGAAGCAGCGGATAACTGCAGTGTTGAACTCCATCACAGGGGTTATGCTATCACAAGTGTGGCAGGAGCTTGATTACCGTGTAGACATTTGTCGTGTCACCGGAGGGGCACATATTGAACACCTGTAGAAACTTGAATAAATGTAGTTTTGATATAAATTTAAATTTTCTAAATATATTAATTATAACGTTTACAATCATGTTTTCTTTTTGTCCCATTCAATATGAAACACCCTTTCAGACTGTATTATTTATTATTATTATTATTTTTTAGATCTATAACCAACTTTTTTTAATAAGTTTTTAGAAATGGGGAAATCGTTTCGGCTCAACATAGATGATATAGGAAAAACTTTAACTGAAGATTGACGTTACTAACGATTAGAAATTCGACCTGTTCATCAGCTGAAGTTGATGCGTGAAAATTTAATAATAGGTTAAAGCTAGTTCAGAAATAGTTTTTAGCTACTTTTCGACAGTTTGATTGAAGTACAGTTAAAAGAGCTTGAAACTCGACATGTTCAGTAGTTGAAGTTGATACGTTGTTCCTAAATCTTCAGTTACCAGAGGTGGTATAGGATTTAAGTTACTCTTCTTTTATTTTCAGGATTGGCTGCTGTGTAACGTATTCAAAAATTCGCCAAGACCTATTTTCACGCCTGAGGGTGTAGAAGTAGATTTTGTAATAAAGTTCTCGGAATTCCATTTTAATCTTAAAATTAGTTTCAATTAAGTTTCGTATTTCTATTACCAGCATTTTTCATGCTACTTTAATTTTATCTCCATTACAACATAACAATTTTTATTCATTTGAAATAGCTTTGAACAATATCAAAGTTGTGAAAAAACTTTGCCAATACCTTTTAATACCTTTAAATTTGTGTGAAAATAGACTTTGTTTCGGAGTTAGAATTTCGAATAATATGCCTTCCTTTTACGTTTAAAAATATGTTTCATATTGCATTCAAATTTTGAATACTTCTCTATTTATTTCAGAAATGATTCCTGAAAATTCATCGACTGATGCTTCTACTCCATCAAATGATGCTTCTACTCCATTGACTGATGCTTCTGCTCCATCAAATGATGCTTCTACTCCATCAAATGATGGTTCTACTCCATCAATTGAAAAAATCGTCACAGAGGATCTCAACACAACCTTTTCTGAACCTAATAATATCACAAATGATTATGATTATATAAGCGAACCTCTTAACACTTAATTACACTTTAACTATAAACCAAACAACATATAATTTCCTTACTTTCACAAATGGTTTTAATGAAACAATTTCTGAATCTTCACGAAAGATTGAGATTGGACAGGAGAACCTTTGAACTATACCTTGATAGTAAACCAAACATCAGATAATTTCACAAATGATTTTAGTGAAGTAAAATCCGAAGTTTCTGATATTACTAATTGTAGTTTAGGAAGATTAACTTGAGGAAGAAGCTTCAATAAACCAATCTTCCGATAATTCTTATGATTTTCTGAAAAGCACAATTGTTTTTTTTTTAATTAGCTGAAGAATATAATATTTGTATATTTCCATTTCTAGAGTATTATAAATATTTGTATATATCCATTGTTTGTTTTCTTAATGTCATTTTGAACATAAATCAATTTTCTGTTGAACACTTTGACTGGAATAAAATTTTGAGCTCTTTTATTTTACCGAAGAAAATGTTTGGAAAAGCAATGTTATTTTTTTTCACATTGACAGCGTGATAGAAGATTTGTACAATTTCTACAAATTAATGACAGATATATTTTAATTTAATTATTCATAGTTCAAACATTGTGTGAAAGGTCACATAATATTGGTGTAATGTTTTTAAAAAATCAGGAAATAAAATCGGCTACTTTTGAAATTTGTGTTTACTTCACCACGATTGAGAAAAAGTTTCCTCGAAAAATCGTCAAGATCGTTGTATATGATCATTGTATTGATGTGTAAATATTAATAAGTGTGACTGCAGCTTCATTTCAAAACATAAAATAGTGGTAAATGGAAAATGACATTTTTAAAAATAGTATTATTGAATAACACGAGTTATTTTGTCCACGAGCAATTATACATTTATATCGGTTTCAGTTACGTATGGAAACGAATTAAATTTAGATCCAGCCTTAAAAACTTCATCATTAGTATAAACTCTTCCCCTTCTAGTTGCCACCTTCACAATAAACCCTACCTCTTAGCTCCCCTATCTATGTTCATTATTAGCATCATAATCTCTTCTCATGCTAGTTGTCAAATAACGTTCAATAAACCCTACCTCAATAGCCTATAGTCTGTCTAAGCTAAGAACTCCTCCCGCCACAAAGTCTGAGGCCGTCTGGTGCTATAGAAACAAGAATGGCGCATTTTAAGGAGGGTAGCTTCACTCTAGGACTAACACGATGAACTGAAGAAAAAGATCCCCTTTCTCTTGCCGATCCGAGCAGAAACCACTTCAAAACAGTGACCCCGCATCCCTACTTGAAATAGTCATACCTCGTTACTATAGTCTCCGACACAGGTCCAGACGAATGTCTGGAGGAGTTCTTATTTTAGACAATATATACCTAGATGGTTAGATTTCTTCTACCTTCTTACTTCAGCCTGAGTAGACTCTTCTTTTTAGCTGTTTACCTACGGGTATTCAGTCTCTGCAAACTCCAGTATTTTTCTTCTTGAGTGCAAATCTCCAAGCACAGCCACCATCAATACGAGGGTGTGCTTTTTTTTTTTTTTTTTTGGCTAGGTACCCTTTGTTTTCACTATGGTTTTCTCGTGCCAGGCCTGAAAGCGGGACGGAAAAGAGAAAATACTGGTAGAAGAACTATTTCAATATTAGATAATATTCGGGAGGAGCTAATCTATTCTCAACAATAACAATTCACTGTAAGGAAATTTTTTACGGCGAAGAAGCGATTCAATATAAAAATTGCATCCGTTGAAAACAGTTGGTAGTTAATTCCCGGAAAAAAACTAAAAAATGAAATTTATTTGTTACCAGTTTTTACTCTTTTCCGTCTCGATATATATGGGCTTTCAGCCTTGTCTCGTGCTGACTTTTTTTAAATGTGGGCGTAACTGATCTAATTCTATAAGTTTTACTATTTTATCCACTACCTATTTATCAATACTTTCGCCTAAAGCGAAGCTATTGGCTTAGACTTTTGTTCTGGCTACTCAGTACCAGCCCCGGTAGCTCTCACTCATGCATTGGATCTGACATGACTCAAAGAGATAAAATAATGACATGGCTAGCAGGCCTGCCAATCATTACGCTTTTTGCACAATATTTTGCAGAGCGGTTGATATTTAAAACTTTTAGAATTCTTGCTAACAATTTAAAAGCCTCATCAGGAAGGAGCAAGAACAAAGTGGCGTTGCATATGAACTTTTAAATCACTCATATGTAGTGGTGTGGATAATAAGTTTATATATACAAAATATAATACATTAAAACATAACTTTGGCTACCACTAGAAAAAAGTTTTACAAAAAGTTGGCATATCCAGAGATGCCAACTTGCTCCGAACCGCAAATATAAATTTTAAAGTGGTATTTTATCAATTGTGATCATTGGTTTAATAAATTCAATTTAGTAGATTTTTACTCACCACTATTTCTAAATAATTCGTAAGTTTATAAAATTCACCACTCTTCAAAATTAATGCCATGCTATCCCTTTTCAAAAGCAAGCAAAAAAAAGTCAAATATTTGCATAATTTACTTTTTAGTTATTTACTGTTTTTTAAATTATTTTGACGTGTCCGGAGCAGTTGGAATCTCTGCATGTCTGGGATAGGCATATAGTCTAGTATATGAGCGCCAAACATAAAAATAAAAATTATAATATAGGTGCACAGACGTGGACCCATCTCCGCCACGGCTGTCCGCGTCTTCTTATGGGTTGCTCCTACGTGACACCTATCTGATGTATACAAATTGTAATAAAATGGGATAAAAGGCAATGTACAATATTTGCAATACTTTTGGGAGAGTTTAGGGTAAACCAACCAGTGAAGGAACACTACCCAGTGAAGGAACATTTCATATATATTGATTAAAAATAAGAATTTGAAAGTTTTTCTTTAGATTAATTGGTAACAATAGCTTACTGCCAAACAATAGGAAGTCATCTAGCAATGTTTTGGATTACCTGGTCAAATAGACTTCTCTGGAAATTTCTTTTTAATTTCTTATTATCTCTGCAACACCGTTTCTTTGAAAAATTATAAGGTGAGTGTTTGTATTTATATGTTTAAAGTGGAATTAATTGCATGTAATAGTTTTATTTTTCTCACTGTGAAAAAGAGAATTCAAAATATAGTTATTGAAGTTACGTTCTATTTTTTTTAAGCATCATAGCATAATAAAGTACTGAGATAAGGGGGTGTTTATTCACTGGATCACCAAACGATGAAAAACCAGTGAATGAACAGTATGTGTTAATATGTTGACACTTTAATTTTCAATTCATGATAACAAAAAAAAAGTTAACATTTTCCAAGTATTTATATGTTATAATTTCAAGAATAGGCTTGTTTTTAAATATTTGTATGGCTTATAAATTCATCAAGAGCATTAAAAAAATAACCAAAATTAAGTGTTCCTTTACTGGGTGTTCATTCACTGGTAAGAGCTGTTCCTTCACTTGGTCTTCTTACTACTTGTTATTTGAATCTTCAAAACTTTAAAAAAATATTATGTAAGTTCTCTACAATTTTTTTACATAATTTGCAATTAGTAACAAATATGTTGACACTGTCATTTAACTAAAATTACGAATTTTGAAATTAATCTAAATTTTTAAAAGGCAAGCGAAGCTTAAGTGTTCTTTCACTGGTTAGTTTAACCTACCATCCGATAAGAAAAAAGCTGCTAATGGGATGTGTGTAATATTTTCCTTTAAGAATTCTGTGCTGAACATATCATTAAATTTTGTCATTTTTATGTTCTGCTAAAGAAATTGGCATTCAATGAGGCAATATATTGAGAGCATATCTATCTATCTAAAATTACGATCTGTGGATGAATGAATAGATGTATGAATGGGTCCGTCTTATAAACGGGTGTGACGCATGGTATGGCAGAAGTCGAATTCTTGGCCATAGATGGCACCACTGGAAAAGAAGAATAATCGCACCCTCTCTGCCTAAACAGGCATACGTCAACAACAACATCTCTCTCTCTCTCTCTCTCTCTCTCTATATATATATATATATATATATATATATATATATATATATATAATTACAGAGATGCAATCTGTTCCGGATACAAGGTTCCCGCGCAAGCTTTGCAAATTTTAAAAAAGTGTAAACAAATGTCGATAATTTAATTTTTGTTTTACCACCACTAATTGTTTTCCAAAGAAAGTATCCAGGCATGAAAATTCGAGCATCTTTTTTCTTTCTTTCTTTCCTTCCAGACGCGGATACGTACCTAGGTTAGTAAAACCTTTACCCGTATAATCCGCGTCTGGCCACTATTCCAGCCAACCTCGACCCTGTGCTTTAAAATTCGAGCATCTGAAAAACTTAACCGCTTCGAGACGGAAGAGTTACACATGCATTCTCAAGGTGTCGATAATCAGGTTAAAAAAGATAAAACTGATAGCCAAACTATTTTCATAGCAGTTTATTTGAGGGCGGGGTAATGCTTTATTTAATTCACCACTACTTAGTTTGAATTAAAAATTGTATAGTTACATTCTTATCGCGCGAGGATTGGATGTGTTGGATTTAAAAAGAAAACAAAAATAAATCTGTCTAATTAGCTATGCCTAAACTTAAGCTACAGATTTTTATTTTTTGCCATCCTGATTCTGTTTGCGTACGAATGCATTTATGACTCACCCGTCCTGGAAACTTTAACGACAAAGTGGCATATTAAAATAAGAAATAACTTCTAGCATTAACCTAAATTTACTACCACTACTGAAAGTTTTCACGCTAGATTCTAGCAATTCACGTTGTATGTGTTTTATTTTATATTATATTTATGTGTTCCCAATTTCGAGGTAGAGAAAAGCAATTTCATACACGTATATTTGTGATACTATTTAGGTTATAATCGAATATGTGTCCCAAAGATAAACCTCCACAGAACAGGGTGGCCAAACGGGTGTGTTTATACCAGGCAATTTTTCCCTTTTAACATTACAAGTACTCTCCACATTTAGGGGAAGGGATTTGACAGTATCGGTTGAAGAATTTCTTGAGCGCTTACAAGATTCCGCTTCACAGTGACAATGGACAAAATCGGAAAACAATTTTTGCATTGAAGGATAGATTGTTTGGGGAAGACAGAGAGTGTATAAATGAATTTGGGGAGGACATTAACAATTTTCAAACGTTGAAAGATAAGATGCTAAGTTTGTATGATAAAAAAATGTCTCATTCAATGGCACTTTTTGAATTTATGGCCTTTAGGCAGCCCGTTGAGAGATATTTGGCCCAGGCTGTGCAAAAAAGTAAATATTTGGATTTTAGGCATTGTGATTCTGCAAAAAAAAAGAGACACAAAGAAAGCATATGCTATTTAGCATGTTGAAGCTAAATTTACTTCCTAATATCCTGAGAGGAGTTTTGGCTAGAAACCCGCAAAGTTTGGAGGAGTTGAAAAAGTTGGCTATCCTAGAGGAGAATGCCTGTTTAACCGTTAAAACAACGAATAATCCATTTTTACAGTTTCCATCAGAAGTATTTGAACAGAGTGAGAATGGGTTAACTGCTGTTTGTGCAAACCTAGCTTCCACCATAGAGAAATTAACTGAAAAAGTACAAAAACTTGAAACAAGGGTGACTAGAGATATAGTGACTAGGGAAATAATGAGAGAGAAGCATCAGTGTTTAGAGATAATAGAAATAATGAGAGAAAGATTGGTCCCTGTTACAATTGTGGAAGAGTTGAACATATTGCTAGATACTGCCGTGCCAGGCAGAGAAGAGGTAGAAATGTCCAAAGCCAACCTGTAGATAATGCAGTTGAAGACAATCAACAGGAGAACTAAGTTCGGGGGCGTCACAGGCACATGTGACAGCGTGTGTGCCCAAGTTTGTGCAAATTTATACGAATGAAGCTGTAGGATCCCTTCCCATTATCAGTGTAACTTTTCAGAATTTAAAAGTTTTATCTCTTATTGATTCAGAAGCAGCTCTCAATTTAATTGAAGAATTTTTTTTACCCCCTAATATCAAGCGTCAAAGTTGTAATATTTTTGTTTCATCTGTGGCAGACAGTAAGATTGCTTTACAACACAAAGTTCAAATTAATATTCAAGTTGGCTCGTACAAATGCAAAAGTGATTTTTATGTTTTACCCTCTGAATTATCTAAAAAAATGTTTCGTGCTTTTGGGAAATAATTTCCTTTACAAACACAGATTTATGATTAATTATCAAGCTAATAGGATTCAAATAGGTGAAGAAATGATACCTTGGTTATGTTTTGAGGAGGGAAAAGTGATAAATGCCATTGAACAAGTGGAGAAGAAAATATTTATGATTATTTAGATAAAAAATATGCACTTGCACCTTTTTCAGAATCTATAGTAAATGTAGACGTTAAGAAATATTTTAATTCCGGCTTATGCTTGGTTGAACCCATTCCTAACAACAGGGAATACTGTGTCGCGTGGTCGATTAGCAAATTTAAAAACAATCAAAATATTCCAGTTGTAGTGTTAAATCCCACTAGAAATAAAATGAATTTGAACGAAAATACTAAATTGGTTAGTCTGGAAAAAATAACTTCATCAAGTAATGGCAATCTACCTAATTTTAATATCGATGCACGTTAAAATTTCGGTGAGTGTGATGAGGCAGATCTGAATCTTAAGCTAGACCAGGGGTTTCCAACTTACATGAGGCCGGGGGACACAATTAAAAACACAAATTAAATGGCGGGCCGCAACTTTATCAAAATTTTATGTAGGACTCTTTTATGTTTGAAGGAACATTAAATATTACTGTCAGATTTTTACCAAGTTGTACAAAACAAAAGTATTGAAATACAAATTAAAGTAAGAAGTCGATTTTTAAAAATATTTCATTGTTATTATAATATTTAAAAAAATATTAAATAAATAATAAACATTCGGGCTACAATAACTTTAACCCTTTCGCACCGGATGGGACATACCCTGTCCCGGGATTTAGATGCTTTGGGCTTACGGCGGGACATATGCTGTCCCATCAATGAAGCTTGTGAAATAATTGTTATTGATGATGCGCTGTTATGGGGACGTTTATGCGTTTTCAAGACCTTCAACCTTTTAGGCATAAAAGTTATTTTAACTTATCGCTAGGAGGAGAAATAACTGATCCCGGCAATGGGGCGCACTTGGACTGATTTTTCGCCGTATTGAAAGGGTTAATGTGTACCTATGTATTAAACAATTAATGTGCAACAGATATCAGATTGTTAAGATATAAAACATTAAAAAGGTTGGTATTAAAACTTACATAGTAGCACACAAAATATTCAATGAGAAAATTGAGGTTTGTCTGCTGCAACCACCAGAGAATATACGTTTACATTTTAAATTTACAAATGTGTGAGTAAATATTTTCGTCCAAAGTAAGTGGTTTTAAAAAGTTAAATCAGAGAATTTCTTCCAAAAAATTTCAGATACGCACATGCTAAATTATATTCACCAAATATAATAAAATGAAATAAAAAAGAGCAACATACACAATTATTTTTGTATTTTAATAAATATTTTCTTGGATGCAAAACATAAGAAAAAAATTTTTTTTGCACCGTTGTTATGTTAAATTTTACAGAAACGAAGAAATAAGGTTTTTATTAACGAGAAAAGTATTTTAAACCCATATATATTTTTTACGAAAATTGTCCGCAAAAAAATGACAACTAATACGAGGGTTGCTATTTATATTTCTGGCCTTGGCAACAGTAAGTGTTTCTAGGCGACCGCAGACGATTTTAATCGAAAGTTTGATATTTTTAAACATAAATTCAGCAGACGATTTACCATTATAGCTTCATTTGTGTCGTTGACAGTAAATTGAAAAGTTCTTCTCTTTCAAAAAATGGAATTGAATCGTGAACATTTTCGTGCCATTATTTTTCATAACTTTCGACGTGGATTGTCAAGACAAGAGTGCTTCGATGAACTTAATTCTTTATTCAGCGATAAAGCGCCATCCTACAGCAATGTAAAAAATTGGTATAACGAATTTAATCATGGTCGATGTTCGATCCAGGACGAATCCCGTGCAGGTCGTCCAAAATCCGTTGTTGTGCCAGAAAAGATCGATGCTGTGCGTGAACTGATAAAGCAAGACATGTGACATACCGTGAGATAGAGGCGTCTTTGGACATTAGTATGACTAGCATCAATAAAATATTGCATGAACATTTGAGCGTAAAAAAAATTTGTTCGCGTTGGATCCCGCATAATCTGACAAACGCTCAAAAAAAGGCTCGTGTCGATTGGTGCAAGGAAATGTTGGAAAAATACGTTCAAGGTACATCAAAGGCTGTGTATAATATCTTCACAGGTGACGAATCATGGATCTATGCATATGAGCCGGAAACAAAACAGCAATCAACTGTATGGGTCTTCCAAGACGAGGCAAAACCAACAAAAGTTGTTCGAGGAAGAAGCTCATCGAAACAAATAATTGCCTGTTTATTCGGCATTAACGGTCATGTGGCAACAGTGGCGTTAGAGCTACGCAGGACGGTCAATTCTGAATGGTACACGACCCTTTGTTTGCCAGAAGTCATCGGAGAAATTCGTAAAAAGCAGAAGAACAGGCGAATCATTCTTCATCATGAGAATGCGAGCTCTCACACATCGACTCAAACAAAGGCATTTCTGACGGAGCGAAAGATCGAACTGATGGGTCATCCGCCTTACAGCCCTGATTTGGCACCCAATGACTTCTTCTTATTCCCAAAAATCAAAAATAAATCAAACACATCAAAAATAAATTATGTGGACAACGATTTTCGACCCCCGAAGAAGCGGTGCATTCAAAACGCATGTTTTGGAGTTACCTCAATCGGACTGGAAAAAGTGCTTTGAAAATTGGTTCAAACGCATGCAAAAGTGTATTGATCATCATGGAGAATATTTTGAAAAACAATAAAACCAATTTCGATCCTACATATTTGTTTTTTCATTATTAGGCCAGAAATATAAATAGCAACCCTCGTATATTTTAGTTCGCGGGCCACAAAAAAGGCTTCGAGAACCGCCAGTTGGAAACTCCTGATCTAGATAATAGTACAGAAGATAGGTTAATATAATTTTTAAAGGAGTGTTTGCCGCCGCAGTTAAAGATTAACCTGGCTGTGATACCTTGCTAAACAGGTTTCCCCAAATTGATCCCGGTAAAACCTACAGCTTATAGGGTACCATACAATTTACGTGAAGAAATGGTCTCAGATAAATATTTTATTTGAACCTGGAATACTTGAACCCTCATTGTCAGCATACAGTTTCCCTATTCTATTAGTTAAAAAAATCTACCGGAGACTACCGCCTAGTCACAGATTTTAGAGCATTAAATGCTAAGGTTGTTCCGGAATCGTACCCTATACTCAACATCAATGAGGCTATTGATAATTTAGCAGGAGGAAAGGTTTTCAGTACTTTAGATCTGACTTCGGGCTTTTTCCAGGAAATTGCTTCACCGGAGGATAGACATAAGTTAACCATTGCAACTCATAAAGGATTGTATTAGTTTACCCGCACACCTTTTGGTCTTCGAACTAGTACCGATTCCTTCCAAAGATTAATGAACGTGGTATTATCAGGCCTCGAAACTCTGAATATTGGCATTTATATTGATGAGATTGTTATTGCCAGCAACAGTGTTGAGGATCACATCTCGAAACTTAAAATAGTATTTGAAAGATTATTAAAAGACAAATTAAAATTGAAACCAAGTAAATGCTCATTCCTTACTAATAGAATTAATTACTTAGGTTTTGTTATTCAGGATGGTAAGGTTTATCCGGATAAAAAAAATGTAGAGGTTATCAAAAATTTTAAAACCCCAAAAAACAAAACTGATGTTCAATCATTTTTCGGCTGTATCGGGAATTATGGGAAATTTATTCCTAACATTGGTCAAAAATCACTTCGGCTGATAGCCTTAACTAAAAATAACAATTTTTAAATTTAAAACAATGCTTAATTTCTGAACCTGTTTTAGTTTTAACTAACGTGTCGAAATCTTTTCATTTATCGACCCTACCTATCCCGGCAATAAAAGAGTAATCACGTAACCGGGTTCGAATCCCAGTCGATACGAATTCCGCATCCGGCTTGCACTGACCACAGTGCTGACGTGAAATATCCTCAGTGGTAGACGGATCATGGGTTAGAATTCCCTTGCCGTCAGGCTAACCGTGGGAGGTTCTCGTGGTCTTCCTCTCCATGTAACGCAAATGCGGGTTAGCTCCATCAAAAAGTCCTCCACGAAGGCAAATTTCTCCCAATACTCGATCCAGGAGTTCCCTTGTCTTCTGGATTGGGTTCAAAATTACAAGGCTACGGAGTTGAACATTAGTAGCCGTAAACCCATTAGCCGTAAAAAATATACTTCACACTGTCGAAATATAAAAAAAATCCAAAAAGTCCAAAATGCAAAAAAAAAATTGTAAATATACCGGGAAAAATTAATTGTGTAGCAGATTTTATGAGTAGAAATGTTAAATACGCAGAGAGCTTCGAGGCGAAGATTTTGTTTAATGAAATAGAGTGTGATAAATCCAAATATTCTCTAAAGCAATTAATTGAGGAACAGAATAAGGATACATTTTGTAAGGAAATTATAGAAGCTTTAAATGAAAAGAAATCAGTTGATTCCAAATTTCATTTTTTCATTAATATTATGAAATGCTATTATTTGATGAGATCTAATTTTATATCGAAAATATTTCCTACATATTTCAGTTATCACTTTCAGTAAGTTTATATCCTTATTTTGAAACCTTCGCAATTTATGAAATACTTTTCTAATTGAATTAAAATTAAATCGAGTGTCATCATAATCAACATCTGTTTATCTTTTTTCCTTCTAAATTTTTCGATAAAACCCATGTGAAAAATTTTGACGAATAATTTCTGTTACCAAGAGTATGATAAAGGAAAGCGTTTTTTATCAGTTGATATAAATTTGATACTTATTTTTCTTAAAGTTAAAACAAAATATTATCCGATCTCATATTTCTTTTTAGCACGGAGTGTTCTTTTCATATTGAAAAAACAAAAAACTTTTTCTTTTTTTTTTAAGAAATGGTATAATTTCATTTTTCTTTACATAAATTGAACTGAAATTTATACAAGTTTAAAAGTTTTATCTTTTTGAACATGGGGGTGAATACGCCACTCTTGGTAATAAATTGTTTCATCATTTATTTCATGTTTCAGCTTATTGGTGCTGAAAGAAAAGTAAGTGACATTTATCTCATGGACTTAAAAGTATTAAATGGAAACAGAGAAGACAAAGGTAAAATCTTGGCTTATATTTTTCTCTGAATAAAAAAAAATATCTCTGTAAACAGAAAAGGTGTCTCAAGGTTATGCGATATCCCTACTCTTCACATTTTCCCCCTCTTCGATTTTGGCAAATCTTACTTTTCCCCCATAACAGTACGTTTCAGTAACAAGTTGGAATATAATAGAGTTGAGAAAAAGCAACATTTGCCAAATTATGGTGACGGCGAGGGGAAAAGTGTGAAATGTGGGAAAATCACGTAATCCTGAGACACCTATTCTGTTTAAAAAGAGTTTACGTTTGTAAGCACACACTGCAATAGAAACCCTTTTTTTTTCTCTCAAAAAATGATATTTGCACTGATCGCTGTTTACATTGTTGCTCAGGTCGTTGCACGTCGAGAGAAGATTGTAATTTCCTGGGTGTTTGTCGAGGTAACTTGGGAGAAAAGTATTGCGACTGTTTTCAAGGCATTAGTGGCAAAAACTGTGACATCATCGATGAGTGTGTCGACAATCCGGGCATGTGTGGCAATGACCCTGATGTCTCCTGTGGATTCCACCGGAAGAAGAGGAGGACCATCTGCGAATGTCGAACATTCGGGAAGAGATTCGACATTCCCACTAAAACATGTGTGGATCGAAGTAAGTCTGAATTAAATCATCGAAGAATTTTGAATACGCCAATTTATTATGTCATGCGATATTTTAAATTACGAAATTAGATTAGAAAAAAAAAACATACTTTTCTGTTTAAACATGCATTTTTTATTTTTATTTTTGGTCAACAAACCATCTTCAAACTCGAAAATATGATTCCATTATTTAAGGAAATTGTTCTATATTTTGAGAACATTATTTAAGCTTTGCTTTTCACGTACCTGAATAGTTTTCGTTTTTTTTTATACTTCTTTTAATATGGTTTTTCGAAACTCTGTCGCCAAGAAAAATAATAAAAGCCATAGTTTAAATGCTTTACACTTGAAGCAATGCAATAATTTTAAACTAGAAATGTATAAACTTGCCATGACGAATTATCTGGGCTTTAGAACGGGCAAATATTTTATATTTTATAAGTCATTAAACTTTTTTAAAAATTGCTAGTTTGGCGAAATTTTTCCACTTAGAAAAAAATTATCAAAATCACTGCCTTATTCTCAGTTTTTGCAACTTTTTATGAATCCAGTTCATGCAGCATTGCAGTACATTTTTAAATGTTGAAAAAATTAGACCACAAACGCTTTTCATTTTCCCAAAACTGTGGCTTTTCTCCACATTGACATTTTGCACCATTTTCAAAATAAGCTTAGACAGCCCTAAATTTAAACAGAACAGTCATGAGTAACTGTTGCAAACTCACAGCAGTCATTAAAATAGCACATTATTCACAAAAATATCATTTCATAAAACTACGAAGTCTTCGAAAAACAACCTTAAACATCAACGTATTGCGTCGCAGAGTAAAGAATATTTCAAAAATAGCAAAGGAATAGTTTTTTGCAAGTATTGCAGTAATTTGTTTTTAAAATAAGGGGTAAGGTGATTAAATATAAGAGGAAGTAGTGATATTGATATGTGGATAACTAGAGCCATCTGTCTAAGATGAAGTGTAATGAATATTTATTCTAAAATTTATTACCTTCATTATACTAAACGTATGAATATTAATTTAATTAATTCACAATAATACAGTAAATACTCATCCAAGATGAAATTTATGACAATTCAGCTCAGATTAAAAAAACACAATCAATTAGAAAATTTCAGCACTATCAACTCGGATCAGTAATCACAAATGACTGATGTTTCAAAACAAAATTCTGAAATCGGTAAAAGTTTCTCTAGCTGTCCATCAGGTATCGCTACATGCAATAACGTATGATGAGTCCTCTGAATACATTTTGAGATGCGTTATAACATTACATTTTCCAGCTAAAAGCTCACTTTTCCCTTATAACTACACCTCTTTATTCAGCAAAGTAAGAGTTTTCTTCTCTGAGCTACCTAATTCAACAATTATACAATGGGATATCTGCAAGTGACGTAGTGTAGGTATCTCGATTCTAATTGGCTGTTCAAATGTGACATTTGTTTACGTGAATAACTTTTTTTTCCATTCTATGTCGAGTAAGCAAAGCTCGTCAAGCATCAATTCTCTTAAGTGGCACATTCTATATTACTTCTATTATAAGATTCTTTCTAAAAGAGTTCAATTCTTTCACTACATATTTACACATAGAATTAACACAAAAACAGGCACAAAACAATGTGGAACATAAATAAACTAATTATGCATCGAAGTTGCTAGGAGCACAAAACAAAAATATATCAGGGCTGGAATAAAATGCATGTACAAATAATAAATCTAAGTTATGTAAAGGAAGTAGACGAGAAAGAAATAGATTTCAACTCATTCGATGTGCGATACAGCTCTGTAATTAATTAGATTATCGTTAAACTTAACATTGTAACTTAAGTCGAGAAACTTAGCTCAACTTTAATACGCCATTTTGGTAATAAAGATTAGCTGGAACTGACGTCATAGGTCACATGTGTGGGTATGGAAGGTGTTCTTCTTAAAGTGCAAGTAGACAATTGTGATTGTGTTAAAAAAAAGATATACCCTCTGAAACATGCTCTGCAGTGAATATATTTTATTTTAAAAAGAAACTATTACTTCCAGAAGTTGAAATTAAATATCTTGCAAAAAATAATTAAATACAGAAAATAAATCAATAAATAAAAATCTTCACTGATTCGTATTGAAATGACTCTAACAATACTTGCCAACTTCTTCTATTGAAGGGGCTTAAATATTTAAAGTGGCTGTGATTTTTATATTTTACCATTTAAATTTTGATTTGAAAAAAAAAGATTGACTTACAATGATTTTGACCGTCACTAGGTCAAAAGAATTTTTAATTTATATATGAGAGACTTGATAATCATGAAATGAAGCATTTCCCAGAGATGCCACAAGCGACTAAAATGGTAATGAGCGGTAGAAACTTAGTTAATTTTTTTATTTAAATACTTAATCGTTACTACTAACGTCACTTATACCGCAAATTATTCATATTAAAAAAAACAACCTTTACATTCAATAGGAAGCTGAGAAAAAATTGTTAGAAAAGTAGCTAATTTTAATCTTTTCTAACAGATTTTTGCTATTTATTAATCACCACTTTTTATATTTTTAATCGCCTGTGACATCCCTGATTTAAATATTGGCTAAATTTTAAATTTAAGCGCAACCTTAATTGTTATTTCTTTAAACCTTAAGGGCATTGTCGGAGTTTAAGGCTACCAAATGACATTTTTGCCCAAGCTAACCACAACGGCTGTCAGATAACTAGAGTCATCTGTCCCCATTCTGAAATATATTTCTTACACAATTTTTATTTAATAATATGTTACTGAAACCTTTTTTTGAATCTACGCACCATTAATAATGTTTTTTTATGAAGTAACTGATGATTAGATAATTAGTTAATGATTACGCGTCTGAAATGATCTGAATGTAAACTTTTTTTTTTCATCCAACACCTATTAATCTTTTTTATTTTATTTGGAAGCTGTAACTGATGATTAGGCGTCTCAAATACAACCCTTTTTTTAATCCATCCACTGTTAATCATTTTTTGGATAGGGTAATTGTTGATTAGTCAACGATTATGTGTCTCAAATGACCTGAATGTAGCCTTTTATTTAATCCATCCCTTATAAATAATTTTTGGATTGGGTAACTGATGAATAGTTATTGATTATACGTCTCAAAAATGATCTAAACGTAACCTTTTTTTAAAAATTCATCTCTATTAATCATTTTCTTGGTAACTGCTGATTAATTACTGATAATGCGTCTCAAGTGACCTAAATGTAAACTTTTTCTTTAATCCCACCCCTATTGATCATTTTTTAGATGGATAACTGATGATCATGTGTCTCAAATGACCTGAATATAACCTTTTTTTTTTAATCCATCCCCAATTAATAACACTTTGGATGGAGTAACTGATGATTAGTTATTGATAATGCGTTTCGCTTTCATTTCTCTTTTAAACTTTAACTTTTTTTTAAAAATTCATTTCTATTAATCACCTTCTCGGATAGGGTAACTGATGATTACTTATTGATAATGCGTTTCAAACGACCTGAACTTAACCATTTTTTTTTATCATTTTGTTTTTCGATGGGATAACTGATGATTAGTTCTGATTATGCATTTTGCTTTCATTTCCTCTTTCAGAGCCCTGTCAAACTTATAAGCAGTGCTTTAACGGGGCAGACTGTATAAATGCTAATTACGATTACGATGAAAAAGAACCTCATTACTGTGAATGTAAATTCGGGACAAGTGGGGACCACTGCGAGAGAGTGGAAGAATGTATCGACAATCCCAACTATTGCGGTGACGGAGATGACGTCATCTGTAGGTATAATACATATCTGGAGCGAGCATACTGCCAGTGCAAGGACCAGAACCAGAGATTTGATTGGCCGCAAAAAAGATGCGTCGAAAGAAGTAAGTCCTGGAGTTCCGCCACTTGATAATAAATGTATTGAAATTTTGGTTGAAAACTTTAGGCAAAGGAGCACAACTCGTAAAAAAAGTAGGGGTTGCTAAAAAGTAGCATAAAAAAAGGAAATAGTGGTTGCCAACGTTTATAGATAAATTGTTTAAATTTATAATATATTTTGAATAAGTCAGATTGTAAATACTGTGCCCAAAAAGGGTAAAAAGGTATTGAAACTTTTGATTTTTCTCTCTGGCTTAAATTTCAGAAAATTAACCCGAAAAAGAATATAGATCCCAGAAGAAAAACAGCCTCTTTTGAATGATCTAAAATATTATCCCAGAAACGTTTAGCTCGCAAAATTTTAAAATTAAAAAAATAAAAGCAAAAAGAATAGAGGAAGTTATTTGAATCAAAGTTCGATTTAGTCAAGGATAGTAATAAATTGATACAATGTATTCTAGTTTAAATTAAGGTTAGTTTAGGTAAGTAGTTTTTAACAGGAAAACAATTAAGGTTAATAAAACAGATCTTGCTTTCAAATTCAGGTGGCATGATATAATTTTTTTTCTTATACTTATTATATATCTTTTTCTTTTCTTTTAGTTCATAATTTTTCAACAATTGTCCAGCAATATACTTGAAAATCGAAAATAAACAAATGAAAACCGCATTACACAATTATTTAAAAGTCTTTTGGCGAATGAAAATCATATAATGATGTTTTTAAAATGTCCACTATAAGATATAATAACTTGTCGTACTCGGTAAATGAAATTGTTTCACACTAAGGAGCCATTCACACTGCGTTCTATTGCGAGCGAATGTCCAGAAACCCCACGCAAGTGAGGTTTAACTCTTCCGGAACGAAGGGGGCATCGTTCGAGAAATACCATTAATCCGAAATACTGGTTTGCCAGAGGTAGCAGCGACATTTGCAAAGGATAACTTGAGGACAACTAATGCACCACTATCGGAAGTTCGCAGGCAACCCCGGCACTAGCCGGGTCGAAAATTGTTTTTCATTCATACTCAAAAATTTATCTACAATTGATTTTGTAAATTAAATATGTTCGAATTACTACTTCTGTTAGATCGAAATAACAGAAAATTTCAAAAATTATTGTTCGGAAGTGAGCCGGGTTTGGAAGATTTTACCTTTAACGTAGAAAGTAACACCGGTGTCCCATGCTTTATTTCATAACTAAAAATTTAAATATAATATTTTTCAGTTTTTTTTTACCTAATTTAATACAAAATAAAGAATGAAAAGTATGGAAAATATGTATTTCTGTGCCAAACTATAAACGTCAGTAGCATAAAAGGGGACTACCGTGGAAATTTAATTATACAATTGAAAATTTCAAATGGAAAAGAAATTAAACAAAGTTAAATAGTCAAGTAAAAGACATGTTGTTGTTCTCATCCCCATGACTAGCAGAGCTAGATCAGGTCCATAAGCTCGTTCACTCTGAGAAAGTCTAGTACCCACAGGGGAGCATGAACCAGGTCCTGCCTGGTAAGTACCAGACAAGATAAAATGTGGTAAGGGGAGGCCTGGGCAGCAGAATACTTAGTGCAGATTTCGAAGTGTTTATTACCATCTTTATAAGTAATTATTGATGACAGATGTCCACTGAGGAAACGAGTAATGGCAGTTTGTTCTCGTGTACTGCTGCCCCAAGCCAAAGAGCCCCCTGGCTACCTACTCTAATACCACGAGTGGAGCGTCCAAATGGCCATATTCATTTAGAACAATGCTCCAAGTAAGTAAGAGGAGCGACAGTCGCGCTTTGGCCAAACTGTCAGCAATCTCATCGGCATGTGACGGAATCCACTGAAAGTGGATCCGATGAGAAAGATGTTTTAGTTTCCTTAGAATGTCAGCACCAACACTGTCCCTAACATTAAGCCAATCGGCCAGGTGCTGGATAGCACTTTTACTATCTGAAAAGATCCAGATATCGATAAACCACGAAAGCGACATGATGGAGTCCAGATCCTCAAGATTGCAATACGTTCACTTCGGAATACTAAGCAGAAGTCCGGATTTCTTCTCTTGATTTTTGTCTCCCGATCCCGAAGTTTAATGTAAATGCCACTGCCAGATCTGTCTCCTTCTTTCATCTGCTAGCTGTTTCATGTAGTACGGCATATCGGTTTGTTTGTTAACCCGGACAGGAAGATCAACATGAAAGAGAACCCCTTCAAGACCCTCAGAAGGGTCGATAATCTGTGATAGTAAAAGACATCATCCTAGAAGAACATAGCTTAAAGCTTCGTTTTTATGACAAGCGAAAATGCATGTCTAAATGGAAATAATTTGTGCTTAAATTTTATATTGTTTTATTTACTAAATGTTTCTATTTAATAGATATCGACTTGATAATTTTTTTTCATTTCTTGCTCATGGCTGCTCACTTGCTTGATATTTCAGATAAGTGTCGGACAAACGAGGACTGTTTACCTTTCGGTGTATGTCACGATCAGTGCACCAGATGGGAACCCTGTCTAGATTACGAACATATTGAGCAAAAGCGTTCCTGCCACTGCATTGAGGGAACCAGTGGAGAACACTGCCAAGTGATCGATGATTGCCACAACAAGGTAGTGGACTGCGGCACGAGTGATCACGTGACCTGCGACTACTACTACAACCACGGTTTAACAGCGTACGCTTTCTGTAGATGTAAAGATCGCAGTCTGCAATTCGATCACCATGACAAACAATGCAAGGGTAAGGTTCACAAGATTTATTTACACGATTTTATTTCAGAGTCAGAAGCATGTGATCAGGTAACCACATTCCAGAAAAATACCTAGTAAAACAAGACAGTAAATCTAGAACTTGTAAAAAAAAAATCAAGGAAACAAAATGTTTTAATTGTTTACAATTGATTAAAACAATTGTTTTTTTATCAAATCGTTGAAGAGACTGCTTGATTTTAAGCAATGAACAATTCAATTCAGCTCAGCTGATCAGTTAAGAGATTGTATTTTGCTTATAAAAATTTTTTTGTTTAGCTTTTCTTTCCTATTTTGAAAAAGACATTAGATCATATTTTGTCTGTATGCAGATTTTGACGAGAATAGAAAGTTCGATTTAGATACTGGTGTTCGAAATTGAGAGAATTTTCAGATTTGGTATATATTTTCAGAACTACTGGATTGATTTTAATGACAGATTAAAAAAATGGGTTTGGGCATCGGTTGATAAAAATAAAATAAAATAGCCTTTCAACAGTTAAAATATGCACGCAATAAGCAGGCAGGTTGATACTTTTGATAGATTTATTGCCTTTTAGTGGAAATTGTTCCCTCTTTCCGTTCTGAATTGGCTTTTGAGCGTGAGATTGCGAATTGCTCTTTAAATAAATCTCTATTGGGTTGAAGCCTGGAAACTTGGAGCCTGTTCACCTCCTTAATACTTCCAGAAAATTGACTAGAATTGGCCATGCGTTGTCGTCTCTCAAAATGAAATCAGGATCAATAGCATTCTTAAGAAGAATGCGTAGCGATTTAAAACTTCATCCTTAAATGTCAAACCAAACAAAGTGCTTTTCTTAAAGATATAGAGGAGTGATTTGTCATTGGACAAGAAGTTTGTCCAGACCATCAAACTTCCACTGTTGTTTCAGGAACTTCTCGTGTTGTGGATGAGTGTTCAGGAATTCAACACGATACCTGCCCAGACCATCAAACTCCCACTGTTATTAAAGGGATTTCTTGATGCACGTAGAATTTATCATTAAAAGTATGTATGTACATATAGAAAAGTGTGCAAAATAAAAAACGATTAATTGACCAGATAACTCGTCCTGAAGGAAAATTTGCCATGAGCCGAGATAACTCGTCCTCTACACAAAGATTTTCAATAATACAGTAGCGTTTCCAACAACCTATTTACCAATATTTAGTATGAATTATTATTTTCATTTTATTATTTTTATGATTGTAAACACAAAGGGGGAATTGTTATTGATTGCAATTGATTATTATTTTTTAGAGTTAAATAATCATGTTTAAAAAAAAATCTCGTTTCGTTTCAATTTTAGTGCAGAAGGCAAGACATACACACGTTTTTGCCTCGATGAAAGTGTTAAGCAAATCATAGCAGTAGACACTAGTTGAAAATCATCCATGAAGGGGGGGGTGAACACTTTAGTGCTTAATAGAATTTTCATATCTCAAAATTTTACTTTTAAAATTAGATAACTTAATTGTCAGATTTAAAAATAATATGTTTTAGTGGGGATAAAAGTTCTGAAATGTCGACATTTGTCTTCTGGGAATCCTACATTATAAATTTGTTGTTATCTAGCTTATAAGTTTCTTCAACAAATTAATGCTCTCTTTATTAAATTGCAGTGTGCGATTGTGGTGCTGGTGCAACATCCTGTAGTTTCAGAGATGGAGTGAAAACTTGCTCATGCCATCGGAAACATTACAACCACGGAGACAGATGCGAAGGTATATTTGTTTATTTGTATCTCGATCCGCCCTATTTTAGGGCATACGAGAGTAGATACATAAAACACCAGAAATTACATCAACAACAAGTATAAAATCAGATATAATGTAGAACAAACAGAATTATAACAATCATTAAAACATTAATCCATTACACATGAATTACAGTTGTACAACATCTGATAAAAGCCAAAAAGAGAATAGAAGTACAGTGACAAAAAAGGCCAAAAGTCCGTTATAGTAAAAAATCAAAAGAATTTAATTGAAAAAAAAAAACAATAGTTAAACAAATCATCAAAAAATGTATATAAAAATATATAAAGTTTAAGAAATCAAGGTTAAAAAGTGGAGGAATGGTTCTGTAAATCAAAATTAGTAGATGCCTGAAAAAAGGTTAAAAAAGAAAAATTTACAGAAAAACCTTAAAAAAATGAAAACAGTGAAACCATAGAACTAAAAATTAAGAAGCCATAGGAAAAAATGACTAAATCCAAGTGTAAAATCAAGAATCCCTCAAAAGCAAAACCAAGTCAATGATTAAGAGGCTAAAGAACAAGGAACGGCAGCACAATCTAAAATGAAGATAGTATATATATAAAATGCAAAAGTCGATAAAAGTGGAGATTAACAGGCACAAAAATAGATGACATGAGATCCAGATCGGGGTCTATAGATTTGACACCTCAAGAGTGATTTTAATAATGGTTTTAATAATTTTTCTACAGGCCAGTTTAGAAAAGCATTGATGTTGATCAAGATTAAAGAAATGAGTTTGACGGAGCGTTTGGAAGTGGGGACAATGTTTGATTAAGTGATCTATGGTTCGGATTTCCCCACAATATCCGCAATTTGGGTTTTTGTTAAACATTTTTTGTTGGAAAACACCAAACACTCCGTGTCCTGTTAAGAATTGATTAAGATAAAAGCTGCGCTGTAATCTATTAGTACTTGGGTCTTTAAAAAAACTGAAAGTTTGTCGACCCTTCTCTAAACCATGCCACTCAGATCTATTCTTTATCGCCTTTACAAGATCATCCTCAACAAAACCATATGTTTTATTATTATTATTATTTTTTTAAATCCTGAGTGAAAAATGTAGCAGAAGAGTTCCGATTTCTGTTTGGATGGTGGTTTCTGTTTCTGTTGGATATTTAGACTAGTTAATTAAAGTGCTTCTTCGCTTACCTGACTTAGTACCAAATCTTCCGTTCTATAGATCTTTCTTTTTTCTTTTCTTTTTCTTTTAATTCAATCGCTTTATTTTGTTATTCACAGATATATTTTAAAACAAAAGGATTAATTTGAATAGACTATTTTTCACTAATACCTACCTTATGTGTAGTTAAAATTAAATAAATTTGTGTCTTAGATTGAATTTGTGTTATAAAATTTTTAGAATGTTTTAAAACGCTTTAAGAATTGGAAAAATAATATATCATATTTAGCCATTATAGCTTTTGATTTTATTATTTCAATTATAAATATTTCCCAAGTATTTTATTTCCTTAAATCTAACAACATATTTCACAAGAAGGCAATTAAAAAATTTCTTTACAATTGTGTAAAAATTATTCGTTTAGGTGTAAACAAATTAGTTAAGTAATTTGTTTGTAATGACGTAGAGAGGTATGTTGCCAGAACAAACACTTAGATACGAAGCATTCGAAAAGAATAGTGTAATAATGTAATCCCTAAGAGAAAGGAGATTTTATTAAATAAAAATGAGGAAAAAAATTGGAATAATATACATTAATAAAATGTTTATTTTAAATTTTTATTATGTATGCATGTGTCTAATCATATATACAGGAGTTGGACAAAATAATGGAAACTCTTCAATGCTAACACATTTTTTAATATTTAAAAAATAAATACTTCGAAAATCAGTTCAGAAATTTAGAAGTGATTAGATCGTGCGATTTCTCACACACATCAATGAAGTTCAAAGCTTTTTGAGGTTTGAGGTAACTACAAATTACTTTGGAGGTAAATGAACCACAAATTGAACACCTATGCAAAAAAATGTAGCAATACATTTCTAACTTATAACGATTATTTTGGATATTATATGCAATAATTGCACAAAACTTCGTAAACCTTGCTTAAATATTTATAGATATATATAAACATTTTTATAGAAACTGAATTTTTTCTCTTGGGTGTTTTTGCAATAACTTTAAAAATATTCAATAAAATTAAACAAAACGTTTAAATCAATTTTAAACTGATTACGAAATTATTACTTTAAAATTTGAAGGAAAAAAAAGTTAAAAACTGTGCCAGATAAGAGTAATTAAAGTAGTTGTTTTATACTGTGCATGTGCGGAAAAAATTAATAAAAAAATTTTTATCTCTATTTTGTAGTGAATCGTAGTTGACAACTAAATAGTAAAGTGAGATCTAAAAATAAAGTCTCGGTGCCTCAAAAAGCTTTAAATTTCATTGATATATACGAGAAATCACACGATCTAATCACTTCTAAATTTATTATTTGATTCTCTAGGTCATTTGTTAGTATTGAAGCCTATCCATTATTTTGTGCAATCCCTGTATCAAAATTCGAACAATTATCTTCGATTTGAATTAAACAATTGAACAATATGAATTTAATAATTTGGAAGTATACATTTTTAAAAGTCTTTTTCTATAAAAAAAATTTAACCCCACTGGTGTAGACATGTGATGGGGTTTACAGTGGATAAGTTATAAAAATATTTATTTAATCTATTGTTAATTATAAAAAGTAAATAAAATAAAGAATACCATTTAATTTTCAACTTGGTTAACTCGATTTGTTAATATTCTCCACCACCGCTATATTTTTAATAAGACACGGCTACCACTGTGTTTATAAATGATAGCAAAATGATAAATTACAGCATTTTTTACTTAATTTGAAAATAAACAAAAGAAGCTATAGTAATTTAGCAAGCTTTGTGGAAGTGTGGAAATCATAAAATTTCCTCCACAAATTCCGAAGAAGCTTCATTTGAATAAGAAAAAAAAATTAAACACTATTGGCAATTAATAACATATTTTTTGGAACATATAAAAAAAATCACTTGGATAAGGAAGGATTTTAAATAAATTAGATAAATATATAAAACGTGTTAATCATGCTGAGAAGTTTATATGTGATAAAAATATCGCGCAATCATTCCTTATTTTAATTGTTAATAATTTTGATTTTAAAATTGATTTTTTTCCTTCGCGATTTTAACAATGCAAATATTCATACATTATTAAGAAGTGAAAAAAATAGTTAAAAAAAAATAATCTATAAATCAGTATTGAACAATGCAATAAAATAATTTTCAAAACTTTAAGAGAAATACAGAAATAATAAACTAAAATAATTCGATTTTTCCCTTTTACTATTAATTGTTGCCCTTTATGGTGGCTTTATGTTATTGGATTAAACAAAATACGTTCTTAGAGTCGCTCATGTCTTCAAAATAAGGACTAACTATTTTATAATATAGGCATCATTGTATAGGTACTATATTTGTTCATAAAATACTCTGTACTTATGTTAGAGTATTTGGTCCTTATAAAAATTGCATCAATCTCCATTATGCCATAAGTATATATTACCAAAATTTAGTATCATTGATGTTAATAATAGTTTGCTGATTTGTTACGCACTCTAAAACGAATTAGTGCAATGTCTGTATTAATTTTGCATTCTGTACAAAGCTTATTATTTTACTTAAATTAATAATTGGCATCAATAATAATTAACAAAGCTGAATCGTTTATAGTTAACTTCAAAATTGTGGCTTTCACTACACCAATGAGAAAATTTCATTTTTTAAGTTTCTCTGAAGTAAAAATATAAACACAGATCCTCAGTTCAACCTCTTATTTAATTACTGGCGCTTCACCCCTACGGACACCTAACCAAAGGGTGTCCCTCTCGTACGTAAAAACAAAGGGGTGTGCAACCCTAAGTCCACCCGCCCTCCTTAACTCCTCATCTCATCCTAAGATGCAGCTTCTTAGAGGGGTGGGGGTGAAACTCAGGTGCATCTAAAAGTGGACCAATACCCCAAGACACTATATGTGGCGCTCCTGGTAAACAAGAAGCGCACCCCTATGCCTTAAAATAGACTTGTCATTATTGACAAGGGGCATAAGACAACAACAATTCCTCTTCTCCTTACATACTATGTCATTAGAATTGAAACAATGTGACATTTATGATAATACCGGGGGACAATTACGTTCGTATTAACATTTACGTTTGCATTGGTATTGTTACGCGTAACTATACCATCGTTTGTTCTTCAGAAATTCAAATTATTATGTAATTCAATAATAGATTCTTAACAGGATTATTTTAAAATTCACTTACCATCTCTCTGAAATGTAAAGATTGGTAAAAAGAAAGCGATAATACATTTCGGTTTGTGATATACCTTAAGATTATAAGTTTTTTGTCTTTAGTGTTACTTTTAAAAGAGCAGACAAGTGCATATATAATACGCAAGAAAGTGTATGTATAATACGCAAAAAAATATCACCCTAAATAACTTTTGTTTTAATGATCCGATTTTCACGTACTAAGTGTCAATCGTAATAGTTTCCGGGAAGGATTTCAAATATGCAAATCAATTAGATCTAACTAATGATTAAGTGACGAAATCTATTATATATGTAGTATTTTTTTATTTATTTATTTGGATTCTTGACTTTCAAAATACGGGAAAGGAAGACAAAATGTTGAAAAATTTGAATCAAAAATTAGGGTGCTAGGAAGTTATATATATTTGGCGACGTCCCAAAAATAGGCCAAGAACTATAGCCGTAGCAGGGGGAGAAATTTACTACATCCATACTCTAACTGCGTAATCGACAAGAGAGAAATTCTCCGTTGCTTAGCAATTAAGTTATCGATATTAAATTTATCCTCAAAACAAAGAATGTGCATCTTGGGCATCTCTTGAAAAGGGACTTATCTATCGTGCTCTTTTAAAAACCCGTCTTTGTTATATAATATAGCCAAGGTTGATGAATTCATTCTGTGGTTCACTCTCGGATACCAAGATTTCTCTTTTTTTGCATTTATTTTCCGTTTTTCATTTTTGTTTCAAATCACTTTAAGTTCCTTCATTCTTGTCTACCGAGTCTTAGATATCGATGCCCATTCTTGAGAGCTGTAAATATTTACTTCGTTACCATTCTCAGAGCTCACTGGACGTTAATGACTCGTGACGTGAATTTTTGAGCCTTCAAAACATGTCGACTTTTATTTACATTTCCATGTTTTTTTAAGATAATGAAATTTTTTTTCCTTCCTGCTTCAGTTTCTGAGGATTATTCATTTAGTGACATAGTATATTAAATTAAAATACTTAACGCGATATTAAAATTAGTTTAACGTAAAATAAAGGTAACTGCTCTTATAAAGAAAAAAGAAAAAAAAAAAAAACATAGTACTAATACATAATTCGCCGAAACTTTCTAAAAATTTCAAAACAGTGTATTTTTATTTATTAATTTATTTTATTTCATTTTATTTTGTTTGATTAATTTATTTTTTGACTGCTGCTCTGAAAAATATTTTTCAGGAGGTTAAACAATTCCGTCAAATTTGAAGTTTCAAAAGACAAATGAGAGAATGGAATGATTCCCTTTCCTTTAAATCAAAGTTAAATAGTTACTGAGTCAATTATTTCGTATAAGTTAACGTTTCCGCCCTATTCGAAATTTTGGAAAATAGATTTTTTATTCAACAATCCAAAATCCATTCTAGATATGTTTTAGTGTATACCCAAGGACATATTTCAATAGGGTTTATATTTTACCCTTTATTTTATTGCTTAAATTACTCAATTTATCTGATTAAATGAATGAATAGTAAGTATGAAGGGGTTTTTTCATTACCATTCTTTACCTTTTCTACCACTCTAAAATAAAGGAATGAGTTCAATTTCTAACAATTTTAATAAGTTTAATTGTTTAACCCTTTCTAAGGTCGTGCTAAGCATACTTACTACCAATTTTTAATGTTCATGGTGAACTTTTTTACCACTTTTAATATAGGTTTCCATTCGTTGACAACTTCAGCTTTCTTGAAGTGCGTTTGAATAAAATTGGTGACCATTTGTTAGTTTAAGAAAACGTATAAAAGTTATAAAATACATAATTCTTTATTATGTTTGTAGCATTTCTAAAATATATTTAATAAATAACGAGAAATAAAAGTCAATAAGTTCCTAATAGGTCGTGGTAAATGCATTTTAAAATTTAGATTATTTTTTTATAAGCTAAATAAATTTTTGTTTCATATATGAATTACTATTCTCATATGAATTTCAATTCTAAAAATACTTTAATTTACCTTTACTAGAAATAAATGGCCCATTAAAGGGTTAACGTAGACTATATTTTCTAGATTGCGCCTACCCCCCACATTTTGGGGGTAGGAAATTCAAATAAGTTGAAAAAGAAAAGTTCTGTTTATTTAGAATAAACATGTCCTGTGTCTAATTTCGTAACTTAAAATATCATCTGCATTAAATAAATAATTAGCATATTGGAGGGTCATCTTCTCAAACCGTTAAGATGGAGTCCTACATGAAGATCCGATTATTAGGATCAAGAACTATTCGGGGTGGACTGATAAATAATTTTTTTTTGAGCAATATACATACCTATACACGTGACAAATTGTACTTTTTATACACAAGAAAATGCATGACACTTTTGAACTATTCGTCCTTTGGCCTCGTGAATAGTCACATTTATTAAAACTTAATAAAAATACTTCAATAATACATTATTTGCCATTTAAGAGTATAAGTACAAAAGTGTATTTTTGTTAGATAAAAACTATTTTATTTTATATTTCAAACTATTTTATTTTATAATAGTCATTGAACAGCTGACCCAATTTTGGTGTATACGATTGCTAATATTCAACTCCGTAGCGTTGTAATTTTGAAGCCAATCCAGAAGACAAGGGAACTTCTGGATCAATGGATCAAGTATGGGGAAAATTTGCCTTCATGGAAGGCTTTTTGATAGCACTAACCCGCATTTGCGTTACACGAAGACGACAACCTTCCACGGTTAGCCCGACTACCTCTAGGGATATTTTACGTCAGTACTGCGATCGGTACGAGCCGGGTGTGGAATTCAGATCGACCAGCCATCGCTGGAATTCAAACCCGGTTCACCTCACTGGATGGCGAACGCTCTATCTCTTGAGATACCACCGCTCCTTCCAAACTATTTGTCCGAAGTTCATCTTCAATTGAGCAAGTTTGAAACTTCACTTTGCTTAGATGAAATTTGCCTTCAAGTCATTCCCATTTCCTTCAAAATCGGGTAAAGCAGCGTGCAGAGTAGAGTAGAAGAGCTTTCAGATATAATTTTAAATGACATAACAGGGAAATATATTTTTGATGATTATCAGCAAGCATTGTATAATTGCAACAGTAGTAACCTGAATCTTCATTCTACAGAAAAAAAAATGCTTTTTACTTGTTAATAAGTTTGTGTTTAGTACCATAATTCCGCAGGAAATACATTTACCTATATGATTACCTATATAATAGAAGAATATTCCATATAATAATTATAGGGAAAATTGTCATATTATTAATTGGTTAGAATCGAAACATTCTAACATATATTAGAGGTATAATTTTTAATGAATTGGTAGTCATTTAGTTTCTCTTGAATCAATTAATTGATTGTGTCGCTTTTTATGTATTTCTAGAGAAAAAAAATGTGTTTATGAAATAATGGCTTATATTTATGATTCGTTTTATAGATTGCAACTGCGGAGAAAACTCGAAAGGATGTACTTTCAGAAATAGTGAGAAAAGATGCATCTGCAATCCTGGATACAAAAATGTTGGTGGTATTTGTGAGTCGGAATAAATTTCTTGTTCAACAGAAATAAAATCGATATTCATAAAATGAGTTTTCTGTTATTATATTTTATTTTATAATCAGTGTTATAACATCCATCCCGATTCTAAGTGTACGACTATCAATGTACAACTCCGTAACCTTTGAGCCAAACCCAGAAAACTAAGAAACTCCTGGATCAACTTCTGGATCGGGAAAAACTAGTTTTAGTGGAGGACTTTTTGATGGAATTCACCCGCATTTGCGTTGCATGGAGAAAGAGACCACGAAAAACTCACATTGTTATTCCGATAGCCAAAGATCTAACCCTTGATCCACCTATCTCTTAGGATATGTTATGTTTATCACTGTGGTCGATGCAGAATTCGTATAAACTTGTCATCGCTGGGATTCGAACCCAGGACACTTTATTGGGCGATGAACACTCTATCCCCTGAGCCACCTTGACTCAGTTTTCTGTCGTTGTGTTAGAGCTAATAATAATACAAGAAGGCTCCTCTTCCTGTTGGACACACGCTCTCCGATTGATGGATAATATTCAGATCACTGGTTCCGAGGATTTGCCCTCTCTAATTACAAAGAGCCAATCACTTAAGAATTGATGCTTTCATTCCAAACCCACCCTAATTCACTCGATTAATTTACTAGTTCAGTTAATTTGTCCGCACTCTAACCTTTTCAGCCTACTATAAAACCAGACATGAAAACATATACATTGTTCAATAGGAAAATTCTAATAATTATAATTGAAGACGTGGAATAATTTGAATCGGAAATAAGTTTTAAATAAAGTTTTTTTTTCGAAAAATTTCCATATCTCTATAAACAGTTAAGCTAGGTTTGCAAAATTTTGTGCAGCTATAGCATATATTAACCAAAATAATTTTTACAAATTATAAGTTTATTGCTACATTGTTTGTGTTCAGAAAAACTTTTGTTTCGTTAGTAATTTATTGTCGGTCCGTAAAACATCTAAAAGCTTTAAATTTCGTTGATAAGTATGAGAAATCGCATGATCTACACATTTCTTAATTTATAAAATAATTCTTTACCTATTTCTTGAGAAATGTGAAAAAAATTATTACTATTAAAGGGTCATTCTCACTGAAAAGGTATAAATAGACTAAAAATTTTTCTTAAATTAAAGTAATTAAAAAGGTGATAAAAAATGCTACATAAATGCCTTTATTTATTTTTGTTATATGTCCTTATAATAATAGTCAAGTTTTCTATTTTATTTTTTACAAGATTTAAAATATTTTAAATTCTGTGCTGTCCACGGAGGAGATGTAATAGTCAACGGAGAAGACATTTACAAACATAAAATATCAATGAAGACTGAGTCATTAATTCTTGGGTACAATTGATACGAGTTTAACATTAATGAGTAAATAATAAAATATTTCATTATTAGAGATAGAGCTACTTCCGCTTAATCATGCTGTTATGAAAGAAACATTTTTAAAGGAAGGAAGCATTTTTAAACTAGGTGTACAATTTAAGTAACTCTTACTGAACATTAATAAATAAAAATGTAAAGGCTCTTGAAATAAAAATTCAGACTCCACATGAAAGTGATTTAAGTTTTCCAAACAAAAAAAAAGGTATTTTTCTCAATAAATGTTAGAAAATATAAAAATTAGTAACATAAATTTCTTAAAAACTGAATTTCTTTCATTTCAAAACTGTAATGACATCTAGAGTCCAAAACAGGCTGTTTGAGAATATGAACAATGTCATCAACGTCAACAACAGAAATATCATCATCAGCTGGAAACACAAACTTGTTTTTTCCTGCTGATCTTCTCATAAATTTGATGGTATGCTCACCTAAGTTTTCTGATACAGTTAAACCTATGTAGTATGATGCTTTTTTCCCGTAGAAACTGTACTACAACATAATCGTTGGTTTTGGGTTTTTTTAACTTATTGGTTATTTCTTCTTCACTCTCTAAAATTTCATTGTCACTTTCAGAATATACATAATAAAAAAAGAATTAATGTGTTGGCATTTTTTCTCATAGAATTAGACCCAAATGGTTATGTTTACGTTGATCACTTTGGCAACTTAGGCAGGTGAGGGATCTTGCTTCAATATTTATTTGGTCCTTTTAGAAAAAATTTCATGAATTTTCATTGTACAAGGAAATTGTGCAAGCTGCTTGGAATTTTTATTATGACATTTAATAAATCTTTTTCTTGAAGTCATCTTTTTTATCTGATTGAATAACCGATACTTTTTAATAATTTTACCAGTCAATACTTGTAATATTGTCTTTTTCACTTTGTAAGATTTTTGGCTTTTAAAGTTAGATTGAATTTGTCTGCCAATAACTTTAGCAAATAACAATTTTTAAAACACATTAGATTTGTTTCTTCTATCTGTACTATTCATTGCTCTGCTGATTTTCCTACTTGGTGATTCATTTTTCTTCTCTTCACTTTTCTGAAATCTGTTTAATTTTTTTTTTTATATATCTTTCAAGTCTAGTATTTAGTTTTTGTGTTTTTCTCTTCTAATTCTTCTATTTCTATCTTCTTTTTTAATTTATAACGGTTTTTTCTTAATGTTCTTTTTCCTCTTAAAATTCCAGAATTATTTTCTTAGACAATGTTACTATTATTCAATAGAGAAGATAAGCTCGGAGTTGTATCTATGATTAATCCTTCAGATTCATCCAAACATTTTCTTTGTTTACGATATTTTCTTGCTTTTTCTTTCCAAACTTTTCTTATTTTTCTCTTTTCACATTCATTCATTTCTTGAACGCTTTTAATTTTCCCACAGGCTTTTCCTTGGTGGTCCTTGGTTCCTCTCTCTCTCTTTTTCTTTTTTTTTTACTTTTTTCAAACAATAAAGGGTTTTCTTTTAATTTCTGACTAGCTTGTCTTATGCTAAGTTTTTTCTGTTCCCTCCTCTTTTAGATTTGAACATTTGATTGCTTTTTTTTTTGAACTTTGGTTTTGCCATTTTTTTCCTAAAATTTGAAAAGAAAAAAAAAATGTTGAACATCACAGAAATTATTTAGAAAAATTGCCAATATTTACTTCTCCGATAAAAAAAAGTTAAGCTTAATTGATTTTCTTTAAAAATACAAAGAAATTAACACATTTGTTCCATTTAAAAAATATCAATTAAAAGAAAATAGTTTTTTAATTAATAAAAATGTATTATTGGTTGTCTAACACATTGTCTCTTCCATTGACTGAGTCATCTCTTCCGTGGAACTGTTTTGTCCACAGAGGGGAAGTCCACGGAGGAGACAAAAACTAGTTCTTGAATTTTTCTGATTTTCAATTTTAAATTTACAAAAATGGCGAAGTTCTTTTTATTAAATATACTATTTTTGCAATCTAAAATTTATACATCAAATATAAAATAGTTTTATCTTACCTTCTTTATGATGATCACGGAGTGTACATTGAAAACTTTGCCAAACCTCAGTTGAACACAACAATCCAGAACTAACACCAAAGAGAACAAAAGCAACTGATAGTTAACACTAGAAAATAGAATGGTTACCTTTCCCACCAGCTGTCTTATAGGGATCTCACATATGCTGCCCTCTATTACATATTTACTGAACTATATTAATTGTCCATGGAGGGAGACTTCATTTTTGATGGACAAAGTTTACTAACCATTTATTTTATAAAAATAAAATTTTCAAAAAAAAAAAATTAATAAAAAGCTACTATAAACATTTAACTAGTTAAAACTACAAAAATCATTAAAATAACATTTAAAATGTTTAACAGTCATTAAAAATTATTTTGTGTCAGAGACGTAGGGACGTCCACGGAGGGGACTTTGAAGTTATTTTTATTAAAACATAGGAATGAAATATTAAATGCATTCAGCAGAGTTGCATATGATTGATTAGTTAGACCTTTACGAAAAATGATGCAGAAAAATATTAAGAAATCTGCTGTATTTCCTAGTATTTATTACTAAGGGACTAAAAAATTCACCTTTTGGTGAGAATGACCCTAAAGAGTTTCAATTATTTTGTTCACCCCCTGTATATAAGCATGTATAAAATGATATAAATATAATTAAAGCATACTATTACAACAATTGAAATATATAAGTTTAAATATGAATGCCTAGTTATAACAATAAAAGTTAGCGTGACTAAATATGATTGTTGCAATTTATCAGAAATTATAATGAAAATAAAGAATATACAGATGCACAGAATACAAAAAAAAAGTTTTTTATTTTTTTTTATTTTAATGAGTTAATGAGTTTCAGTGTAAGTAAAGACAAATTTAAAGTTCACCCATCAAAAGTCTTATCTAGTATTCATGTAACTCTTCAATTCTAAATTTATTTTCAATTGAATGAGAAAAAGAGCACTCTTTAATTCGATAAAAATCTATAAATCATAATGCTCATTTTAAAGTTAATGTTATCAACATTCAAATTTTTTTCTTGATTAGCCGCGAATCTGAAACCTTTTTCAGCAATCAAAATGAATTTAAAAAAAAAAAAGAAAGAAATATCTTTGTTGCAATCATAGGTTAACTGTATCATGATTTAACCGTAATCATGATATCATGTTAATCATGATTTAACCGTAGTGGTAATCCCGAAAGAGAATACAGATGATTATGGAAATTAATATATATATATATATATATTATATATATATATATATATATATATATATATATATATATATAGTACTCCAGACACTGGTAAAGTAGAATTATCAGTGTTTGGAGTACCGGTTAAATGTATACCGGGCAGTGGCAGTGAACTTTAAAAAACATTGATGTAAGTCATACCTGGCAAATGAATACCTGGCAGTGGCACTTAACTATACTTAGTATATATTTCGAACCTACCAAAGTGACTATGTGATTGTCAACATTCACCACCGGTGGAAGTCAACAACTACCCACTTCTGTCATTCACAGTAACATATACATTAAATGTACTTGCTTCCCGCAATATTTTAAAAAAGAGTTCTTAATAGTCAGTATGTTTAACTAAATTTTGTAATATATTCAGATTAATTTAGTTGATCAAACTAATATTTAACTATAATTCCCTTTTTATAGCCGTATATTATTTATAAAATTTTTTTGAAAATTTATTAATGAAATTAATGAAGAAAAAAAAAATTGCAAAAGGGGATTATTAAATGAAGAAGGACAAATCGATATCGATTCATTAGGTTTGAGGAAAAAATGGCTACTAAGTTACCTTTAAGTTAAAGTCTACCAGTTGCAAAACAACAACCTTCAAAACTTAAACTTGGAATGTGAATTTGAAGAAATGTATTGATGAAACTTAGAAATGAATCGTGCGCCTGTGTAGTTTTACCTGCGTAGTTTATGCCTGTGTAGTTTAAAGCAAACTACTGTAAATTATGGTTCTTTATGGACCTCAAGCAAAAACTAAATTTCTTCAATCTTCAGTCACAAATCTAAATAATAAGCCTCATTCTTCATCGTTGATTTCATCAAAATCTACCAATTTTTTCTGCTCATAGAACTACAGTTTTACGTAGAGAAAAGCATCTTGAGTCATATGCAACAGCTTTGTAGAGATCGTCTACGTTCATTGATTTTGTGGTCAAAGTTAAAATGATATTCCACTACATTATTGTTTTTAACCTACTGATTTTGGCAAAATCATTTATTTTCCTTTACGTAACTTCAAAATTTATCTCGGATGCATTCGCATTTCTAAAGATCTGACGCATGCGCAATTACTAATTAAGATTTATTATCGGTTTACTATCGTACGGAAGCTGACGTAAATTTGCGAAATCTCCCTAATTTTGAAATTTGCCCGTATTTACAGTTGTTTAGGTCTAAAAGAAAGAGTTATTCATCATTGAAATTTCTTTAATTTATGAAATCAATTATTGATTTTTGAACATAATTATTTTTATTTCTGATTTCATATTTTGGAACAAATACAATAGCCGCAATCTAGCAGATTTTTCTCAGTAACTATTAGATAGTTTTAAATGTATAAAAAATGCCAAAATATATTTTGCCTTGTAATAAGAACATCAGAAAAAATATATATAAGGGATAACGGTTTTCATTTGAGTCAAAGGGATAATTACAAGTAAGTATACGAGTCCTACACTGTAAAGCATGATTATAATTTTTTTTGCGTACGCAGTTATTTGCTTAATAATGCTGTCCTTTAGTTTTTTAACAGCGCGAAATTTAATTTATTTAGTTAATTTCTGCTTTAATAGGAATTTTCATTGTTTTTGATCAGTGTATTTATCAAGAATTTAGAAAAGTAATCGTTCGGTTTGTTCCGAAGAAACTTATAATAAATATGTAGACTATTATCTTTGAAAAGAAAGTTTTAATTAAAAAACAATATTAAAAGAAATTATGCTCACAAATCGACTATAAGGAAATTGTGTTTTACAATTCAACAAATTGAGATTTTTTGTAATGTTAAAATATTTAGGTTTAAACAGCAAAGTTGTTTGCTTTATAAAGTTTAACTCAATAACAATCTTTGCCAAATTCTAATTTACTTACAAATGCCTGAAAAAATGAATATGTAACGACTAATTTTAAAAAACTCAAAAAAAAAGATTTTTTTTATATGTTAGATTTAAAATGTTAGAATACGCAGTTTTAAACAACAAAACTGTTTTTAACACCGAGTTTATCCCAATAACTATTGTTTTCCAAATTCTTGTTTAAAAATACTCACAAACGCCTAAGAGTTGAAAAATCGAACAAGTAGTGATTAATAAAATAAATTAAAAAAACTAAAAATTATTTTTTTTAATGTTAGAATACCCAGTTTTAAACAACAAAGTTGTTTTGATATCTCAATAACTATTTGTGCCAAATTTGTTTTGAAAATACTCACAAACGCCTAAGAGTTGAAAATGCAAACACGTAGTGATTAATAAAATAATTTTAAAAAACTCAAAAAAAGATTTTTTTTAATGTTAGAATGCACAGTTTTAAACAACAAAGCTGTTTTGATATCCCAATAACTATTTTTACCAAACTTTTTTCAAAAATACTCACAAACGCCTAAGAGCTGAAAAAGCGGACATACACCGATTAATCAAATACTTTTAAAAAACTCAAAAAAAGATTTTTTTAAATGTTTGAATACGCAGTTTTAAAAAACAAAGTTGTTTTGATATCCCAATAACTATTTTTGCCAATTTTTTTTAAAAAATACTCACAAACGCCTAAGAGCTGAAAAAACGGACATACACCGATTAATCAAATACTTTTGAAAAACTCAAAAAAAGATTTTTTTAAATGTTTGAATACGCAGTTTTAAAAAACAAAGTTGTTTTGATATCCCAATAAATATTTTTGCCAAATTTGTTAAAAAAATACTCACTAACGCCTAAGAGCTGAAAAAGCGGACATACACCGATTAATCAAATACTGTTAAAAAACTCAAAAAAAGATTTTTTTAAATGTTTGAATACGCAGTTTTAAACAACAACGTTGTATTGATATCCCAATAACTATTTTTGCCAAATTTTTTTTAAAAATACTCACAAACGCCTGAAAGCTGAAAAAGCGGACATACACCGAATAATCAAATACTGTTAAAAAACTCAAAAAAAGATTTTTTTAAATGTTTGAATACGCAGTTTTAAACAACAAAGTTGTATTGATATCCCAATAACTATTTTTGCCAAATTTTTTTTAAAAATACTCACAAACGCCTAAGAGCTGAAAAAGCGGACATACGCCAATTAATCAAATACTTTTAAAAAACTCAAAAAAAGATTTTTTTAAATGTTTGAATACGCAGTTTTAAAAAACAAAGTTGTTTTGATATCTCAATAACTATTTTTGCCAAATTTGTTTAAAAAATACTCTCTAACGCCTACGAGCTGAAAAAGCGGACATACACCGATTAATCAAATACTGTTAAAAAACTCAAAAAAAGATTTTTTTAAATATTTGAATACGCAGTTTTAAACAACAAAGTTGTATTGATATCCCAATAACTATTTTTGCCAAATTTTTTTTAAAAATACTCACAAACGCCTAAGAGCTGAAAAAGCGGACATACGCCGATTAATCAAATACTTTTAAAAAACTCAAAAAAAGATTTTTTTAAATGTTTGAATACGCAGTTTTAAAAAACAAAGTTGTTTTGATATCTCAATAACTATTTTTGCCAAATTTGTTTAAAAAATACTCACTAACGTCTACGAGCTGAAAAAGCGGACATACACCGATTAATCAAATACTGTTAAAAACTCAAAAAAAGATTTTTTTAAATGTTTGAATACGCAGTTTTAAACAACAAAGTTGTATTGATATCCCAATAACTATTTTTGCCAAATTTTTTTTAAAAATACTCACAAACGCCTAAGAGCTGAAAAAGCGGACATACGCCGATTAATCAAATACTTTTAAAAAACTCAAAAAAAGATTTTTTTAAATGTTTGAATACGCAGTTTTGAAAAACAAAGTTGTTTTGATATCTCAATAACTATTTTTGCCAAATTTGTTTAAAAAATACTCACTAACGTCTACGAGCTGAAAAAGCGGACATACACCGATTAATCAAATACTGTTAAAAAACTCAAAAAAAGATTTTTTTAAATGCTTGAATACGCAGTTTTAAACAACAAAGTTGTATTGATATCCCAATAACTATTTTTGCCAAATTTTTTTTAAAAATACTCACAAACGCCTAAAGCTGAAAAAGCGGACATACGCCGATTAATCAAATACTTTTAAAAAACTCAAAAAAAGATTTTTTTTAATGTTTGAATACGCAGTTTTAAAAAACAAAGTTGTTTTGATATCTCAATAACTATTTTTGCCAAATTTGTTTAAAAAATACTCTCTAACGTCTACGAGCTGAAAAAGCGGACATACACCGATTAATCAAATACTGTTAAAAAACTCAAAAAAAGATTTTTTTAAATATTTGAATACGCAGTTTTAAACAACAAAGTTGTATTGATATCCCAATAACTATTTTTGCCAAATTTTTTTTAAAAATACTCACAAACGCCTAAGAGCTGAAAAAGCGGACATACGCCGATTAATCAAATAGTTTTAAAAAACTCAAAAAAAGATTTTTTTAAATGTTTGAATACGCAGTTTTAAAAAACAAAGTTGTTTTGATATCTCAATAACTATTTTCGCCAAATTTGTTTAAAAAATACTCACTAACGTCTACGAGCTGAAAAAGCGGACATACACCGATTAATCAAATACTGTTAAAAACTCAAAAAAAGATTTTTTTAAATGTTTGAATACGCAGTTTTAAACAACAAAGTTGTATTGATATCCCAATAACTATTTTTGCCAAATTTTTTTTAAAAATACTCACAAACGCCTAAGAGCTGAAAAAGCGGACATACGCCGATTAATCAAATACTTTTAAAAAACTCAAAAAAAGATTTTTTTAAATGTTTGAATACGCAGTTTTGAAAAACAAAGTTGTTTTGATATCTCAATAACTATTTTTGCCAAATTTGTTTAAAAAATACTCACTAACGTCTACGAGCTGAAAAAGCGGACATACACCGATTAATCAAATACTGTTAAAAAAACTCAAAAAAAGATTTTTTTAAATGCTTGAATACGCAGTTTTAAACAACAAAGTTGTATTGATATCCCAATAACTATTTTTGCCAAATTTTTTTTAAAAATACTCACAAACGCCTAAGAGCTGAAAAAGCGGACATACGCCGATTAATCAAATACTTTTAAAAAACTCAAAAAAAGATTTTTTTAAATGTTTGAATACGCAGTTTTAAAAAACAAAGTTGTTTTGATATCTCAATAACTATTTTTGCCAAATTTGTTTAAAAAATACTCTTAAACGCCTAAGAGCTGAAAAATATAACGATTAATAAAATAGTTTTAAAAAACTCAAAAAAATATTTTTTTTTAATGTTAGAATTCGCAGTTTTAAACGACAAAGTTGTTTTCAATAAAATAAAGTAAATTAAAAAAAACTCACTAACGCCTAATTATTTAATTAATAATTAAATTTTTTTAATTAATAGTTTTAAAAGTAAAAAAACTCAAAAAAAGAGTTTTTTTTTCATGTTAGAAGGCGCAGTTTTAAATAACAAAGTTCTTTTGATATCCCAATAACTATTTTTGCCAATTTTTTAAATAAAATACTCACTAACGCCTAAGAGCTGAAAAAGCGGACATATAACAATTAATAAAATAGTTTTAAAGAACTAAAAAAAAAATTTTTTTTATTGTTAGAATTCGCAGTTTTAAACAACAAATCTATTTTTAATACCATGTTTATCCCAATAACTATTTTTGCCAAATTCTTATTTAAAAATACTCACTAACGCCTGAGAGCTGAAAAAGCGAACATACAACGATTAATAAAATAATTAAAAAAACTTTTTTTTTAAGGTTTGGGTGATAATGTAAGTAATAAAGAAATAAAATATTGAGAGCAACTTATAAAAATCGAGTTGATAGAGTATCAGTTAGTTTTCGAAATGTTACATTCATTTTATATAAAGTTTAGCTTAAAATGTGTTGCCAGCCTTTCTCATAAAATGTCAAAAGAAAGCAGTTGAAAAGTCACTAAAGTAATTGATGTTGTTATTCATATTTGAAAATTAAAAAATTTTCAATTGCTTTCCTTAAAAAATTTTATAAAGAAAGTTTTTCAGCACATTTTAAGAAAAAAGCTTATAAAAAATGAACATAATATCGGGAAAATTAACTAATATTATATTAACTAATATCTTTTAAATTACTCTCAATAATTTTCTTCATAATGTTTCACTCAAAATCAACAAAATCTATTGTTTTTAAATTTTTTTAACTTATTTTATTTTATGTAATTTTTTCTCCTTGTTTTTTTCAATCCTTTTAAAAAATTGGACTCTGTTTCTCAATATTTTCTCATTTTGTCAAATTAAAAGTAGAACTCGATGTATTGAATTTCAAAAATTATATTTTTATGCAATTGGTATCTATTTATTTTAAAAAAAGGCCTAATATAATTCCAATTTGAAAATGTGAAAATGCAAATGAAAGAGTTTTTATTGTCAGTGAAAATGAATTTTAACTGGCGATTTTAATTGAGTATCAAAAATAGGTAGAAATGTTTGAACGTTAAAGATAAAAATGATTGGTAATTAAAATTTACTTTAGGGGAAATGAGGATAAAAACTGTACATAAATAAAAATATATGTACTTATAGTGTCTCATATGCAAAAAAATATTGCAATGTAACTTCAGTAGTATGCTTTGAAACATTTTTTTTATATTTCCTTTTTTTCTTTAAACATCACGAGACAAAGTTTTAGTTTTTGTGGCCTTCTGCTTAAAATTAATTTTCAGAAATCGATTTCATTACTATAAGAATTCTGTTAAATGATTAAACAAATTTGTTATTTAAATTGGTTCTGATTACTAGTCCTAAACTGTCTTTTAAATAAATGAAACTTATTATCACTATAAACATAATAGTTAAATTTTAGATAGTAAACTGAATAGCACTAATTAACTGAATAGTGCTATTAAGCAAACTGCTTCTTAGGGAAACAATTAAATATTTCCTATTTTAAGGAAAAGCTTTAATGTTAGCAATAAAATACGTATTTATTTTTAAAAATTTTATTTTAAAGCTATTGATTTTTATTAATTTAAGGATCGATCAAATCAGTTCCCATTAATCTATTCTTGAATCAAAATTTACCGGCCAAATTAAAACACTTCAACCAAACTCACAAAATAATATATAAATCTAAAATATGTATATAGTAATTTGTAATTTGTGTGTGTGTGTGTAGTACTGAAAAGTGAAAATCATCTTTGAATTCTAAGAAGCTTCAAAAGAAATCCAAATTTTAATAATTGTTTTTAAAAATTCACGAGCTATTAGAAGGAAATTAATTATTTATTGAAATTCCCAAAAATGTAAAAAAAAAATTTCCATAGCAGTCAATTGTGTCCCTTCTGTAGTTAAAAGTTGAATAATAAAACCATTTACCAATACAAATGAAATTGCCGAGTCAAACCAACTCATTCTTTAATGGTTCTAACACTTAAATTTAGGTAGATGAGATAGATAAAGAAAAGCTAATGATTAATTTTTAAAATCAAGAAGTTTGTAAAATATAAATGTTTTGAAAAATTTAATGATCTGTGCAAGTCTTTCGTAAAGTTTAAAAGATAAAACAGCTGTGGATCACAATTTTTTTTTAAATGTAGATAGATAACATTGAAAAACCACGATCTTTTTTTTTTTTATTATTATTTTTTTTATTTATTTATTAATTTATTTTTTAAATTTTTTTTTTCCTTTTTTCCATTTTTCCTCTTTTTTTTTTACCGTTTTGGTCTGTTTCTATTTTTCCAAAGACAAAGACATTTATCTAAGTTATATCGGCGGGTAAGTTGTTAGATGAATAAATTATTCACTTTATAACTCTTTTCTCAATAATTCGATATCGGCGGGTAAGTTGTTAGATAATGAATAAAATTTTTTAAAAGTAATTTGAGTTTTATCCATTTTCTCTGACACGTCTTTAAAATTTATATCTATTTTCTTTAACGCACCTCAAAACGTTAAAGATAAAAAATAAAAAGTTCTCCCAACGAACTTCCAAATAATTGATTACAACTTACCGAACAACTTACTCGGCATTCTTAAATGAAAACTTACTTGTTGGAAGGACCAACTTTTTGGCGTTACTTTTCATGCCCTAGGTAGGTAAAAAAGAAAGTGTTTTTCGAGACGGAAACAAAATGAAATAACTACGGGGTCTTCATGAATAACCCCAGGGACACGAAAAAAGCAGCTTATTCTACAGAACCACGAAGTAAACCAAATTTTATTTGATTATATGAATACATTACTTATATTTCCACCGATATTAATATTTTTATCCTATTTCAACTTGTTTTATGGTTTTCTGAGTCATACTAAAAATAATAAAAACATCATACGCTTTCGAGAAAATTCATGACTTTCGATGTGCACCTGAGAAAAATTGACAAAATATTTTCAATAAAAGTAGTCAACGTGATAAATACGTCAATAAAATCGACAACAGCGACAGATTTTATTAAGGTTTGGTCATAAAAGTGACACCTGCAACTCATAAAATGTGTTTTTCTGATGACAGGTCGCAATCTCAATGATAATCAATGCAGATTTAACTGAAACCGAATAACGTTTCTCATAAAATCTTCATAAATATTCAAAAAGCTGGCAGGTAAAAAGCACAGCATTTCAATTCCAATTAATTAGCTACTTTATCAATTAATTAAACATTTCATTTATATTCGTTAAACAAAAAAGGTGCTAATTTGCATTAGTTAACTTTGATTGTCGATTACTTTCAATTATTGTCGAGTAAAAACATTGAGGATTCTTTGGTATTTACAAAATATGCAAATAACTAATCCTCACACTTTTTATTTTATTATCTTGATGAAGCATCTTTCTTAATTTTCAAAAATAAATTTTTAGTACTTTATTTCATAAGCAGCTTTTGTTTTCAATTCTACTCACAATCTATTTTAAATAAAACTTTGCTATTTTTATCGAAAGAATACGTAGAAAAAAAGTCAGTAGTAAAATTCTAGCTTAAGGGCCGACTAAAACTACAAAGAAGAGTAATTTTGTACAAAAGTTAAAATAGTTTAATTACACAAATCTGTTTCAAACTTCACTAAAGAAATCAACTTTCTTCAATTCAACAAATATATATATATATACTAGGGGGCTAAGCCCCCTGTTCGCTGCCGCTCACCAGCCCCGATGATTGCTTCGCAATAATTGTCTTTTGTTGGCAAAAAAACAGTTTGTCTACATAAGTTAAAATTATTCACTTAACAGATATGTACTAAAAGGAATTCTGTTTGCTTACTCTTGTGCCTCTACTTCCAACGTCCAAATATTACTATTTATTAGTATTATAAACATTTGGATCTCTTGGTGAACGGAAGTGATTTTTCGAAGTAATCATTTTTTAAAATAACATTTATATTCTTATAACATTATATTGTTCAAACAAATTTGATGAGTTCACAACCATAATTTTATATTTTCGCTAATAATAGCAGTACTGGAAAATAAGTTTAAATTAGGGATACAAAAATATTTAAAGAAAAACAATACCTTTACGACTATTGTTAATTTTATGCTGATGACAACCAAAACAATATGGAAATGAATGAGGGAAAACTGGATCCTACCACGTGATTTTCCGGCCAATAAAAATGCGCCGACAACAATAGAAAACGGTATCAGACCATTATGATTTTGTATTATATAGAGATATAATACAAATACACAATTACATATATTATACAAATAATTGGGGTGAAGCCCCCTGTTCGCTGACTTTCACCAACCCCGATGATCGATTCGCAATAATTGCTGTTTCTTGTATATATATATATATATATATACAAGAACACTTGTCCCGTCCCTTCCCATGTCCAAATATTTCCCTCCCTTATGATACTATTAAGAAGATCTAGTAGTGAACATAAATCATTTTTCTAAGTAATCATTTTTTGAAATGATATTTAAAATATAAAGTATATTGTTATAACATATTTAACAGTTAATAAGATCAGACGCTGATTTAAATAGCTTTACCTTATAATGAAACGTAGAATTACGTTATTCCAACAATAATAATAAAAAAAAATCTTCTTAAATTCCCACTTTAGAAGAAAAAAAATCCAAAAACTGAGTAGAAAGAGTACAGGCAAATATATTTAAGTTAGGCAAAATATGCAAAAATATTTGTAGGAAATTACCATTATGACTTATATCAGTTTTATGCTGATGACCACCAAACTAATTTGAAACTTAATGTGGGAAAACTGGATCTTACTATGTGATTTTCTGGTCTATAAAAATGTTCCGACAACAATGGATAAATATAACACCCTCATTAAATTTTTTTATATCGTAAGATAATCTGAAATCGTTTAGTGAAGCTACACAATTTAGTGAAACAACTGTATATTTTATGACTTAAAAAATAGATTATTACTCTAAATATAGTTTAATATAATTATATTTTTTACTAGAAAAAATTGAAGGAAAACTGATATTCTAGGTTTAAATTAATAGTTTTATTTAAACAAAATAGCTGATTAGAAATTAGATTTTATTTTCAATTTATACTCATATATTCTTAATCAACCAACCAATCTTATTCGCATAATACACTAGCTAACTAATCCGACCAATTTTGACATTTAGAATAATATGACCATAATTTATCACAATATATTATCGTCTTCTTTCTATCACATCCTACGTACCACAGAAGTGGGGACACTTAGTAGTCACTTGAGTTAAATGTAAAAAATCTTCACAATATAATTTTAGAGTTCATTTCTGTTGCAGTTCAATTCTCTTTAAAATGCCTTATCGGAAAGAATCAAGTTTTTCAATTCATTTAATAAAAATCTCATTAAAAAATGCTGGATTGGTGCCCCGGTAAGAGCACTTCATGCGCAGGGCCGTCAGTGATTTTCAAATTTATCGACTTTATTCGTTCCACTCTTCTGTTTACCATTTTCTTAAATATAAAAGTAGTCAACTATTCGCATTTTAGTTTAGTTAAGAAATTTTAAATTAAATTAAAGTTTTCATTATAATTGGAACCGACTACATCCAAAAGGAAGATATCTAAAAAGGTAAGCGAGTCGTTAATAGCCGCTGGATAGTAAATTAGCAGCCTCTCTTACATCCGAGTGACCTTGTCTGGGACATCATCCGTGGCATTAATTGACTTCTACGGAAACCATACAATATTTATTGTCAACTATGCCGGAGTGTAAAATATGACAGCTTGAATTTAAATAAGTCAGGCGCTCAAAAAATTGTGACAATCATCAGCTACGGAATTAGTCTCATTACATTAGTCTCATTACAATCATTAGTTTGCCTTACTAAAATATGACGTTGTTGTTGATTTACGTCGCACTCTAGCTGCATCATGGACTATTGGCGACGGTTTGTGAAATATCCTTGGGAATGATCCGAAGACATGCCATCACAATCTTAATCCTCTGCAGAGGGAATGGTTCCATTGCTTCAGTAGCCCGACGACTGCACGTGAAGTCGAGCACTTTACGACAGAATGGTTCAACGAGGACCAATACCGCACACCCTCGGTCCCTTTTCAGGCTGATCACGCACTGACCACCGCCAGTGATGATGAATGACTTCGGTGCTTTTCTGGGAACAATTAGTCCATTGCGGGGCCTCTAAAATAAGAATGCAATCTATTAAGATCAGAGTGCTGGACACGTTCAACAATCTCAAAAAATTTCTTAAGTCACAGAAAGGTCCCACTTTAAAACTTCTACATTTATAACTACAAAACATTATTGGGGGCCGGGATAGCATGATTGGTAGGGTGCTGCCCATGTCCCAGTTATCGTGAACCCGCCGGCCGAAGTCATCCCAGCATACAAAATGGTTACTGCGGCGCGCTAAACCTGTCGGGGATAGTCCTCCAAGTACTCATAACAAGTTCAGATACTGGTAAAAGATACAAGTCAACATACTAGAGATACTGGATCGGAGATTGATCGTGCTCTGGTTCAGATCAAAATTATGATCTACGGATGGTGTTTGAATATGTCCTCCCTGTCAAACAGGCTATGATGCACGTATGTTGTCTCCGAATCATCCTCAAGGGTTTTCACCAGACCGTCGCCAATAGTTCATTATGGATCTCTAGTGTGACGTAAATAAATGTACTGAACCAAAACGCTATCGTGTATTGTCTCGTTGGAAAGCAGTTAATGGCTTAATGGCCTATTTAGTGTAACTTCGTGGATGGGTATATATATATATATATATATACATATATATATATATATATATATATATATATATATATATATATATATATATATATATATATATATATATATATATGGTATATATGGGTATATATATATATAAAAAGTTGAAAAACCAAATGGGGAAATAAGATATATTTTATTAGTTCTATATACTTGCAGCTTATGTGCAGTAAATAAGACTTATTAATTTTGTTCATTTCTCTCTCTCTCTCTCTCTCTCTATATATATATATATATATATATATATTATTATATATATATATATATATATATATATATATATATATATATATATATATATATATATATATATATATATATATATATATATATATATATATATATATATATATATATATATATATATATATATATATATATATATATATATATATATATATATATATATATATATATATATATATATATATATATATATATATATATGGGTGATTCTCACGAAATGTGACAATTCACTGTCCCTTGCTCCAAGATCTAATACTATAATACTAAAAGAACTTTTTTTTAAAAGAATTAATAAATAACATTGCTGTTAGCATTCTAAAATCACTTTGCACTAGCATTGACTGTTTTGTATACTTAAAAAATTTAATTGAACTTCGAAATGTCATTTTCCTGGCATATGCCAAACAATGTTTCCAATAATAACTAGCTTCAAAATTTCTTATAAATTTTTCAATATCTAAATTTTTTTTTATCTCAACCGGTGTAAGCATTTCTAGAATATACGCAATGGGTATTATTTACAAAAACTTCGTTTAAATAAATTTTTTCTGTCAATAATTTGTTTGTCCCAAGAAAATCTGTCATTTTCTTGGCTACTTTTATTTAGTGGTTTATAACCAAAATAGATAGAGCCAGCAATCAATATCTTATGTTAATAGATTGATTAGATACCCTCCTATATGAACATGTCTTGTTGCATGGATAAAGAACCAATTTTCTGGTTCAAAATCTATTTAAAAAATTTTTTCATGGTGAGTAGGTTCTGGTGTTGTCATTTTCCTTGCTTCTTGAAACCATTAATAACATAAACTACATAGATTTATCTCAGTTATTTTAAGAAATCCTGTTGTTTTTTACAGAATATAAACGTCTTAGGCCAACATATTTAATTAAAGTAAAGTTATATGCTATAAAATGGCGAATTTGTCATTATCCTGGCTGTCAATTTCCTGGCTTATAAATGCCAAACTGCTAATACTGTAAGGAAGGAAAGCAAATATTAACCTAATACCAAGTTTATGTATGATTGTAATAGGCTTGGATGTAATCAAAGTTATTTATTTATTTAATGATTGATTATTATCCACAATTTTATTCTGTACATATCAGCAACAAAAATATTTTTGATACTTTCTACAGTGGATAAAAATAATTAATTTAAGCAATTTATGGTCCATATAACATAAAGGCTTAAGTTTAGGTACTTACTATTAACTTAAAATGACTGTTTTTTAAACTTCCAAGCTAATATGTCATTTTCATGGAATTCAAGATTTGGTGAATTTGTATTTTTTTTTTCCCGAGCAATTGTCAATAAACTACACTGCTGCCTGTAAGATATTAATAAGTGTTCTAAAGAAGTATAGAAAATTTTTTTAGATTATTTAGAATTTTTAGAAAGAAGAAATGTTTAAAACAGATTCATTATTTGATGCGTTTAAACGGGAAAAGAAATTACATTATGATTAAATCAAAACTGTTGAGATTCTTCGCACACTTTCCACACTTTCTGGTTGAGATTCTTCGCAGTGGTAGTCTTAAAAAATTTGTTCTATTTTTATAACCAGATAATATTTTTGCATAACATTCACTTATTTTCAAATAATATTTATGGGACTTTAATACATTTGTTATGTTTATTTAGGAATTGTGGTCAATAAAATTCTTATAATTTAAGTCAGTTAAACTTAGATAACTGAATGAAAAGTTTTCTTTTGAACAGACTTACAGATTAATAATGAGAAATAATCCTGTTTTCTAATAATCTGAATTTATTCATACAGTCGAACTCCAGTTTAACGAACCCCTGTTTACCGAATTTCGCGATTTAACAAATTTTATAAAGCTAATGAAGTAGATTTATACGAAAAAATGAATAGTGATTCTGACACAGAAGTCGATGAGTAATAACTGATATTTTTCTGATGCTTTGCATGGTTTCGAAACAGTGAAAACTTACCTAATGCAGCAAATGAAGCTCTTCAATTCATGCCATTCATAAAAACCTTTTTATAAAGTAAGAAATAAAAAAAAATAAGCAACCCTTTCTCACTAAATGATTTAAAATTTCAAATTAATCAGTGCGTAATCATTCGCTGTATTTTGAGTTCCTGAATAAAAAGTGTAAGATTTTTATTTATTTTGAGTAATTGCATATTAGTGATGTTCAAATATTCCATTAGGTTAATCAATTTTTTTATATTTTGCCCGCGATATTACGAATTAACCTCAATTTAGAGAATAATATTTTCGGTCCCCATGAATTCGTTAAATCGGGGTGAGACTGCATTTTTCAAAATTAAAGCAATTTTAATGCAGGAGACACAGCTTTAAATGTGCTGTTACTTTAAGTATTCGACATACAATGGTAGTAGGAAAATTTATATCTTTTAGTAATTAGAAAAGTTTATTTGTGTTTTACATAATTTAAGGGCGATGTGATTAAAAAGAACTTTTTAATGAAACGGGAAAAATGCGGAATACCAAGCAGACATGAGCAACAAGGAATTATTACATATTCATGAACAGATGGAAACTGCGCAGTAGAAAATTCAAATTAGATTCTGTCTTGTCACGATGCACCTGCGTCTTGTTCAACTGCGCAGTCAAAAAACAGCTGCAATCTTTCACTTCGTGACTTCTCGCTTCGACAAGTCACGAAAAACGCAGTATAAAAAGACAGGTAACAGCCTACAAAAATCATTCGATTGAGAACAACTGAAGATTGCTTTACAATCAAAATGTTGCCTACTCGATTTTCTCTTCTATTTCTTGTTCTTTGCCTTTGGAGTATATCACCTTTGAAGGCTGCCAGCCCATGGGACAACACACAGCTGGCAGAAGGATTCATTGGAGCCTTTAACGCTGCCATGGCCCAATCCGGAACTCTATCTTCAACTCAGATGGATGATATTTCTTCAATTAGCGACACTATAATTCTCTCAATTGAAAGAAATCCTACTAATTCAAGATCGAAATTGCAGGCTTTAAATATGGCCTTTGCTTCATCTGTATCAGAAATAGCTTTTTCGGAAAACATCGGTGTTCCCAATGGCGTTAAAATCCAGGCAATCACCGACGCATTAAGAGGGGCTTTCTTGCAAACTACTGGTGCAGTTGACCAGACTTTTTTGAACGAAATTGGAAGTCTCGTAAGAATGTTTTCTCAAGTTTCAGCAGAAAATGAGGTTTCCTCCAGTGCAGGAGCAGCAGCATCTGCGAGTGCAGGAGCCGCAGGATATGGTCAAGGAGCAGGTCAAGGTTATGGTACTGGGTCTGGAGCAGGAGCCAGAAGCTCTAGTCAAGGAACAAGTCAAGGTTACGGCACTGGTTCTGGATCAGCTGGAGCATATTCAGTTGGAACTGCATCAGCCAGTGGAGCAACCTCATCACAAATTTCACAGACCCAAAATGTAGTTACAAATACTCAAATGGAAAATATAATTGCTAATGCTGGTAGTACAAGCAGTGCTGCAGCCTCTGCAGGAGCAAGAGGATACGGCCAAGGTGCAGGACAAAGCTATGGGTCAGGTTCTGGCTCTGGAGTCGGTGCAGGAGTTGGAGCAGGTGCAGGGGCTGGAGCAGGAGCAGGAGGAGCAGGAGGTTATGGACAAGGGGCAGGTCAAGGATATGGAGCTGGTGCAGGATCTGGCGCAGGAGGAGCTGGAGGTTATGGACAAGGAGCAGGACAAGGCGGCTATGGCGCTGGTGCAGGAGCGGCTGGAGGATATGGGCAAGGAGCAGGTCAAGGCTATGGCACTGGTGCAGGATCTGGAGCCGGCACAGGGGCAGCAGCTGCCACAGGTGCCGGAGCAGGAGCTGGAGCAGGAGCAGCAGGTGGTTATGGACAAGGTGCAGGTCAAGGCTATGGTGCTGGCTCAAGATCTGGTGCAGGAGCAAGTGCTGGTGCAGGAGCTGCTGGAGGATATGGACAAGGAGCAGGTCAAGGCTATGGCGCTGGTGCAGGATCTGGAGCAGGTGCTGGAGCAGCAGCGGCAGCAGGAGCAGGTTCTGGAGCAGGAGGAGCAGGAGGTTATGGACAAGGAGCAGGTCAAGGCTATGGTGTTGGTGCAGAATCTGGAGCAGGTGCTGGAGCAGCAGCTGCAGCTGGTGCAGGAGCAAGTTCTGGAGCAGGAGGAGCAGGAGGTTATGGACAAGGAGCAGGTCAAGGCTATGGTGCTGGCTCAGGATCTGGTACAGGAGCAGGTTCTGGAGCTGGAGGAGTAGGAGGTTATGGACAAGGAGCAGGGCAGGGCTATGGTGCTGGCTCAGGATCTAGTGCAGGAGCAGGTGTTGGTGCAGGAGCTGCTGGAGGATATGGGCAAGGAGCAGGTCAAGGCTATGGTGTTGGTGCAGGATCTGGAGCAGGAGCTGCTGGAGGATATGGACAAGGCGCAGGTCAAGGCTATGGTGCTGGCGCAGGAGCAGGTGCAGGAGCAGGTGCTGGTGCAGGAGCTGCTGGAGGATATGGACAAAGAGCAGGTCAAGGCTATGGTACTGGTTCAGGATCAGCAGGAGCTTATTCAGTTGGTGCTGCATCAGCCAGTGGAGCAACCGCATCACAAGTTTCACAGACCCAAAATGTAGTTAAAACAACTCAAACAGAAAATATAATTGCTAGAGCTGGTAGTGCAGGCAGTGCTGCAGCTTCTACAGGAGTAGGGGGATACGGCCAAGGAGCAGGTCAAGGCTATGGTGCTGGCTCAGTATCTGGTGCAGGAGCAGGTTCTGGAGCTGGAGGAGCAAGAGGTTATGGACAAGGAACAGGTCAAGGCTATGGTGCTGGCTTAGGATCTGGTGCAGGAGCAGGTGCTGGTGCAGGAGCTGCTGGAGGATATGGACAAGGAGCAGGTCAAGGCTATGGTGCTGGCTCAGGATCTGGTGCAGGAGCAGGTGCTGGTGCAGGAGGTGCTGGAGGATATGGACAAGGAGCAGGTCAAGGCTATGGCACTGGTGTAGGATCTGGAGCAGGTGCTGGAGCAGCAGCGGCTGCAGGAGCAGGTTCTGGAGCAGGAGGAGCAGGAGGTTATGGACAAGGAGCAGGTCAAGGCTATGGTGTTGGTGCAGGATCTGGAGCAGGTGCTGGAGCAGCAGCTGCAGATGGTGCAGGAGCAAGTTCTGGAGCAGGAGGAGCAGGAGGTTATGGACAAGGAGCAGGTCAAGGCTATGGTGCTGGCTCAGGATCTGGTACAGGAGCAGGTTCTGGAGCTGGAGGAGCAGGAGGTTATGGACAAGGAGCAGGGCAGGGCTATGGTGCTGGCTCAGGATCTAGTGCAGGAGCAGGTGTTGGTGCAGGAGCTGCTGGAGGATATGGGCAAGGAGCAGGTCAAGGCTATGGTGTTGGTGCAGGATCTGGAGCAGGAGCTGCTGGAGGATATGGACAAGGCGCAGGTCAAGGCTATGATGCTGGCGCAGGAGCAGGTGCAGAAGCAGGTGCTGGTGCAGGAGCTGCTGGAGGATATGGACAAAGAGCAGGTCAAGGCTATGGTACTGGTTCAGGATCAGCAGGAGCTTATTCAGTTGGTGCTGCATCAGCCAGTGGAGCAACCGCATCACAAGTTTCACAGACCCAAAATGTTGTTAAAACAACTCAAACAGAAAATATAATTGCTAGAGCTGGTAGTGCAGGCAGTGCTGCAGCTTCTTCAGGAGTAGGGGGATACGGCCAAGGAGCAGGTCAAGGCTATGGTGCTGGCTCAGGATCTGGTGCAGGAGCAGGTTCTGGAGCTGGAGGAGCAGGAGGTTATGGACAAGGAACAGGTCAAGGCTATGGTGCTGGCTTAGGATCTGGTGCAGGTGCTGGTGCAGGAGCTGCTGGAGGATATGGACAAGGAGCAGGTCAAGGCTATGGTGCTGGCTCAGGATCTGGTGCAGGAGCAGGCGCTGGTGCAGGAGGTGCTGGAGGATATGGACAAGGAGCAGGTCAAGGCTATGGCGCTGGTGCAGGATCTGGAGCAGGTGCTGGAGCAGCAGCGGCCGCAGGAGCAGAGTCTGGAGCTGGAGGTTATGGACAAGGAGCAGGCCAAGGCTATGGTGTTGGTGCAGGATCTGGAGCAGGCGCTGGAGCAGCAGCTGCAGCTGGTGCAGGAGCAGGAGGTTATGGACAAGGAGCAGTTCAAAGCTATGGTGCTGGCTCAGGATCTGGTGCAGGAGCAGGTTATGGAGCTGGAGGAGCAGGAGGTTATGGACAAGGAGCAGGGCAAGGCTATGGTGCTGGCGCAGGAGCAGGTGCGGGAGCAGCGGGAGGATATGGACAAGGAGCAGGTCAAGGCTATGGTACTGGTTCTGGATCAGCAGGAACTTATTCAAGTGGAACTGCATCAGCCAGTGGAGCCACCGCATCACAAGTTTCACAGACCCAAAATGTAGTTACAACAAGTCAAACAGAAAATATAATTGCTAGAGCTGGTAGTGCAGGCAGTGCTGCAGCTTCTGCAGGAGTTGGGGGATACGGCCAAGGTGCAGGACAAGGCTATGGTGCTGGCTCAGGATCTGGAGCTGGTGCCGGAGCAGGTGCTGGAACAGGAGGTTATGGAAAAGGAGCAGGTCAAGGCTATGGTGCTGGCTTCGGATCTGGAGCAGGAGCAGGTGCTGGTGCAGGAGCTGCTGGAGGATATGGACAAGGAGCAGGTCAAGGCTATGGTGCTGGCTCAGGATCTGGTGCAGGAGCAGGTGCTGGTGCAGGAGGTGCTGGAGGATATGGACAATCAGCAGGTCAAGGCTATGGCGCTGGTGCAGGATCTGGATCAGGTGCTGGAGCAGCAGCGGCCGCAGGAGCAGGTTCTGGAACAGGAGGAGCAGGAGGTTATGGACGAGGAGCAGTTCAAGGCTATGGTGCTGGCACTGGATCTGGTGCAGGAGCAGGTTCTGGAGCCGGAGGTGCAGGAGGTTATGGACAAGGATCAGGGCAAGGCTATGGTGCTGGCTCAGGATCTAGTGCAGGAGCAGGTGCAGGAGCAGGTGCTGGTGCAGGATCTGGTGCAGGAGCAGGTGCTGGTGCAGGAGCTGTTGGAGGATATGGACAAGGTTTAGGTCAAGGCTATGGTGCTGGCTCAGGATCTGGTGCAGGAGCAGGTGCTGGTGCAGGAGCTGCTGGAGGATTTGGACAAGGAGCTGGTCAAGGCTATGGCGCTGGTGCAGGATCTGGAGCAGCAGCGGCCGCAGGAGCAGGTTCTGGAACAGGAGGAGCAGGAGGTTATGGACAAGGTGCAGTTCAAGGCTATGGTGCTGGCTCTGGATCTGGTGCAGGAGCAGGTTCTGGAGCTGGAGGTGCAGGAGGTTATGGACAAGGAGCAGGTCAAGGCTATGGTGTTGGTGCAAGCGCTGGAGCAGCAGCTGCAGCTGGTGCAGGAGCAGTTTCTGGAACAGGAGGGTATGGACAAGGAGCAGGTCAAGGCTATGGTGCTGCCTCAGGATCTGGTGCAGGAGCAGGTTCTGGAGCTGGAGGAGTAGGAGGTTATGGACAAGGAGCAGGTCAAGGCTATGGTGTTGGTGCAGGCGCTGGAGCAGCAGCTGCAGCTGGTGCAGGAGCAGGTTCTGGAGCTGGAGGAGCAGGAGGTTATGGACAAGGAGCAGGGCAAGGCTATGGTGCTGGCTCAGGATCAAGTGCAGGAGCAGGAACAGGAGCAGGTGCTAGTGCAGGATCTGGTGCAGGAGCAGGTGCTGGTGCAGGAGCTGCTGGAGGATATGAACAAGGATTAGGTCAAGGCTATGGTGCTTACTCAGGATCTGGTGCAGGAGCAGGTGCTGGTGCAGGAGCCGCTGGAGGATATGGACAAGGAGCAGGCCAAGGCTATGGCGCTGGTGCAGGATCTGGAGCAGGTGCTGGAGCAGCAGCGGCCGCAGGAGCAGGTTCTGGAGCAGCTGGTGCAGGAGGTTATGGACAAGGAGCAGGTCAAGGCTATGGTGCTGGCTCAGGATCTGGTGCAGGAGCAGGTTCTGGAGCTGGAGGAGCAGGAGGTTATGGACAAGGGGCTGGTCAAGGCTATGGTGCTGGTGCAGGCTCTGGAGCCGGGGCTGGAGCTGGAGCTGCTGGAGGATATGGACAAGGATCGGGTCAAGGCTATGGTGCTGGTTCTGGATCAGCAGGAGCCTATTCAGTTGGAACTGCATCAGCCAGTGGAGCAACCGCATCACAAGCTTCACAGACCCAAAATGTAGTTACAACTACTCAAACAGAAAATGTAATTGCTAGAACTGGTAGTACTGGCAGTGCTGCAGCCTCTGCAGGAGCAGGAGGATACGGCCAAGGTGCGGGACAAGGCTATGGTGCTGGTTCAGGATCTGGAGCCGGTGCCAATGCTGGAGCAGGAGGAGCAGGAGGTTATGGACAAGGAGCAGGTGGTGCAGGAAGTTATGGACAAGGAGCAAGTCAAGGCTATGGTACTGGTGCAGGAGCAGGTCAAGGTTATGGTGCAGGCTCTGGAGCTGGTGCCGGAGCTGCAGCTGGGGCTGGTGCTGGAGCTGCTAGAGGGTATGGACAAGGAGCAGGTCAAGGCTATGGTGCTGGTGCAGGAGGTGCTGGAGGATATGGACAAGGAACAGGTCAAGACTTTGGTGCTAGCGCAGGTTCTGGTGCAGTAGCAGGAGCTGCTGGAGGATATGGACAAGGAGCTGGTCAAGGATATGGTTCTGGTGCAGGAACTGGGGCTGGTGCAAGAACGGCAGCTGCAGCAGGCGCAGGAACAGCTGGAGGTTATGGTCAAGGAGCAGGTCAAGGATATGGTGCTGGTGCAGGATCTGGTGCCGGTGCAGGAGCTGCAGCCGGTGCAGGTGCAGGAGCAGGTGGAGCTGGAGGTTATGGACAAGGAGCTGGTCAAGGCTATGGTACTGGTTCTGGATCAGCAGGAGCATATTCAGTAGGAACTGCATCAGCTAGTGGAGCATCCGCATCTCAAGTTTCACAGACCCAAAATGTGGTTACAACTACTCAAACAGAAAATGTAATAGCAACATCTGGTAGTGCAGGCAGTGCTGCAGCCTCTGCAGGAGCAGGAGGATACGGCCAAGGTGCAGGACAAGGCTATGGTGCTGGTTCAGGATTTGGTGCCGGTTCAGGAGGTTATGGACAAGGGGCAGGACAAGGTTATGGTGCTGGTGCTGGAGCAGGTAAATATCTTAACGGAAGTTTTTTTATTCAGTTTTCTACTTCCAATCCTCTCTATGGATTTGTGTTTGAGCGACGAATAATAATGTCTTAATCTATTTTTTGCCTGTTTATTACACCAATATCGTATAATGATCTTTGACGGATATTTGAATACATAAATAGGCATAGTGAAATATTCGAATCTTGGCTCTAATTAATAGAGCTTTTATAAAATTCATTTTTCCGTCATATTTGTTTAGATTATATCGATTATTAGATTATATATCAATTTTATTAGCTTATATCGATTTATTTTTATTGTGTTATTTTTTACATTACTTTTTTAAGCATATTTATACTTATTTCTCATAAAAGAAATCTGGAAAATAATATTAGAAGCATCTCATCAATTTATAATGTAAATGTATTTACACGTTTTTGACTACTTGAATATATATCTGAATGTTTAACTTACCTGACGAGGAGCAAAAGAAAGACAAGGCTGCCTTGTAATATTTACGACAATTTTGAAATCTGTGGATATTATATCTTGTTTTCTGGATTCAACACCCTTGTCGTTTTTGGTATGGAATTTGTAAGAAGTGGAGTGTTCCAGACGTAAGCAAACAATGAAAGGCAGCAGATGTATTTGGATAATTCGCTGTGTTCAAAGTCTACAGGAGTGCAGACTGATTTTTCAAATTTCCTGGGCAAATTATAGAGTGTTCCAGACATAAGCAAACAATGAACGTCGGTAGATGTGAGTGAATCATACGCTTTGTCCAACGTCTACAAAAGTGCAGACTGATTTGTTAATATTGCTACGCACCATTCGGTCTTAGGCAGCAGAAGCTAAATTTAAAACATTTATGAAGTTAAAATTATAATATTTTCTTTCCTTTCCTTTAATATTTTCTTTCCTTTTTTCAACTGGCGTATTCACGTAAACAGCATAAGAGAAGAAAAACAATTATCATTTATATTATTTCCAATGCCCATCCGATTGATACTCGTCACTCAGGTATTCAGTAGGATAGATTTTTGGGTCACTATTTCAGGGGCAGGACATTAGGTAGGCCAACGGATTTCCCGAAGTAAGGACAGATATCACAATGAAGAAGAGAACATCCATGGCACTCGAACCCAGGATCGTTCTGATGTTAAGTCGTCTCCTCGCCACTATACCGTCTGGTTGTCTTATTACCTAAAATTAGTGGTGATATTTATCACAATAGAAATAATGGATCACGCAAAATCCTTTTAATTGAATCTATCAAATTCTTAAAAAAAATTGATGCATGAGTTTGAAGCTTTGCCTTTCAAAATTTATAAGTACATAAAAAACTTTTTAGGTGCTGGAGCAGGTGCAGCCGCCGGTGGTTATGGCCAAGCTGTACAAACCGGATACAGTTCTGGAGGTGGTGCAGCTTCTAGAGCAGGTGCTGCAGCAGGAGGCTATGGTCAAGGTGTACAAACTGGATATGGAAGTGCTGCAGGAGCTAGTGCCTCCGCTGCTTCACGAATTAACTCTGGAGCATCTCAATCCAGAATCAGTTCAGCTGCTTCCAGTTTGGCCTCAGGTGGGGTATTGAATGTTGGTGCCTTGCAATCCGTTGTCTCTAACTTGGTCGGACAAGTCAGTACTACTTCTGCCGGAGCATCTCAAGCTGAAATAGTTATACAAGCTCTTCTGGAACTGGTGGCTACCCTCATACACATACTGAGTACCTCCAATATAGGTCAAATCGACTTCAGTTCAATTGGAAACTCTGCAGCTGCTGTTAGTCAATCTTTCGGAGCTGTTCTCGGTTAAATTTTAAAAAAAAATTAACTTCGATCATAAATATGTAAGTTCATTGAAACAACAATTAATAAAAGCATATATTTTAAGACAAAATTGATTCTGTTTTTTTTAACATTTTTCTCTTTCTCAAATGCTGCAATGTCATAAAATGTTAGTTTGTTTTCAAAGCAGTAATTACCAACCGTTAATGTTAAATTCAATTAAAAACCTGACTTGGAGTATCGTATGGTTTATGAAAGGTTTATATATATATATATATATATATATATATATATATATATATATATATATATATATATATATATATATATATATATATATATATATATATATATATATATATATATATATATATATATATATATGTATATATATATATATATATATATATATATATATATATATATATATATATATATATGTATATATATATATATATATATATATATATATATATATATATATATATATATATATATATATATATATATATATATATATATATATATATATATATATATATATATATATATATATATATTCACTTTGTTTTGAATCATGACTACAAATAAATAAATAATAATGACTTTAAAATATATATAAGAAGATAAATTGTGTTGAATAAACCGCAAATCGCTATACTCATCCTCCTCCCGAAACTATTTTCTCAGTTTTATTCAGATTTCTTCGATCTCGCTCATTGGACAAAAGCGATTTTTTGTTCAATTTAGTATGAAACATAGTGTAAGATTTCTTATTTATGTACATTTTATTCAATTTATATACATTGAGTTGTGAGGGCTCAGTGGATAGAGTGTTCGCTTTCCAATGAGGTGAACCGGGTTCTAATCCCAGTGATGACTTGGATGCAAATTGCGCATCCGGCTTGCACCGACCACGCTGCTGACGTGAAATATTCTCAGCGGTAGACGGATCAGGTGTTAGAGTCCCCTTGTCGTCAGACTAACCGTGGGAGGGATTTTCCTTCCCATTTAACGCAAATGAGAGTTAGTTCCATCAATAAGTCTTCCAAGAAGGCAAATTTCTTCCAATACTGGATCCAAGAGTTCCTTTGTCTACTGCTCAAAATTACAAGGATACAGAGTTGAACATTAGAAATCGTAAACCCTAAAAATTGGGTCGGGTCGGCTATTCAACTACGCTTATATATAATTAAGATTTTTCTATATACAAGGCTAAAAGTTAAAGTATTTGCAAACAAAACTATTTCAAGACTTTTAATCTAACATGAACTTGAAAAGTGTTTAAAACCCAAAAAATAAGGTGGAGAACTAAAGAGAAAAATTGTAGCTGTTCGAATTTCGGTGACGAGAAGCTTTTCTCTTCTGCGTTATTTATGCAGGCCTGCCAACTACTACGCTTTTCACAAAATTTTTCATGGAGTGGTAGACATTTAAAACCAAAGCTTTCTGAATTTTTGGTACTTTTGCCAACATTATAAAAATTATTATGCCAATATTACCAAGTAAGAGCTGATACAAAGTGGCCTTGAAAAATGAACTCTAAAATCATTTATATGTAATGGTGTGGAAATTAATGTCGATTAAATAAAAAAATAACTCATTAAAACATTAACTTACTTACCACTAGAATAAAGTTTTACAAAAAGCATAAAAATTCACTACAACGTCAAATAATAAAATCTCGCATACTCATACGTTAGGGTTTAATATTTTGATATACTATAGTTTTTGTTCTTTTTTTCCGAAGTATTTATGCTTTAAGTATTCAACTGTTAAGAGCCAACGTCTCTATGCTCTTATCTCTCAAATATAAGATTGGTAACTGAGTTATTTCGCTACTGAAATTTATTTGAATAAAGTACTAGCTGAATACCCGTCCTTCGTACTGAGTGAATAAAAAGAAAGAAAAGAATCAGTAAATCAGTACTGGGAAAACCTATGAGGTCATACTCAATTCTGAAAGGAATATACCGACACCATCAACGAGCTTTATTAAAGAACCAGGCAAGCGATGCTTTTAGAGAAATTATTGAATCAGGGAAAATAACATAAAGTGGTTGTATCAATATGGACACGTTTAATTTTTGCCTTAACTTTAATCTTAACATAACTTATTCACAATAGTTTTTTGTATGTGTGCATGAATTTTATTTCAAATTATGCAGTGGTAAATAAAGTAAAGCAAAGAATTATTAGTCCCGTCTTTTAATAAATTGGTAATAAAATAGTTCTGATACAATATTTTTTCCCTTCTCAAAATGTCACATACCTGGTTCTTCCACTAAGTAAGTAATAATTAATATATCTAAAAAAATTTCAATTTTTTTTAATTAAATATTATTTATAGCCCTTTTCGGTGACTCTGCGATGTTGAAGTAGCATTACTCGTTTTTTGTAGTCCATCCCATTAAAAAAAAGATAAAATGTATTCAATATCGCTTTGCATGATGCTATTTATCGCGGTGAACTCATAATAGTCAAAATTTACCACAATCAAGTAATTTTCTTCGGTGCACATCTCTTTCTAGGAGATTTAAAACACTTATTTCCAAGCTGTCGGCATTAAAATATATCAAATATACAAATACAATGTTTAATACTTATATTAGTATATTTGGTACTTATTACTTATCCCTTCAAAATTTGAGTTTTGCGTGAATTACATTTATCAGTGGCGACAAACTAAAGCCGAAATTTTGAAAACAAATAAGATTTCTGAAAAACCTTGTTAAGAATTTCGGAGCCTGACCATTTCTCTATCTGACATTTAATTTATTGTTAAGATATAAGAGAAGTGGTAGAAAAAAGTTCATTTATTTCAAATTCATTGAAATATGAATTCATTATCATAGCTAACACTGGAAAAATATTTTCTGGAGCTACGGAAAACCCGTTGCAAGATTTTTATCAAAGCTGCAACAATTACCAGTAGTACATATTTATCGTCAGTACACAATTAAAAATTTCGAGATTTGCTGCGCCAAACATTGGTATTCATTTGCTGGCATGATGGTGAAACATGGGCTTTCATTCGCTCCAAATAACTAAAAACTGAAGAAGGTTGTACCATCATTAGATATTTTTAAAGGAAATTAAAAGTGAGGAAGTTTGCACCAATATTAAGTATTTTTAAAGCGTCAAAAAGCAGAGAACATTATTATTAGGTAGTTATAAAGCATCTAAAACAGAAGAAGATTGCACCATAAATTAATATTTCATCAATCCCACATTCGGAGGAAAGGTTAGGTCATAAAGTGTAATTACTATATATAAATGATATAAATATTTTTTTGAATAATTGTATGATTGATATAATTTTTTTTAAAAATAATGTAAAGATTTGCACTATAGTGTAATATTTCCCTAATATTCGGTATACATGTAGAGCACAAAATTTATGTAACTCAACTTATAATTTTTTTTACATAAATTTCATTAATAAATTGAAACAAATCAAATTATAATTTGATTTATTTTAATTTAAATCTATTAAATTAAAAAAAAAACTGTTTTTTGTTTAAATGTGTCATGTAAAAGATAGATATGTAAAATTAAAATTAGTTCTTTTTTACATTTCATTCGTTAAAGCACAACAGATGCTATAGTATAAGTAGCACGGATGTTTTAAAGAAGCAAATATAAAAAGAATTTAAATAATTTTAGGCTGAAGCAAACTGTTATTACTATGTATTCTGAAATAATATTATTATTTAAAAATAAAAATATAAATTCCACAATTAAACTTATATAAAATAGTAGACAAATATTGATTATTTAACACCCAATCCATAGTTAAAGAAACTGTCATTTATTAACTAAATTGGCGTAGGAAAATAATAAATTTGAAGTAAATTCACAAATGCAAAAATAATTACATAACTTGGAAATATTAACGGAAAAAAAAGACATATACAGATCCATATTCAAACATTATTTATTCATTTAAAATTACTTTGATATTTGTATACATGGACATGATGTAATAATGTTTATACAAAATAATAACTTTAAAAGTTAAATATATTATACTTTTTATACATATCACAGCATTCATGAGTAAATACAAAATCTTCACTCAAAAATATAATAGAAAAAAATGTTTTTGTTACTACAAGAGAGTGTAGTCACTTCAAACTTATTTTTAATTTGCAGTAATTTGAAGTAAAAATTATATTTGAAAATTATAATATGCCTCAATGTTTTAAAATTTAGTATCATCTGAAAATAATTTTCCATATTTTAATATGGTACTAAAATGTTTGGTGTAACTCTGCCTCATCTGAATAAAAATTTACAATGTAACTAAAATACTTTTTCACAAATAAAATTTACTAATTCACTTATTTGGGAAAAATTGCTGTCATTTTTTTTTTATAAATTCGAGTATTTGAGAAGAAACAATAATTTTATCACATAATTATTATTATATTATTGCGATTTTTTTTCATTTTCATAGATTAGGTTGCTAATGCTTATAGGGTTTTAAGAGTGAGTTCATGTTTGTAAGGTATTCTCTGGCTGGCTTAAGTAGTAAGAGCTTGGTCTCAGAAGTTAAACTTAGGTCCAAGATTTGATTTCTAGATTGGAAAAATTTTTACTCAGTTGGAAAACATTTACATACAGATTATGATAAAAAAATAAAATACATAATTTGAACAAAAATTTATTAAACTAGAAAAAATGTATTAAAATTTGCAGGGTGCATCCTAAGAGAAAAATTACTCTTTATAATACCTCTATGTTGCTAAAAACTAAAAATGTAATTGAAAATGAGTTTGAGAACAGTAGTTAATGAACAGCCGACTCAGTTTTGGGTTTACGACTACTAATGTTCTACTCCATAGCCTTGTAATGTAACAATCCAGAAGACAAGGGAACTTCCGGATCAAGTATTGGAGAAAATGTGTCTTCGTGGATGAATTTTAATTGAACTAACCAGCATTTGCATTATGTAGAGAGGAAAACCACGAAACCATCTTAGCTTGACGGCATTTGGACTTGAACCCACGATCCCTCTACCACGGAGGATATTTTACGTCAAGACTGTGGTATGTGCGAGCCGGAATTTGTACCGATGGAATTCAAACCCGGTTCGCCGCATTAATGTTCTGACACGGCGCAAGCAGGTCAAGCATAATTAGAGTGACAGTAATTTTACTTGACCTGCGAATTTATGCAAAACAACAACAAACACTTTTAAGGGAACAGAGAGGTGTCTTATAGGTCTCGTCAGAAAGTTTTTCCCCTACCTCAATGATAGATGGAGTAGTTTATTGAAAAAGCACACCTTTTCGAGGAGGTCATTACTCGCCAAAACTTTATGACGCCAAAGACGATAAAGGGTCTCAAATGGAAAACCGATTTACCTCGCTTTTGAGTGATTAATTCTTCCTTTAGTGGGAGAGTGGATTTTGTGGAATTTTTTGAAGGTGAAAGGGATTTTTAGAGGGGGAAAGCTTTCTTTTTCATCTCCTATTCTCGTATGAAAAGGGATAAATCAGTAAAAAGTAAAGATTTTAAAAATAATTTTATAAAAAATTAGTATCATCTGCAATTTAAGATGCAAGCTTAAATATATTTTGTTCATTCAATTCTCGAAAAATTATTCTCCCGAGTCTCTCGACAACTCGATCTCTTTAACAAAATAATAATCTTATCTTCACTCTATGAAATTGAGTTAAAACATTACTCGACGTTTCCGAGTATTTTTCTCATGGGTCGCGATCGCAACGAACTATAGGGGGCGTTGTTGTATGAGACGAATACCTGCGATTTTTATATGAACAGCATCATTCAGTTACTCTACAGACGTCTTTAATGTAGCATGTAGCATTGCAACTTTCCTTCTTTATTGTGGCTTATTAAATTTAAAAAATAAGAATGTTTGATATTCTTTCTTATGCAAGCGAAAACAAAATGGTATCTCTTTTTTTTAGAGAAGGAACATCCAAAACACATCGGGAAAATATTTGTACATAAGCAGAAGAAAAACACATGTATATTCTTATAAGAGTTATAACCTACTACGCGAGAAATAGTTTTACTAAATTTCATGATATAACATGAGAAACCTATTTAAACTTTCCATAGTTTAAAGAATCATATTACTTCAAAAATTAAAATGAACAAAGAGTGTACATAAGCCTCATAATTTTATAAAATTCAATTTTGTAAAAAAAAAAAATTAACAACAATTTTTATCAAAAAATTTTAAGTTTCAATAAAAATCATTATTTAGAAAATAAAAAAAGTAAAATAAAGAATGCTTACGAAACAAAAAAAAAAAAAAAAAAAAAAAAAAACGAAAAAAAAAAAAAAAAAAAAAAAAAAATTATTTTTTAACGCCTTTTTTAGTGCTACAAAAGTTCGTCTTTGGGATTTGCCAAAAACAAAACAAGATACAATTTTATTTTTTCTGGAGCGAAATATTTTACCGAAAAAACGAAAATGTACCAATTCTCATGACATAAAACTTTACTATGGTAAACGTACGTTTTAGAAATGTAATTTCATTTGGAATCTTATTTATGGGTGATTCTCACGAAACATGACAATTCGGACCAAAAAATTTCTTCAAATTAAAAGTCGTCTAAATAATCTAAAAATTTTCTTGTATACTTCTTTAGTTACACTTATTAATGTCTTACAGACAGCAGTGTAGTTTATTGACATTTGCGCGGGGGAAAAAATGAAATTGAAATTCACCAAATATTGAATACCAGGAAAATGACATATTAGCTTAGAAGTTTAAAAGACAGTCATTTTAAGTTAAAAATAAGTAACTCAACTTAAGCCAGCGTTTCTCAACCTTTCAATATTCGCGGCCCAGTTTTCAATCACACTTTTCAACGCGCCCCCCGCTTACAAAAAAAAAATGTATACAACAATAATGCATATTGAGTATTTTGAATTCTGTTTTTAAATTAGATCTGCCAAAACAAAAGTAAAAGCGAGCCAACGTTGAAAAGAAATCACATCTTGCATTTTGCCAAGTGGGTGGTGAACAGATGAAGCCAATGAAATCTACGAAAATTTAATATATTATTTGAAATGAAAGCCAAACAGGGAGATAACGTTTAAAGAATATAAAAGTAGAAAAATTTGTTGATGAAAGTTAACCTAGACGGGGTGAGCTAAATTTAGAAAGAGGGAATACATTTTTTTTGAATAATAAAATAAATAAAACAATAGTATGACTGAACAATAGAGAAAAAAAAAAGTAATATTTGTGGTAAGGAATCCACGCTACCGATGGCGTCTCGAGCATACGCAGAGCAAATGTTTTCTCATAGGAAGAAGAAACATTTTCGATAACGAAAGTTTAAATTCCAGCCAGTCTCATTCGAGTCGATTCTTCTATCGTTATCGTATCTATCGTGAATGTGTATGCTGTGTATATTTTCGTGTTAATTCCAATTCACCGTGTTAAATATTTACGACAGCAGATTTATGCAGACTCATGGATAAGTTTTTAAGCGGAAGTAAGCGATCATTAGACGATAGCATCAACAAGTACACAGACGAGCGTGATTCCGAAAATAAAATCACAAGAAAATATTCTCAAGAATACTTAAATTTTGGGTTTACCAGTACCTAATAAACTTAAACAACATTTAGAAAAGCTTCATAGTGAGTACGTCAACAAACCGAGAGAATTCTTTGAATTTAAATTAAAAAACAAAATTAAAAACTTAAAAATCATAAATTACCATAAATCATAAAAATCATAAATCATAAAAAATTAAAAATTAAAAATCATATAAAAAACAAAAATCTTTTTTACAGAAACTTTGTCTGTGAATAAAAAAGCTTTAATTGCATCTTACAAAGTTTCATATAAAATAGCCAATTGTAAAAAATCTCACACTATTGGCGAAGAGCTTATTTTACCAGCAGCAATAGAGGTAGTAGAAACTATGTTTAGAAATACTTTTTCAAAACAATTGCAGTCCATACCTTTTTCAAATTATACTGTTGCTCGTCAAATTGGTGATATAGCTGGACATGTACAGTGTCAGCATTTCTCTAAGTTGCGCGACAAATTAATTCTAATACAGCTCGATGAAGCAACAGATAATAATAAAGATGCTGATTTAATTGCCTATGTTCGATTTTGGGATAAAGACATAGACATAAAGGAAGATTCCCCATATTACTCTCTGTTATGAATTAAGCGAAGAAATCGCCATTTTCTTAGAAGAAGAAAACAGATCGGAAGCCGAGAATTTTTGCGATGGTTTATTTGTGATGAAATTGAGCTACTTAGCAGACATATTCGAGAAATTAAATAACTTGAATCTTCTACTTCAAGGAGTAAATACACATATGTTGGATACGAGTCATAAAATAAAATGCTTTTTGTAGAAAATTGGAATTATGGGGCAGAAATTTAAAGCAAAAAAACCTAACAGTGCTTTCAAATGTGGATGATTGTACTAAAACTTACAAGATTAAAAAAGAACAAGACTAAAGTCGGGAAACTTGTTTCCACCAGCAACACTCTTAAAGTGCCTTTTTAAAAGACGTTTGGCAGTCCAAGTGTCTTTTCTAAAGATGATTTGTGTAAGTGAAAAAGTGATTTCAATATATGGGCCATCTTAGGGGCAAAAGCTACAATTGTGAAATTGTACTATAAAATAAATGAAATTTTATTTTACAAATAAAAGTATTCGTGATATCTGTTAGAGATAGGTGTAAGTTTTTGCAAAAAAAACTTCAGCCACACAGACTTAACCAGAAAATTAGGAAAACTCCTCAAATCTTAGCCATGGCCACCTTTGGCTCAACCACACTAAGTTTTAATTTAATAAGTTATTTTACTTTAATAAGTTATTATATATCGAAATGTATTTTGTTTTCTATGCGTATGTGTGCTTTCCTTTCAGTCAGTTAATCAATTTTTTTGAAAATAATATTTTCTCTTGGATATTTTCGCCCCCCCCCCCTCTTGTGTGCTCGCGCCCCACAGGTTGAGAATCGCTGACTTAAGCCTTTATGTTAGATGGACCATAAATTGCTTAAATTAATTCTTTTTATCTACTGTAGAAAGAATCAAAAACATTTTTGTTACTGATATGTACAGAAAAATATTGTGGATAATAATCAATCATTAAATAAATAAATAATTTTGATTACATCCAAGCCTATTACAATCATACATAAACTTGGTATTAGGTTAATATTTGCTTTCCTTCCTTACAGTATTAGCAGTTTGGCATTCATAAGCCAGGAAAATGACTTCCAGGATAATGACAAATTTGACATTTTATAGCATATAACTTTACTTTAATTAAATATTTTGGCCTAAGACGTTTATATTCTGTAGAAAACAACAGGATTTCTTAAAATAACTCAGATAAATCTGTGTAGTTTATGTTATTAATGGTTTCAAGAAGCCAGGAAACAATTGACAACAATTTTTATCAAAAAATTATAAACTAAAAATGTAAAATAAAGAATTCTTAGGATAAAAAAACGATTTTAAAAATTCCTCATATTGAAATAAAAACTTCCTTATTGTTTCTTTTTTTATTCTTATAGTTCTTAATCAGACATAAAAAACCATTCTGTAGAGAAATACCATCAAATAAGAAGAAAAAAAATTATGTACAAGAAAATTTTTTATTATAAAAATCATAACACTTACCTGATTTATAAATCCAAAGAATTCCAAAATGATATGTTCTTTGTTTGAAAACTTTATTCTCAAATAACATAGTTTATCCCTTCATTATCTTTAGATAACATACCACTCAGCAAAATTTTATAATTGTAAGATCTCGATATGAATTTTAATATGTAGCTTAAAAACAGAATAGCTGAATTCTAGTTCTTTTCAAAACTAAAAAACATTTACCAAGAAAACGATAATTTTTTTTTAGAATCAGTACAAAAGATACTTTTTCAAGTAATTCGGATTATTCTTTATTGTTGTTTTCCGACTTATATAGATACAGAAAGATATACTATTCTATAAAGAAGAAGAATATTCTATAACTATTACAGTTCTGTACGTTCTGAATTCACATTTATTCATTGGAATGAAGAAAACAATGTAGACTGTAGACTTCACTTTAATTTGTAATGAATTGAAAACGGAAGAAATGTATTTTACCGTACACATCTGTAGTAACAGTATGCGAATCCGAAATCGGAAGTTATTAGTTGCAAGTTTGTTGATCATAGAAGTTAAAAATTATTGAGGAATGTTTCTTCAAATGTTTGGCGTGTTCTGTTTCTGAAAGATTTACCAATATTCTGGTGAGTTTTTTCAAGTTTTTCGGCCTTTCTCTTAAGTAAATTTTGCTTCTTATTTGCTGCTAAGAAAATGACGTCTGATTCTGCCAATGATTCTGATGGAAGTCATTGTGGCTTACTCAGTCTAGGCTTAATGAGGCATCTGTGTAACTCTTTACCCTTAGATCATAAAATAATTAAAAGGTACATGACTCAAAATTAGTTTAGCATATCAATGTGCAAAATTAAATAAAAGAATAATTAAATACATATCATAACATAAGAGGAAAACAGTTCCACCGAAGTGGCGCTGTTTCTGCTGCGAAAAAACTAAGCCACTCCCAAAGGGGTGTGACAAACATTAGCGGAGGCACTGATGTCGCCCTAGCGGTGAATCAGCCAAAAAGTGAATAAAAACCCGTAATAATATATTTTTTATTCTCAAGTCTTTTAATGTTTATGAGTTTTTTAAATATTACATAGTAAGAAAATTTTTATCATCAAGCATCTTTATGAATGGTAGCATCTTTACTTGAATTCCATAAATAACGCGCAACGCTCGAGTACGCCCTCTAGCGGGAGCCTGAAAATATCGGCATTAAATTATTATTATTTCATTTAGTTCCATCAGAATGGAACTTTCATCAGAATGCCGATATTTTCAGGCTCTCGCTTGAGGGCGTACTCGAGCGTTGTGCGTTACTCATGGAATTCAAGTAAAGATGCTACCATTCATAAAGATGCTTAATGATAAAAATTTTCTTACTATGTAATATTTAAAAAACTCATAAACATTAAAAGACTTGAGAATAAAAAAAATTTTTTACAAAATAATAATAAAAAGTTTAAAAAATTAAATATTTTTCGAAAAAAGTATTCGTAGCATTTAAGTTTTATAAAAGAATGCTTTCAAATTTTTTTTAAAAGAATGATTTCGTTGCTGTTGGTTCATTTATCGTCGTCGTAAAGTGTAGGCGAAAAATTACTAAGGTAGCATATTAATAATCTTTTGACGCGGATTGAAAACTGGTGTCCTTTTTATAATTTTTTTTCTGACACGATAATTATAAGCAAAAATATATTTAGGTATTTTTTAATTATAAGAAGCACTCGAATAGTTATTAAAAATTCGTTCAAATTATCAGGAAATAATTTGTGACTCTTTTTTAAAGCGTTATTCAAAAGAACTTTTTTTATAAAAATGTATCAATAATTATTATTTAAAAATAAATCTATTATTAATTTTGTAATTTCAATAATTAATAATTGTTTCTCTTAATTTAAATATAAATAACTGCACATTTGAAGATTGCTTGGGAGTGTTATGCTTGAAACATTTTACTTTTAACGCAGGAAAGACAACGGTGTTTCATGTTGTTTTTCGTAACCATAAATTATTAAAACGCTAAATCTAATATTTTCACTTATTTTAACTTAAATTATTATAAAATAATGAGAAAAAATATAAAAATTATGCTTAATAAGAATTCCGGGTCAAAAGGTTAACGATTTAAAATATTGAAAGAGTAAAAGTGAATCAGTACACGAATAAAAAGTATTAAAAATTAACAAAACAAAATTGTTTTCTTTTATGAGCACCTGTAAATTGGGTATGGGTTGATAAGGAGTTGTATCTTAATCACTTTTTAAGGTTGGCTCCAGGATTTACATGCAAACAAAATGGCATAGTTTAAGTATGTCGATTCAATTCTAGGTGGAAAATTAGTTTTATTTAACGAATTTTTATTTAGAATGAAGATGAAACACAGGAGAAAAATCTACTATAAGTGAATTTTTTTTAGGGTTTTGACTTTGCATAATGGTCATACTTTGAAGCCAAATTTACCAAATATTCTAAACTTAAAAGGGAAAAAAAAATATTAATCCTATGCGCAATTGAATTAACAGTAGTTGCTTACATTTTCTTCAGATTATATATATATATATATATATATATATATATATATATATATATATATATATATATATATATATATATATATATATTATTTCTTATATAATATGTTTCTCCTTTATGTGAATTTTCGCCTAAACTTTTAACATAATGTTCTTACATGTATGAGGCGTATAATATAAATGAAATCCCTCTGAAGAACTTTTATTTTAAAGAGTGGATTTTCACGATTTAAAGACCAATCATATTGATTCATAGAGGCAGAAAACATCAAATATGCTAACGATTAATTGTGTTACACAACCTTACGGAAAATGGTTCTTTCTCTGAATTCTCTTTCTCATATTTTTTTTTCTGGAACTTGTTTTTTTTTCTTTACTAAATACGATGGACAATCGCAGTCTGGAAAATGTGGCCCTAATAGCTTAAGCGGTCGAATTTGTAAGGTATTCACACTTCTACATTATTTTGAACTTAATTTTAAATGGCATATTACAAAATTTGAACGAAATCGGCCGTATATGTATTTCTGAATAGATAATCTCTGAATAGATAAAACTTAAATAAAAAATTAAAAAAAATTAGAAACTATTAATTTTTGAGGTCTTTTAAACCATTAAGATGGACTCTTTATTAGTGATCATTTGATTTTAGTCGATCAAAATTAAATTAATGTAACTTTAAAATATTCTAAGAGATAAGAATGTTTTACTGTGGATTATTGATAGACGCTCTAGTTCCGCATGTTAGTGCGAGTAATTATGTAACATAGAATACAACTATTGTGTAACAATAATACACATTACCCTACAATAATGTGAAAGACACTTTCAGATTTTAAAATTTTTTTGAATTTCTCAAGAAATAATAACAAGATTATTTTATAACTTTAGAGATACTTCGGTCATTCATAGGGTTTAAATTCAGCAATAAAAATTTAGTCGTCCGAGGTTCATCTTGATATTCATTTAATTGTCATTAAATTTAATATGGTAAACAAAATTTTAAAAAATTGATCTTTGCAATTGTACATTTTATTTTGTAGTACACATAAAAAATTTATGGAATAATATTAATAGAATAATATTAGTAGAATAATATTAATAGAATAATTATTAGAATTATTAATAAAAATTATTACCTCCACAAAAAATACTAGATATTTAAATATTTGTTCAATGATTAGGAAAATCAAGTAGTTAGACAATAAATTTCAAAGAAAGTTAAGCGTCCCATTGCTATTAAACCTACAGGGAAGAGTTAAGTAGTTTTCCTCTGCATGAAACTCAAACGCAGTTCTTAAAGACCTTTCACAAAATTTCCAGTGCCTGAATTAAGGGTTTCCTTGTCTTCTGAGTTGACTTCTATGATAATACAGCAATCACGTAGTATATATCTTTTCCCTAATCTACATGATGAATAGTTTGGAGTAGAAACGTGATTTTCATTAGTTTTTAAAGATTGCATTTAACTCTTAATCATCTGTTTAATATATAATAAATATTTAAAAATGTTAAATGGATGAAAATGTTAAACATATAAAAAAAATGCTAAAATTATTCCGCCGATGCATAAAGTTAAAAAATTACTTTAAAGGTTCATATCTTGAGAAATTTGTAAAAAAAATTTATGTAAACTTTAAAATATCAATTTTAATATTAATTTAAAATAGTTCCGAAAATTTTGCTGATTATTTGCAAAGTTATAGCGAAAGAAATGTAAGAAAAAAATTGATTTATTTTCCTTCATTTCGTATGACAAAAACCAAATAATTATATTTAATTTATTTTGTAGTTAAAGTGGATATTTTTTGGAAGCTAATAAATTGTCGAAAAATTTATTTGTGAAAAAGAAAACTAAGTTTTAAAAAGGAAAGCTTTAGGACACGATTTATGAAAAAGTAAAGTAAGAAAAAAACTTTCGGTTTGTGGAAAAAAAAGTGATTTAATTATAAAACCGCATTTAACAATGTTGTGCTTAATAATAATAAACATAATTGCCTGGAAAATATTTTGTTAATTCTATTAAAGACTATTGAATGATTTCTCAGTTCTGTACTGAACATGACACATGAAATTAATTTAGTTCTTTATTTCGCAACTCTGTATCACGGCTTAAATATCAATACGTAGAAATAGTTTCAATCATAATCACATAAAATCCTGAAAAAAAATTATAATTTCTAATTATGTTTTTACGGTACAATTACCATATCATGCTAAATTCTTATATGTGTTGCATTTTCAAACCTCATGGATACAGATGATAAATTATATAGTTTAAAATTCTTAATCATAATAATAATAACATTATGATCGATTTCGTTAAATTTAATTGGCGTAATAATTGTACTCAATGAAAAATTAGATTTGAGCTACAATTAAAAAAATTCTTAAAGATTTCAAATATTTCTTTAATGTGATTGTTAAAAACGGCTTCCAATGTTTAGAAAAAATGTTCTGATAATTGAAATTTAATTCTATAGTTTATTAAAAATTGCAGAAACACTACATAAATCCATCTCAATTCGCTAGACAAGCCTATTCATGATATGGTGATTAGTCAAGGTAAAGCTCTTTCGCTTCTTTCATTCTTAGAAAATTTTCCCTCTGATAGCTGAGACTTTTCCCTCTGATGACAAGACTTCGATCTCACTCTTACTGAGAGAAAAAATCCTTCTTCATACCAGGCTAAATAGTAACCTCTAGAGCCAAGAGAAAATAGCTATATCATGCCAAGAAAATATTAAGCCAAGCTCATTCTAGAGACGCACCTCTGAAGTTTTGGCGAGGCATACAATGAACCAGAGAGGACGGAACAACAACAATTGGAAGGCGAACGCTCTATCCCTTGAGTCACCGCGACTTGCATCTGAATATAGTGATTTTCTTGATGATTGATACTTTTTTGAGTCTTAGATAGATGAATTTCTTCTTTATTAGTTTGTGTGATAGCCCGGATGATGCCTTTAAGGTGTTTTTTGTGTAGACCTTTGGGTGTTGTTTTCGTCTTTGTACTGTAATTGTATGCCATTCATTAAATTCTTTCATGTTTTTAAGCTTTTCCAAAATATCCTATTCTTCGAAATAATTAGGCATTAATATTCATTAATTTTGGAGATTTCTCCATGAATTTGTCATTAAGTCCCGCAGGTCTGGATTCTGCTGTTTGTTTTTCTTCTATTCAGCTGTATTTTAGTTCTATTTTGTGTTTATTCTTGTATACTTTTCGTGTGCCGTCATTCGGATAGGATTCTTTGATTATATGCAATGTTTCGTCCATTAGTCTTTTCTTCGTAGTGATGATTATGGTTGGCACCTGAGGTAGTGATCTTTGCACTTCATTGTATGATTTCTTTGTTAGAGATTGTTGCTGTTGTTGTTTCGTCCTCTCTGTTCCTTTCAGGGGGATTGTTACTGTTCTTGCATAACTTTTAGCATCTAGATTCTTCTTTACTGAATTGGCATGTTTTCCAGGAGGAATATTGGTTGACAGCTTGGTTATTGGTAGCTCTCTCTTTATTTGCATGGTACGACTCCCATATTCCCATACGTATAATTAACACATTATTTTAATTCTGTTAACAAGTCTTTTGCTGAGTCCTCTTTTTGCGTTGCCCTGCTGCTCTGTGCCGATGACTTCGTTTTATTCTAGTTTGGAGTCTCGTATTTGTGAGTGTTCCTAACATTTTAGATTCTTCTGGGACATTGCTCAGAATCATGGCTGTTGGTTGTCACTTGATTGAGATGTTATTTTTTCCATGTTGTTGTATTGATCTAGAACTCTCTTGTTGTTATTTTTGATGTCTTGTCTGTTTTGCTTATTCTGCCAAGTTCTTCAGTTGGATGTTCATGATGTTTGGTTCGTGAATTGTTCTTTTAGTCTTGTCTACTGATGTCGATAATTAAGACTACTGGATGAGAATCAATGCATTATAAATGCACTTGAATTCTAAGCAGTTGATTGGCTACTGTGGAGAGGAGCAATGGTATGATTACACAACAGAGGAGGTCAATTGTGATTCTTGTTTTCATAAAATCAATTTAGTAGATCCACCACTATTTCTAAATAATTCGTAGGCTACCACTTTATGGTACTTATATCTTGTTATGCCTTTCAAAAAGCAAGCAAAAGTTGTCAAATATTTGCAAAATTTACTTTGTAGTTATTTACCGTTTTTTTTATAATTATTTTGGAGTGTCCGGAGCAGTTGGCATCTCTGTAAAGGGTTAATATCGTTTTTGCATAACACGAAAAAGAAAACAGACCTGGCAACTTCTACGATTCTTGCAAAATATTTTATGGAGTGGTAGACATTTAGAAACCAAAGCTTTCAGAATGTTTGGTAACTGCAAAATTTTAAAAACCTTACCACGAAAAATTTTGTATAAGTGGCGTCGTAAATAAATTTTTAAATAATTTATTTATGTAGTGGTGTGGAAAATAAGTGTGGTGATGGGTTCGCCGCTCATCGTAAAATCAAGTGTATTTCATTTTATTATCTGTTTGTCTTTAATCAATTGTGTTTTTACTTATTTTGGAAGTGAACTGAATTAAGAGTTCTGACGTCATCATATTCTTAGAATTGTATAAATACCAGCACGCATATGGCAGCCGGCCATTATCTCTCCCATCACCTGCTGTGGTGATGTTTCTTGTAATTCAACCCAACTTGTATATATTGTAAATATGTTCAATAAAATATTAGTATTAAAAAGGAGCTATCTTCGCTTACTTCAATGGTGACCCGGATGTCTGACGATACAAGCAACTTTTATCTTCATCTTTCCTGTTCTTGCTTCTTGTATTAGTCATGGATTAATAGGAAACTGCAACTATGGCGGAATCGTCTGCAGTAAAAATTCCCATCTTCAATATCTCTGATCCACCTGTGGTTCCATATGGTCGAAGCAACTTTCCAGCTTGCGACACCTAAGCCGATTACAGAGAGCAAAACAAAGTTTAACTACTGCCTCGCCCACCTTCCTCCCGAAGTAGCCGCAGTTGTAAGGGACGTCATTATAAATCCTGACGCAGACGATCCTTTCAAAAAGCTGAAAGATGAAATTATTGCACGCTGCGGAGAAACAAAGTCCCAGGAAATTCGACGTTTACTCTCCGGAGAGCAACTAGGAGATCGAAAGCCTAGCGAACTCTTGCGCACTATGCAGAGAAGAGCTGAATCTCACGAAATCTCAGATTCCCTACTTTTGGAATTATGTCTAAATCAGCTGCCGCAGCATGTTCAGTCAATATTGGCCGCAATCCCTTCACTGAATGCAACAAGAGCTGCTGAAATTGCAGATAAAGTAATGGAAGTGTCAACTTCAAGTGAAGTTAGCGAAGTTTCTTCAAATCAACAATGCACCTTTGAGCTTTTAGAAGAAGTTAAAGCACTACGAAAAGAAGTAGCAGCATTGCGGACACGCGGTAGGTCTCGCAACCGGAACTATGCACAATTTCGTAATCGCCAAAGCCAATCCTCATCTCCACATCAAAACTCCAAAATGTGTTTCTATCATCGAAAATTTAAATCGGATGCTAGAAAGTGTGTCAAACCCTGCATCTACCAGAAAAACCAAGAAAGGCAAGAGTGAGTGCGACTAACATCTTGCCTCCAACAAATTGTCGCCTTTTTATTAGAGATAGACACTCTAACAAACGATTTCTAGTGGATACCGGAAGTGACTGCTCAATCATTCCAGCAAATAAAGAAGAAAAAACTCTTTCTCCGATACAGACCTTTAAAGCTGCGAACACTACCATTATAAATATACCATTTAGACTTCGGTCTTAGACGAAAGTTTAATTTTCCATTTTATATTTGTGATATAACTAATCATATTACAGGTGCTGATTTTTTTATACTATTTTAATCTAAAACCTAATATTAGAAAACGTTGTCTAAATGATATTAATACTAATTTAAATTCTCATTGTATTTTTAAAACTGCTGACATTATTTCAATTAAAACTGTTCTTGGGGAAAATAATTATGAAAAATTGTTAAATGAATATCCTGAAATAACGATACCGATTTGCTCAGACCAAATTATTAAGCATAATGTTGTACATCATATAGAAACTTTTGGTTCACCAGTGTTTGCTAAACCTCGGCGTCTAGCGCCCGATAGGCTAAAAATAGCAAAAATGGAATTTCAACATATGTTAGATTTAGGCCACATGCGCCCATCCAAAAGTAATTTTTCATCACCTTTACATTTAGTTCCCAAGAAAAATAGTTTGGACTGGCGTCCAGTAGGTGATTATCGAGCTTTAAACGCTCAAACTGTTAAAGATAAATATCCAATTCCTAATATTATGGATTTTACTAGTGAATTACATGGAACTAAAATATTTTCTCACATTGATTTAATTCGAGCTTTTCATCAAATACCTATAGCCAATGAAGATGTACATAAAACTGCAATAATAACTCCTTTCGGGTTGTTCGAAAGTACTCGTATGCAATTCGGTCTTTGCAATGCAGCCAGTACTTTCCAACGCTTTATTGACGAAGTAACTAAAGGCTTAGAAGGCGTTTACGCTTTTCTAGATGATATATTAATAGCTTCCGAATCTCCCGAAGAGCAAATAAAATATTTAAAATCACTTTTTGATAGACTGCAGTATTTTGGTTTAACAATAAATCCTTCTAAATGCTTATTTGGTCAGAATAGTTAAAAATTTTAGGTTTCAAAATTTCCGAAAAAGGTATTGAGCCTTTAACTGATCGCGTTAATGCAATTCTAAATTTTCCAAAACCAAATACGATTACTCAATTACGTAGATTTCTAGGATTATTTAATTTTTATAGACGTTTTATTCCTAATGCAGCTCATATTTTATCACCTTTAACCAAGTTTTTAGAAGGACAACGAAATATTAAGAAATGTAACAAATCATCAAAAAAATCTGATTTACCGTTAATTTGGACCGATACTTTAAACAAATCTTTTTCTGATGCAAAACAAGCAATAGCCGATGCAACTCTTTTAAAATATCTTAAACCTGGTGCTAATTTAAGTCTGTGGACTGACGCGTCAGATTTTGCAATCGGCAGTTCTTTAATGCAATATCACAATAATGGGTGGGAACCAATTGCATTTTTCTCAACAAAATTAAATAAAAGTCAGCAAAACTGGTCAACATACGATCGCGAATTATTGGCAATATACGCGTCAATAAAAAAATTTCGTCACATGCTTGAAGGTAGAAGTTTTACTATTTTTACTGACCAAAAACCTCTAATTTATGCGTTTAAACAAAAACCTGAGAAATGTTCCCCGCGCCAATTCAGATACCTTGATTATATTTCTCAATTTTCAACTGATATTAAACACGTAAAAGGAAAATCTAATTCAATTGCTGATACTCTATCGCGAATAGAAATAAATGCAATTACAAAACCTCCATTAATAGACTTTAAAAAACTAGAACAGGAAAAAAATGAAGATTCAGAATTGAAAGAAATATTAAATTCAAATAATTCATCTTTAAAATTAGAAAAACATTACTTTTCTTTGGAAGATGTTAATTTAATATATGATTTTTCAACTAAGTACCCTAGACCTTTTATTCCAAAATCATATAGGCAAATTATTTTTGATAATTTACATTATTTTTCTCATCCTGGAATATATTCAACTACAAATTTAATATCTAAACGATTTGTGTGGCCCAACATGAAAGTGGATATCAAAAATAAAGTTCGTTCTTGTGAGAAATGTCAGCGAGCTAAAGTTTTCCAACACACTAAAGCTCCTTTCAGCACATTTGCTCTACCCGACGCAAGATTTTCCCATATCCATCTGGATTTTATTGGCCCACTTCCTACTTCTGAAGGCAAGCAATACTGCCATACAATAATAGATAGATCCACGAGATGGCCAGAAGTTATCCCTACTACGGATATGACTGCCGAGACCACCGCAAAAGCACTTATTAACGGTTGGATCTCTAGATTTGGCACTCCCGTTACTATAACTACCGAGCAAGGCCGAAATTTTGAATCAACTCTTTTTCGAAACCTCACAAATATCTTAGGCAGTAACCACATCCATTCTACTTCATATCACGCGCAAAGTAATGGAATGATAGAACGCTTTCACAGACAATTTAAAAGTTCTATAATAGCACAGGAAAATAATAAATGGACCGAAATTTTACCAATTGTTTTATTAGGCATTCGCACAGCTTTAAAAGCTGATATTAATGCAACTTGTGCACAACTTGTTTATGGTACTTCCTTACGTCTACCTTCAGATCTTTTAAACGCAAATTCTTTATCTCCACCAGTAACAGAAAATTATGTCACAAATTTAATGGCCGCAATGAGAAAATTAAGTCCTGTAGCAGCATCAGCACACAGTAAAAATAAGTTCTATATTAGTCTTGATTTAAAATCTTGTTCTCATATATTTTTAAGAGTAGATAAAATTCGTCCTCCACTATCACCTGCATACACCGGACCACACCGGGTAATTGAACGTTTTGATAAAAACCTTTGTTATTGATTTTCATGGTAAGAAAATAACTTTCTCCATAGATAGAATTAAACCAGCTTTTCAAATTTCTGAGAAATTAAAAATAAATACAATTCCAATGGTCGATAACTTCGCCCCCACATTGGTCGAAAAGCAATTATCTCCAAAAAAGGAAGAAAAGCCAATTGTTACAAAATCTGGTCGCCGTGAGCATTTCCCAAAATATTTAGTTAAAGAGTGTGTAATATAAAAGCATCTAAATATTTTGTATCTATTAATTGTATTCCAATTTCTAAGTTAGAAATTTTTTCCCAATTTAAGACATATAGTTCAATTTACTACTTTGTATTTTATGATTGTTTTTAAACAATCATTATTGGTATCGTGACTTTGTCACTGGGGGGATACTGTGTGGTGATGGGTTCGCCGCTCATCGTAAAATCAAGTGTATTTCATTTTATTATCTGTTTGTCTTTAACCAATTGTGCTTTTACTTATTTTGGAAGTGAACTGAATTAAGAGTTCTGACGTCATCATATTCTTAGAATTGTATAAATACCAGCACGCATATGGCAGCCGGCCATTATCTCTCCCATCACCTGCTGTGGTGATGTTTCCTGTAATTCAACCCAACTTGTATATATTGTAAATATGTTAAATAAAATATTAGTATTAAAAAGGAGCTATCTTCGCTTACTTCATAAGTTTAAATGAATTAAAAATAATAAACAAAAACAGAACCATAGCTACCACTAGAATAAAGTTTTACAAAATGGCGTTGAAAGTTGGCAGTCCTTAAAATGGGTAAAAGAAATAAACTTCTAATTGTAAATTAAAACAGTGAGATAAAAAAACATTTTATAAAAACGTTAGTTTATTGTTAGAATTTATATCTGAAAAAGATAAGGAAGAGATAAAACAGCATCAAAAGATATTATCTGATAGTTTCTTCTCTTTCTTTGACGCAGTTTATGTTTGCATCTTCTAACTTTTTAACTGTCTCAAAAAATCAAAATATTTAATAAAAACAAACAAAACTCAAAATGAATAAGGAAAGATTTGTGAAACTATTTTGCTTCTTATTATTATCATTGACTTTCAGCTTTACTCATACAAAGGCAGAGGAAAAAGATTTTGAATTATCAAATGCATTCAAGGATGTTGAAAATCACATCTCCGCAGGTATATATATATTTTTGTTTCTACTTAATGATAAACCAAAATCGAGTATACGATATGCATAATAATCGAGTATCCAATATGTCAGCAGATCGAGTATATGATATGTATATGAATCGAGTATATGATTTGTATATGAATCGAGTATATGATATGTATATGAATCAAGTAGATGATTAAATACGAAGCTAGTATACGATATATAAACAGAGCAATCGAATTTAAGATTTGCATATTAATCGAGAAAACGAAAGCATTGAATAATTTATTATACGATATGCATTCGAATCGATGTGAATCGAGTAATCTAGTATCCATCCTAACCACCGGCCAGGTGGCCGAGCGGTTAGCACGCCTGACTGCGAAGCCATTGGCTGCGGGTTCGAATCCCTCTCTGGGCATGGATGTTACTTTCTCTCTTTGTGCTGTCCTCTGCTGTGTGTGTGTGTGATGTGTGAATGTGGCCCACCCTATAAACGGGTTTGTGGCAGTGTGGCGTGGGCAATGTTGTTCGCCTCCGTGACTTTGGTTCACAGGTGCCCTCTGGGTAACGCGAAATGAGCAACAATTCTGGCATCTTCATAGGCAAAGATTCAAATTCAGTGCCTGCCATTGGAGGGAAAAAAAACTATCCATTTGAGTAATCGAGCATACGATATACGATACGATTCGTGTTATTCATTATTTTACTTTTATAATGTACGATTCGGAAAATCGATTATACGATATACTAATCGAGTATACGACAATAGAGCGTTTATAATAATAATACGTGGTTCCCACTTGTCTCAAAGCTTAATAGTGGCAGAGTTGCCAGCTTAGTCTGCTTTGTAGGAAAGTTTTTTTTAAATGTTTATTAAATTAAGACAAATAAAGATGTTTTAAGTTAATTGGCAACTACCATCAAATTTTCCCGTTTTATACAATTTAATAATAAAGGGTGTTTATAAAATCCCGTTTTGATGTTTAATAACTCATAAAATAAACAAAACTTTATGGCATTTATTGATGGAATAACTCATATAATTTCCTTTTCAGGTTTGAATATCTTTACTTTTGTAAATATCGTCTGCGCGTGTGGTTAATTTCAGATAATTTCATTTTCCAGTCTGCGTATAAAATGCAAGAACTGGTGACTTACAAAATTCAAACCATTATTAAAAAAGATTAAAAATAGCAACATTTTCTAGAGCATTTTTGACAAGTTTACTACTGAAAGTGATAGTCAATAATGGTTTTACTTTGAATATCAATAATTTGAAATGTAAGTTATAGTGGTAGTTACGAATGAATAAAATAATAATGTATTGAATTTCTACCACTACGTACATTTTTAGACGCCTGTTTCAGTCTTGCGTGTTGAGCATTTTAAGAAGATGGCCAAATTAACCGAAAATCTGCAAATTTTGGCTTCTCTTTTGCTTATTAAAATATTTTATCGAATTCAGAACAGTTGACATCTCTATGCAAACTACTAGAAGTGTAAAACTTTTTGCTGTTAAACGTTTAGCAAACACTACTTTTTAAACAACGAAAAGCTAAAGTATGTCACTTAGTAAAATTTGAAGTCGCACTATCCTGATTGACTGAAATTTTTATTCGAAGTTTTCTGTTACCTTAATGACTCTGAGCTCCCTGAAAAACCTTAAAAATTTTCCTGTTATTAGCTTCAACTTCAAAATCAAATATATACACTTCATTACTTTGCAGCTAAATGTATGTTTATTAAAAAATAATAAGCGTAGTAGTGAATATCGATTTAAGAAAGCACATTGTTTTCTTACTTTTGCAATCACTTTACAAAGTTCTCTAGAAATGTATGAACTCTTTAGATAAGTTTAAACTTTGGATAAAGAGTCTGAGTTGATTTAATCTTTTTGAAATAATGGTAGGGCTGACAGCTACTACGATTTCTAAAAAATATTATATAGAGTGTTAGTTAATTACAAACTAAAGCTTTCAGCCAATATTTGCAATATTTAAGAAGCCCCCCACAAGGGAACTGAAACGAAGTAGCGTATCCTATAGGCCGGGATAGCCAGGTTGGTAAGGCGCTGGACTCTCGTTTGAAAGAATGGGAGTTTAAATCCAGCCGGCCGACGAATCGTGTAGTAAATGGTGACTGGTGCACGTTAAATCTGTCGGGTCACAAAATCCTCCATGCTTCCATTACAAATTAAACCTATGGAGGTACTGAATTGGAGATGGATCGTTCTCTAGTTCAATTCCAAACGATCTGTGGATGAATGAATGGGTGTATGTATGAACGGGTGCAACGTATAGGTATGGCTGAAGTTGAATTATTGGCCATAGATGGCGCCATTGGAAAAAACAAGAACAATCGCATCCCATGCCTTAATGGCCTACGACAACAACAGCGTATCCTATCAACTTTAGAATGATTTAAATATAGTAGCGTGGGAAATAATTTTAAATCAAATTTGCAAAACAAGGAATCATCTTAGCCTCACTAGAAAAATATTTTAGTAAACACAGATATGCCAACTACTCCGGACACGCCAAAATAATTAAAAAACAACGGTAAATAATTAGAAGGATAATTTTGCAAATATTTCACTATTTTTGCTTGCTTTTTAAAAGGTCTAACATGACAATAAAGTGGTGAATTACATAAGCCTACGAAATATTTAGAAATAGTGGTGGATGAAAATCTATTAAATTGAATTTATTAAACCAAGAATCACAATTGATAAAATTTGCTGTAAGTTGTCATCTCTGTAAAGAGAACAGAATAATGGCATTTCCAGTAAAAGTAGTAGAAAAAAGTGGAACATTTTTAATTATCTTTATTTTCTGAAAATTTGACAGGCATTAACTCAGCATTTACTTTTTATAACTTTCTCTATACAAAGCACTCTTTACACTAACTCAAGACGCCTTTGTAGGGTATAATGGCGATGTCAACTTGACCCGTTTAGTAAAGTAATCATTTCTAGAGACTTAAGCTATTTTCAATTTAATATTTATCATTTTAATTAATTTTCCCACTACCGCATATCAAGAATTCAAAGTATCATATGAGCTGCAACTTTATTACACTTGTATTTTCAATCAAAATAACCATGATATTCTTTCAGCTATCTCTCATTTAAATCAAATGATTTTCTTTGTTTTTAATAAAGCCACACATGAAAAAACGTTTATTCCATATGGCATGAAACTACCCCCACAAATCAAAAGAAATAATCTCAACAAACAAATTAAAAACCGATGTATGGATCATCGTAATGATACATGGATTGATAAGGTCAAATCATTTAACAAAGAGGATCACTTATTTTATAAATGAGGTAAAACACTAAAATCAAACACCAATACATGGAAAAAAGAGGACTTGTCTTTACTACTAAAGACAAAGCTGGAGCTTTTGAAAACAAAATGGAAGAGCGATTCTCTGATAATTTTGTAAATGATGACTTTGAACATGTTATTACAGAAAATAGATACTTTTTCAGAAATACCAATACAATACCTGCTGACTCAGATGAAATGTTGTTGTTGCTGTTATCGTCAGCCATTAAGACAAAATGGGTACGATTGCTCTTGTTTTCCAGTGGAACCATCTCTGGAAAAGTATTTGACATCTGTCACACCCATACGTCACACTCGTTTATCGAGCTGACCCAATCAACATCTGTTCAAATATAACGGATTTAAATCCCACCTACACACGCACCCCGTTGAACAATATGGTTTCAAAAGGGTACACTCGACACAACGCGAATTCTTCAGTTCATGGGGCTTAGAAATAAACAAATTTCACCCTTCCTAATGTTAGGTGTTATTAAAGGTTTTGACCGAGTCTGGCATGAAGGTCTCATTAATAAATGAATTAACTTCCAACTGACTTACTTTTCTCAAAATCAACCACTTAAAAAAACGGTTCTTAAAAATTGAAATAAACAATATTCTCTAATCCAATAGAATAACAATAGCCGGAGTACCCCAGGGCTGTATTCTCGGCCCTATATTATACATAATTTAAGCCTATAATTTTCCTGTCGATAGAGATGACTGTAACAGCTTTACTGTTTATTTTGAAGATCACACAGAAGTTACAGTTAAATCTAGATCTGTTACAAAAGCCATTTATAAACTACAGACAAAATTACATGATTTTGAAACCTTTTGTTCTAGCTGGAAGGTCGAAATTAATTTCCAAAAATCAAACCTACTCAATATTAAAAAACCTAGACGACTTAATTAACGATGCATTAACTTTCTTTGGAAATGATATTCTTATTTTTGATCAGGCCACTTATCTGGGCCTTACAAAAAATAAAAATAAAAACTGAAATGATCATGTTAAGAAAATAATAGCAAAAGCCACTGGAATATACAATAAATTAAAATGTCTACTTGGTCCCTACTCCAAAATGTCACTTAAAAACAAACGATACGTGTAACTCACATGTATTAAACCTACAATTACTTATGCATACCCTGCTTGGTGCAATTACAGAAATGTAAATGCTAAACAAATTTCTTCCAAAATTAATTACTAAGAAAAAATTGTGTGGAGTCCCATATTTTATTATAATACACATAGAAATTTAAAAATTAAAGACCCTCACTGAAACTTTAATGACACTTAACACACAATTTTATAATAAAAAAAAAGCACGAAAATACTCAGCCACGAACTAAACTACAACAATATTTTTTAAGCAGAAATGTTAATTGAAAATTCCAAAATCAGACCTCTAGCCCACTCTTTTACTAGCGATGCTATTGTATCAGATAAATTCAATTAATCCTTCACTGCTTCTAATGTTTTATTGATACTTACAAATTTGATTTATAATTTTAAATTATTACATTTAAAGCGATTGGCGTTGTAGTCGTTCTTCTAATTGTTCATAACTCTGATTTCTTACTGGTGCTACGATTCAGCCCATGGTGTTGCAATTGCAGTAAATAGTACAAAATTATTTTTACTTTTTTCTACATCATGATTATTTTTTCCTTGTTTTCAAAACTCACATAGAAAAGTATCTCACGATTTCACAAATCAAGAGTAAAAGGTGAAACGCCCCCTCGGGGCCTAAACCCTTAGAGCTGATTATATTAATATGAGTTGCCACGTGGGGACACTACCAATTTATTAAAGCTTTAATAGAAAGTGGAGAAGTTGGCATCTCCGGATATGAGTTACCTATTGGTCTTCAGAATTATTTTTAGTGCCCACCAACATTTTAAATAAATGCTACGGAACACAATTTTTTAAATTAAATCCAACAATTATTAACTCATGTATTAAAACTAAGATCTTTTCCTGTATATCATAAAATGTACCTCTATTTTAAAGTGGTAAATTCTTATAATGCAAATTAGAATGAATTTCTTTTATTACAATTTAAATTTGTCGAAACGATGTAATGAAATAGGAGTTGTTTATACAACAGAAAAGTAGAATAAATTAGTAGTAAACCATTTCATTTCTATAATTTTCTCAGGAGTATATCGTCCGAGATTACTAAGAATTGTTAAATGTCAATTTTACTGAAAGAACTGTTTTCCCATTCATCATGAACATTGAGCTATTGCGATGAGGTGATGGATGTTAATTTTACATAACTGCGAAATTGCACGGTCGTTGAAAAAGATTTTACAGAGCGGCAGTAAAACAACAATTATATTTGGAAAAAGTTTCAAAAAATCAAAACTTCTAAGACATGTATAATTAACCAACAATTAAATTTTATCTACTTATTTTTTTAAAAGTTTTTCAAGGAGATTTCGCACTTACACGTCAGCTTCCGTAAGTAAGATTGGATCAACTGCGCATGTTCGCGCTTATTTCAGAGGCTAAGACTCTTTGTTGGCCGAAAAAACAAAGCTACAAGCACGTTGTTTATAGCTGTTAAATGTAGTTTTCTGTTTAAACCTGACTTTGGACTTAAAACATGGACATGGAGTGTGAATTTAAAGTGCATTGTTGAAATTTAGAAATGAATTGTGTGATTTTACAAAAATTGGTTCATTCAATAAGAAATTATTTTATGGGTTCTTGTTTAACATTATGGTTGTCTTAATACACGATTTTCATAAGAAACTAAATATATTTTCACTATTTTAAAATTATAAATTATATTTATTTTAATTATACAATTTAAATAAAAGAAGTTAAATGATCAATAAAAGTTCAATAATGCTTTTTTAAATTATTAATAATAATAATAACAATAAGCTGCATTCTTTATCACCGAATTCATCAAAATGTTTAATCAAAAAAATTTTTCTGCTCACAGTTTAACGTAAACCATCTTGAATCGTCTGCCACAACTTTAAAGACAGATAGTATTTAGTACGTCCATTATAATTGTTTGTTTTGATTTTGTGATCGAAGTTAAAATGATATTTTACTATGTTAGTGACTTTTAACTTACGGTTTTGCGTATAATCTCTTATTTTCACGAACGTAAGTTTCATATTTTTTGTATAATCTCTTATTTTCACGAACGTAAGTTTTATATTTTTTCACGAGTGCATGAGAATTTCACTAGAAATGGCGCATGCGCAGTGCGCAAGTGCAATTACTTGAAATCTTGAGTACGGGAGCTAGCGAAAATTTGCAAAATCTCCCTAATGACTCGTCGTGCTAGTTAAACAATTTTTTTGAAATCAAGATTTAATAAGGCGTTAAACGCAACTATGATTTTATTATAAATTACAGTATGCGTTATAACTTTCAAAAAGTTTTGTCAGTCAGAGTTCCGATACTCTTCTCATAAACAAGTGAGGTGGTTTTACAATAAAATTATTTTCACTTCGGATGTGCAAACAACCTTGAGTTATCAGCGATTTTTATTGCTCCTCAATAATACTATTCGATTAAGTCAAATAATTTAGTTCAACACTCAAATTGTTTTAATTTTCCTGAATTTATATAGTATTTAAACATTTGCTGATAATTGTTTTCATTTTTTTCTCCAGATGTTTGCAAGTCAAAAAAAGACTGTAATTACTTGGGACAATGCGTCAATATTGCAGGAGAAAATATTTGCGATTGTTACGATGGATTGAGCGGTAAAAACTGTGAGATAATTGATGAGTGTGTTCAAAACAAGGATATGTGCGGCTCAGGTGGGGACGCATATTGTGTGTTCCACGTGACGAAAAAGAAAGCCTACTGCAAATGTGAAAAAGGTCGAAGATTTGACGAACCAACAAAGAAATGCTTGCAGCAAAGTGAGTTTTATGAAATTTTCTTTTAAGCATATTATTTTTGACGAGCATCAAAGAAATTTTTGAAACGCGAACTTCGAAAAAAGAGGAATTAGATCCGGAAACACGTTTTGAAGCAAAGAAAATAGATCACAACACGTGCGTGAAAACAAAAATAAATCTCGAAACGCGATTTAAAACAAAGGAAATAGATTTCAAAAAAGCGTTTGGAAACAAAGGAGATAGATCACAACTGACTGAGACAGTTTTAACGGAGTGCCTATCCTAATAGGGGGATACCTGCTCCTTCATCTAAGTTATAAAATTTAAAAGGAGGATGGGAAGGGTGGTTAAACACCTCCTACATCAAAAAGCCTCCACACGGTCTTTCATAAGTAGTCCGCGCAGACTATTTAAAAAGTAAACCAGTTGAGCGCATGAACCCAAAATCTTTTATAAAAGTAATTGAGAGAAATTTATCATATATATTTGAGAATTGAATCTGTAGTGGTTGACAAGTGAATAAGGCAAGCCAATAATATGCATAAGTAAAACAAATTTTTTTAGTCATATATTTGCTACCACTTTCTCATTTCAACTAGATTTTGTATTAACTGACTCGTTCGGAAAGTGGATATCCTTCACAGTGGTCTGATCGGACTACCTATTAAAAAAAACCGTGTGGAGGCTTTCAGTTATAGGAGGCGTTGGGTTAACATGTGTTAAGTCTCAATTGGTGACCATATGACAAATAATGTAAAGTCTGGGGTAATTACATACACGTGACACGTAATCGAAATGGGATCACATGACAACTGGATGCTGGATATTGGGGTTATCTCGGTGTTTGGCGCGAAGCGCCACTGACCGATTCATCTACACTTGACTGGCATATGCTACAAAGTCATATGTTAAAGTTCATGAGTAATTTCAAAAAAGAGTTCTGGTTATCATTGGAGTAGAGCATGAATTGTGGCTAGATGATCATCATTCAGATGGGGAGACCCCATAAAGTAAAGTTTGAAATAGACTGGTCTCTTCCTGAATTTTCAGGAGATCCTACAGTTCTCTCACAAGTGAGTCTAAACGATGAGCTACAGTTGCAGGCGTATCCTTTTTTCGTGTTGTTGTCGTCTTTTTCGACTGGGACGGGCCTCGCACTCAGTGAGATTTGAGGTGTGGTTCACATGACAACTTGGGCTGAAAGTTTATTTATATTAAGACGAAGAGAGTAAAACCTGGTAACAAATAAATTTCATTTTTGCCTTTTTTTTTCATGAATAAAACATTATCCATGACTACCAAAATTTTTTAACGGATAGAATTTATATATTGAATTGCTTTTACCAAGAGAAAAAATTACCCCCCATGGTCTGATCAGGGGTAAGCTAATTCCTGTAACTTAAGTGTAATTACCAGGACGGCGGGGTCTCTACTTTAACAGAGTCACACTTACTTGTGTCTGTGGGTACAACCGGCTGAGCAACTGCGCATGCGCAGGGCGAAAATTTTTGACGCCTCAGCCAGTTGTAAATAGCGAAAGGTTGCCGAATGTTGCACCCCCATCATTTTACAACTGGCTGAGAGATTTTCGGCTTTGGATAGAATAGTTCATCAAATCATTGCTAGGTGGCGCTACATTTCAACGACAGATGGTGATTAGAGTAGCTATTTTCAAACTTTTTCTGTGCTAGTGCTCCCAGCTATAGAAAACTGAAGCTAATGAACCCTTATTTTCCAAAGTTGGCAACAGATAAATATTTACATAAATTTTTTTATTATTCTTCACTACTATCTTCTTACTTACAGAAAGAAAAAAAAAAGAAAAATTTGTAATAATAAAAGGAATTGAATAGCATATGAATTAATTATACATATATCAATTAATAATTTAATAATGATATTAAGTTTTTATTGAATTTTCAGAAACTACATGATTTGTTAAAACTGTCTTATAATATTCATGACAAGAAAAAAATAAGTGTGCTGAATGCTACAGTAATTAACTCGATTCTTATATAATAGTATCTTTGGCTATTCACATATCTTTAAAAGTTTGCAAACTCATAGTAATTTTCTATTTCAAAGAATTTTTCAAACATATGTATATATATGCATTCCAAATCGATGTGAATAGTTAGATGTATAGATATATATTAACAAAATATATGAGTTAAAATACTTACTATTTTTCTCATTAAGAAATTGTATACAAATACAAAAATCGAATAACTGGTAACCGAACTCATAAACTTAGTTGTATCTGTAATTACCATATATAAACCCATGTACACTTAAAAACTGAACAGTACGCTTTTTATTTGTAATTTCATGCCAAATGTGAAACACTTGGAAATAAAAATGCAAACCCTTGTAATTACAGTTGTACAGTACGTAAGAGAATCACAGACCTTCTGAATTTATAATTAAAAGAATAAGTAATAAAAGTATTCCATTCAAATTGTCATGTTTCTTTTAAATTTTTATATACAGGCATTCCATTTTCATCTATTTTATGTTTTGTATGTAAGTTTCACAATATTTACCAGCTACCTTTATTGCTCCACAAAAAGGCAATGTTTCTTCTTTGGCAATGTTCCAGTGCAAATTTTTAAAGCTAGTGAATCGGATAAGCTGACCCCTCCCTATTTGCTTTCTAAAATTTTCTGCTCATATGTGGTAATTTAAACTATCTTAACACATCAGGCACCAATGAATACCTCACTTACCTACTTTGGCTCATAGATTTTGTAAGATAATGTAACACTTATTTTGCACCATACAACAATGTTAAAACATGAATATTGAATGAACTATTTATAGTAGCTGCTATATGAACTTAGCGTATGTATTTAACAGGTAAATCATATTTTATATTGTGACATGGAATTCCACATACAATTTATTAATACAGTAAATATCTTTCTTCATATGATGTAAACAAAAACTATATACATATAAGGTAATATACTCACCATTATACTTACTAATATACCCATTATACTTAGTTCATTCCAAATTGAGAAAGATGTTAGTGGAAATGAAAAGATGCGGCTTAGAAGGGGCAATAGAAGGAAAGACTTGATATTAAAATAACAAGTTCCCTCACTAAAGCCCCACTGAGCCATCGTGCATCATAGATCATCTCTACACAGCTCACTTCACCACCGCTAAATATATTGCTTAGAAAATCATGTAGGCTCCAATTTTCAAAAGTAACTAACTGCAACTGGCACTGTTTATTAAGCTATCTTAATGAAGGAATTAAATTTAAAGGGGAAAAAAATAAATAAAAGACACCAAAAGGTACTATCACATATAATTTTTTCTTGAAGTGATTATAATATATTCAATAAATTTTACATTTGAGAGAGTGGCAACTTAGTCGATGTTCCATGAAAAATAAATATATGGTCTTCAAATTCTTGCAAATGAAAGTAGTTGATAGAATCTGCAGTTCTAATAATTTTTACTCATTCAAGTCATTTTATGAAGTTAAATATCTGAATATTTCTTTTGAACAAACAGTAAAAGAATCTGATTGTCTCATTTTGAATGTTGCATGGTAGTACAGTATTTACATGCATTTTTGATATTTTATCAAGTAATAATTGAAAATAAAAATAATTATAAATTAATTTATAACTTCATGAATATTCACTAGGTGTATGTACTCAGTTGAAAATATGTAACCAAATACATAAATTAGTAAAAACTACACCATTTATTAAACAAGACTTCTATTAGATAATATTTAAGAGGATTATTATGATGTTCTCTTTCAGTAACTTTCTTAACTAAGATTAACACAATGCAATATATAGGTCTACAGTTACCACATTACTAAGTAGGCTCAATTATGGTAGTAAATTATTTTCTTCAGAAAAACAATAAGGATTATATACTTACAACATTTGACAATTTCAATAAATTTATTTTTATAAATAACATAATTCTTTATAACATAATAGGAATAAATAATCTTGAAGAAAAGTAATTATCAATGTCATTTAATGTACCAACATTTAATGAACTTAGCTATAGGTAAGAGATGTAACAAATAATTGACTTAGAATTACCTAATATTTCATTTTCTATATACAAAAGAATTAAACAGCCTAGAAAAATTATTCTTGATTATATTACAGATTTCTATATATTCAATAGAATAAGCAATCTTGATCAAAAGTAAATCTATAAAGATATGTTATATAAAATAAACTATACACAGAGAGGACTTCTATAAAGGAAAGTTTTGAATATTTAAAATAAGACTTTTTAGTGGAGACATTTCTTATTATAACCAAAATAAAATCAAAAGCGTTAAACACGCTACTAAGCCTAACTAAATCACGTGAAAATCTTTAACTGCATTAAAACAGATAATTAACATGAAACTGTTTTAACCATTTAACAAAACATTGATGCAATAATAAAACAGAAAAAAATTATTCAAAGCAATTAACTTACCTTATTTAATGAATCGTAAATTAAGAGCCTGCACGATAACTGTCAACCTAGCAACACACCATTTCTTCAACAGGGTTACTTGACTTTTTCGAAAATTCTTTGGTGAGAATTAAATTCGAGCCAAGCAATTGTAGCGCATGCGCATTAGCTCAGCCGGTTGTACCCACAGACATAAGTCACTTACTTACAAACATTCGTTTAACTCGTCCCCCTTTTCTATGTTCCCGAACTGTAAATACTGTAAGTATTCATTAGGGTTTATTTTCCCATTGTACTTTAATTTTGACCTTTTTTCATGTACTTTTTTATTACTCGTAATTTTGTCATTACCTATTTTTTTCTCTATGAACTCCAAACTTTAATTTTGTCATGTATGTTTCTTAGTCTAATTTCAGGATGAATGGGAAAAGGGCCATAAGGCCTCAGACGTCCAGTTCCACTACAACAAACTAACGAGAAAAAATTAAAAACAAGCTATTGTTTATTATTAAGAATAGATTTACTTCTCCCGAAAATTATCTATTATTGAAATAGTTCTACTATCAATGTTTTCTTTTTTCCGTCTCGCTTTCAGACCACATCACAACACACAAAGGAAAATTGAAAAGGAGTGCGGAAAAAAACACACCCAGTCCACCAGTTTTAACCAATTCATGTCAGTAATTTTTATACTTCAAAAACAACGATAATTTTCTTACTTAAGCAGCAATTCACATTTCTTTTTTATAAAAAAAAAATAAATCTTTGCATATAAAATAAATTTTAAAGCTTAAAATTTCTAAAATATCACAGTAGTTTAAGAGTCTTTGCATTTTCATTGTGAAACTAAAAAGAAATGACTTGATTGTTTTACCAGTTTCTATGACTTTGGACTAATTAATTAACTGGCAAGTTTATTCGCCAAGCCGCTGTAATCGGTTAATGGTAAACAATAAACCCAATTTTTTATACTCTACGTTTATCTTAGAAAAAAATACCATTATCCTACATCGTTTTTTTTTCCTTCTTTTTTTGTGTGGTATTAAATGTACGCAGAAATGTTTAAAACATGTAGAATTCTTATAATACTTTTATCTGATTTTAACTATTTGTGTACATATCTGTTCAAATTATTTAATTGTAGGGGAGAGTGGGGTCAATTGTAACAGGGTACGATTGTAACAGAGCAAAAATTTCAAGTGTCGGGTTGAAGATTTGGTTCGTAGGTGGCGCACAAGGTGTATTTAATAAATCTACATGTATACCCCTGCTGGCAACCATTTTTATGTACTTTTGAAAGAGTTACATCACAAAAGATATTTTCAGGCTACGTAGGTACTTTGTTTGGTATTAGAATATTATATTGTAACAAAGTAATTTTGTTTAAACAAATAAAAAATTATTAACCGAATATGTAAGTGGACACCTTAATTAACATTTCGAAAAAAAGATTAGTTTTGATAATTAACTAGCATTGTTTTTAACAAATGAAGCTGAAATGTCGTCTTGGGGACGATTGTAACAATAAGTAAAGGGACGAATGTAACAGCTTAAAAAAATAATCTTATGTTTACAAACCATTACATAACTCTTTAAGAACCACCAGTAGTTTCCTATATCATTTATATTATGTTGCATGTGCATTATTTTATTTGTCACCTTTCAAAGCATAAATTAAAATTTTTAACCCCTTAAAGTTAAAAGTTTAACCCTTTAGGTCTCTGTCCATTATTATTTTTACTCCTAAAATATCACTACTATTTTTATCAATAAAAAAGTATATCACAACTATGATAATATGCATAATTAACTATGTTTTAGTTGAATTTATGAACTGTTACAATTGACCCCGTAAAAGGGGACAATTGTAACAAGTGCACGACTGTCAAAAATTGTTAATAACTAATATAATAACATTTAAAATAAGGTATTTATTTTTTTTTCTAGTTGAGGATAGTCTACATTACTCGTCTGTCAATTAATACTAATAATATATTGTATTTTTTGTTAGTAAAAAATAGTTAAGTACAAAATTTTACAATTGACCCCACTCTCCCCTAGTGATGGACAATTAAATCTTATAATTATAAGTTGTCAAAATATTTATTTATTGATCTTTCTGGAATTAGAAAACTGGAATCTGGCACTAGAAAAAATATTTTCTGAGAGTAAGGAATACGTTTGTTCATATAAAATGCGCGCAATAAGAATTCCCCCAGTTGTCTTTCTTGAAACACATGACACTGCAACTTCTTGCAGCCAGGCAAACCGAGTGAAGTCTTCGTATTTTCCCTCTCCGTGTAACGCGAATGAGGGTTACATGGAGATCAAAAAGACATCTGCTAAAGCCATCATATCCCAATACTTGATACAGGAGTTCCCTATGGCTGTGTTTAAAATTAGAAGGATAAAATAACTAATTTTTAGATATATATTTACTACCACTTTCTTATTCTGTAGCTGGAGTTGAAACTGTGATGAGTTTTGAAGTTGATGTGATTTGTTGATTTGTATATGTGTTCAATCAGGTTGATGAAATTATTTATTTGTTTTAGTGGTTATGATACGAGGCGTCAAAAGTGAAATGTGCTGCTATTGGCCTGTACTTTTGGTTTTTTCTGTAGTTTTCAAAGTTGAATATATATATATATATATATATATATATATATATATATATATATATATATATATATATATATATATATATATATATATATATATATATATAATATATATATATATATATATAATATATATATATATATATATATATAATATATATATATATATATATAATATATATATATATATATATATATATATATATATATATATATATATATATATATCATTTGCTTTGCATAAAGAAGAAAACCTCGAAAACTTGGCCTGACGCCAAGGAGACTCTAAATCATAATCCGTTTACCTCTGAGGATATTTTACGTCAGCACCGTGGTCTGTGAGAGTCTAGTGCAGATGTCGAATCAACTAGCCATCGCTACTATTCAAATCCAGGGTCACATCATAGGGAATCAACCACTCTATCCCTTGTGCTACCACAGCCCAAGCGTAGTAGTGTGCAGACCCCTAAAAAGTTGTTATTTTCAATCGTTTTTATTAAATTTTGGAATTTTATTAGTCACCACTTTTTAATTTTTGGTCGTCTGTGACAATCCTTGATATATTAATATTAAATATTTTTGGCGAACAACTGGGAGCCAAAACCTCATTGGGAGGCGAGTGTTCTATCCTCTGAGCCATCACAATCCAAGCATAGTAGTTTGCAACTACAATGCAGCCCAAGTATAGTAGATTGCCAATTAATATATACTTTAGAAGATAGTAGATTGCCAACTATTGCTACTCAAACTTTTAGTAGCAGTTTTTTTTGCATATTTTTAGCAATTTGCCGACTACTACTACTAAAGAGTTTCTATTTTCAATATCTTTTTAAAAATTTTTGAATTTTGTTTGTCACCACCTTTTGTATTCTTAGTCGCACGTGGGCATCTCAGGATATATTAATATTAAATATTTTTGGCATACAAAGTGGTCTTTGAGTATAAATTATTTCTAATTATGTGCGTTTCATTTTTTACTTCCATTTCAGAGAAATGCACAAATTATAAGGAATGCCATAATGGTGGTGATTGCAAAGGAAAAGAAGGGGGTGACAAATATTGTTCTTGTGAGTATGGAACGAGCGGGGACTTCTGCGAAATCATCCAAGAGTGTGTCGACAATCCTAATCTGTGCGGTGATGCGGAATGCAGGTACAATACTCTACTTCGACGTGCATTCTGTTACTGCAACGATATCAACCAAAGATTTGATTGGTCATCGAAAAGCTGCGTTAATCGAAGTAAGTCAAGCAGAAGGTTATTGTACTTTGTTTATTCAAAAGATGGGATCGCAAGGGTTTCGACTTGTCGGTAAAAATACTAATACTGGGTTTTATATATATATATATATATATATATATATATATATATATATATATATATATATACCGAAGAGCCATTACATTATGACCACCCTGCTAATAACATGTAGGACATAACATGTATGTATATGTATAATAACATGTATGTAATGTATGTATAATAACATGTAGCCCTTAAAATTGCTAGCACCCGCCGTGGCATTGATTCCACAGGGTGCTGATAGGTAGTCTGAGGTATCTGGTACCAAGGGCTCACCAACTGGTCCTGCAATTCCCTCACATTGCGAGGGGATAGCGTGACAGCACGATTTTGGTTTTCCAAGTAGGACAACAAATGCTTTTGGATTAGGGTTAGGTGAATTTGGGGGCCAAGATATGACTTGGAAGTCACTGGAATAATTCTCGAACCAAACCATGACGATTCGACCCTTATGAAATGGTGCATTGTAAATCATTGTTATTGAACATTGTAAATCTCAAATTTTGAAGAGACAATCATAATTAATGTAATTATTGTAAAGACAGAAATTTAATTGAGCGAGAAATTTATCAATACAAAATTTAGTTGAACGTAATTAGAAATTGGTAACTATAAAAGCTCGAGAGGCAAATATATATATATATATATATATAACGAAAATATTTTGGTATAAATACCTTTTATGATGGATAAATACTCTTTCTATTCTTGTTTTATCTAATATCTTTATTTCCGTATCTGAATTATCTAAACCATTAATGTCTAATTCTTAGCCATTTTTCTTCGATGAGCTTTTTATTTTCTAGACATACCTCAAAATGCCTGTAGATAAATGCAAATAAGTCAGCAACTTGATATCGTTTGGTTTCCTTAATCATTTTTTACTTTACGTTAGTGTTTTTCACTAAGACATTGATAGTCTACAGCTGTTTTTTATTCATTTGCTTTGGGTTATATAAGTTTAAAATAATTCCGTTTAGTATTTTGAGAGTCATCTGATGAGTTACGATTGTAATATACACAGTTATTCCGATGTCCGGGACTCGCAATGATTACGCTTAGCGTTTAAATAAGTATGAAAAATTCAATTCGAAAATGCTCGTTAATTTTTTAAATTTGAGTTAGCCATCGGAAAGTTGAATTTTTTGCTGTCCTCATTTGATTTACACATTTCATGCGACCTGACCATTTTCTTAAACACACTTTATGATGTGTGTGCATTTTCTGAAACACCCATTTCTATCTGTGTCCGTTTTCTACGCTTTTTGAGCTGTGTCCATTATCTTAAACAAGCATTTTAGTTTATGTTCACTTTCTAAAAGACGCTTTTTGATCTGTGTTCCTTTTTTTAAACACCTTTTTTTAATCTGTGTTCCTTTGCTTAAACGTGCTTTGTGAGCTGTAACCCTTTTAACAAATTTGCTTTTTAAGCTTTGTTCATTTTCTTAAACACGCGTTTTGATCTGTGTCCATTTTCATAAACACGCTTTTTGAATTGTTGCCATTTTCTTAAACATGCATTTTGATCAGTTTTCATTTCTATAAACATGCTTTTTAAGTTTACCAGAAGCCTTAGCTCACTGATTATCTTTATGTGAAATTTCCTCTGCAAGACTTGGTAACGTTAAAGTAGTGTGCGAAAAAAGAAAATCCAGTAACTTGAATTTATCATGAATCGGGCTCCAATATATGCCAAGTTACGCAGTCAAGGCAGAGAGTTTCTGTGCCCGAACCAGTTGAAATTTAATATAACAGACAGAAATTCTCAAAAAGTTAAAGCCAAAATTTGCGAAAAGAAACATTAAATAAAATATACCATCTTAAACTACATCATTATCATTTATTTAAGCATATAACGCTTTTAATAATGTTTTACAATATTTTTTATTCTTAACTGAACCAAACGGGTTTCAGTATATAGTAGATCACCGATTATCCGGGGCAAAGCTTATCCGGATAACTAAAAATCCGGATAATTGAACGACTTTAAAAAATTGCTCAATGAAAATGATTTTAATTAACTTCCCTTCGCACTTTTTTTCGCGCTTATAATTTCATACTCTATCGTATTACAAATAGCGTGTTTAAAGTTATTGAGTTTTTTAATTTTTTGTAAATACCTTTGTCCCACATTGAAACTTGGCGGAAAGAATGTGAGGATCTTTTCAAGGTCACCGAGGGGCAAAAGATGTAATTTTTCGACCTTTTTCTGGTTTTCTGAAAAAAAAAAGCATTTTAGTGATATATATATATATATATATATATATATATCAAAATCCAACGGGAAGTAAATGTATATTATATATAGTAAATGTATATATGGTATATTAGACACATAAATTACGCGAGTAGTATCCAAACTGAAAATAAAATCGCTGTCCGGCGCGAGTTACATAATCACTCTCCTTCAGATATTATTCAAGGTTGCGTAATTCCTCAAAACATTTGCTTTCCAATTAGAGTAAAAAGAAGTTCCACTCTAAAAGCCGATCGCTCATTTCAGGCAATTTATGGTTCTTTTTTCCAAAACAAATCTGAAGCAGAACATTTTTCTACTCCGTTAAGACATTTAGCATATGTGATAAATATTAATGAAATCGATTTGTGTCATGTGAAACAGTAATTAAAACCTCAACTGATAGAATTAATAAATAATTATTCCCCTTCCCAATTAAAAGCCACAGATGTTGAATTAAACGTGATACTAACAGATGATTCACCCATAAGTTTGAAATCGCGTAGGTTAGTAAAAATAGAACAGGACTTTGTCGATTTACAAATACAACAATGGCTTAAGAACGGTATAATTAAAGAGTCGTGCTCAGAATTTTATTCTCCGATTGTAGTTTGTCGAAAAAATTCAGGTGATTTTCGATTATGCATCGATTTTCGCAAACTTAATAAAAAATTAGTTAAAGATAAACATCCGATACCCCTTACAGAGACAGTGACGGACTCAATTTCAAACGCTTCGTGTTATAGTAAGCTTGATATCCGAGATGCGTTCTTTAGTGTTCCCGTAAAACCAGAATGTACGAAATATTTAGCATTCTCAACAGATAATTCGCAATATGAATTTCTTAAAGCCCTTTTCGGATTGAGTACATCACCAAATGTCTTTCAAAGACATATAAACAGAGTGTTTAAGGATTTGATCAAAGATAGTATATTGAAATTATACTTCGATGATATAATCGTAACGTCGTAAACTCAAGAGGAAAACCTCGAAAAACTTAAATGTGTCTTTAAAGTAGCGGCAAAATACGGAGTTGAATTTAATTTTAAGAAATGTGATTTTTTAATGAACGAAATTGAGTTTTTAGGTTATTTTTTTAAAAACGGTACAATGCAACCGTCTGCTTCTAAAACTGCTGCTGTTCAAAATTTCCCTACCCCTAAATCGGTTAAACAAGTGCAAAGTTTTTTAGGACTTACTTCTTATTTCCGCAAATTTATTTACAACTATTCTTAAATTGTAAAACCCTTGAGTGATTTGTTAAGAAAGGAAGCGAAATTCTATTTCCGTCAAGAACAAATGGAAGCATTCCAGAAAATAAAAGATATTTTGAGTTAAAAACCAGTTTTACACATTTTTCGTCAGGGATCAAAATTGGAATTACATACTGATACTAGCAGTAAAGGATTTGGAGCAATTTTAATGCAGCAGGGCGATGATGAAAAATTCCCCCCCATATATTATTTTAGTCGTAAAACTTCACCTCAACAAGAAAAACTTTTAAGCTATGAATTAGAGATTTTAGCCATAATAAAAGCATTAAAAAAATTTAGGTCGTACTTGTTAGGTACAAAATTTAAAATTTACACAGACTGCGCAGCGTTTACCCAAACAATGAATAAAAAAGAAATAACACCCAAAATAGCGCGATGGACTTTACAACTAGAAGAATTTGACTATGAAATTTTGCATAAAGGTTCAAATCATGTCCCATGTCGATGCCCTTTCCAGAAACACAGTGCTAGTGGTTACTCGAGCACTTAGTAAAGTTACAGCAAAAACCGCTGCCGCTCGGGAAAAAGACGAATTTATTAAATCATTAAAAGAACACGTAGAAACAAATGACGATAGCGAATACTTAATAAAAAACGGAATTTTATATCGAATAGAAAAAGGTCGAGAATTATTAATTGTTCCCCAAACACTCGAAAATGAAATTATTCGTGAAGTACATAACAAAGGTCATTACGGTATTAATAAAACCGAAGAAATAGTTGAGCAGGAGTTCTATATTCAAAAACTTTGCGATAAAACCGAGAAAATTATTGCTAATTGCGTTAAGTGTATTTTATGTAATAGAAAGTTAGGAAAAGCCGAAGGATTTCGTAACCCCATCCCAAAAGATAATATTCCCCATGATACTTACCATGTAGATTATATAGGTCCCTTGTCATCCACTAATAAAAGTTATCAGCACATATTAACTGTAGTAGACGGATTTACTAAGTTCGTGTGGCTTTACCTCACGAAATCAACAACAGCACAAGAAGCAATCACAAAATTGACAACTCAACAAATTATTTTTGGTAACCCTAGAAGAATCATAACTGACAGCTTTTACTTCAAAAGACTTTGAAACGTATTGTGCTAATGAGAACATCGAACATTATAAAATCACAAGTAGAGGAAATGGACAGGTAGAAATAATGCACAAAATACTGATTATCAAAGTGATGACCCTGAAACGTGGTATAAATTTGTCCCATCAGTGCAAAAACAGTACCGTGTCAAGAAGCACAAACTTTACTCCATTTAAGTTATTGACTGGTGTAAAACTAAAAAACAATCTTCAACAACGAATATGAGAATTTTATAATGAGTGAAAGAAACGAGAAAAAGCGCGAGAGAATATACTGAAAGTGCAACAGGAGAAGAAATCCTGAACAACGAATATGAGAATTTTATAATGAGTGAAAGAAACGAGAAAAAGCGCGAGAGAATATACTGAAAGTGCAACAGGAGAAGAAATCCTGAACAACGAATATGAGAATTTTATAATGAGTGAAAGAAACGAGAAAAAGCGCGAGAGAATATACTGAAAGTGCAACAGAAAGAACTTTAACAAGCGTAGAAAAAAACCAAACTTCTACAAACAAGGAGACTTAGTTGCTATAAAACGGACTCAATTCGGAACTGGGCTTAAACTAAGAAAAAAATATCTTGGACCCTACCAGGTGACGGCTGTGAAACCTAAAGGCCGTTTTTGTTAGACAAATAGAAGCTAAAAGGTATGAGGTTCAATTTTCGGTCGTCGATCTCATGCATTCAACTTGCGTCGGTGACGTCATGGTCTGCGGGGATCGGCCAGTTTATTTTCATTTGCTGTTGGTCGTTCTTGCGTGGAACATGACGTCACCCGTTATCTGTATTTGAGCTTCTGTTGAAGCAGATCATTTGGTTATTCTTTCTTTTCGTCACTCTGTTGGTGACATTTTTTATTACTAATGTTTTTAAATAAACTTGTGTCTTCAGAAATTTCGTTTCTCTTTTTTTATAAGTTGTTGACTAACATATTTGATATTCTGCGACAATCTCGGATTTCAGTTATGACGTCCGAAAAACCCCTGGCCATGAGGAGCCAAGCGTCACATCCACCGCAGTAGATTTCATGAAGCCTTGGACTTCATAATCAGCATCATCAAAATCTATATATATATGCTTATGTAAAATTAGATACTGCTTTCTTTTTTTTATAATTTCAGATAAATTGTTAATGCTTGTGAGGACACACAAGAAGTCAAGAATGCCCAAGTGTGGAGAATGAGAAAAATAATCTCATCCCTTCTTCGGCCGCCATCATTTCAGCGCCACCCCCGATTCACCACCATTCCTTTTTAATCGAAAGAAACAGTTATCGTTTGTTGCTGGAAGAGTAAACTTCATAGCCCAAACGGGGCTGATGTTCATATTAACGGGGCAGACGGCCCATATTCATGTTTATGATAACAGGGCAGACGGCCCATATTTTTCATCTTTCATAACATTTTCCTAAACATTTCATATTTAATCATATATAAAAATTCATTTTATTATTAAACAATTCAATCATAGAAAAACTGTTCATATATATATATATACATATATATATATATATATATATATATATATATATATATATATATATATATATATATATATATATATATATATATATATATATATATATATATATATATATATATATATATATATATATATATATATATATATAGTTTTGTTTTTTGGATTTGACGGAGGAGAAGAAAAAGGTGTAAAAACACAAATCAATCCTTGAACAATCCGAATAATTGGACAATCTGGTGAATCGGCGTTCGGATAATCGATGCTCTACTGTATATATTTTGTCTCAAAGTAGCAAGAAGTATATCTATCCCAAACTTGAAGTCTTTTTTCTAAGTTCGTGTTAGATCCATGGTGAACGCTGTGAGGGAAAATTATCCATCACACAAATGTTCCTTCATAACAAATATTATTTCATTTTTATTTGAAAGTCAAAATATATATGTTTTATCTAGTCAGATGGACTAACCACTACAATTTGGAGCATTTACATAAAATCTCCAACCTTTAAATATCAAAATTTTAACTACAGTGAGTTTTTCAAGGGGAATCACTTGATATCGTTGTGTAAAGTTTATACAAGAATCATTATTTCAAAAGTATTTTAAAAACCTTTTTACACTATGGCAGGGATGGCGAACCAATGGCACGCGTGCCATTTATGGCACATGACAAAATATTCTGGGCACGCCACCGATCACAAAGTTCACTATAAAGCATATTAACAATTAATTTAAAATTCACAAAAAACAAACAAAAAAATAAGTATTGGCAAAACAATTTACAATTAACCTAATATAAGTTATTTGTCATCTAATCTGCAACAACAGAAGTCACACTGATGTTACTTTAAGTTGAATTACGCGTATAACTAAGACATTGCAAAATGTATTTTTTTTTATAGTAAATAAAGAGTTTTGAGTTGATAGTATGTAGTATTATTTATTTCCAAATAATGACGAAGTCAAAATTATTTGACGACACGTCTATGACCTCATTTAACAATTTTTTGAAAAAATGGCACGTTGGTGCATAAAGGTTCGCCACCCCTGCACTATGGTCTTCAATTGATTTTTAAAATCCTTGCTAGAAAGAAAATACCCTTTCGTTCACATTATCATCATTCATCAACATTATCATTCATCCTCATCTAATTTTTTATCATTATTATTTATAATTATCTAATAATTTTTGTTCTTGACTTCCAGCTGAATGCAATAATAACGCAGATTGTAGCACCATTAATGGAGCATGCTCTGATCGCTGCCAATCATGGGAACAATGTAATTACACAGACACTGAAGACAAACGGTCTTGTCACTGCGTGGAAGGAACCAGTGGTCAAAATTGTGAAGTTATCGACGACTGTTTCAACAAAATTGTTGATTGTGGAACAGGAGATAATGTAACCTGCAAATATCTCTATTACATTGGTGTTGGAGGACATGCGTATTGTGAATGTACAAAAAGTGGCCAAAAGTTCGATGAAGTCAGTAAAAGTTGCAAAGGTAAAACAACCTGATTTAATAAAAATATTGACATATGTGTAGTACCTAAGCATTTACATAAGTTACGACACCTTGCGCATATTGTTTTGTGATGACTAATCTTTTGCATTTGTACACACCCACGCACGCAAACACACGCGCGCACTCCTGCACAAATTCTTTATTTTATTACATGTATCGATAGATAACGATTAGATGTTATTAAAATTTTCTATGCACGAAATATTCTGAAAGCAAAGTCTATAATTAATTATTGAACTTTATAATTGCACAATTTTTCTTATTATTAAAGTTTTGTGAAGGGTAACAATATATTCAGCCAAAAGTTCTGGACTTATTACTAATTTTATTACACGTTTTTCATGCTAAACCTTGAATATATTTTTACCATTCCTTGGATCTGTAATCCATTCGAGTTATTACAATTTATATTTCCAAGTTACTTGAGAAAAAAAATTAACCTTGCCCTTTTGAAAATTGATACTGTGAAATAAACTTTTATAGATACAATATATATATATATATATATATATATATATATATATATATATATATATATATATATATATAATATTCCTTTAAGGGCTAGATAATTGAAGAGACTTAGGTAGACAAGTACAGACAAGTAGGCATTTTATTAATTGATCATAAGTTATTTAAAACAATGTTGCTTGGATATTTACACTGATTACATTGGTGGGATTTCCATAGCAGAGATGTTGGGGTTTGGCACAGATTTATCTAGCCATGAAAATATGAAAAGCCAGGAATTTTTGCTGCTCCTAATATTTAATGGGGGGGGTTCTAAAAAGGGATTTGTTGATCAAGAGTATCCTTATCTTAATGACTTTGATAAAATTTAGAGATTTTGATTCGCTAAAAGCATGGCGCCATTCTGTAGCTGTGAAAATTTTTGGACTATCTTAATGTGTACTTCATCTATGAATTATTGCCTATTAACTCAGTACAATGGGCAATGCGAGGATCATTACCTGGAACAAACTAATCAGGGAGTATTAAATCTTTGCAGCAAACGTATCAATATCATGTGTCCAATCATCATTTGTGCTTCACACGCATGGGCGACTGCAACTGCATCTCAAAAGCACAAAATCGAAATCTTCCTAAGGAAATACTACGATATATGCTAAACGCACCGAGATATATGACCAAAGAAAATATATAAAAAAACATGAAAATAGAAAAAATCTGACATTACATTAAAAAACTGAATACAGCAAAGCCATTCGCTTCTACAGGGACAACTTTGCCTTATTTAAGCAAGAATTTATTGACGTAACAGCTAAGACGCTATTGACGTAACAATGGTTGACCACTTTAATCAGTCTGTGTAGGGACAGAAGATGTACGGTATCGGTCCTCGTTAAACTATTCTACCGTGAAGTGCTCGACTTTGCGCGTAATTCGTCGGGATACCAAAACAGGGGATCCTTCTGCAGAGGCATGTCTACGGATCATCCTCAGGGAAGACCGTCGCCAATAGCCCATTGTGAAGCTCTAGTATGACGTAAATAAAGTACTTACCTACCTATCCTTAAGCACATTAACATGACACGATGTGTTAACACCCTCCAACTACATATATTAGATTTTATTTTATTTTATAACCGTCGTTGAACAGCCGACCAAATTTTATAGGTTTACAACTAGTAATGTTCAACTCCGTAACCTTGTAATTTTTAACCCAATCCAGAAGACAAGGGATCTCCTGGATCGAGTATTGGAAGAAATTTTGCCTTCGTGGAGAACTTTTTTGGTGGAGCTAACCCGCATTTGTGTTACATGGAGAGGAAGACCCCGAGAACCTCCCAGGGTTAGCCTGAGGGCAAGGGGACTCTAACCCATGATCCGTCTACCACTTAAGATATTTCATGTCAGCACTGTAGTCGGTGCAAGCCGGATGCGGAATTTGACATATATTAGATTTGATTTTATATTTTATAACCGTCGTTGAACAGCCGACCCAATTTCATGGGTTTACGACTTCTAATGTTCAACTCCGTAGCCTTGTAATTTTGAACCAATCCAGAAGACAAGGAAACTCCTGGATCAGTACCCCCAGAGGTATTGATTTGTTATGGGAACATGGAGGACTTTGAGACTCGTCAGATTTAACGTGCATCAGTCACCATTTACTACACGGGGAGTCTTCGGCCGGCGAGGATCGAATCCACGACCTCTTGGACATGGTCTCAGAGCCTTACCGACCAGGCTATCCCGGCCTTCGACATATATTAGATGTGACAACTGAGCATCCACTGATAGATCGATTACCACTCGGAGGTAGGTGCAGAGATGATTAGAAATAGAGGGAACAGTATAACCGCCAATTTTTACACGTTTTGCGTCAGATTTTATTTTTATATATTTAAAGTGGCAGTAAATTTTAACTGTCGTTGTTATTGTCGTCTGCCATTAAAGCATATGGGGTGAGATTGTTCTTGTTTTCCAGTGGTGCCATCTATAGCCAAGAATTCGACTTCTGACACACCCATACGCAACACCTGTTTATAGGCCGAACCAATTATTTCATCCACAGATCGTAATTTTCACCTAGACAAGAGAACGATCCATCTACCATTTAGTACCCCCTGAGGTATAATTTGTTATGAGAACATGGAGGACTTTATGTCCCGATTGATTCAACCTGCACCAGTCACCATTTACTACACGGGAAGTTTTTCGTTGCGAACTTTCGTTCTCACGAACGTGAGTCCAGTGCCCTGCCGACCTAGCTATTCCGGCCCTATCTCCTTCTAATATATCCTAAACGTTTAAACTACAAAAAACTGAAGAATGAAAACTTTCTTATATTTGCATCTTACTCACCATACAATAGTTAAATAAGCAAGTAATGTATATAGTTCCTCCCCCAAACCCTCCCCACTGCCCATTTATTTCCTGGAATTTCAAGTTTAATTTAAATGATGTTAAACCACAGTCACATTTAAATGGATTAACAAACATAAAAGTTATACTATATTATTTTTGAAGCATGCTTATAGTAATTGCAAATCTACGGTTAGAAAAATATGCATAAATTGAATTTTTTCTGCTTCAATGAAACAGAAACCAATTAAGCCTTTACAAGAGAGAAACAAACATATTTAACCTTTGCACGAAATCAAAATAAGTTGTGTATATGAATCGTATTGCGTAAAAGTTGCAAGCAATAAAATGCACTATATTTCGAATCGAATTTGTTAGACGTATTATATTAATTGACACACTAATTTATAAAAGAGATAAAATATATCTACCAGTAATATAAAAGTTTTAAAAGTATATAACGAAAATTTTACTCTAAGCGTTAACCACTAATAAGCTTCATAATTTTCATTCTTTCATTAAGCTTTAAAAGTATATAACGAAAATTTTACTCTAAGCGTTAACCACTAATAAGCTTCATAATTTTCATTATATACTTTTAAAACTTTTATTTTACTGGTAGATATATTTTATCTCTTTTATAAATTAGTGTGACAATCAAAATTTAAAGAAATGCAGGCAGGCGGGCGGTTGTATCCCGCCCCTGCAAGGAAAAGGAAGCTTTTGCTTAACGGCAGTGTACTTCTTCTTATTCGACTAATTAAAAACTAGGTGTAACTTAAAATTTTCTTAGATTTAACCTTTTCGAGACGGGAGAGTCATATTTGCATTCTAAGGGAGTCGATAATCAGGGTAAAAAAGATAAAACTGGTAGCCCAACTATTTTTTATAGCAGTTTATTTGTGGGAGGGATAATACTAGCTTGATTTATTTAATTCACCAACACTTAGTTCGAATTAAAAATTGCATTGTTACACTTTTAACACACATGGATTGGATGTGTTAGATTTAAAGTGAAAGAAAAAATAAGTCTGTCAAATTAGCTGCCACTTTTTATTTTTCACTATTCTGATTCCGTACGAATACATTAACGACTCGCCCGTCCTGAAAAGGTTAATGCAACCGTAAGAAATTTACCGTATACAAGATAGAAATCGACATATTATTTGAATTTAATACCCATTCAAAATTAATTGGGTTCATGAATTTATATATTATACGAATCAAATTAAGTATTATTTTACTATAAAAGATTAAAATTTCATAATATTTCTTTCCAACCTCACTTCTTTGTTTTCATGATGCTCTCTCTCTCTCTCACACACACAAAGAAATATATATATATATATATATATATATATATATATATATATATATATATATATATATATATATATATATATATATATATATATATGATCTCTCACTTATGCACTGGTGTAAGGGACCAAGAGAAAAAAGCGCATAAGTGAAAAACTTCAAAATTCAAAAACGCAACGTAAATTGCAGTGATAATATGAATAAATATGTTTCTAAAGATAAAATGTTAATATTTATATTGTTTTGGTATTTACTATAATTATACAAAGAAAAAATTTAACATACCTTAAGACAATTAATTTTTTTACAAAATAATCTTAATACATGTTTGTATTTGTTTTTACCGACGTATTTCAAAAACAGTTTTTTCCAGTTCATATATATGGGATAAGGGAGAGTTTCAGAAGCAAAATTAAATTTTAAATAGTCACGAATAGTGTCTAAAGCTTCTAATGCTGCTGCGTGATTTTGAGGAACTTTATCATCCTCGTCAGTATCATCCACCACGTTCTCATCGTCCACAAGTTTTAGTTAGATATAAATGAACAGTTTTTCACAAAAAATTTGGGTTCTATAGGAGGGGGTGAAACATCACATGAAAAAGTACTTGACGTCATAATAAGCTGAACATTAAGTTGTTCAATTACTACTGTCACTGAACATACCACCTCCTTTTATTTACTCATGATGTCCATCTGACAGCAAGTAAGGGATCGCGGTTTCTTACTTCTTTCGTATTCCAGGTGTCTTTTTTTTCTTCTAGAAAACAGCAAGGGAGTAAAACTAACCTCTGGACAAAAGGAACAGTCATTTTCTTAAAGATGAATGGGCTTTCATTGTTGTTGGTGCAACAGATAAGACGCACTATTCAAAATTCTATAAAGAATGTCTTTCCAGAAACAGCAAAAATGAAAATGTCACAGGGTGAAGAAAATTCAATGGGATCTAACAACATTTTATCTGTAGCAAGGATTGCTTATTTGCTTAATTTTTAATTTAAAAAAAAAATTTTTAGAAAAAGAAACAAATATTTAAAGGATAAAAAAATTTAAATGTTAGCCTAAAATTTGGGCGCATAATTGAAAATTTTATTTTTAGCGCGACGCATAAACGAAGGATGTTTATCATTATTTTCCTACCTAATGTACTGGGACCTATAAAAAAAATCGTCGTATAAATAAAAAAGGTGCATAAAAGAGGTGGTGCATAAGTGAGAGGTCACTGTATATATATATATATATATATATATATATAAAAGTTTAAATATTGAGAAATTATATAAAAATTCTTAATCGGTCATTTGACCAATTATGGTATTTTTAGTGTTAAAGAAGTGAACAGTATAAAAATATGTTGACATATCTTTTTAGACTGTGATTGTGGAACTAAATCTAAAGAGTGTCGTTTTAAGAAAGGCTTCAGAAGGTGCGAGTGTGAATCTGACGCCATCAACTTTGGTGACAGTTGTGAAGGTAATGTGAAACCCAACAATTAAATAACAAAGCTGATACTTAAAATAAAAGTAAGGAGCAATTACTCCTAACCAGGATTTCCTTTTAAAAAAAAAAAAATTCACATGAGTGTATACGTAGTGTCCCAACATCTTTACTACAAGGTGCCTAGCAGCAAAATAACCATTGGTCCAATATTCACGAATCTTGGCTCAAAGGGCAGTTATTTTTCCAATATTAGCCCTATATAGAATTGTCCTATTAACCCGATATCTTACAGTAACTTTACAACTCATATCGGCCCTATATAGAGCTGTCAGATTTCCCAGATATTATTCGGCCAACATAAGCCCTATATTGGTTGTATATAGGCCGATATTGGCCCTACATAGGACTAATATTAAAAAATCTCATCGGGACATATAGGACCCATAGTGAGTCGATTTTGAGCCCAACTGGGACCAAGATAAACTTGTTGCTAGGGGTGTTAGTAAAAAAGGTATAATACATTTCAATTTATACGATATGTTAAGGTCATATTTTTTTCTTGTGTTAAGTGTCATATTTAAAGAAGCAGACAAGTATATATGTATGCATTTAAAACTGTACGTTTTTCATAAATTTGTAGATTCAGATAAAAAAAAAAAACTGAATCGAAAATACCATTTTAAAAATAATACCATTTTAAAAATCAATACAATAGTGTATTGATAAATTTTGCTTTGGCTATATTGATACAATATTAGAAAGCACTCCTTTTCGCGGATATAATCGTGTGAGCTGATGAAAAGATTATATCCTTTCTTTATTTTGTTTTCCAGAATTTTAATTTTTTTTTTCCTCCATTTTTTCTAAATTTTTTAGCTTATTTTATGAGTTCTATATACTTGCAGCTTATGCGCAGTTAATATAACTTATAAATTTTCTTCGTTTTTCTCTTTTTTTCTCTTTGTATTTTTTTGTGCTATATATATATATATATATATATATAGTTGACAAATTTCCGTTTTATTATTTTAAATTACTTTTTTTTCTTCCCATTTACGTCAGGCAAGTTGTCTCGTAAATGGGCGCCTGTTTTTGAGCGCTTGAACGTCGACTGTTATTTTTCATTCATATATTTTTGAAGAGAACGAAGTTTTTAATTAGATAATATTCCTTTTTTTTGTACCAAAATTACAGGATTCACTTCCACTGATGTCATTTATCCATCTATTTACAGATTGCAAATGTGGTAAAGGATCTAAAGGTTGCAATTTTAAAGACGGTGTTAAAGAATGTATTTGTAATCCAGGATACAATGAACTAAATGGCGTTTGTGAAAGTAATGCATTTTCCTTTTTATTTCATGTTTTGAGATAAGTCATTATATAAAATGTAAGTTAAGAATAGGTCGAATATGTAAATTAGATAACTAAACTAGATATTATAATTAGATATACATTATCTCAAAATAAGCAAAACTGATAACACAATTTATATTTTACATGTGAGCACACTTTTCTCTGTCTAATGGTTTTGATTGTGAACATCAAAAAAAATTATTTTATAGTAGGTGCCAACATTACAGAAATATATAATTTTATTTCTTTTAATGAAATGATTTTTTCTAGACACGCAAAGATATACATATAATGCAAAAAAAATTTTATTGAAAAAATTAATTAAAAATATGAATATTAATATTAGTATTCTTGCGTTCACTGGCCATCGCTTCTTATGATGAAATTCCTGCTCGCAAGCAATCTTCAAGGTGTTCATCTGTAAGTCGAGATCTATATTTTGATTTTATGATATTCACTGTCGAAAACAATGATTCATACAAGTATGTGGAACCAAAAAACGACTTTATTTTATATGCTGCTCTTTTTAAGAATGAAAATTTATTTCTGTTAATATTCCAGATTGCTTTATTCTAGAAATTCTCATCTGATATAATAGTTTCGAGGATAATGTCATTCTGAGGATCCAAAATTTCTATCTCCACTTCTCGCCTTACTTGAAGAAATTCTGAAATGTATGTTGCGATTACGGTTACTTGGTAAAAGGATTTACAAAAAAAAAGTGATCAAAGACTCGATGATATTAAATGGTTGAAAGCGCTTATCAAATTGATCTTGAAGCAATTGGAGGTTTATGACAAATGTTGATAAGTCAATTTCACTGTCACCTACCATTTTTTTCCATGTTTGGAGAGACTTCAGTTTCAAATGTGATATCCACAAAACTAACTTAGCTCTGAACGAGTTTATAGTCCCTATCATTCTTGCTATATGTTTGTCCTTCCCTGCAGCTCCAAGTTTAAATTATTTTAATTTTTCCATTATATCCGTTATGAAAGGCAAATCTGCTATCCAAAGAGGATCTCTTAGTTCTAAAATTATTTGATTTTGACTGCAAGATAATTTTATTATTTCTTCAATTAAAGGGAGAAATCTATCAAGTACTTTGTCTTTACTAAGGCGGCGTACTTCAGTATGTATTTGCATAGCATAAAATATGCATAGCATTTTATGGGAAAATAGAAAACTGAAATATTTTATCGTTGGACACAAGCAGCGGGCGCACCTATACCAATTGACGGGCGCCATGGTCCATGGTGCCCGTGGGCATAGGGTCGGGGTCCCCTGATCTAATGTGAAGAAATCGAAATGCTTGGCAGAGAAGCATATGACAGGAAACTTAATCCTTCATCCACCCTTAGATTTAAGAAGAATATACATTGTACATTGTACATACAACCCAATGTTTTGGGTTTACGATTACTGATGTTCAACTCCGTAGACTTGTAATTTTTTTAACGCAATCCGGAAGACAAGGGAATTCCTGGATCAAGTATTGGGAGAAATATACCTTCGTGGTGAAATACTATCCGCATTTGCGTTACTTGGAGAGGAAAACCACGAAAACCTCTCACGGTTCGTCTGATGGCAAGGGGTCTCTCACCCATAATCCGTCTATCACTGAGGATATTTTATGTCAGCACTGTAGTCGGTGCTAGCTGGATGCGGAATTCATAATGATCAGCTATTGCTGGGATTTGAGCCCGGTTCACCTCATTTGAAGTCGAGCGCTCTATCCCCAGAGCCATCGAAGCTCGGAAGAATATTAAAAAAAAATATTCGCTGAATTAAGTTTTTTTGCATCAAATGCAGATTATTTATTGATATGAATTGAAGGAGAAGCCTAAAAGCGTATTATTGCCATCTCAACTCAATAATTATACAATGAAATTAACTAATGAATTAAATATACAATGCGCGTGAATTCGATTAAACCTATTAATTACTGAAGTTGGCAAAATGGCAGTTTCTCTGCTGCAGAGAGAATGGTAGGGGGAGTTTTATCACCGTTTATAATGATCATATGTCCTAAGAGCACGGACGTATATAAGGGGGGTGTCCATGGGGTCCGGACCCCCCCCCCTTAGCTTGAGTGTTTTTTAAATATCCATATTTCCAAATATCGCATAGAACTTCTTATAATATACGTCTTGCCTCGAAAAATAATTTAAAAACGAAAGTTTCATCGAGATAGCTCCCCATCCACTCTGTCCTTCTTCACCCGCGAGATAAACAATTCAAGATAAACTTCTAGAAAGGGTAAAAAAGGCAGGCTATTTCAGTGTACTAGCTGATGAAACACAAGATATATCACGACGAGAACAAATAGCTTTGTGTGTGCGATACGTAGACTGTTCATCTGGAAAAGCAGTTATCCGGGAAGATTTTGCTGAATTTATAAGCGTAGAAGATGTTTCTGCTCAAGCATTAGCAACGACCATAATAACACATCTTGTATCCTATAATTTAGATATGCATAAATTTATAGGGCAAGGATATGATGGCGCTGCAGTGATGAGTGGTCGATTACGAGGTGTGAGAACAATAATCGCAGAGCAGTATCCAAAAGCGCAATTCGTACATTGCGTGGCTCATGTACTGAACTTAGTATTAGCTCATTCATGTGAAGTACCTATGATAAGGAACTATAAAATCCGTAATCAACTTCTTCCGAAAATCTCCACTACGGGATGGTCAATTAAAGAAAATTGCCGATGAAAATAACTTTGAACATTCCACCCTTATCGGTCTTAGTGAAACACGTTGGACTGAAAAAAGTGTGGCTGTCGAAAGGTTCGCAGAAATGCTACCCGTTGCACGTGCAACGCTTGAAACACTTCAAAGCACTGGTAGTTCAGACGTGGCCACACAAGCTTTTCAGCTGCAGACAGCTGTGGACAATAGCCAATTTATAGTATCTTTGACCATACTCAGAAAAGTGTTTTCGTATACTGTAAATTTGATTAAGGTGATGCAGAAGGTGAATGTTGATTTAATCGCCACTTGCAGTTATGCGAAAACTGTCAGAACAACCATAGAAAGCATTAGAAACGAGACAAAATTTTCCATACTTTTCGAGGAAGCAAAGAGAATGAGCTCGAATGAAACAGTTGTCCCAAGGATGGCCGCAAGAGCGTCCCAACGCAGCAATGCACCTGGATAAACTGCCGAAATTTACTACCGGCGAAATGTGTTTTATCCGTTTATAGACCATGTGATAACCGAACTAGATGCTCGTTTCAAACCACATGAAGACGCTATAGAAGGCATTCAACTGCTTCTACCCGAGAAAACTAAAACTGATGACAAAACAAAAGAAAGTCTGAAAAAAGTAACCTTTCTAGGCGAAAGTGAAGGAAACACATTTCTTAGTGAATATGACATATGGAGCAAACACTGGGAATCAATATCCGAAAAACCGGTCACCGTTCTCGAAACTCTTGATCAGTGCGATCAACAGTTTTTCCCTCTGACAAGAACGTTGCTGGGTATTTTTGCAACACTTCCGGTTTCCACCGCGACACCAGAAAGAAGTTTCTCCACTCTAAAGAGATTAAAAACCTATCTCAGAAATAAGATGGGAGATGAGAGACTGACTGGACTTGCTCTTCTGAGTGTGCATCGTGACTTGGCGGTGCAATTGGATTCCGACGAAATTGTAAATAAGTTATCAACAAGGCGCAAAAGATTAAATTTATTACTTTAAGTAATTAACATTTTTCTATACTTTTTGATCATTGTTTTCCTTACAATAAACAAATATTTTACACATCTGTATGATTACTGAAATATTAGTAGCTTATGTATATATATATATATATATATATATATATATATATATATATATATATATATATATATATATATATATATATATATATATATATATATATATATATATATATATATATATATATATATATATATATATATATATATATATATATATATATATAATAGAAATTCTCGACCCCCCCATGTAAAAGCTATAGCTACGTCCGTGCCTAAGAGTTTTACTTTCATAGTGGTCTGATCGGACTACCTACAAAAATACCGTGTGGAGGCTTTCAGTTGTAAGAAAAAATAAACTAAACTAAAAAAACAATTTACTTTCGGAATAAAACTAATTACAGATTTGAAATTCCCTCACCCGGATTAGGTAAGATGCAATAAAAAATTTGTCCCTTTTTTTTTATAACTTTAGAACTAAGATTCGAACTTGGAAAAGTTGCCACCACAAAGAAACATTTTTCGAAAAGACGGTATTCGTTAGATAAAGATTCCTTTTATTATCGATGATGTTTCTGGAAACCTGTGATTTTCCTTAAGATAGAAATAATTTTTTTTGTTTTTGCTTACATATGATCTAAGATAATGTTCATGTATACAACGATCTTTTATTATCTCTTATAGTTGAATGTTCATTCATAATTTTTTTTTTTCATAAATGAATATTTAAGGTACTCGTAAAAATTTCAGAATGTGATTGTGGAAGTCATTCAACAGTTTGCAAGTTTGAAGATGGTAAGAAGATTTGTACATGTGAACCTGGATCTAAAGCAGGAAATTATAGTATATGTACACGTAAGTTGTTTACTTGTTTTCTCCATCAAATTAGCGTTTTTATGCGACATTTTAATTAGGAATCGTAATTGGAAAGCGTACATTTTTTTATACAGCATGGTGATACACCGTATATTTATAAAAACAAAGAAGATGAGAAAAGTACTATGTAATTGTGAAAGCTCACATCAATATTGGATGCATTTGCTCTTATAAATTATTACCCATTGGCAAAATGGGAGTTGTTTAGGATTTGAGTGTGAGCGCTCCTTATTTGGAGGTCATCACACTTTTCAACTAGGTTTAAGAGAAGTTGTAAACTGCTGCTGTTTGATAATTTTTTTTTAGAATTCTTTTTTTTACTTTTAATTTTGTTATGCATTAAGTGAGTGAGTTTATTTTTGAGATATGGGACCAGAGAGATCCCATATATTCTTCTTGAGTTGAGAATAAAAGAGAATTTCATCATTTGAACGATATTTTTATTGTTTTTATTGTTTTAATTAAGAATCAGAAATTCTAACCTACAGTTCAAACTGGGTCGTTTTCAATACTAATTCAGGTGAATATCACAAATAAAGAGGGTAAAAAAAATTAGACAACAACCATTTTGCCAATAGGTAACCTGTGATCGTCTTTCGAATTTTTTTAGTAATTGTCTCTCTTTTTTTGCTGTGTTTTTTTTCCACCTGTTTTGGCGTACTTTGGAAACCGTCAGATGACAACAATCGATTAATCGATCACATGGAAAATGAATTTTCGTTGTCTCGCATACTACTGAATATTCCATCGAAACAAAAATTAACTGTCTTAAAAATCACGAACGTTTTTAGTTGTGTAATGAAGACAATTTAAGTGGTCAATGTTAAAAGGTTTTTTTTTTTTATAAATCTGTGCTTTCAAGAAGAAAAAAATGTGTCAGTTGTGGAAAGATTGCTTTAAATGCTTCCAATTGTTGGATTCTCAATAATCAACCTATACTTGATAATCGGTGATTGATATTCCAAAATCAACAAAAAACATATTTTCGTAAAAGTGTTACATGCCCCCTTTTGCCAACATTTACCACTTCAATTATGTTCTCATACAAAGATTTATATAAATCTGTCAATTGCATTAAATATTTTTGTTACATTTAATTTTTATTCGTTTCTGTTTTGTTGAGCTTCGTCCAAATGTATCTTAATATTCTTTCCATGCTGTTTTATTTACAAACTGATATTATTTTAAACAGCTTTGCATCATAAACTAATAATTCTTACTTTATATTGTATCGTAAAAATAACTTTAATGGGTGTTGTATCTCTCAGTAATGTTATAACCGTTGTTGAACAGCCGACCCAATTTTTAGTTTACGACTACTAATATTGAACTCCGTAGACTTGCAGTTTTGAACCCAATCCAGAAGACAAGGGAGCTTCTGGATCAAGTATTGGGAAAAATTTGCCTTCGTAGAGGACTTTTTCATGGAACTAACCCTTCAGAAATCAAAAGTTTTTTTTTTTTAAAAAATTCACGAGCACTTAAATATATTACATCGCACATATGTAAAGATCTTTAAATTATTAAAATATCTTGGTGTCTTATAAAACATTTAAAATGCCCAAATTCTTTTCCAAATCTTAAATTAAATCCTATTTTTTTTACCATTTTAAGTTTGTGGGGGAAAATATTGCACTTCTGTACTTATTCTGAGTTTTATAAACTACTTTTCCTACATTGTAAACAGGCTAATATTGCTAAATTCACACCTTGATTTTCAGCTATGTGCAACGACACACACGCATGCGCAAACGGAGGACGTTGCTTGCAGGACATCTGCGTGTGTTTGACAGGCACGGGAGGACCATACTGTGAGACCATCTATGAATGTGAAAACGAGCTTTGTGGTGATGACGTCACCTGCCAATATGATATCCATACACAAAAAGCTTACTGTCAGTGCAAAGCTGCACAACAGACGTACGACAGCTATGATAAATCCTGTAAAAGTAAGTCTACCTTTTTAGTATTTATATTTTCCTCGAAATCATAGATCTGGAAAGAGTTTATTCTCTGATATCCTCTCAGCCTGATGAAGTCATTCTGGTCCAGCCGTAAGCAAAGGGTTAACCTCTTCAAGACGGATGAGTTATAAATGCATTCGTACAGAATCAAAATCGGGAAGGAAAAAAAACGGGAAGCTTAATACCTAATTTGACAGGCTTATGTTTGCTTTCACTGTAATTATACCTTCAGTTTTTAATGCCATAAATTGTTGTTTTCTTTTTTTTTTTTTTTTACAATAGATGTTGTATTGTTGCTTGGTAATAGCTCGAAAGCCCTCATCGATTTATCTGATATGATGAGAGTAGATAATGAATAAAAGTGTGGCTTGATGACGCAAAAATAAACAAATAAACGTTGAAATAAACGAATATGGACGAAACATACACAAAAAATAAAGTATAACAGCGAAACATAAAATCATAAATATTATCATACATAAGGAATGAAAAGTTATGTGTAGAGGCACATGATTAACATAGGAATTAAAACTACAGTTTAAAAAGTAACTAAAATTTGTGTTTTTAACTATGTAATGGTGAATTAAATTAATCAAATCATTATTATCATCACTACCACTAGTAAACTGCATAGAAAACAAGAAATACTCTACCAGTTTTATCTTTTTTACCCAGGCTCTTGAATGATGGGTAGGGGGTGTAGGAGGTAGGGAGCTAGAAGAGCGCTCTCATTGGAGGAAAATCTCTCTCAAGCGAATGCATAAATGTAGCATTTTTTTTTCGCTGCACACCATTTCACCCTTTTGACCATCAATTTTACTGATCATTCTACTCGTGTCTTTCGAGTGAGTAGTACCAATTTCATTCTCTTGCAATTATGTCTGATTTTTACTCATTTTCATTTGAGATTTTGAGTTGCTGTAAGCTATGTAAATTTTTCCGTCTGCAAGTGAGTTTTCAATTCTCGTTTCCCTACCGTTTGAGAAAATTGTTCTTGGAAACAGTAAAAGTTGACAGTTCAACCACGCTCTGAGCTACAATGGCTAGGTATCATCATCACGGACGTGGCAGAAAGCGGTGGACTGAAAGGACCGTTCGGCGACCCCTCAGTGAGCTGAAGACGGACGAAGAACGCATGGATTTTGTCACCAACATGTTTGAAGGCTACAACTGGAAGGAGTAACTTGAGCAACATATCTCCATCACCCAAAAGAGTCTGAAAAACGCCAGGGAGAATAAGGAAGAACCACCATTCATCGAGGAGTTTATGCTTGCTGCCCTGAATAAGAGAATGAAAGACCTGTTTCCTGAGGACATAGCTGAATTACCAGTACATTCTACACCTGAACCAACTAAACCTGAAATGCCAACCCCTTCAGCTTCAGTCTTCGAGTCAACTAGCACCGATACTCCAATTGATCCTGAACCGATGGAAGAGGCGGAAGCTTCCGAAATCGCAACTAAGATTGATCCAGATTCTAACAGATCGAAAAAGAGAAGGAAAAAAAAGAAGAAAAAGCCCTCTGTTCAACTTCTGAATCCCTCTCGGCTCCAACTTCACTCCAGCCTAAATCTACGAAAGAGATCTCCACTGACGATAAACCTTATGCAATCATGAGAAATAGAAAATTTCTCATTCGTGGACTCCCAATAGACTTTGATTCCAGTAAAATTACTCTAGAAATAGAGAAATTAAGTATCGAAATCATCAAGATCGTCCAATTCAAGAAACGAGAGGCCGGGGCCTATAGCCTCCTCCCACTTTTCCTAGTGATCGTTAAGGAAGCGACAAATCAGCATCTAGTATTCCACATCGAACTCATCGATCGGTTCCCGGTCAAACTGGAAAGATTCCGCGGCGGCAGAGGACCACTCCAATGCTTTAGATGTCAGGCCTACAGCCATGCTCACAGATCATGCTCGGCGGCCGAGATGCCTGAAGTGCGCCGAAAGCCATTTCTCCTACGATTGCAAAAGAAAAGGACTACTCCTCCTAAATGTCGCAACTGCAACAAGGAACACACAGCCAATTTTTCTGGGTGCGAGGCCCGCCCCAGGAAAAAGTTTCATCATCATAAAAAAGACTCCTCTCCAGTTTCATCATCTCTCCGACTCGTATCCATCATCAAAGAGCTACAGGAGCTATTAAAGAATGAAGAAGCCATCTCGCTACTGAATTCTATCCTAGAGGGAAAGGCCCCTGAACTCTGATGTTCAACTTCATCCCAATGACTGTTTTACTACCAGTTCCAGTTAAAAACATAAACATAAATAGCACTTCGAAATACCATCCTAAGCATCCAGTTCATAATCACAGAAAATCCTCAGCGTATCCTTGATCAGTGTATCAGTGATGATAGTTTAGAGCAAGTCGTTCCTTATAATTTCCTGTTTATTTTGATCAAGCAATCTGCTGGATTAACAACATCAACAAACTTATAAACTCAGAACTCTCAATATTGAACTCTAATAATCTTTTAATATTTATTTTATAAACTATATAAACCATTTTTCATTTGGTTGGTTAAAAGATTTGAAATATTCTTATTGTTATCACAATTTCAACCTTCAACTTTTAATTTATCAAGCAAAGTGCTTGACCTTTTATTTTATAGCTACCCCAATCTTGCTAAATTCAAAATGTTTTTACCTCGATGTATTTATTTTCATGATGTATGGGATAGGGGCCGCTGCGCAGCCCAGGTGCCCAGTCTTTTCCAAATAAAGCGAGCAAGCTTTCTTACCCTGTTTGTTAGAAGAATGATGGGACCGTTACCAACCTTTACAATCACAGAATATGAAGATAGATTTTGAGTGCACTGATTGGATTTCTTGACAACGCCTTCTGTTAAGTCTTTTTGGAGCGTCTTCTCTATATTGGTTCTCCGTAATTTGTTCTGCTGATTTTTTTTGCCAACTTCGCTTTCATTGCGATCGCAACACTCGAATACACTATCTGGGGAGGTTCCATGATTAGTTCCATGTCTTGTCCCTTCCCTCTCTTTCTTTTCTTAGTTGTACAGGAATGTACTACGATATTTCCCCCTTCTTTATTTATCGTATTTAATTGACAAGAAAAACTTTTTTAAAATTTCTAAAACGCTTTCGTTTAGAGCTATGTTCAATGTAATTTTCATTTCCAAAAAGTATTCTAACTGAAAAGTTTTTAATCTATTTAAAAATTAAGACAGAAACTAACATACTTCTCCTTCGACTCTGAAAGCATGCGAAATGTTGCCATAGTTCTGCTCTACGCCAGCCCATTTAGATAGATATTGTTGCTTTTAGACACTTCCTTTACGTTCTTCCTGCGACACTTTTATAAACACATTATGGTGACAAATAAATAATTTCCTGCAATCAAATAATAAAAAAGATTCACAATGCAGTAGAAATATACTATAATTAAAAGGATATAAATTTTTGCAAATTAATTCGTCCGTAACTCGTTGGATTATTAATTTAGAGAACAAATCTAAATCATTCAGTTTGATTTTGATGGCAGCTATGCATGAAAAATTAATAAAATAAATTCTTTAAGGACATTTGCTCGATTTCCTTGGTATCAAATAATAGTATTTTGGTACTAATAACATTTAACAGACACAAGGAAACATTCAAAACAAGTTATAAGAAGGTAGATTAAATGTGGATCTCTTAGTTTCATTTTATTAAAACAGATGGCACCATAAATAAAATATTAAATTTAAAACTTATTCATTTAAATTTAGTAATTCACAATAAATAAATTCAATATTAATTTAATTCGATAAATATCAGTTTAAAACAATTTCGTTTTCATTTCTTAGTAAATATAAGAATTTAGCAAGGCAATTAAACTCCGACTTCAAAGTTATTCAATAAATTAAATTGATATTAACTTCATAAGAATTCATGCATGTGATATTTATAAATGCAATACGAATGAAGCATTTTCCATAAAAATTAAATAAAAAATTTCGTTTAATAACTAAAACAGTTTCTTTTCATCAAAAAAATCTTTGTCTATGAGGTTTCGAAGTTCTGGAATTTCATTTTGTATTTGCCTCTTCCCCAAATTCTTATACCCACTTGTTGCAATTTTTTCAAAATTTCGAACATCACTTTTAAAGGTAATAATTTCTATATCATTTATAAATAAAGAAGGCAGTTTCTTAAACGAAAAAACTGGCCTCATGCAAATTAGTTAGTGCTAAATAAATCCCGTCTTTAAATAAGACTATTAAAAAAAATCGTTTCAATACCAGTTTTTTTCTTTTTACTCATAAAAAAATAATTACGAAATACTTTCAGCCGCAGGGATACTACGGGTGATAGTAAAAAGTAAAATTTGGTGACAAATAAAAAGTAAAAACCTTTTAAAAGAGATTAAAATGTGCATTTTTTTCCAGCATATTCCTTTCAGTGTACACAGAAAGTGAACAAAAATAATATTTTCACTTTATACAAAAAGAATTTGCAATTGTGATAGTTACGTTTGAATAATTAAATAGTTTAAAAAAATAAAGATGAATAGAGGGTTTTCACCATTTCTTACAATTTATGTCTCATCCCTTCAAGTACTATTCCTTAAGCAACAAGACATCCCTTAAGCAATAAGAAAATTCTTGCAAGTCTTAAATATTTCCAGGAATCTGAGGGGCCCTAATAATGTTGACACATCCAATCTTGCCTCAACACTTCTTGGTTCAACACTTGGCTCGTGTAGTCAATTTATTAAAGAAAGCCTAATCAAAAGTGCTTATTAGAATCTGTACAATTTACACAATAACTCCTATTACAAAAAACAATAAATCAACACTTGGCTCGTGTAGTCAATTTTTTAAAGAATCAAAAGTGCTTATTAGAATCTGTACAATTTACACAATAACTCCTATTACAAAAAACAATAAATCAACACTTGGCTCGTGTAGTCAATTTATTAAAGAAAGCCTAATCAAAAGTGCTTATTAGAATCTGTACAATTTACACAATAACTTCTATTACAAAAAACAATAAATCAACACTTGGCTCGTGTAGTCAATTTATTAAAGAATCAAAAGTGCTTATTAGAATCTGTACAATTTACACAATAACTCCTATTCCAAAAAACAATAAACCAAAAAAGTCTGAAATCGCTATTAAGTTACTTTTATACCGTAAGAACCTTTTAATTTGCTACTTATCATTGTAGTGCTTTGTTTAATAACTAATATATGTATTTGATATACACAACTGATATATGCATTTGATTCAAATTCAACTGATACATGTTATCTCGTAGCTTGGCATATGTCCTTGGTACTCGTTATCTTGTAACTTGATATATGCATCTGATGCATGTTATCTTAATATATGTAACTGATAAACTTTATCTATTAACTTGTAGTTCAACAGGATATATGTAATCTTGTAAATTAATGCATGCCACTGATACATATTATCTTGTAACTTGATACATGCAGCAGATATATGTTATCTTGTAGCTTGATGTATGCATCTGATACATGGGTGAAAGCCCTTATAAAGCAAGACGGAAAAGAGAAAAACCTGGTGCGTAAGACATTTCATTCCAGCATTTTTTACGAAAAAAAATAAAATATCTGTAACTATCACGATTTCTTTTAAAATTTTAGCATATATATAAAACTGCTTCTTTTCCAAGATTAAGTAGATATTGCTGAATAATTTAAAAAAAGAATAAGTAAACTCCTCCCCAAAACTAGCTATAACTGAAAAGGTTTCACTACCAGCCTTTCCTATTTTCCGTCTCGCTTTCACCCCTGATCTGATACATGTTATCCCTTAACTTTATATATGTAACTGATACACGATATCTTTTAACTTGATGTATGCACCTGATCCACTTTATCTAGTAACTTGATACACGCAACTGATACATGTTATATTGTAGCTAGATTTATGAAAGTGTAATACAGTTTTTCAACTTTGCAAAACTTGCAGAGAAATTTTGAATTATAAATAACAGAAATCTACCGTCTTTCTACACTAGCCCCATGTCTGCACTTGTCCCCTCTCCTGTAGAGCAGATGATTTTTTTTATCTTATATTTTTAGGATGCAGTTGCGGTGATGATTTAGGAACAGATTGGGAGAGATGTGATTTCGTACTTGGAAATAAAGTATGCCAATGTACTGAAGGATATGCTTATAGTCCCAAAGAAGATAAATGCCTAGGTATACTTTTTTGTTCTCCACACTATATTCATCTATCTATTGTATGAATATTCAAGTAAGATAAATATTTTTCCGATTCATAGGATAAATATTGTTCGATTCATGCGTAAAGCTTGCTCACTTTTTAAATCGTCTGTGCAGACTATTTATAAAAAAACCGTATGGAAGTTTTCTGGTGTAGTAGGTGATGATTACACACGAGTCAGTCGAAGTAATAACTCAAAAGTTGCAAACGTTTTTAATTATTAAAAATAATAAGTTTGACTGAAATAAGTTTTTATATTATGGCAAAATTTAAGAAGAACGATGTATGATAATCACACATATATTTATTTACATGTAGCAGAGATGCCAACTACTCCGGACACGCCTAAATAATTTAAAAAACGGTAAATAACTAAAAACTAAAATTCACAAATATTTGACTAATTTTTTCTTTTTTTTGCTTTTTAAAAGGTTTAGCAAGACATAACTATAATAAAGTGGTGAAAAATATAAGCCTACGAAATATTTAGAAATAGTGGTGGTAAAACCTAATAATTTGAATTTATTAAACCAAGAAACATAATTAATGAACTACCATTTGAAACTATTTATTCACTTTTCGGAGAAACTTGGCATATTTGCTTGTAGTTGTGATAAAAATCAATTTAACCAAGAAGTAAATAAAAAGGAATTTCAGGTTCACTACCACGGTTAATGTAAAAAATCTTTTGGGTAAGCTGGAAAAATTGGTTGCTATTTCGAATTGTAGCCTCAAATTATTACAGAACCTCGAGTTGTTACGGAATTATTTTTATTACGGAACGTATACCGACAATTACTTAAATACGGCAGTACTGCTTATAAAGCATAAAACAAGAACAATATAAACCATTATCAGCATTTGCAGGAAAAATAATTAAAATATTTTAAATTCATAAAAATAATTACCTAACACTTATGAGCGAAATGTAATAAATTGACCAAGTATACTTATAACATTTAAAAAAATATTAAATAAAAATATTGACTGTATTAAGTTTAAAAAAATGTTTATAGAAGTTTTTAGGGGGTGTAGAAGCCTGTGAAAAAAGACGGATTTTTAATGAATTTCGCAATGATTGGGATTAACTTAATTGGTAAATATTTTTATTTTTATTTTATTGTACATATTTTAATATTCAATTTATCCTGTTACAAACAAACAGCTTATTTACAGCGAGAGTGTTATCTTTTACAGCCATTAATAATTTTTGAAAAAATGCAATGAATTATGATCTTCTTCTTCTTCTGCTGCTTGAGCTTGTCAGATATGTAGCACCTCTGCATTTTGTTGCATTTTGTACCATGCTCCAAGCCCAAGTTTTTCCTAGTTCCAGTCTTGGGCCGCTTACTTTGTTTATATAGTCTGACAGTCTCTTAATTGAGTTAAGGTGAAGCTCTTTAGGATATGGATTGCCTAAAGTAGTGAGGCGCGTATGGGCGAGGGCATCACACTCGTATAGGATGTGATGTGCTGATTCTACCGCTTCAAAGCATTTCCGACATATTGGTTCTTATTCGGAAAGTCCCATTCTATGTAGATGTTTCCTAAAATGATAGTGCCCTGTGATGAAGCCTACAATTGTCTGAATCTTCAATCTTGGGAACCTTAGGATTTCAGAAGCAATTTTTGCAGATGGACTGCTGATCATGCTTTTAGCATGTTTTTGTCCAGGAGAATTGGGCCAAACTTTGTTCATCTCTTTTTTCCCCCATTTTAGGATGGCCTTCTTTGTAGTCTTCATGTTGATTCCACAGAAGGGTTCCGTTCCTATTTGATTGAAAGAGGATCCCTTTTTTGCGAGTTCATCAGCTCTTTCATTTATTTCCCATAATAATTTAATAATGAATAATTTCCCATTTCACATGTATAATATTTTATTTTTATTTTATTTCTTTTTAAATTCCGCACTTTCAGTTATTATTATTATTATTTTTTTTTAATATCATGTTTCATAGGCTGAAGTGGAGCTGGACCAGTTGCCAAGTCCTGGGCTAAATGGTTAAGGGTTTTTCATAACCTAGGTACATGCTCAGGGCTTGGAGGAAAGAAAACAGAAAGAAAAAGCTTTTTCATTTCCATCAATTCCTATGTGTCCTGGTACCCAAATACGAATAATTTTATTCCTTTTTGCCAGTTCCATTAGGAGATTCTTGCATTCCAGAACAATTTTTGATTTAACTTGGAATGAGTAAAGAGCCCACAAGGCTGCTTGACTGTCGCTGAAAATAAGAATCCGCTTACCATGGTAGCCTTTCTTAATATTTATCTGCAGACAGTTGACGATAGCAAGTACCTCCGCCTGAAAGAGGGGCTGTGGACATTGCGCCTGTGATACACAAGCAGGCCAGTCTTGTCCTTCACAGTTTTCTGTTCCACTTTGCACTACCATATCACTGAAGGATAAGTGAAAGCGGGCCTGACAATTGCTGTGTACATCCAAAACATCATTTTTGGTTGTAGACCCCAGTTTTTGCCAAGCATGCGTCTGCACATCATTATGCATTTTTTTGCTTGATTGATTTTGTAGTCAACATGTTTGTTCTAGGTGAGTTTTTGGTCGAGGATTAAGCCTAAAAATTTCACATCGGACGCAATATTGATTTCAACGTCAAAAGGTTTTGGGATAAAAAAGCCATCCCTTTTTATTTTACGAGTGAATGATACTAGATTGGTCTTCTGTGGGTTAATGTTCAGATTCCTCTCCTTGCACCATTTGCTTACATAACTTAGAGCGCTTTGCATTAGTTTGCAAGTTATGTAAAAATCTTTACCAAGGATGAGTATGACAATGTCATCCGCATATCCCTGGGTATAGTAGCCTATATTATTTAGATGTTTTATTTGGCTATTTACAACCAGATTCTAAAGTAATGGTGATAGAACACCTGCTTGTGGGAAGCCTCTGGTTGTTTTCTTTTCTAATGTCTCGTTGAAGATATTCGTTTGAATGACTCTATCCAAAAGTAGGGCCCTAATCCATAAACATAAAGTTTGTTCTATCCCTGAATCCCTTAAGGCGATAAGGATGGATAGGTGAGAGGTATAATCAAAAGCACCCTGAATATCTAGGAAAGTGGCCAATGCAATTTCCTTTCCCTCCAGGGTGTCTTTAATCTTAGATACTAGCTTGTGTAAGGCTGTCTCTGTGGATTTACCAGGTTGGTAGGCAAACTGTCGATTATGCAAGGGGTTATTGCTACCCAGGTAATCCCTAATATGCCTATCAATAATTTTCTCCATAATTTTGAGAAAGAATGAAGATATGCTGATTGGTCTGAAAGACTAAGCCTGGTCATAGTTACTTTTGCAAGGTTTGGGAATGTAAATAATCCTGGTCTTCTGCCATAGCTTTGGAATATGTCCCAGTGCCAGACTTGCTCTGTAAATTCTGGTTAACACAGGGATGATAGAATCTCCTGCCCTTTGGATCATTACAAGCATGATTCCATCAGGTCCAGGGCTCATAAGTGGTTTAAAGGTGGAGATAGCCCACCTGACATTGTTTTGATTGATAATATTCTTAGCATAGGTCCATTGATTTCTTTGTATTCTTTTTAGAGAGCCAATGAAATGCTGTCCTTCATTGCTATCCATATCTATTGCTCTTGGAAAGTGAGTTTTAGCCATAACTTCCATTATCTCTTTTCCAGTGGTATCAAAGTTGCCATACTCATCCTTTAAGGTACCAACCATTATGGGTTCATCCCTTCTAAGAATTCTTTGGAGTCTAGCTCCTTCAGATATAGAATTTACCTCTTCACAGAACTTTCTCCAGGATTCTTGCTTGCTTTTTCAACTTTGCAAAACTTGCAGAGAAATTTTGAATTATAAATAACAGAAAACTACCGTTTTTCTGCACTAGCCCCATGTCTACACTTGTCCACTCTTCTGTAGAGCTGATGATTTTTTTTATCTTATATTTTTAGAATGCAGTTGCGGTGATGATTTAGGAACAGATTGGGAGAGATGTGATATCGTACTTGGAAATAAAGTATGCCAATGTACTGAAGGATATGCTTATAGTCCCAAAGAAGATAAATGCCTAGGTATACTTCTTTGTTCTCCACACTATATTCATCTATCTATTGTATGAATATTCAAGTAAGATAAATATTTTTCCGATTCATAGGATAAATATTGTTCGATTCATGCGTAAAGCTTGCTCACTTTTTAAATCGTCTGTGCAGACTATTTATAAAAAAACCGTATGGAAGTTTTCTGGTGTAGTAGGTGATGATTACACACGAGTCAGTCGAAGTAATAACTCAAAAGTTGCAAACGTTTTTAATTATTAAAAATAATAAGTTTGACTGAAATAAGTTTTTATATTATGGCAAAATTTAAGAAGAACGATGTATGATAATCACACATATATTTATTTACATGTAGCAGAGATGCCAACTACTCCGGACACGCCTAAATAATTTAAAAAACGCTAAATAACTAAAAACTAAAATTCGCAAATATTTGACTAATTTTTTCTTTTTTTTGCTTTTTAAAAGGTTTAGCAAGACATAACTATAATAAAGTGGTGAATAATATAAGCTTACGAAATATTTAGAAATAGTGGTGGTAAAACCTAATAATTTGAATTTATTAAGCCAAGAAACATAATTAATAAACTACCATTTGAAACTATTTATTCACTTTTCGGGGAAACTTGGCATATTTGCTTGTAGTTGTGATAAAAATCAATTTAACCAAGAAGTAAATAAAAAGGAATTTCAGGTTCACTACCACGTTTAATGTAAAAAATCTTTTGGGTAAGCTAGAAAAATTGGTTGCTATTTCGAATTGTAGCCTCAAATTATTACAGAACCTCGAGTTGTTACGGAATTATTTTTTATTACGGAACGTATACCGACAATTACTTAAATACGGCAGTACTGTTTATAAAGCATAAAACAAGAACAATATAAACCATTATCTGCATTTGTATGAAAAATAATTAAAATATTTTAAATTCATTAAAATAATTACCTAACACCTATGAGCGAAATGTAATAAATTGACAAAGTATATTTATAACATTTTAAAAAATATTAAATAAAAATGTTAACTGTATTAAATTTAAAAAAATGTTTAAAGAAGTTTTTAGGGGGAACAATATTGTAGAAGCCTGTGAAAAAAGACTGATTTATAATGAATTTTGCAATGATTGGGATTAACTTAATTGGCAAATATTTTAATTTTAATTTTAGTGTACATATTTTAATCTTCAGTTTATCCTGTTACAAACACAGAAATTTAAAAAATTAGCACTTATATTATACAATTTTTTCAACTTACTTTTTTAAAAATTATCCATGTCTTGTTGTACTCACAAGTAAAAAAAATTATCGAAATTATGGTTTATAAATGACCGATATCCAGTAATAACAAATGATTGATATTTTATTAATAATATTTCCTAAATGCCGGTCAGGTGGCCGAGTGGTTAGCGCGCCTGACTTCGAAGCCATTGGCTGCGGGTTCGAATCCCGCTCTGGGCATGAATGTTTCTCTCTCTCTTTGTGCTGTCCTCTGTTGTGTGTGTGTGATGTGTGAATGTGGCCCACCCAATAAACGGGTTTGTGGCAGTGTGACGTGGGCAATGTTGCTCGCCTCCGTAACTTTGGTTCACAGGTGCCCACTGGTTAACGCGAAATGAGCAACAATTCTGGCATTTTCATAGGCAAAGATTCAAGTTCAGTGCCTGCCATTGGAAAAAAAATAATAATAATTCATAAATGACTAATATACATTAATGATGGTGATCCAAATTATTAATAATGGTTCATAAATTACTGAGGTCTTTTACTAATGAAAAATTAATAATTTAATGTTTGTTCACAAATGACTGATATCTAGTAATAATGATTTATTAATATTTTATAATTGATTGTTCGTAATTGACTGATATCTAGTAATAATAAATTGATTAGTATTTTATTAATAAGAGCTCATAAATCACTGATATCTGTTAAAAAACGATTGCTTAGTATTTTATTAATGATTGTTCACGAATGACTGATATCTAATTATAATGATTGATTGGTTCTTTATTAATAAGTATTCATAAAAGACTGATTAATAACAAATAAAATCTTTCTTCGACTGTTATTTTACTACAACAATAAAAAAATTATGTTTTTTACAGTGAGAATTTTTTGAGAATATTTTACAGCCATTAATAATTTTTGAAAAAATGCAATGAATGACTACACTTTTTATGTATATTTCTTCAAATCTTAAAAATCATTTCGTTTTGTGATGTTTTTTTTTTTTTTCAGAATGTGATTGTGGAAAGAATTCAAAAAAATGCAGTTTTGAAGACAAAGGTGAAAAAGTTTGTCAATGTTTAAAGAGATATATTGACATTTTAGGAACATGCAAAAGTAAATAATTTCTTATAATATCTTCTTTTTTCAGACCATTTAATGAGTATTTTTTTTCATTAAAGTCAAAATTTGTGATTTTTTTTAAAAAAAATTTTAAAAATTCGTGCAACCATAAATGAAAAAAATAAAAATCTTTGTTAAACCCCGAAGTAATAAGAGATTAGATAGATTTCTTCAGTTACATTTGAATCAAAAGAAAATATCAATTGCCGATTTGGAAACTTCAGATAATATCTAAATTTTCGTCCCTATGAACGAATTTACTGTCTAGTTTTATTAAAAAGCCTCTCAAAATAGCTTCAATCCAATATTTGAAACCCAATTTCGTCCTTTGAAAAATCAGATGGACAACATTATTGTTTCATTCATCGTAAAATAATTTGTTCTTGTAGGAAATTGCTTAACAAGAACGCATATGTGTTCTTTGTATTATATGTCATAACGTCGCAACGTTTTCCCGCCTAATACGGTACTCCTGAAAGATTAGCACTATATATGGCTATATTTTGCACAAATATATCCAAATAAGAGATAACATTCAAAACATGGCTAACATTACACTTTATTAAGTCTCGCAGTATGGACTGATCATAAAGACACAGTTCCCAGTAGAACACCGAAGTCAAGCATCAATGGCTGCGGTCAGTAGGTGGGTGGGTGACCACATTGATCAGCTTACATAGGGACAAAGGGTGACCGGTATTGATCCTCGTTAAACTGTTTTTTTCGCGCATAGCTCGACTTCGCGCAGGTCGTCGAGCTACAAAAGGTGAGGAGCCATTCCGTCTGCCAAGGTACAAAATTTTGATGGCATGTCTACCACCCCATTCCTCGGAGATGTTTCCAGAACCGTCGCCAATAACCCATTGTGCAGCTGTAGTGCGACGTAAATGAATTACAACTGCAACAATTATTAAAGAAAAGAAAGAAATTAATGTTTTTAAAAATAAATAAATATATAAAAAGTTCCCTGTATCTGTAATTGCCTCTAAATGTGACGTAATTTACTTAGATGCATGTTCAACTTTTATGCCTACTTTGATTCAAATAGCGATAATTGTGTCAATTATGAGAATCGGTTATAAGATTAAGATCCATGATGTACAGTTCTCAAAAAAAAGATATCACCCTGAATAACTTTCGTCCTAATGATCAGATTTTCTCGAACTAAATGTCAATCTTAATGGTTCCTGGGGGTGACTTCAAATATGCTAATTGTTTCGTGCTAACTAATGATTAAGTTACGAAATCGGACACAAAAACGTACTTTCTCTGAATAAACATATATTTTTTTTACATATTTGGATTTTTAATCTTCAAAATATAGGGGGTAGTCGCAATTTGGGAAATGTGGTCCCCATAGTTTGGTCAGGAGAGCGATACAAAGTTCGGACCCCTTAATGTTAATTTCACTTTTTGCGTTTTTAGTCATATTTTAAAAAATAATTAAGCAATTGAAAAAAAAATGGCACCCACTCATAAAACTCATTGACCCAAAAATAATATCATGAAAAAAATAATTTTTAATAATTATTTATTATTATTTAATTAAATTGTGGATCAAAAAATGTTGAATTATAAGGTATGAATTTTTTTATACCATATTAATCTACATATTTTTCAATTGAAAAATCTAAAGTTTTAACTGTTTTTATTTATTAGAAGCTGAGAAAAAATTTAAATTAATTATTTTAAAAAAAAAAATTTGGCGACAATGAAGAAATAATTTAATGGGGCGATTAATATTAAAATGAGATAAACTGACGAGGAACTTGACTTCACGCGCGTAGCGTAAAATTTCATTAATACTTTTTTTTACTAATAACCGATTGCTAATCTTTTTAATTTTATTTCTTTCAAACTATAAAATACGATGATTTTTTTTAGTCGTTTAATAATTTATTTGCAATTTAGTAAAGAAATTTGAATAAAACATTTTATTGAATAAAAAACATTTTATTTAACGAATGTCTAGACGAAGGGGCTTCGCCGGGTCTGTCGGCCGGCGCGTGTCCCAGCGGTCCTCTCGCTCCCCATACTTCTCGGGGCTGTCGCGGCGACGAGTCTACAAAAATTTTCCCGTATGCCCATAGTTGGGCGGGTCGGGGGCATTCCTCCTTAACGAATGTCTAGTTTTATAAAAGCGTGCTTCTGATAGAATATGATTATACACCAGATTGTGCTTATTTAGTGTGATTATTTTTTTTATTTTTTATTTATGTATTTTTTCCAATAACAGATACGATTTCAATAATATCCATACGTATGCATAAATTTGGAATAATATATTTATCAATATCTTAAATATATATTTTATAAATATTAATAAAAATACGTAGTCAGCATTTTTAAGCATCTCTCTCAAATTTCTCAACATCTTATATATCGTCTTAATCTTAAAAGAAATTTTTTAATCGCCTGTCCTGGAGTGTTTGGCAGAACTATTTAATTAAATTTTAACATTTTTAAAAATCTTATTCTTTACCCTACTACATTTATTAATTCTTCATTAATAAACTAATGAATTATTTTAGTAATTTAATTTAGGTTTTCTTTAAAGCAAAGTTCCTTTTTAAATTATTGTCAAGTTTTTTTAAAAAGAATTATTGTCTGCTAGCTAAGAATAAAACCTTGTTGAGAAATTAAAAACATTCCACTGTTTAAAATTATTTGATGCAAAACATCTGATTATTTACTAAGCAGACTATTTTTTTCGGAAAAGAAATGTAAATTATTGATTGTCTTTTTTTTTTTTTTTTTGTTTCTTATGACTTCAACATAGATTATCTAAAATTGGGTTTATGTTTTATAAATCACTACAAAGAGTATAAAGATACCGAACATAAAAAGATGTCGAATACGTAGCCAAAATTTTTAAGCGTCTTAAAATATCTCAGTATCTTAAATGTCGTCCTAACATCTTAGTTGAGAAATTAAATTTTTAATTATCTGACCACGTGTGATTCACAGAATTATCCAACTAATTATTCCATTATATCTTTTACTCTTTCTTTATGATACCATATAGATTTTGTTCCGGATAATATACTAAACTATTATGTTTAATTTTTAACTTTAGCACGATTCCCAAGATATTATTGTAGTATAATTTTTTTATCAGGAAAATGACTTATTTTGTTAAGCAGGAAATACTAAAAATTGAAATTTGTAAGAAGATTCCGAAGCCGTGTCAATTTTCGAATCATCAGATTTAAAAAAAAAATGCAATAAAAAGTACGCAATTTCCAAACTTGAAATTAAAAAAAAAGATATAAAAATGATAAAAAAGAACGTGGCAAGAAGGCTAAGATACTTTTTACAAAAATTGCGAAAACCAATTTTTCCTATATTTCGTCGAAAGTGGATTAGAATGATATTGCTCTAAGGAACCTACTCAATAATTTCGCTATTTCCAGAATGAAATCTGTTTGATCGAAACATATTATTCCTTGAAAATTAAAACGAGAAAAAAAAATAACTTTTATTATTTATCTAATTATTCCATTTATTTAATGGTAGCGGTATCAAGGTTAAGGATATGCGAGGGAAGCCCAGTTTACTATTATATTATAGGGTAAACCAACCTATAGGGTAAACCAATGAACATTTCATAAATATTTTTTTAAATTTAGATTTTAAACGTTTTCACTTAGATTGATTAATAACAGTAGCTTACTATCTAACAATAGAAAGTCATCTGATAATGCATTGGGTTGCCTGGCCATATAATCTTCTCTGGAAAATTTTTTGAATTTTTTTGTATTTGTGGGACATTTTATGGTGAAAATTCGAACGTAAGTTTCAGAATGTATCGAAATATGAGGATGCTATTTGCAAATCATCTTTATTCAAGGAAAACTATGTAACCTAAATATCTAGCAGAATGAAGCAATTTTTTAAACAATGAATCATACAATATGCAACATATTATTTCAATAACTTATTCTTAAGCAAAACATTTTTCAATGTTTTTAAAATGCCACTTAACATTTCAGCAATTCTTTGAGTTATAGACAAAAGAAATATCTTAAATTATAGAAAACCTTGTGAATGTGCGTTAGATTTGCTATACAATCTACATTTTATTCTTCAAGCACTTTTTTCTTCTTCAGACTTTCGTGCCCAGAAGACACGATTAAAGCTGTAAAAATGATTATCCCTAAAATTTTGCATATAGCTATAATAAGTTATGTTAATTTGATTTTAGTATGAGATATAGCAAAAACAACATGATCTAATTAATGTCAGATAAAAAGTTCATGTAATTAAATTTTTAAAGCTTAGAAAATCATAAATAATTTATAAATCGATTCAAATTTTCTTTTCAAAAGAGATTAAAATAAAAAAAAAATTTGCTTTCTGGACAGAATATTGTAAAAAATAGTCTATTGCCGAGATATTTTCTATTAACTAAACCTCTCCGAGCAATCACATAACATTCTTTCTTTTTTTTTTTTTCTTTTTTTTTTTTTACTGTCAGAGCTTGTTTGCATAGCAACCTAGTAAAATTAAGTATTCCTCTTTTGAATTAGTCTATGGGTTATCTTAAAATATTCATTTGCGCCGGTGACTTTTCTTGGCTGTTTTCTGGACTATCGCCAAATATATAAACCTTTATTGCGACCCAATTTTTTCAAAATTTTTTCTACAAGGGTCAGGTTTCCAAATATGTAAAAAAATAAAAATATTTGTTTATTCAGAGAAAGTACGTTTTTGTGTCTCGTTTCGTAACTTAATTACTAGTTAATACTAATTAATTAGCATATTTGAGGTTCCCCCGAGGAACCATTAAGTTTGACACTTAGTTCGTGAAAATCCGATCATTAGAACGAAAGTTATTCAGGGTGATGTATATATATTTTTTTGAGGACTGTACATCCGTGAGAGAATTGCAAAACTGCTTAGGGTCAATTCTAAAGATGCGTTACCTAGAATTTTTCCAGTTTTGTGGGGTGACGAAGCTCGATCCTAACTTCACTTTTACGGTTACAATCAAGTTAATCCGAGAAGAAATTCAGAAAAATTATTACTGAAGGGCCGTTTTTACTGCATGCAAAACAGTCGCATAGGTGAATTCGAAGATGCGAGCAAGAACCTGTAAATGAAATACCCACCTACAATGTATTTATGCTGTGATATTAATTTTGTTAAATTTGTTTCAGGCTAACGACCTGTTAGCATTTATGATTTACACAAAACTCTTATGAATAGTAAAATTACGCATAAATTTAAACGAAAATCACAATAATAAAAATTTCTAGAATATTAAGCCTGTTCACACATCACCTCGTAAGCATAACATAAGCGTAAGGATACGCCGGAAGTTTTCTGAGTTTCAGGAAGCTTGTCATTGTTTATATGAAGTCAATCATCCACATTATTACGAATTTCTCATTTTAATACTTACTTTTTGATACAATTTGTTTCTACCCAATTCATCGTAAATCCAAGTTATTTTTCTTATCATTTTTTATTTTTTTTATTTTTTATTTTTTTTTTTTTTTTGCCGTTGCAAGTGCAATTTAGAGTTCCGATATTTTAATTCAATGTTATTGCAACATCAGAAGTTTGAAAAGTGGTGTTGACACGTTAGTTTTAATTTACTTACTTAATTATCTACTTTTTGGAAAATATTTTTTTTTGACCTAAGGGATTTTTATTAAACGTTTCCTATTTAAAATTAAACAATAATTCAGGAAATATAAGTAACATTTGAAGTACAGTATCAAAAATATAGTCAATCTTATTTTGAAATACAATGGTTTTGTTTTAAAATTTTTGTTTTTTTAAACCGCATAAATATTTAAATTAAAATATTTAATTTGAATTTATTTTACTCGTTAAAATGTGTATTTTTTTATATTTTCTTTTCGTGAGCTTCAGTTTTTTTTTTTAGAATTTATTTTTAAATGATCTTCTATATTATGCTATATTGCTATTTAAAAAAAACAATTTCTTCACCTTAATATCTTTATTTATTTATTGATGAATCAACTTTTAATAAAAGGGGAAATTATTGAAATGAGTGTAATTTCTTTTTCATTTTTTGATGAGTTTTAATAATTAAAAGTATTTAATTTTCTGCATATATATTCACTGATAAAAAAAAGAAGTGTTTAAAATACTAATGTTTGCATAATAATTGTGATATTTACCGTCAACATGTCTAAATGAGTGTGCGGCCCTTCGTTAGTCAACCTGTTGTGCAAGTGGCCCCTTTACCCAAGATGTTTGTGCACCCCTACATAATAAAGCTTCTGGGATCACTAACTGTTCTTAACACAAATATTATTGTATGCAACGAATTCGCTAGTTAGATAATGAAGAAAATGATTTCAGTCTTACTTATTTTTGGGAAGGGAAAAATATCAATTACTACAAAGATTTTTTTAAATTAATTTAAAAAGAGCTTGTTACCCGAGAAATAGTAAATGATGATGAATAGTTTATTATTAAGATTAGAAAGAGATTATTTAATTCCTCTTGAACAACGAATATACATAGGCTTTCACAGGTAAAATGTAAGCCAGCTTCCAGTGGTTTGTATACAGAAAAACACATCATTTAGGGGCAGTGATTCTTAAAACGGGTTGAACCATCCTCTTCTTCCAACCACAGTTGGTGAAGAAGAATCGGGGAGGTAAAGAATACTTGTTAATTTTTTCTTCATATTTGCACTGTTCATAAACAACTAATGAATGTATTTCTTTGAGAATACATTTATATCATCCGTGTTGATTCTAACACATTTTCACATAGAAAGAAAGAATAAAGTGGCGGGAGATAACGTATGAATGGTTGACCGCATGAAGCTAAGCACAGATAGCGATGGAGGTTTAAATTTTTCTGACTTCCGGGTTACTTCTTCCAATGGATTTTTATTATTAAGTTTGAAAAAGAGCGCCATCAAATATTATTATATTTGTGTTTACAATATAACTTGTTCCTTAAATTTAAATTTCAATGAGACAAACAACAAATGAATTTGGTAGACTCCGCAAGCATGCTATACTTTGCGAGAAAAAATAACTAACGATGATGTTTTACTCAAATATAGAACCAAATAAGGGATAACACTCAAAGCATGACAAACCACACACTTTATTTTTATTATGATTATGTTTACTTAAATTTGTTTTAGGTTCACAATTAGTTAGAATTCACAAATTACAAGAAACTCTTATGAATGGAAAAATCACTCGTAAATCTGAACACAAATCACAATAATAAAACTTCCTGTTCACATATCGCCTTGTAAGCAGAGGGATACACCGGAAGTTTTCTAAATTTCTTCCGGTTTCAGGAAGCTTGTTATTGCTGATATTCAGTCAACCACCGATCAACCATGCATGTAGACTTTTCCAACCGGTTCGCAAGTGGCGGTAACTTCAGACTACCACTTTTTTTCTTAAGCGCATGCGCTGGATCTCAGTACATATGAAGTTTGTTAAATCTGAGCATGTTGCTCAAACTAGAAGTTATTTTTCTGGTATAGCATACCGCGCTGAGCAGTTTCCCCCCCCCCTTAGTTACGTATTCTTCTTTCTATATTCTTTGCCCTGAACACCAGATCACTTTCAGTTCTCCTGGTAGCGTTTATTTAAACTTTTTAGTTATACAAAACATTATATTTTTGTAGCTTTTATTTTACTTCTTTTTAAATTTTTCAGAATGTGAATGTGGATCAAATGGCGAATGTTCTTTCGATAGCAGCGGTAACTTTTCTAAGTGTCTCTGCGATTCCGGTTTTTCCGAAAATTCTGGAAAATGTGTCCGTAAGTTTGTGCTCAAATAATTAGAATTTATTCTTTCTTCTTTAGAATACTGATGGCAATACAGTTTTGTCCAGGCAGCGAATTCATTTAGCATACTAAAACATTACTAGGGCCAGGATAGTCTGGTTCGTAGGATACTAGATTCACGCTCGTGAGAACGGGAGTTCGAATCCAGCTGGCCGATGACTTCTCGTGTAAAAAACAGCGACTGGTGCACGTTAAAACTGTCGGGTTACAAAGTTTTCCACGCTTCCACAACAAAAATATACCTATGGGGGTACTGAATTTAAATTGATCGTTCTCTGGTTCAGGCCAAATTTACGCCTCCCAATGAGGTGAACCGGGTACGAATCCCACTGATGGCTGGTAGATTCGAATTCCGTTGCCAGTTCTCACCGACCACAGAGCTGACGTAAAATGTCCTCATTGGTAGATGGATCATGGGTTAGAGTCCTCTTGCCTTCAAGCTAAATGGAGAGATTTTCGTGACTTTCCCTTCCTTTTAACGCAAATGCGGGTTAATTCCATCAAAAAACCTTCCACAAAGGCAAATTTTTCCCAATACTTGAACAAGGAATCCCCTTGACTTCTGGTTAGGGTTTAAAATTACAAGACTACAGAGTTGATTATTAGTAGTCATAAACCCTATATTGGGTTGGCTGTTCAACGACGGTTATAGAATTAAATATCTTCTCTTAAGAATAGAAGTTAGCATGTAGGAAATTATCATAAAACAAAAACATAGCTGCCAATTTTTTCGACTTTTCCTATTTTCGTTTGAATCATTTTTGAAAAAATATTGCTTTATTTATTTCTAAATTCAGACTTTGTTTGAACTATTTTTAATGCCATCTACATAAATAAACAGTAATGCTCATCTGTCAGTTTCTATTTTAACTCCATAAACGTTTGTAACAATTGTTAGCAGCATTTAAAGGTTGAATTTTTGTATTATTTTTTTACTGTCATTGGTGTTTTGACATACCTGTATTTTGGTTTTGAAATTTAGCAACGTGTTAAAGTTATGTTTTTAAACCACTGTACCAAAAGTCTTTCAGAAATGTTAAAATGAAGTGACTTTTAAAAAAAGTTTTTCCTTAAAAAAAAAAAATAAATAAATAAATAAAATTTCAACTCACAAGTCTTTTTACGCTTTTTAAAAAATTTTATTGTGGTGGTTATTATTTTTTAATCAATTAAACTTATTTTTTTACCATTACGTATAAATGATTTTAAAGTTCTTTTTTCAAAGTCACTTTGTTTCAGGCTCTTTCGTGGGGAGTCCTTTAAAATTTTGTCTAAATTACCAAAATTCTGAAAGCCATATTTAAATGTCTACAACTCTAAAAAATATTCTTCAAAAAGCGTAGTTGTTGGCAGGCCAGCACTCAAGAACTGAAATACTTTCCAGTTGTTGTTGTTGTCGTCGGAGGAAGAGGCGATGCTTGTTTTTCAGTGGTGCCATCTATGGCAAAGAATTCGATTTCTGCCACTCCCGCTTATAGGGCGGACTATTTATACATCCATTCCATCCATTCATTCATTCACTGATAGTAATTTTGACCTGAAACGGAAAACGTTCCATCTCAAAATAAGTACCCCCTAAAGGTGTAATGTTTAATGGAAAAATGGAGTACTTTGTGACCCGATAGATTTAACGTGTACCAGGCACCATTTACTACGCAGTGAGTTTTTGGCTCGCTGGATTCGAACTCCCATTCTCACAAATACTTTCTAGTAATAGAACGATAATTATGTTTTGTGTAATTCTTAATTTAGTACATTTTGTGTAAAAATATGTACCCACACATTTGAATTACTTCCCACCTTACATAAAGGAGTATTTAACTTTATATGATAAGTACATACATATTTTTTATAAGACGATACATACATGGATTTAATACATATTTTATAAGAAGATATACTTTCATAAAAGCCACAATAATAAAAATAATGCGTTGCAATATCTACATTAATGCTTGTCGTCTAATGGGATGAATTGCTTTTCAATTCCAGAAAATAAACAGTGGGTAAAATAAAAAGCGGGGAGCCTCTTGAATATCTTTTGATCGATCTTCATGTTCTAGGACTAAATCTCAATGGTTTGAGGGAATGATCTCAAATATGGTAGTTAGTTACAAAGGATATTTTAAGTTACGAAATCAAACACAAAATGTACTGATCTGAACAAACAAAATCAGATCTGAACAAACATACCCTTTTTCCGACGGATACGGATTTCTGACTCTCAAAATATATGTTAGAGGATATACCGTATCTGTCATGACGTCAAAGCGGATACTACAAGTCCGGCTTGGACAAGATTAAAAAAGGGAGGGCTCGATCTCTGACGCATACGAATTGAATTAAACTATCTTCACTCAAGTGATAGTACTTCACTTGCTAGCATGCATTTCGGTGAATAGTGTGTCTTCTAATTCTGTTAAGTTTTTAAAATTACTAAGTTTATAGTTAAATTTTTTTTACTTCTCAGTTTTCTATTTTTATTAAATCGTTAGTTCCTTTTGATTCTTCTCTTCGCTATGGATTGAAACACAATACTAAAGCGAAAGCATGATGATATTCAAGTAAGTACTAAATTTATTATTTTTTTTATTAAAATTTTATAACTATGTTATTTTATTATATGGATGATAAATAGTATATTGATAATGCTAAATAGTATTATTTATAAAGCTGCTGAGCTTTGTTAATTTGCATCTTTAATTAACCAAGAGAAAGTAAATTGTTTTGTTCATTTTAATTAATTATTTTTATTTTGTTAATAAGAAAAAAATTACTAATCTTCTTAGTTACACATTAGGAATAGTTATTTTTTTCATTACGAAATCTAAATATAGCTAATATTTGTTAAATTAACTTTCTATTTGTTAAAGGAACGTTTCATATTTGTTTTTATAAAAAGGTTTATTTTATACGGAACTCAAGGGTGGAAAGACTTTAACTTTGCAAATAAATTCTTAATCGTAATAATCGAAAGGAGTTATGAACATTATCATAAACATTTTAACTATGTGTTGTTAATTATTTTTCTTGGTGACTCAAAATTTTCTTCTTTTTTTTTTTTTTTTTTTTTTTTGATGTAGGAGGGAAACCGAAAAGGATTGTCAACTGTAGTCATTGATTTTGAAGGTTTTCAACTTTCATCAGGGACCTACATTGTCAAAGAACTTGCTTTTCATGCCGTGAAAGGTAATCCCATTACCGGAATGTGTACGTTCCAACCACCGTTCCCGTTCGAAGAACTTCCAACACAGCAGAAAATGCAATCTTCTTGGATAGTTAGAAATATTCATCAAATAGATTGGAACCAAGGAGAATTACCCTACATTAAATTTCATACAATGTTGACTTTTTTGTGTGATATGTATTCACATATCTATGTGAAAGGACTCGAAAAACGGAAATTTTTAGAAATTCTAACCGACAGAGTGTGTTACAGTTTAGAAGATTTTGGCTGTCCTAAAGTAGATGAACTGATACCAACTTTTTCTTCGTGCACTGTACATTCTCCAGATTTTAAACATTGTGCTCTCGTTATGGCGAAAGCATTTGGACGATATCTACAAGACCTATAAATAGGATAAGCACTCGGAATTCAAGATAAAACTGTTCCTGGAAGTAATATAGTAGATCTTATAAATGACTTTTTGCGAAATAGAAAATTAGCTCCAGTGGGAGAGAAATGTATTTTTAAAACATTAAGCGATGTTTAATTACCAGCACATTTAGATGTAAATAAAAAATTGTATAGTAAAAATAAAATTCTTAAGAAACCTGTGATGTATGCTCGCAGAAGTGTTTTGGGTGAAAAAATTATTACAAAAATAAAGTTATTACAAATTTTCTTAAAAGGAAACATTTTTTGTAAAAACATAAATATTTTATTAAAAGATTGAAAATTTTGTTAAAAAGTTTGAAATATTTTTACAAAACTAGCAAATTTTTAACAAAAAGTTAAAATATATTCTTAAAAGAGAAATTTTTTTTGTAAAAACATAAATGTTTTCTTAAAAGATAGAAAACTTTTAACGAAAAGTAAAAATATTTTTATAAAAGAGAAATTTTTTTTAAAAAACATAAATATTTTCTTAAAAGATAGAAAATTTTTAACAAAAAGTTGAAATATTTTCTTAAAAGAGAAAGTTTTTTGTAAAAACATAAATATTTTATTAAAAGATAGAAAATTTTTTGCAAAAAGTAAAAATATTTTTATAAAAGAGAAAATTTTTTGTAAAAACATAAATATTTTCGGAAAAAATAGAAAATTTTAATAAAAAGTTTGAAATATTTTTACAAAAAGGCAAATTTTTAACAAAAAAGGAAAAAATATTATCTTAAAAGAGAAAATTTTTTGTAAAAACATAAATATTTTATTAAAAGATAGAAAATTTTGTTAAAAAGTTTGAAACATAATTACAAAAATAAAAATATTTTCTGAAAAAAAAAATTTTACCGGACAAACAAAAAAATTAATATTTAATATCTTTAGAAACCCAAACATTATTAGAAAATAGGTAAAAGAAAAACAAAAATAACCGTGACAGATCATGCAAAAAAGACAAATAACGACAAATCACGCAAAAGAGATCTAAAAAGACAAATCACGCGTAAAACAGAAACCAATCAATTATCAGTGCTGAAAATGATAAAAAAGGAGCTTATTCTAAGTCATATAAATTTCAGAAAGTCTAGCTCATAACGACTTCAAAAGTCGCCTGATCGTAAGACGCTTTTCCCAGAATATCTCAAAAGCTATGTATCACTGGCAGTAGGTGTGCAGATGAGTGACCACTTTGATCATACTGCGAAGGGAACGTGGGTGGGTGATATCGGTCCTCCTTAATATGTTTTACCATGAAGTGTATAACTTTGCCTCAGGTCATTTGGCTGCCACAACGGGAAAGTCATACCTTTCTTGGAGGATCAAAATTATGGTGAAATGTCTTCAGATCATCCTCAGAGATATTTCTCAGACCGTCGCCAATAGCTCATTATACAGATGTGCAGCTCTAGTGTGACGTAAATAAGGAACTGTTATTACCAGTTCATAACAGAAAAGAGAACTGGTGTACGACTGTAAAGATGTCGGCAACTCAAATGTTGGGCAGCTGATCAGAAGATCTTCTTCAGAGACGTGAAGGTGTTCACTACAGAGCTGGCTCAAATTAACCAAAATTTTAGAATCTGCTCCGTTGATACTCCCAATACTTCGCCATCACTGATTAATGCCAAAATCTGCAGTCGGTTACTGTTTGGCTTGGAATTCGCGCTATCAACAAGACACTCCTCTTTTTCGTAAATCAAGTGGTCAAAATAAACCATGAAAAATACTGATGGAAAATTCTCGAATCCGTGAATTCAACAGCACTTCGAAAGGTAGATCTGAGTAAGTAAATAATAACAGATAGAATGATAATTGGTTTCAAGTCTGGATTCCCCCACATAAAAGGAAAAGTTGCTCATCTTATCGGAAATCAATCCAATGGACTCCGATGGGAGGTTTATTTTGAGGGACAGGGCACGAAAATTTTGAGTCAATTAAGCAATTCAAATGCGGAACCCGATTTTCACTGGAAGACTTGCTGCCTATTTCTGAAATTTTACAGACACGCATTTAACTCTGCCGAAATTATATCATTTCAAAAACTCTTAAACATGTTTTCAACAACGGTCCAAGATATTATTTACTGTTATTTTCGTAAACTTTCCTAGATTAATGAAAATAAATCTGATTATGTTTCCCTCTATTATTTGTTGCCACCCTCCAAAATATTATGTAAATCCGATCGATTTCTACTAATAATCATGATACCACAAGTAAGGCTGCTAAACGAGAGGAATTAAAATTCTCTGAACAATAGAGTTTTGAATCAAATGACATACGAAATTTATTTGTTTACTTTAGGTTTAGTGAGTGATTAGATAATTTTTGATCGAAATTTTATTAAAGCATTGTTGGTTCAGATTGATTTAAACGATTAATAAGTAACAATGTAAATAAAGTCTTTATTCAAAGCAAGAAGATATCTTTTAAAACATTAAAACCAATCAATATATTATAGTTTACAAAACATTATAAGACTTACTATGTAATTTAAAAATGTAATCGCACGCAAATATTAAGCTAAAATATCATGTTATCGATTGGGTTTCTATCCTTTTTTAATTGAAGATACGAACTCACAGCTATTAGTCTTTTGGCAATTAAATATGGAGATTTAATTATTTGATTTAGCTTAAATATAGTATACAAAATATATTAACCTGTTGTGTTTAAAAATAAACCCATCTGGTCCTGCTATTACAGTGGTTAAACACGTTGAACGATTGACTTTATTTTCGATCTAAAAATATGGATACAGATTTAAAAGCTTGTTAATAGAATGCTAAGAGAGTTCACTTTTAAGTATCAATGGTGATCTACGAAAAAACTGATAACTTCCATTCGTTATAAAGAATGCATTTGCTGCCATTCATCATCACATAAAAACAATCATTGATTCAAAAAACCCCCCTTAGACAGTACGAGCTAAGATTATGACGTTTATTAATTTTTGTATAAAGTACCGAAAATGGTTTTTGGCTCTACGATAGGTAAGAATGATCAAGGTATAGGTCACAACCTTGATAGAGATTTCAATTATTCAAGGTTTTTTTTTATTATTTACCGGAAAACAGCTTTTATGAAGTTAAGTCTTCCAACAAGATATAAAGTAGGCGGATCTTTAACTATCCCGATACTAGATCCCCAACGATATAATACAGACTTTGAACGAAGATGAATGGTGGGCGTCAATGCCAATATCAATAAATTGATGACTCTTACAGATTTCTGGCACAATTTTCGACTCTTCTATGTATGAAACTCAGTCATCATAACTGCAGAGTATGATGACCGAGTGCTAAAATAAAATATTACAGTATTACAATTAATTACTAGATCTACCATAGAAATTGAAATTGACAAAAAAATTATTTTATTTTAATTACTGGTAGAATTGTTTTCTTATACTAGTAATGTTTTCACAAATTTGCTTTTACCTAATTCAGGTGCGAAGATTTTATTTTATATTATTTTATAACCGTCGTTGAACAGCCGACCCAATTTCATGGGTTTACGACTACTAATGTTCAACTCCGTAGCCTTGTAATTTTGAACCAATCCAGAAGACAAGGAAAGTCCTGGATCAGTACCCCCAGAGGTCTTGATTTGTTATGGGAACATGGAGGACTTTGAGACTCGACAGATTTAACGTGCATCAGTCCCATTTACTACACGGGGAGTCTTCGGCCGGCGAGGATCGAACCCACGACCTCTTCGACATATGCCCAGCGCCCTACCGGCCAGGCTATCCCGGCCCAGGTGCGAAGATTGTGTCACCCAATGTTATCTTGTATCAAACGGCGTGTGAAATAATTTTAACGATATATAAATGTAGGGGAGAGTCGGATAGCCCCGCCCACTTAAGGACTATTGCTTATATTTCTGTATAATATTGAGTAATAATCAAGATTTTTGTATGTTTCTATTGTTTTATCATTTAATTAAATAATACAAAAAGAATAAACCAAAAAAAGAATAGTTTAACTTATAAAAATAGAAATTTTAAAAAAAACATGTTTTTCAGCTCTTTTCAAAATGTGTCGGGTGGCCCCGCCCAGTTACAAAAATTATGTCTTTTGATTGTTTTTTCAGGTGTAAATGAAAATGACCAATGTATTGACAATAGATAAACCTTATTTATCATTTTTATCACAAATTATTTTTTTTATTACATATTTATATACTTTTAGTGAATTCTATCATTTATTAATAACAAATATTATATTTTTTATTATTATTAATGTATATTAATATATTATAATATTAATACATATTTATATTAAATATTTAAAGAAAATTATTTAATTTAATTAAATCTTTGGAACCGTACATTTATCGACGAAATAAAAATGGGCTGTGATACCTAACATTCATGTGAGCGGGGCTACCCGAAATCCAATTTTTTTGTAAATTTGTAATTACTCGAACAATTTTTCACAAATAAACTTCGTTCTTCGTGCAAACTAAACTTAAGACTACATACTTTAATGCTGTATGTATAGAAAAAATTATTTTTTTAATATTAAAATGAAGTTTAATCGAAACATTCAACCAATTTTTCTTAATATCATGACAACTGTATTCAACATATTTTCAAAACTATTGTTTACCATGTTACCAGCTGCATAAATACTTGAAACTTTGAAAATAATCTTTTTTTAATTAAACAATTATTGTCCGATGGCCCATTGACTTGAAAAAATATTCTATACATATGAAATTGACATTGGGCGGGGGTACCCGACTCTCCCCTACTTATTAATTTTATTTTAATTGCTACTTTTATTTTAATTACGACTTTGTAAAAACGTTTGCAGTGACCATACAAGCTGACAAGTATGTATATGTTTCCGTGAAAGACCAAAATCAAGAGAATGTCACCTGTAAATGTAGTCGCTTTGGCGAATGTCCAAAGTATTTGTAATATCTGATTGATATTTTTACATTTATTTGATATTTTAATATCTGCTAAGGATTCGAAGAAAAATCAGAGTTCGGAGTACCGGTTAAATGCATACTGGGCAGTGGCACTTGACTTTAAAAAAACATCAGTGATCGGAGTACCGGTTAAATGCATACTGGGCAGTGGCACTTGACTTTAAAAGAACATCAGTGATCGGAGTACCGGAAAAATGCAAACTGGGCAGTGGCACTTGACTTTAAAAAAAACATCAGTGATCGGAGTACCGGTCAAATGCATACTGGGCAGTGGCTTTTGACTTTAAAAAAACATCAGTGATCGGAGTACCGCTCAAATGCATACCGGGCAGTGGCACTGAACCTTAAAACAAACATCAGTGATCTGAGTACCGGTTAAATGCATACTGGGCAGTGGCACTTGACTTTAAAAAAACATCAGTGATCGGAGTACCGGTTAAATGCATACTGGGCAGTGGCACTTGACTTTAAAAAAACATCAGTGATCGGAGTACCGATCAAATGCATACTGGGCAGTGGCACTTGACTTTAAAAAAACATCAGTGATCGGAGTACCGGTTAAATGCATACTGGGCAGTGGCACTTGACTTTGAAAAAACATCAGTGATCGGAGTACCGGTCAAATGCATACCGGGAAGTGGCACTGAACCTTAAAACAAACATCAGTGATCGGAGTACCGGTCAAATGCATACCGGGCAGAGGCACTGTACCTTAAAACAAACATCAGTGATCGGAGTACCGTTCAAATGCATACTGGGCAGTGGCACTTGACTTTAAAAAAACATCAGTGATCGGAGTACCGGTTAAATGCATACCGGGCAGTGGCACTGAACCTTAAAGCAAACATCAGTGATCGGAGTACCGGTTAAATGCATACTGGGCAGTGGCACTTGACTTTAAAAAAACATCAGAGTTCGGAGTACCGGTTAAATGCATATCGGGCAGTGGCACTGAACCTTAAAACAAATATCAGTGATCGGAGTACCGGTTAAATGCATACTGGTCAGTGGCACTTGACTTTAAAAAAACATCAGAGTTCAGAGTACCGGTTAAATGCATACCGGGCAGTGGCACTGAACCTTAAAACAAACATCAGTGATCGGAGTACCGGTTAAATGCATACTGGGCAGTGGCACTTGACTTTAAAAAAACATCAGTGATCGGAGTACGGGTTAAATGCATACTGGGCAGTGGCACTTGACTTTAAAAAAACATCAGAGTTCGGAGTACCGGTTAAATGCATACCGGGCAGTGGCACTGAACCTTAAAACCAACATCAGTGATCGGAGTACCGGTTAAATGCATACTGGGCAGTGGCACTTGACTTTAAAAAAACATCAGAGTTCGGAGTACCGGTTAAAGGCATACCGGGCAGTGGCACTGAACCTTAAAACAAACATCAGTGATCGGAGTACCGGTTAAATGCATACTGGGCAGTGGCACTTGACTTTAAAAATACATCAGAGTTCGGAGTACCGGTTAAATGCATACCGGGCAGTGGCACTGAACCTTAAAACAAACATCAGTGATCGGAGTACCGCTCAAATGCATACTTGGCAGTGGCACTTGACTTTAAAAAAACATCAGAGTTCGGAGTACCGGTTAAATGCATACCTGGTAGTGGCACTGAACCTTAAAACAAACATCAGTGATCGGAGTACCGGTTAAATGCATACTGGGCAGTGGCACTTGACTTTAAAAAAACATCAGAGTTCGGAGTACCGGTTAAATGCTTACCGGGCAGTGGCCCTGAACCTTAAAACAAACATCAGTGATCGGAGTACCGGTCAAATGCATAACGGGCAGTGGCACTTAACCTTAAAACAAACATTAGTGATCGGAGTTCCGGTCAAATGCATACCGAGCAGTGGCACTGAACCTTAAAACAAACATCAGTGATCGGAGTACCGGTCAAATGCATAACGGGCAGTGGCACTTAACCTTAAAACAAACATCAGTGATCGGAGTACCGGTCAAATGCTTACCGGGCAGTGGCACTGACCCTTAAAACAAACATCAGTGATCGGAGTACCGGTTAAATGCATACCGGGCAGTGGCACTGAACCTTAAAACAAACATCAGTGATCGGAGTACCGGTTAAATGCATGCTGGGCATTGGCACTTGACTTTAAAAAAACATCAGAGTTCGGAGTACCGGTTAAATGCATACCGGGCAGTGGGACTGAACCTTAAAACAAAAATCAGCGTAGGACATTTACCAAAGTAACTTTGGAAGACGGAATCGGTGGAAGACGACCATTTCAGTCTTTCACAGTAACACACACACATATATATATGTTGTAAATATTTGAATGCAATTGAAGTCGAAATCATTTTAAATCACATTTATTCATATGAAAATAAAGTATGAACCTGTATAAAATTTAAATATAAAAGTAAATCTTCTGGAAATTCCCAAAGATATTCCATTACATGCAATGATAATAATGAAAGAAAAAAAAGAAGTTACTTTTATACAGATATATGTATGCCATCTACTAAATTTTCATTTTTCTTAAATAATGACTTCAGTTAGGGCAATTTAAAACTTATACAGTAAAACCTCTTTTTGTGCGGCCCTTTTTTATGCGACTTTGTTTTTGTGCAATTGGTTTGTGCGATATATATTTTTTTTTGTGCGATTTTTTTATGCGGTATATGAATCTTAGCGGCGTTAGCACCAGTTTATGTTTACTATCAATGTACATATACATGTTTTGGACGAACTCTGATAACGTGGCCTCCTTGACAACGATATATCTGGACTTGTTCTGTTCATTCATTTTAAACAATCTCCTGACAAGGCAGAGTCAGTTACGTACATATTGTCGCTCGACGCGAGAACAGTATACGCTTCGTATTCAGAGTTTTATACACGATTCACGTGATTAAGGATTCATTTTATAATGAGATTAAAGATAAATAAATTAGTTACTTTTGTTTCTATTTATATGTAGTTTTAATTATTTTTATTTTATTTTTAGACATAAGTACTCCCTTAAAATGAATAATTATAGCCAAAAGAAAGTAAAAAGGCAGACAATTCCACTATTTAATGTATAATTTGAAAACTTCTCCAGGTATATGTACAATGAAGAATTAAATATTTTTACAACTTCTTTAGGTTCTAATTTAATTATTTCATTCAATTGAAAGCATTCTCTCATCTATTTCATAAATCATTGATGTATTTCTTTCCTAAGTCCGACTTTTTTTATGCGGTCCCTATCAACCGCATAAAAAAAGTTTTCGGTAGTATATCGTACAAACTTGTTAATTACATGTAAAAATTTATAAAATTTTCTATTTTTTTTTTTTTTTTTTTTTTTTTTTTTGCGATTTCTTTTATGCGGTCCCTATCCACCGCATAAAAAAAGGCTTTACTGTATATAGAAGATTTGAAGCTGGAGAGATGGCACGACATTTTCTGATTTGTATAACAGTATGTTTATTATTTTTTCAATATTATTTATTGTTGTTACATACATTATGTATATTTATTTATTTTATTTTTATTTATATTATTTTCGTATTTTTTAGTTTGTGATTGTGGACCCAAATCAAAATGTTCATTCCAAAATAAAAGAAAAATGTGCTTGTGTGCTAAAGGATACAAGGATGACGAAGGATACTGTTCAGGTAAAAGTATTTTTTAATTAAAATAAATCCCATACGATAACCTAGAGAGTTTTTAAAAATAAAATCTAAAAGTAAATTTTTTTGCTACTATACAGCCCGCGAACTAAATTTTCGATGTACAGCAGCCGTATGTTAATAGAACTTCTTAGTAAACACAACAATCAATAATTACACTTTCATAAAACAAAAAAGGAAAAAATATAATGTACAATTCAGTTATTTCTTACAATAACTACACTACATAGAATAACTACATAACTACTTAGAATAACTTCAGTTATTTCACGAAGTAACTAGGCAAATCAGTTAAAGTATATAATACATGAAAAATTTTATAATTTACCAAATTATTCAATGAAATGACTAATTATTGACTATTAAACAATATCAAAGTTATTTTACAAATTAATTGATCTTAAATAGCTAAAATCTCTCGAAAAATACATTTTATTCCTATTGCGGATGATTTATTGATAAATAATGACAAAAAATAGATGATATAATATATTATTGCTCATATTATTAATTACGTGTAAAAGCAACGGAATAAACCGTGCACACGCACACGTCATTGCATAGCAACTAGAAGCGGTTCAAAACATTTTCGAGTCGAATTTTCGAGAAAAATTACTTTAACGATCTTATTCTATAGCGTACTTAGTTAAATTCAATAATTTTATATATTTTAACTGACTTGTCTAGTTATTTCACGAAATACCTAATTATTCTGTAAGATAATGGTGACATATTCATAATATTTAGTAGTTTCTTTTAATCTTAAAAAGTAGGGAACCATTTATCGGATCAAGCATCGTTTTGATCAAAGGCTCTTGATCAAAGTGTTGATTGGAAATCACCACTCTGAAATATCTCCATGAAAAGTCACCACGTTAGTGTACAATTATTATTCATTATATAAAAATATTGTATTATGAAGTTTAAATGTTTTAGCCCTCCCGTTTGTGTCTGATAACACTTTTACAAACAAACCCCCATTGGCCTTGAGAATGAAGTCAGGAGTGTGTCCCTCTCGTTTGGCAATTACGAGTACATTAACCACAAGGGTGAAAGTACTTTTTGACTCAGAACCCCACATATAGATGACAGCACTACTCATTCGTGAGGCCACGTCCTCAATTTAGATGTAGATCTAAAGGCGAAGAACATAATCTAAGGATTATTGTTCCCATGGTACTCCTCAGCGATCGACCACAAAACTTTCGACTCTACAGATTTTACAAAAAGTTATATGTCATGCATTAAACCAAACGGGAGACCGATTCATTAAATACTAGGCTACCACGGCTCTCATTTTAAAGCTCTCAGTATAAAATCATAGTGCCAAATTTTTCACATATTGCGTAAAATTTTATTTTTTTTTAGATTTATATGTGATAGTAAAATTTATGCTATCCATTTATTTCTAGAATATACAAATTTAGTTCGAAATTATTTTAACCACCACAACAGATAAATATATTAAACATGTGTTCAAGTGCTCGATAATCATGTGATGGTGTATTTAAGCTCTCCCTAATAAAAGAAAATGTTTTTGCTTCCGAGTGATATAGAGGTATTAATTTAATTTTTCTAGACATCGACGAGTGCTTGAATACTGAAGCCTGTCCAGGACCTGGAACACTTTGTGAGAACACCTTAGGAAGCTATAAATGTCGATGCCAACAAGGGTACCAAGGGCGTTCTCCAACCGAAACTGACAAGAAAAGTCTGTGTGAAAAGATAGGTTGGCTTTGTTTTTTTTTACCTATGTGTACACACACATATATATATTGTGTGTGTGAGTGCATGTGTAAATGAGTAAGTTCATTTTAATTCGATATTCACTTCATAGATTTCGTTTTGTGTTTTGTTCTTTATTTTATATTTAATTTTCTGTTTTTCGCTTGATATATTTTTTACTTAATGTATTCTATTTTCATTAGATTGTTTTAGTGCTCATCTCTCTTTTGTATTAAAATATTTTGCTCTGACTATATTGAACTAATATTAGAAAAGACGTAATTCTTTGAGTTGATGAAGATATTATATCTTCTCATTATTTGTTTTCCGTCTTTTTAATTTTTTTTAAAAATATTTTTTAAAAATATTTTATTTTAATGCATTTTTTATCTTCTCTTTTCGTCAATCTTTATTATTTTCCATGTTTTCTCTATATCAACAATCCCATTTGGTCCGAAATGTTTGTTATATCTGATTTGATATTAATTTAGTCGTTGATATATTATTATATTTATTCGATATTTTAATATCTGCTGAGGAGAAACGTCAGCGTACCGGGCAAATGTATACCAGGTAGTGACACTGAACCTTAAAAAAAAAAAAAAAAAACATCTGTGTGTGGTATGGCATGCAAATGTATACTGGGCAGTGGCACTTAACTTGATCTAGTTAATATTTCGGACATTTACCACCGGTGTAAGTCAACAATCACCAATGTTAGTCATTCGCAATTTTAGATATATAATGTTTCTTTTTAATATCCCATTAATAGTGATCATGGAATTTAAAAAAAAAATATTTTGTTAATGCCATCGAATAATATTAAAGAAATTTCAATTGCAGTTGAGTCTGGACCAAATTACACCCCATGGAAGATCGGTTATGGACTTCTAAGTGTTGGATTCATTATAATCATTGCCGGTTTGGCCTATATCAGCTTCCGAATGCATAAGTGAGTATATATTGCATAGTTGCGTTATTATACGGCGTATTAAATTGTATAGCCATTTACTTTTTTTGTCTTAAGTAAAATAATTTTTCTAGCAGAAATTAAACGCATAAAATATAGATATGTTATTGTGAATGACCAAAATGGATGGTTGTTGACTTCCACCGGTAAAAGTTGACGATCACATAGTCGCTATAGTAAATGTCCGAAATATATACAAGATCTAGTTAAGTTCCACTGCCCGATATACATTTCGCCGTTATGCCCTACATCAATGCTTTGTAAGGTTCATTGCCACAGCCCGCGGTATGCCCTTCATCAATGTTTTTTAAGATCAAGTGCCCAGTATGCATTTAACCGGTAGTCCGAACACTTATGTTTCTCCTTATTTATCTTCAGCAGATATTAAAACTATCGAATAAATATCAACGAATAAGTTAATATCAAATCGGATATAACAGATATTTCTCACATTCACCATAGCTATTATGTAATTGTTGACATTCTACGGTGAAAGTCGACATTCTTCTGATTTCGGTCATTCACTGTAACATACATATTGTTTGTTTAATAAATGTCAACAAATCGTTTTTAACAACATAGTTACTTAAAAAAATTCAAACAAATATTATTGAAATAGTTTTAACAAATTTTAAAGTAGGGAAAATAAAAACAAATTAATTTTGATTTAATGAAGGGATTTTATACTTCTAGGATTCAATTTTTATGTTTTGGTGGCTAAACCTTAAATACACAAATTAATTTGCACTTAATATAAAATTAATTTGTGTAGGAAACAAAAAATGGTAGTCAATTTACTATCAAACAAAAAGTTTAATTTAAATTAGCACGAATAAATTACTTTCCTTTCATCTTTCATTTTAATATTAAAGTGAAGCTTGTCGGGAATGACCACTGTCCGTTCTACAGTAAAATGGTCGTTCTTAGATTTCTACTTTCATTGACTTCAAAATTGTTACAGAAGTCACATTTTCTAAAATGATTTTATTTTCAGTCCGTGTCTTTTTCTTGATGCAGAAAATGCCACTTCTGTTGACGTCATGAAAACACGGATCTATGAATAAAATTTAGCGGCTATAAAAATGATCCCAACTGATGTAATTATACGTAAAAACAAACTTACCAATTATAAGAATGATAGAGCTATTTTAAGTAAATAATTATGTTTTTTGTTCAAGTTTGCAATTAATTTTCTATCATAAAAATTAATTTGCTTTAAAAGATGAGAAGAGGCTTGTGTGAGATGCTTTTTTCTAATTTAACTTTAAACTCTAAGATTAAATCCCATTAATAATCCCATCTCGTCTTTAGTTCACTTTGACTGCCACATCGTTGAAAAGAGCCTCTCTAAATACAAATATTTTGAATACATTTTAATTTACTTTTATTGTTTTGATATTATCTCGTGTTATTCTTCATTGGGTGCAGGGGTTTGTCCGATCTCCGGAAGAGGTTTCAATGATCTCTCTTAAAAATTTCTTCAATACAAAGTCTATGGAAAAAAATTTCTTCAATACAAAGTCTATGGAAAAAAATTCCGTGCCTTCCAAAAGTGGTCGTAAATAGAGGTGGTCTTTCCTGGAGGTTTCACTGTATACTTAAATGCAGTCGCTTTTAGAGTTAAATCATATAATTATATTATTAACGTAAAGTGTTAGCCAAAATATCTCATGTTATTCAAACTAAGCGAAAAATGTCGTTACTCATACCACTACCTCAATAGGTGGCATGTACCTCTATGAATGTGCTCTCTAAACACATTGCATGCGGCCAACTTTTCCAAAAAATTGTATTACAGCTTTTATAGATTAAAATGTGGAAAAAAAAATGATAGAAAAGATATAAAAGTTGGAAGAAACTCGTCACTAAAGCTACACAGACCTGAAAACAAGACGGAAAAGAGAAAACACTGGCAATAGAATTATTTGTATATAAGATAGTTTTCGGGAAGAATGAATCTATTCTTAACAATAAACATGGTTAATTTATTCTCTGGGAAGAAGCAATTCAATATATAAATTGTATCAGTTAAAAAAAATTTTATAGTCATGGATATTTTATTATTCCCGAAATAAAAAAACAAATAAAAAATGAAATTTAATTACCAGTTTTTATGCTTTTCAGTCTTGATGAATATAAACTTTTAGCCCTATAGCTGCTGCTTCAATATAAAGACAAACGATTGTAGTACTGACTACATCAATACTGAATCGTTTAAATTTGTGGTAATCAAGAATGAATAATTTCTTTGAAAGAGCAGAGTGGAAACAAAGAAGGTTTGCTACCGCTTTTTTACGAATCGGATAAATTTTACGCTACTTGCTTGCCTAGTCCTAGTGTTTTTATTTTATTGGGCACCTGGGCCGCGAAGCGGCCCCTATCCCATTCATCTGGAATTTTAACACAGTTTTGGTTGAGCATTGAGGTAAGCAGGCAGTGGAGTTGCTTTTATGAATGTTTCAAACACTTTGCTTGAATAACTAAAAAGGAATCAAAAATAAAATAAGCAGCTTGCTCTAAACTGTGTTTGTTTGATTTTGGAGTTGTTCAGAACTGTATCAGCATGAGGAAAAGTTATTTTCAGAAAGGTTGATGATATTATTTGTTTTGATAGTTATGATATGAGGCGTCGGAGGTGAAATGTGCAGCTATTGGTCTGTAGTTTTTATCTTTGATATAATTTTCAAATTTAAAGACTTCATTAAAATTTGCTGTTTTACATTCTATGGCTTTATCGAAAAAATCTGCGTTTAGCTTGTATATATGCTGTGATAGAGTTGGTATTTTGAGGTCTGCATGTATATTGGTATTTCGTATGAACCATCTTGCACTGGTTATTTTTCTAAGGATCTTGTTCTGGCATTGGTTTAATTTCTTCAGTAGATGTTGAGGTGTCGTTGTCCAGGCAGGTGAGGCATAGGTGAGTATTGGGCGGATCATTGCTGTATATAGTAGCTTCTTTAGTTTAAGTGACTTTGCTTGCATAGTGTTAACACGTTATTTGCATAGTTTTCTTGAATGTTTAAAGTGATGGCAAATTTTATGCTTTACAGCAGTTACTTTTGAAACACATTTGTTTTACAAAGATTTCAAAAAACATCCCATGATGAAATGTTGAGTGGACGAAGTTCGCAAGTGACATTTTCAGAGGTATTTATTAACCCTTTGCTCTCTGATATGTCCTCTGAGGCGTCATCAATTGTCATAACTGTAAAATTAAGTTAATTGTTATGCCTTAATAATTAGTAACCACATTATTTTTAAAGTTATCTAAAAATACTGTATTATGTATTTTTAATCTTCTTATTATTCGAAAACCTTACAAAAGAAAAATGATCTATTATGAAAAAATTATCCTGTTCAATAAAGAAGTCCCTAAAGTCTCAAAGGTCAATTACTTAGGTATAACCATTAATTGTTCCCTTAATTGGAAATTTCACGTATCTAATATTCTTAAAAAAGCTGAAGCTGTTTTTCAAGCTCTAAAATCACTGCTTAATAGTGAGAGCAAAACAGCTCTAATGGGGGGGGAAACACAAACGTCCAAAGAAAAAGACTAAGGGTCTTTGAGCATAAAGTTCTTAGAAGAATTACTGGGGCACCCTGGTTTGTTACTAATAATACCCTCTACAGTGACTTAAAAATGGATAAAATTGACGAATACTTATTTAAACTCAATGCTTCTTTTTTTAAAGGAGCTAAAGAGTGTTCTACCTGCGATTTTAATAAATTACTAGACATAGATTTTATCGAAAACAACGTTAAATTTAGCCCAATTACCGCTTTCTTTCTAAGCATTTCCGATAATTAAATTGATCCCCTCCACCTTAGACGAACTATGCGCTCTACACCTGAGAAACCAAGCCCGACTACCGGGGAGAGGCGCAGGAGTGCATAGGGAGTCTTCCCCTCATGTATATGTTTGTAAATATTTTTTTCTTTTTTCACCTTTTTATCTCTTTCTGTATTCGTATAATTTTTTATGAATCAAACTGCGATTTTACTTCACATGTAACCCAGACTTTTAAATTATGTACCCCAACTTGAGATTTAACTTTAGTTAAACGCAGCACCACCCTTCCCATTCTCCAATTTATTTAAATTTCGATGAATGAGTAGATATCCCATTCGGATAGGAACTCCGAAACAACTGTATTAGTTAGTTAGTAAGTGTATTTTTGACAGGGTTCTAGTGGGCCTTAAAAAAATTAAAGAGTGGTAACGAAAATGAAACAAATGTCGATACTTTAATTTCTGCTAAACCATTACTAACAATTGCGCTCGAAAGAAAGTATATATGCATGGAAATTCCAACTTGCTAAAGTGGTATATTAAAATAAGAAATATATTCTAGCATAAACATAAATTTACTACCACAACTAAAATTTTTCAATGACCACGGGAAGCCTGTTTAAATGATTTAGGGCTTATATTAGTTCAACCAGCATTTTAAAAACTCAGAGAGCAAAGGGTTAAGCGAGAAAATATCGTGGAGTATCGATATGGGTATATAACAGAATTGCTTTTGCTTTCACTTTCAATTATAACTCTAACCACATTTTATAGTAAAATAACCATATTCATAAACCACATTATATTTGAGTATGATTGCATGAGTTTTACATTTGATAGAGGTAAATAAAGTATGGAAAATAATCTATTGGCCCCAACTTCTGAGAAATTTGATCATTGAATAGCCGACCCCAATTTTTGAGTTTGCGACTACCAATATTCAACTCCATAGTCTTGTAATTTTCAATCCAATTCAGAAGGAAATTAGCTTTTGGTAATGATTTATAAAACTCAAACTTTGGCCTATTTAGAAACAACTGCTTCAGATGGCGTCAATCTACGGCTATTCTGCTTTCAACATTTTACCGATTAAAGCTCTCTGTGCAAGCTAATTCCATAAATTTATGTATTGTAGAACAAAGATAGAGAAAGAAAAAAGGTTACCAGTACTTTGTTGAAAAAGAACAAAAATCGCTTTAAACAAAGTAAACAAGAAAATGGTTGTATATTGTTTACGCCACGGATTGGCAAGTTAAAATTCTATCCACGGACCTGATTAAACCTTCCGGCGGGCCACAGTTGGCACGGTCTGCCCATCGCCGCTCTAGCACATGATCCGTCTACCACTGAGGATATTATGGGTCATAGTCGATGAGAGTGTTAAATTTGTATCAAATAGCAATCCCTCGGAATAGAACCAATGTCACCTCATTGGGATGATAAATCTGTTACAAAATAGTTTGGACACCCTTTCTTCTTACCCTTATGAACCTTCCACTCTGAAAACGTCACTTAATCCAATAAACAAAAATATATAACGGCTAATTATTACGCAGTGAAGAAAATTTGTTGGAACAAAGATTGGTATAAATGACTTTTTGCTACCATTTTAAATGTTGTGGGTTTTTGAAATTACACCCATTTGCAGGCTTGTATGCGCAATTTAGACTCATAAATATTTGCGAAATAAAAGGACATCACGAAGATACATTCAGAGTAAATGCTGGATTCGAACCCGCTACTTTCACGCCTAGCCAGGGAGGCGCCTTTTTAACACGTTGAATGCCGCCACGCTAATTTTACATGGCTTGCCCGTCTGGCCAAACGGTAAATAACTACAAACTAAATTTGAAAATATTAGACAGATTCTGCTAAATTTTTAAAAGGTCTAGCATGACCTATCTGAACTTGAACTGGTGTTTCTTACAGAGTGCCTGTCCGCGAAGCGGACAATTTATACTTTCATATGAGCTTGTGACCGAGGGCGCCTGTGATGTTAACTGTGGGTAAAAACTGAAGGAAGTGGTGAATCATATAAGTCTATATATTTTTTTTAAATAGTGGTGGATTAAAACCAAGAATTACAATTAATAAACTATCGCTTTAAAATATTTATTCGCTTTCCGGATCAAGTTGGCATCTCTGTGTATATAAATAAAACTATTTTGTGTGTTCTATATTGCATTAATTTCTTCAAACCATTTAAGTAACGATAATGATATAAAAAAGTTAAAATTTTACTCGAATCATGTGTTTCTAATAATCTTGGCTTCGCCGGTCACCCCCACGGCGCTACTAACAAACTCAGTGCTGGTAACCCGTAACCCCCATGGCATTGCACGTGTTAATATTGTGTTAACGAATGCGTTGGAATGTATCATAACACATTTATTTTTTAAAAAATGGTAATAAAAAATTTTCCTTTCTTTTTTGTAGAAATTTAAAAATTAGCAACTCAAGCATTCCATTACAAAACAGAAATCCATGATGATGGTACGTATGCTTGAAATTAATATAAATATGGAATTATAAAAAGTTATACGCTTAAAAGCAAACGTCTTCTATAGAATAATACAAAAGGTTCTTTTACGAGAGAAAGTGGTAAAGGGTTTACTTTTAAACTCAGAGGTTAGGTTCTGGCTTAAAGCTACACAGCATATATAGGCCAGCCAACTACTACGCTTTTCGCAAAATATTTTCCAGAGTGGTAGCCTTTCAAAAACCAAAACTTACAGAATTTTGAAAATTTGCTAAAGTCTCATCACAAAGGAGTTATACCAAAGCGTCGTTGCATATGAACTTTTAAATCATTTGTATGAAATGGTGCGGAAAAATAAGTTGAAATGAATAAAAAATAATACATTAAAACGTAAACTAATTAATGTTTACAAAAATCGTAGAAAGTTTGCTGCCCTGCATGACTCAAAAGAGCATGCGTATACAAATTCAATCAAAATTATCCAACAGAGCTAAGTTGTGCACCTGATGTATGAGTAAATTCCTATCACTTCTTTTTATTAAAGCATCTTTTGCATGCTTGTATAATGGGCATGTTCTTTCGCAGACAGGAAATTCGACAAAAACAGATATTTCCTCACGCTTTCTGCTCATAATAGAGTGCTTACTAGTTCCGACTATTTAAAGGAAATCAAGCGATTGAAACAAGCGAATTCCTATTTTATGAATTATAATCCCAATCAATTTTTACGAAAATTATGTGTGTTAAAATATATTATGAAAGCTATTTTTTAAAGAGTAGTCATTATTCTGCAAGTTTAATCAATTTATTAAATGAGCCAACAAGTGCAGGGCTGCCACTTTTCTACGCTTTTCATAAAAATTTATTCTGGTGGTATCAAAGTTTATGTTTTAACGTAGACATTTTAAAAAACTTTCAGAATAGGTAATTTTGCCACCATTTTAAAAGTTCACCACGAAAGTGCTGAAACAAAGTGGCCTTACATATGAACATTTAAATCATTTGTATAGAGTAGTGTGGAAAAAGAAGTTTCAATGAATAAAAAATAATGAAATCAACGATAAATTTAGCTACCACTAGAATAAATTTTTACAAAAAGCCCTGAAATTTGGCAGCTATGAAGTATCACTGTAAAATGCCACTTAATTGCTTTTATCTCGTTATTACTCTTTCACAGCGTAACAGAAATTATACTAACTCTTATGTATTTACTAACTAGCACTATGATTCCAGATTTCAAGTCTTACCTATTTTTAACATCTGCCCACAAATTATAAAACGAGCACTTGCTTTAATACTGAGTAAAATCATTTTACCCCAAGTATAATTTAATTTAACTTTTATATGGAAATAAAGTTTTCTCTTGGGTAGAATTTTATCAATCGTAATTAATATGAATATAAATTTTTTAAGTTCAGTAAAAGGCGTGTAATTTTTTTTTTTTTTTTAAATCCGTAAATTCTTTGCAACTCCTAAATAACGCTTTTATAAAGATAGCAATTTTCAATTTTTTGCAAAAATAACACCATTCGTAATTGTTTCTAGCATTTATGTTCAAAAAGGACGTCAATCAAATATCTTCACTTCTTTCATGCTGCTATTTTTACCCTCAAATCCTCCAACATTCTCCTTCACTATACAACAATTAATTATGCCCATAAAGAAATATGAAATGCATTTCTGCAATCAAATATCTTCACTTCTTTCATGCTGCTATTTTTACCCTCAAATCCTCCAACTTTCTCCTTCATTGTACAACAACTTATTATGCTCATTAAGAAATATGAAATGCATTTCTCCAATCAAATATCTTCACTTATTTCATGCTGCTATTTTTACCCTCAAATCCTCCAACATTCTCCTTCACTATGCAACAATTAATTATGCCCATAAAGAAATATGAAATGCATTTCTGCAATCAAATATCTTCACTTCTTTCATGCTGCTATTTTTACCCTCAAATCCTCCAACTTTCTTCACTCTTTGCATCCTCCATGTTTTTTTGGTGCAAAAAAATTTTTTTTTTTCATTTTGCAACAATTATGCATGTGTTGTAAAAATAGTGTTCACACTAATAACTACACTGGGGAATAATTTTTTGTTTCATTTATACAAGTACAATATTGATATAGATATTTCAATTCCGAAATTATTTTTGTTCTGATGGTTACAGAATGTTTGCAAAATTATATTTTTAAGCTTAGTTTATTTTTTATTTGAATGTAGAAAATTATGAAGAACTTATAGGTGTCTATACATACATGGAAATTTTACCCCGACCCGCCCTTATTTAGGGCATACGGGTAAACGTTTATTAAAAACAGAAAACAGTACAAACATAAAATACATATCAGATATGGCAAACAGCCCATGAACATGGCGGGCGCAGAGCAGCAAAAATCATGTTCATGTAAGATGATAAAACATTAATAATAGTGTCAGTTAAATAGTGCAATATAATAATAGTGTCAGTTAAAAGAATATATTAAGAGTAAAATGTTTGCCCCGCCCTATGTTTTAGGGCATACGAGAATATCACTACAGGTGTCGAGGGCAACAGCCCGACGAACTTATTTTGCAAAGAAAGAGAAGTGATAACACAGGTTAACAGCCAGCAGTCTATACATACATATGCTTTTGTTTGTTCCGGTGAAAATAACGAATAAATAATAACAATGCTCCTTTCGCCCGAAAAAAATATATTGTCTGAATGTTTTGCATCATAAACTGAAACGTATTAGAGCCTTCTTTCTACCCCTCCTTACGTTGAAGAGAAGTGGGGACACTAATCATTCACCCTTGGGAATTTTACAAAATCCTGGCGGGGAATTTATTATTAAATTGGTTTGAAATTCCAGTTTGTAAAGAGAAATCGATTTCCGGTGAAAATTTGAAGTCAAAGAGACGAAAATATCTAAGACCAGTTACAACAATTTACGAAGCAGAAAATAAACAAAAAATATAAATAAATAAAAATTGTTCCCAAATGCAATGAATCTAATAGCTAAGAACTTAATCATAGCTCCTCTATAGCTTATCTTAAAATATACTTATTTATTTCCCTTATTTTAAGATCTAATATCTGAATCATGATGATCACAGACGAGAAAAAATTTAAAAAATCATAACAAATATTTCTGGTCAAAGATCCTGGATTCGAAAGAGTGTTGAGAACCTCTTAGAGTGCACTTGCTGCTGTCAAATTTCGCCCAGCTGGTTTGCCGGTTGCTACATTGAAAATTGGCGATTCTCGCTTTCATTACGTTACTGTGAGGATTTTTTTTTTTAATCATAATACATATGGAATTAATTTCAAACTTCGTTAGACAAGGAGAAATGCTGCCTATTTTAACTACAAAGTTCTTTTTCATACATTTATTTTATTTTATAGGTGATACAGAGAATTAAATAAATACAAAACTTACAATTATTTCCTGAAAGTTGAATCTTATTCCAAAGCTTCATTTTGCAATGAATGTTTTATTAAATACTGATTCCTTCATAGAAAGATTCCTTCATAGAATACTGATTCCTTCATTAATACTTATCCTTCATAGAAAGCTTTCAGACTGAATTAATCGGAGAAAAAAACTTAAGTGAATTAAAAGCATATAGGTGAGATTAAAAACTATATGCTTCATTATTCTTAATCACTTGCTGTTTTAAAATAATTTAACATAACCCATTTTTTTTACAGATCTAAGATATTTTCTCGTCATTAATTTCAAATCAGCATTATAGTGCAAACTGAAAATTTTCAAATTACACTCGAGTGACTTGCTAAGTGTTCCCACAGCTCTGGTAGGTAGGGCGTGGTAAAACATCACCTCCTACATCAAAAAGCCTCCACACGGTCTTTTATAAGTAGTCCGCGCAAACTATTTAAAAAGTAAACCAGTTGTGCGCATGAACCCAAAACCTTTTATATAAGTAATGGAAAGAAATTTATCATATATATTTGGGAATTGAATCTGTAGTGGTTGACAAGTGAATAAGGCAAACCAATAAAATTCATAAATAGATAAATTTTTTTGTCATATATTTGCTACCACTTTCTTATTTCAACTTGATTTTGTATTAACTGATCGTTCGGAACGTGGATATCCTTCACAGTGGTCTGATTGGACTACCTATAAAAAACCGTGTGGAGGCTTTCAGTTATAGGAGGCGTTGGGTAAAACCATGGAGATAATATGTTTCAGTTTATGATGCAATACGTTACACTCATATCTGAAGTGTTCAAAAGAACAGACAATTATATAAACCTATAGATGTTTCTTTTTAAACCTTTACATTCAGACTAAAAATCAAATAAATAAAAAGCAAATAAAATAAAAAATAAACTAATTATATCATTTAAAACCAGCAACACAAATTTCAGACTTTAAGTCCCTTGTCTCGAATCAGGTAAAATCAAATACTTATATGTATGGAAAATAAAATTGATTTGATAACTTATGATACAAAAATCGATGATGTGGTACTTTAAGGCAGTGGTCTCTAACCCCCGGGGGGTGAACCGGTACCAATCCATGACACAAATTATGCTGCACTACTCAAGGAACAATAAATTATTTCCATTTTATTAACTGTGGTGTATTTCTCATGGGTTTGTTTGACCTTCTATGGACGAGCTGTTAACCGGGAGCTGAAAGACGTTATCCAAAACTTAAACAATACCATATTATATTTTGAAAGCATACAGGTAAATTAAAATTATTAAATCAAAACAACAATTAACCTTAAACAATTATCCGTAAACAATTAACCTAAGGTAAAATTATCTGAACGTTGACCGGTCCACGGCGATAAACTGGTTATGAAGCGCTGCTTTAACCCTTTAATGGGCCATTTATTTCTTGTTAAGGTAAATTAAAGAATTTTTGGAATTAAAGTTCTCATAAGAATAGTAATTGATATAAGAGAAAGAAAACCTCATTTAGCTTATAAAAATTTAATTTAAATTTTAATGCCATTTTTCTTTTTGGTGGTAAGTATTTTTACCACGACCTATTAGTAACTTATTGACTTTTATTTTTCTTTATTTATAAAATAAGTTGTATAAATGCTGCAAACTTCAGAAGGATTTATGATTTTTATAACTTATATATATTTTCTTATACTAAACAATGGTAGCCAATTTTAATCAAACGCACTTCAAGAAAGCTGAAGTTATTAACAAATGGGAACCTAAATTAAAAATGGTAGAAAAGTTAACATGGACTTTAAAACATTAGTGATAAATATACTTACCAAGTCTTAGAAAGGGTTAAGGTCAAATGTTTGTTGTCCTTTTCGAAGGAGCAGACAAACAAAAGGTATAAGTATGTATTTAAACCCATACGAACTTTTTGAACATGTACATTCAGACACAAAAATAAACCAAAAAAATGGCATTTAGAAAAAAAAAATAAGGTAGCTTTCAAAACAAACTCATTGTATGTTTGATATCCCTTAAGATCTAGTATACGTGATACAAGCGATATTTCAAAAAATTATTTTTATTGTCTCTTTCAGCAATTTATCATAAATTCTACAGTCTATAAAAACATGAAATAAAATTAAACGAAAAGCATATATAGCTTTATTGAGATTGCATCTACTTACTTATTATGTAGCGAGTAAATGCTTTAATTTATTATAAAATGATAGATAATTAGGCCTGCTAACTCCTACGTTTTATGTAAAATATTTGAAAGAGCGGTGGACATTTAAAAACCAAAGATATATTTTGGAAGATGAGAATCAGTTCAAATGAATGCTTTCCTCAATCATTCTTTACCCCATTTTAAAGTTTTACCAGTTATGAACAACCTGTGTAAACATTTTTTCTTTTTTAAAACCGTTATCAAGCAGTTGACCCAAAATTGAGTTTACTTACCAATGTTCAACTCTGTAGCCTTGTAATTTTAAACACAATTTATAAGAAAAGGTAACTCTTGGATCAAGGATTGGTCAAACTTTTTCCTTCGTGAAGAATTTCTGGGTAGAACTAACCCGCATTTGCCTTACAAGAAAGAGAAACACACGAAAACCTCCATCGGTTAACCTGACTGTAAGAGGAATCTAACCATGATCCATCTGCCACTGAGGCTATTTTACGTCAGCATTGAGGTCGGTGAGAGCCGGACGCAGAATTTGTATCAACCAGCCACCACTGGGACCTGAGTTATTTCAGTGCTCTATCCCCTGCGGGCCAATATTTAAAACGTACTTTCTCTGAACAAACATACTTTTTTTTGACGATTTAGAATTTTGACCCCCAAAATATAAGGGATGGTAGTCCTAATCTAGAATATACGTTTCCAGGCAAGAGAGCATTCAAAGTTTGGAATCTTGTTTTCTATCCAAAACCTGAATGTGTGAAAATATAAATAGATGAATAAATGGAATAAATTGATCAAACATTTAAATCATAAAAATTAAATAAAAATAATACTTTTTTTGTGTCTGATGTTGTAACTTAAATATTGCTGCACTGATTCAATGAGATTTAGTTATGGTCAAAAACCAAAAATATTGAATCTTAATACGTTACAATCTGATAATTAGATAGAAAGTTATTAAAGAGATATTTTTCACTACACGTGCTGTTTAAGTGACATATTGCATTGCACATTTGGCATGGTTGCCAGAAAGTGAATTGTAATTATAGCTTTATGTCTAAAAAGTACACACAATGCTTTAAATCTATTTTAGTGACTAACGGTGCTTCGAGTTCCTTCACAAATAAATATTAATGATATGTTCTTAATAAAATTAAATCAATTACACATTTCATTAGAAACAGATATCTGATTTTTGAATTAACATTGAACATTGATTAGAAGAGAAAAAAAAACGATGATAATATATATATATATATATATATATATATATATATATATATATATATATATATATATATATATATATATATATATATATAAAATACTCAACTTCATGATGATATTATTGAGCGTTATGTGCTTTTAAACTTCTCTTTTAGCTAAAACTGTTGAACTCTTTGAGTTGTCTATCGCTGTCTTATCTTCTATGTGCTGTTTGCCTCTACGAAAAATATGATTGTTTTATCTATTTATTTATGTTTTATTATTGAAATTTTTATAATAAATGTTTCTTTTACAACAAATATCCGGTGGTTTTGTTTATAAAATATCGTAGAAATGAAGTAGAATCCCAATTTTAAATTTTTTTGGTGAATTAGCGTTTAAAAGAAACGGAAAACGCTCAAATGAAACGGAAATCGGGATGGAGGAAAAATACAATTCTATTTTTGAAAAACCAACATTTAAGATATGAACTATTAGAAACATGCGCATTCTTTGCTACTATTTACATGTTATGGAAGGATGAAAACTTTAATAAGGACATAGAGAACTTCGTGACCCGACCTATTTAACGTGCACCAATCACCATTTACGCAGGTTTTTTCCCCTTCCTACCGAAAATTCCCCGTGTAAACACCATTTACCCGGAGAGATTTCGGTAGGCAGGGATCGAACCCACGAACTGGACAAGAGCCCAACACACTACCAACCATGCTATCCCGGCATATTAATATTATACATTGCTTTTTTCACCAAAATTGCTCAACAAATAATTTTCCTACAATGAACCTACAATTTTCTACAATGAACCTACAATTTCCTACAATGAACCTGCAATTTCCTACAATGAACCTACAATTTCCTACAATGAAAGTTCATTACGGCTCTATCCTTATGCTATCCTTAGCGATACACTTTACACCAAAATATAAAAGTCTGCAATAGATTATGCAAAACTTGATGTTTGTGCTTTCTATCTTTACACGTATAAATAAGTAAAAGTGACATCCATTCTTATAGAATTAAACAGAAATGCATAAATTTCTAACTACAATTTATTTTTAAATAGAAAAATAAATTATTAAAAAACTCGATCAGTTTGTTATGAAAATAAGCTCAAACAAAATTTCTCAGAAAAAACAATTTCAGACGAATTTCTTCATTTCAGCTAACGGTTTCACCTGCTTCTTTGTCTTCTAAATCATTCGGTTGTGGCAATCTTTGTAAAATACCTTTTTTTCCATCAAGCAAAATATAATCACCTAAAATATCAAAACATAACATCTAAATAATGAAATAAAAGCTTATTTTAAAACAGCTAACACGTTGAGCGCCGCATCAGCCATCGGTGGCTGACACTGGACTTTTCATTTAGGCCGCGTCAACCACCGGTGGTATACACTGAAATTACATTTAGGCTGCTTCTGCCACCGCTTGTTGACACTGAGCTTTCACATAAGCAGCGAAAAACAGCTGGCTGACAGCGTATAACATGATATGGAACTATAAAATTTACACTCTTTTATAGAATTGCAGAAAATTTATTCCAAATTTACTTAATTATTGTGATTCTCGGTTCAATAAATTCAATTTAGTAGATTTTTATCAACCACTATATTTAAACAATTCGTAAGCATATATAATTCACCACTTTTTTAAAGTTACGTCATGCTAAACCATTAATAAACTAGCAAAATTTGTCTATATTTACAATTTTAGTTTGTAGTAGTGATGGGCAATAACAGGTATTTTCAAATAACAGGTTCCAGCTGTTACAATACAAAATAATACCTGTTCCAAAATAACAGGTCTTAGAAAAAAATATTCAACTTTTTTATACGTGAAAGATAGTTTAAAATGGCAAGTATTTTTGTAACAGATACATATTTTTCTATTAATTTGACAATATTATTAGGAAAAGTATTTTTTTTCTATGGGTAAGAAAATATAGCGAAGGTTTTTTCTAATTAATTTTTAAACAATATGAAAGCAATTATATATTAATTTCTCTTTTATTCTCCATTGTTTAAAGTTCAAAAAAAAACTATGTTACATCCTTTTTTTATGTATATATAGTTTTTTCTTTTTATGATTATACTTTAGAAGAGCAGGCAGTTCAAAAGATATCATTCAGAATTAATTTCTTACATTCGAAAACATTTCAAAAACATTTTTGTTAGTGTAATCAAATATAATGAATAATAATAGAAACAATAGTTTTCTTTACGAAATATAGCCCTTTTCCAATGCATTGTAAGGAGAAATAAGTGACAGCGAAAAAATTATTTTGCAAAATTTGCATCTTTTTTAACAATCATTAAATAATTTAGAAAGCTTAGAGAACTAAAAAAAGTTATTGCAATGTTCAAAAGTTATTGCAAGAGTTATTGTTTCTAAATAAAAAAGAATTTAGGAGTTCCCTTTAACATTCTTTTGACGATATAACTAGAATGTTTTCATTTCCACAAGAGGAAAAAAATGGAATAAAATTGTCCAAATGGAATAAAATACTTCACAAATATTGAGACAAATTTGAAATTAAAAAAATTTAATATCTGAATTTAAAACGCAACATTGCATAACATTATTGTTAAATCATAACAATTTAAAAGTCAGACATTACATTCTCTATATGAGAAAATTTAACCAAAATTTTTTTTTTTTTTTTTTTAAATTTTACAAAAGAAAAAATAAATAGAACTTAAAATACAGATATAGACAAGTTAGAAATTTTAAAAAAATTAATCACTGAATTTAAACACAACATTGCGTATCATAATTTTTAAATCAAAGCAATTTAGAGATTAGACATTACATTTTCTATATGAGAAAATATAGCCAACATTTTTTTTCATTTTACAAAACGAAAAAATTAATAGAACTTAAAATATAGATTTAGACAAATCAGAAATTCAAAAAATTTAAATTCTGAATTTAAAACACAACATTGCATAACATTATTGTTAAATCAAAATATATAGAGGTTTTAGTTGTGTAACAAAATTTGTAAGTTTAAATATATAAATAAAGCTGATAAATTTTAAATCATTTGTGAAATCGAATATCTAGTAAACAAAGTTGTGTTTAAATTACTCTTTTTTTTAACTCCTACAATTTTGGCAGGGGCCCCTATTTGCTGCCGCTCACCAGCCCCCATGATTACTTCGCAACCATCGTCGTTTTTTTTTTGCGAAACAGATCGTTTTTCCAGATCTGAAGGTACTCGCTTAATTTAAATATATTCTCTCCTTCGTTTAACCCCCTAACTACAATTCCCCAAAGATTTGTTTTGTGATTATTATTACGATCCCTTAGTTAACTAATCACTTCATTCTAATGCCACTTTCGTAAAATTATTTATATTTTCAGACATAATAAATTTAGTGAATTTTACTGAAGGTGATTTATAATTTCATTTACTTAAATACCTAAAAGTAGTCTGTGCATGCATTGCAACCTAGTTGAATGCAACTTTTTAAATAATTCGAATAACATCATTTTATAGTTTTGAACTAAAAAAAAAATACATGTTTACCAAAATGTAATTGATTCAGTTTTACCAATTTGCACGAGCTAAAACATTTAACAAATTAAATACAACTAGAGCATAATCCGATATTATTTTAAGCATTTCTAAAAAAAAATTAACTATTCAAAATAAACACCAGTATACGAATATTGCATAAGTTTTAAAGAAACAAGCCTTTTTATAACAATTCTAAACTTTTCTTGGATTATTTGATTAATATTTTCCTTTTAAAACAATTAGCACATTAATTTAAAAATATTACATACTATGTAGCCTCTAATGATAATTTTTATGTCAAGTAAAATTCAAACTATTAAGGGACGAAAATTCACCCAATTAACTGTAATAGATTTTTTTCCCTTTCCTACTGAATATTATCATTTAAAAATATATTATTTATTTTCTTCAAAAATTCAAAATGAATAAATCTTTTAAGCAACAAAATAATAGACAATGCCAGTGAGACATCTATTTGTATAAGAGTGGACCAAATTCAGCGATATAATAATAAATCACTCTTCACGTAGAACATTGATTGAAATACCACAACAAATAACTACTGATGAGAGTCAATTCGCAACCTCGAAGGTCACGGTCGACCTCGAAAACGAAAGCCGAAAAAGGAACCCACAGCGAAAGCTAGGGAGGTGAGGGGCCAATGGCGTAAAGAGGTGTCTGGATTCTCCAAGTCAAACTCCTTGGTTAGATGTCCCCCAAAAGACGATTGTAATTAATGCAGAAAACACAGTAGGCAGCAAAAAGAACCAATAAAAAAAATGGGGAGCACTTTCAAGTAAATGCAGGCCACAGTTACTCTATTGTAAACAATTCACTATTTCTGAATTTTTTATTAAATGTATAAAATTTAAAAATTTAATTGCCAAAAACTTCATTACTTAACTTCCTAAAATAGGTTTCTAATAAAAATAATAGCGATGTAATTAGTTTTAGAGTCCTTAATCGCTAACTTTAGGCTTCCTTTGGCTAAAGGTTAGGAATTATTTCTCATTGTTTTTCCTTTCATTAGTTTCATTTACGTTTCTATTTCAGTAGATAAAATAAATAATAGTTATTTTATCATTCACAAAATATCATTTGATAGATTAACACGGAAAAAAAATATTTACATATTATTCTACTACTCTTCATCCTCTCTCTGTACTATTGTACTACCCTTTATGCTTCGTCATCTGCATAAACATCGAAAGTTACAACTCTAAAACTTAAAATTTTTATATCTTAATAATTAATAACTAGATTTTTTTGGAATTTCAGAAATTATATAAAAATATTGTACTATGTAGTTTAAATGATTTCGTATTTATATATACATAAGTTCACCATATTAAAGTATACGGAGTGCAAAAGGATTAAAGATAGGGAGAAAAATATAGTGTTTGATAATATAGCTTGCATATAAAGAAAATATAGTGTTTAAATATAGCTTGAATAGAATATACTAAACATACTAAGATATCTAGAACATACTAAATATAGTTTTAATAATTTTAACAACCCCTTTTTATATTGAAATAAAAAGTAAAAATATTTATTGCTTGAAAACAAAAAAAATGCGAAAGAGAGAGTGTAAGACTTAGGAGAGAAGAAATTAAACAATAAGACTCATATTTTCTAGGAAAATTTCGTGAATTTTTTTTTTTCTATTTAACTTGTAGGAAACATGGAAATAGGAAATATGGAAAATGCAATTATAAACAACCTGCCCCCCCCCCCATATGCCCGAAAACCCAAAGGGCATGGAAGACAGGTCACCGTGCCCGGCATTGTTGCAAATTAGCTTAAACTGCAAAATAGTAGGAAAGGCTGTGACAAAATACCATCTGTTCCAAAATACTAGCTGTGAAAAAGTATCGCCTGTTCCAAAATACTAGCTGTGACAAAAATATCGCCTGTTCCAAAATACTAGGCTGTGACAAAATATCACCTGTTCCAAAATACTAGCTGTGACAAAAATATCGCCTGTTCCAAAATACTAGCTGTGACAAAAATATCGCCTGTTCCAAAATACTAGGTGTTAAAAAATATCGCCTGTTCCAAAATACTAGCCTGTGACAAAATATCACCTGTTCCAAAAATACTAGCTGTGAAAAAATATCGCCTGTTCCAAAATACTAGCCTGTGATAAAAATAACAGGCTGTTCCGATATAGCATGTTTAAAATATTAGGTGGTAGTTTTATTAATATATTAATAATAGGTTGTTAAGACACAGAAGTAGAACCACAAGGGGGGGGGGGGCTAGCAGTTGACTATCAATAATTTTCAATGTTTTATTTTTTTTTTTTTATTTAAACCTTAGAAAGGCTATTTTTTATTAAGAAATTTAAGACACCCTAAATGTGTTTTAACAATATAATTGCAGAATAATCATTTTCTTAGGAGTGAAAAAAAAAAAGGCATTTAATGATTTACTTCGGACGCAAAATAATTTTAACGAAACGAAATTTAAGTACTATTATTAATTTATGATTGGAATTAATATTTAAGTTTATAGAACGACATCTAGTTTTATTAGAACTAAATTTTATGACTTCTATTGCAGCTCTTTTATTTTTTAGACTATGAAAACACAGAAATTGAGATTTACCATGATTTCACATATACGTTACAAAACTTATCGTATGCTACTCACGTCCCGCAGTGGACTGATCGTTCAATTCTGCTACACGGTTCCCATCAGATCACCGAAGTCAAGCATCACTGGCTGCCGTCAGTGTGCGGGGTGGGTGACCACTTGGATCAGTCTGCGTAGAGACCGAGGGTGTGCGGTACGGGGCCTCGTTAAACTGTTTTACCGTAAAGTGCTCCAATTCGCGCGCAGGTCGTCGGGCTACCGAAGCGGGGAGGACATCCCCTCTGCAGAGGATCAAAATTGTGATGGCATGTCTTCAGATCATCCTCAGGGATACTTCCCAAACCGTCGCCAATAGCCCATTGTGCAGCTTTTGTGCGACATAAATGAACTACAACGTATGCTACTCACGCGAGAAGTTTTTAATTCTTGCTGATACAAGTAAACAGTTTTTAAAAGTCTATAAATTGCTTTTAAATTTAGAAATATCATGTTTACACTTACAGGGAGGGGGGAAAAAGACTGTTGAAAAAATTTTGTTCTATTGATTGGATTTTCACGTTTTAAGTGTACGTATAATAAAATACATTCTTTGACTAAACCGATCGTTTGTTCGATGAATTTGGGTTATTTGTTTTTCCTTTTAATTCTATTTGGGCTTGTTAATTTTACTTTTTACGTATTCCATGCAAAAAAAAAAAAAAAAAAAAATTAAACGAATTAAAATTTTTTTATTCATTATTATAAAATTTGTTTAACTAAGGGAAATACAATGTAATCTTTTTGAAATTATTTCTTTATTTATACTAATTTGTTTAATAATGGTTGAAACAATTTTGAATACCAATGCACATAAACTCATGTATCATTTTAAACTAATTAATTTTAAATGACACAATGCAAAATTCGAATGAAGTCAAGTCTTTTTGAAATTTTTTAACTTAGAAACGATTTGATCAATAATGTTCAAATTTCGCATTTTAAAATTACACAGTTAAAATGATCTAAAATTTACATAGCTTAAATTTTAGTTTTCTTCTAATTATAAATAACAAACAATAATAAATAATTATTTAAAATTAATTTTTACATTCAATTTTCTTTGGATAAATAAATTTTATAATTATGTGATCAATATTTCCAACTAGCTTTAAAATTTCTTGAGATATGGCGATAAACTGAAAAAAAAAGTGAATAATAATACTAATTGTACTTAAACTTAGGATTTAAACGACCGCTTTTTTGCTTAAATTGTCGGGACCATACTTTAAAGATAGCGACTCACCCTCCAAATCAAAATTTGTTGAATAAAAGATTTTGTTTTTCAAGTAAAACAGTTTTTGTGTCTGGTTCGATTCTGTATAATTTTTAATGCTAGCTAATTAGCATATTTAGGGTTAACCTTAATATATATATATACATATATATATATATATTAAGGTTAACCCTAAATATGCTATTAAAATCTTCCCCAGCAAAGGTTGTGCTTCTCCCCTTTCAAAAAAAGGTGAGTTCAAAGTTTTCAAGACACGAGAAGGGGTGGGGGGGGATTCATAGAGTGGCTCACGTTTCATAGGCGGTATTTGTTAATTTTTTCCCAAACCTATACAAAACTGCCTAGGCATGATTTTTGAATGCAGTTCTAGTGACACCACGCAATATGAAAAGAAAAAAAAAAAAAAAAAAAAAAACTATATATAGAAATATTAACTATTGAACTAGAGAAAATAAGCTATATATAAACATTTTTAGAATAATTCATTTGATTTTAGCAAAGTTACTCGTTAAATTATTAGATTTAAAACAGCTCTAAAAAAATTATAATACTAGAAATGCAAAACTTAATTTTAGTATTTCTAGTATTATAATTTTTATAGACCCTCGCAATGTCTGGCTACGGCCCTGTAATAATAAATAAAACGTGATTTTTTTTTTATTATTATAAACTGTACAAAGATTGCCAAAAAAAAAAAAAAAAAAAAACAGTTTAACATTTTAAAAAAAGTAGAAAAATAAATTTTTGCCAAGATAATTGAATTAAAATTTTTGCCTAGTATTTTGGAACAGGCCTTTGGAAGTAACCTGTTATTTTTATAACAGGTATGATTAAATAACAGGTTCCAAATACCTGTTCCAGAAAATATTGGACATCTCTAGTTTGTAGTTATTTATCGTTTGCACAGGCGAGCAAGTCATATAAATTAGCGTGGCATTCAACGTGTTAATAAAGCACATTTTAATAAAAAAAAGATAAATAAACTTCATACTTTTTTTTAATAAAAAGTGGTATCTAAGCAGTATTTGAAAGCATCTAAAAAAATTACAATGACTGGTTATAAAGACATGCCTGCCAACTACTACTCCTTTCCATAAATGTCTACCATTCTGTAAAATATTTTACAAAAAGCGTAGTAGTTGGTAGGCCTGAGGAGAGGAACTGCAATCCCCCCAAACCTGTGAAAGACAGGGCTGCCAACTAATACTCCTTTCCATAAATGTCTACCATTCTTCAAAATATTTTACAAAAAGCGTAGCAGTTGGTAGGCCTGAGGAGAGGGAGTGCAATTTCCCCAAGCATGAGAAAGACAGGGCTGCCAACTACAGGGCTTTTTGCAAAATAATGTTTCACGAAGTGGTAGACAATTAAAAAAAATTGTTTCACGAAGTAGTAGAAAAGCCTCACGTCAAAAGAGCTGGTAGAACTTGAACTGACTTGGTGTACAGTGTACCTGTCCGCGAAGCAGACTCTTCCATCACCTCCTACATCATAAAGCCTCCACACGGTCTTTTATAAGTAGTTCGCGCAGACTATTTAAAAAGTGAACCAGTTGTGCGCATGTACCCAAAACCCTTTATAAAAGTAATTGAGTGAAATTCATCATATATATTTGAGAATTAAATCTGTAGTGGTTGACAAGAGAATAAGGCAAACCAATAATATTCATAAATAATGCAAATTTTTAGTCATATATTTGCTACCGCTTTCTTATTTTAACTAAATTTTGTATTAAGTGACTCGTTCGGAAAGTGGTTATCCTTCATAGTGGTCTGATCAGACTCCCTATAAAAAAAACGTGTGGAGGCTTTCAGTTATAGGAGGCGTTGACTCTTCACACTTTCATCCGAAGGTATGCCCGTGGGCACATGGAATGATGACGTTGTATGTGGATAATGGCAGTGAAATGCAGAGGCGGCGGTCAGACTAAAATCCATATTTAATCTATGCGCATGAAAATTATATTTAAGGTGTTGGTCACTCCTGGATCCGGGATCACCCTTTTGATCCTTTCTCTGAAGTGGCCTTATTAAATAGGAAAAAAAGCTGTTTCAAAGTGCTGTTGCACGAACTTTTAAATCATTTATAAGTAGTTGTGTGGAAAAATAAGTTTAAATGAATAACAAATAATACATTAAAACATTAATTTAGTTACCAGTAGAAATTTTTTTACAAAAACGGTGGAAAGATTGCAGCTCTGTTACCTGTTTTGAACTGCTTTGTGGCTCCTCGTACGCCGACAACACACGGCAGTCCATATTCCCGACTCACAACAGCTCCTGAAATGAGTAAATATGAATGGTAATTTCTATTCGATATAATAATTTCGCTAGAAACGTTGTGGATTAGGGAATAAAGCGCTCGCCTTCCAATGCTCGAATCCAACTTTCGCTAGGCAATATGAATTCTACTCCCAGCCCGTAACAGCCACAGTACTGACATAAAATATCATAAATATTAGAATCCCATTGCCGTCAGGCTAACCGTGGAAAGTTTTGTAATTTTCCTCTCCTGTATCATGTGGTGGGAGAAATTTTTCCGTCGTGCAGGACTTATTGATGGATTTGAGTTACCTGCAGAGGAAATCCGCATTTGCACTACATGGAGAGGAGCTGCACGAAAACCTTCCACGGTTAGCCTGACGGCAAGGAGACTCTAATGATCTGTCTACCACAGGGGATATTTTTCATCAGCACTGTAGTCGGTTCGAGCCAGGTGCGGAATTCATATAGATCAGCCATCGTAGGCATTCGATCCTGGGTCACCTCATTCATGTGTTCTATTACCAGAGCCACTAAGGCTCATTAAGAAATATTTATCGAATTATATGGAAAACTCATTTATTGGGGTGTAGCGCACGAACCGGTAGTTGGAGATAGTTTAAAAGTAAAGAATTTGGACAGCTGCGTCCAAAAAATGTAATGTATTTATATCAGCAAATCATTTACATCAGCAAATGTATTTATATCAATTTTGACCACGGTTTAGAATTAGGTAGTGACAACTCGAGAAGTGAAGTGATTATGCCTAACCATATTATTGAAATAATATTTAACTGAATACCTGTTAGCGATGTCACGCGTATGCTGGCTTCTGAATCGACAAATGTCCTGATTTACCTACAATGAAGTCACTTGCAATTGCGAATTAAAATACGGTACATACATACAGACATTCTGCATTATTAATATAGATTTTATAAATTTAATTTCGAACATTTTGGTCCATCATTACAAACAATCAACCTACACATAGGGGTTGATCAAAAACAATGAAAACACTTGTATACTAACTCTATCGAAACAAGTTTTCTTTTAGCAGATTTGGAAGATTTACTAAGCAAAAAATTGTTGGAGCAATTTCGAAATAATTTAATGCTTTTTAACAATAGTGGTATAAGAAAAAAGAAAAACTGCTTTTAACTTCCTACACTCACCCCCGAGAGTGCGAAGTTTGTGATTAAACTCTGAAATCATAAATGATTCAAAATTTAGAGAGACTCAGTAAGTTTTGTAAAAGCATACCTGCAAACTTGTACGGTCGCTGCAAAGTGGTAGTAAAACAACAATAATAATGAAAATATTTTCTAAAAATTAATTTATTGAAATACTTAAGGGCTAAATAAGCAAACAAATAGATCACTTCATGTCTTTTACTTATTGAATTGTCTTGGTAGTTAAAGATTTTTTTTCGAAGATTCAAATTGTAGACTTATAACGTTAAAACGTTGTAATGTTGCTACCACTATGTAAATTTTATATTGATCGTGATTGTTGGCATTTTGAGAAGAAAGTAGTTATATATAATTTTTTTAAATAGAGTGGTAGTCCAAATTTTTGTAAAGTTAAATTTAATTTATCAAATATAAAACAATAACGCGAAAACTTACTACCACTTTAAATATTCAAGAAAAGTATCGAGTCAAAAGTGGAAAAATGCAGTGCTTACCGAGCAGTTGAATCAACAAAATCAAAATCACAAACTTTGAACTTTCAATAGAACTTTAAAAAATTCTAAATATATACTATAAAAAATTCTTAATATCTACTGTATTATATAATTAGCAATATGCTCCAATAGAATGTCAATTTTTGTAAATACAACCTACAACTATAAGTTTCAAACAATGCCTGTAATTTCTTTTTTAGCTACCATAATGTTGCTCAATACAAAATGTTTTTATTCAATGTTTTTTAATTTCATGATGTATGGGTTAGGGGCCGCTGCGCGGCCCAGGCACCCAATTTTTTGTAAATAAAGCGAAGTGGTAACTCACCGTGTGATATGAGTCCACCGAGTTCTGTCGCAACTCCAGAAATAATCGGGAAATATGGACTCCACCCGATGTCTGTACTAAAAGCAATTAAGATTTCTCCAGGCTAAATAAAATAGAATTAAATTATGTAGAGAATTTGAAACATCATTTATTTAAGATTCATTTAATAGTGTTTTTAATGATTTTGAAAAATATTTTGAAAACTATATGAAAAATTCAAATTAATTTTTTTAAAACGAAATGATTATTTAATATCAAAAAAGTATATTTACAGGGATGTGACGTGTGATTTTAAACGAAAAAAGTGGCGATTGAAATAAATAAATTTAAAGAGTTTAAATTTAACAACTTTTTTCAGTTTGCATTTGAAAGTAATTAATTACAAAGAAGTTTTTCAATTTAAACATTAGTAATTAACAATGTGTGTCATGATTACGATTGAATAATCACTTCCCTCACTATGCCATCTCGCCAAATGCGATAAAATAGTAAATTTGGTGAATAAAATTTTGTTTTGGCTGAAGTATTGGTGAATGATTTTTTCCATTGGAAAAATACCTATCTATTTAACTGGATTCTTAAAATTACACATTTTCTAAGCAAATCAGTATTTTTTATTCGAATACAGTAATTTTCGGTAGATGCGCCGCATAACCAATTGAAAATGGCTGCAAGTAATACAAGTAATATAAGCCTGAAACAAAATATCGTAAAATAGTTTTCTAATGGAAATAATTTAATCATTATATATATATATATATATATATATATATATATATACTCTATAACAAAAAAATCGACGCACCAACAAGAAGTTGTCCGATTGAAACGAAAATTGGTGGATAGGAAGACAATGCAATGTACAGAATAGTAAATGATTAAAATTTCAGAACAATTGAACAATTTGTTGCAGAGTTGCAGTAACAAGTTCAATAAGGTGTTGGCTCGTCTCTAGCCTGGATACAAGCTGCCACACGGCGTGGCATAAACCGATAAAGCTCCCGGATGGTATCTTGCGGTATTTCCTGCCAAATTCGATCCAATTGTCGAACGAGGTCATCAACATTCCGTGCCAGATGCACTCGCCTTCCCATCATATCCCAGACATTCTCGATGGGAGGGAGATCTGGTGATCTGGCTGGCCAAGGAAGAGTTTGACAAGCTTGCAGACAGTTCATAGCAACACATGCCGTATGCGGTCTGGCATTGTCCTGCGGGAAAACCAGCCCAGTGCGCTGCAAAAGGAACGGTAGCAAAACAGGTCTTAGGATATCGTCGACGTACTGCTGGGCAATAAGTGTACCTCTAATATGACGACCAAAGGGGTCCGACTGTCAAAGAAAATGGCACCCCAGACCATAATGCTTTGTTGAGAGCCGGTGTGGTGTGCAATAGTGAAAGCAGGATCCCCCCTCTGCCCTGTGCGTCTCCAAACACGTCTTCGATGATCGTCAGGACACAGTTGGAAGCGGGATTCGTCGCTAAAGACTATACGTCCCCAGTCGGCATCATTCCAGCCTGATCGAGCCATGCACCACTGTAATCTGGCTCGGCAAAGCAATCGGATGATTACTTCTTGGTGCGTCGATTTTTTTGTTACCGAGCGTATATATATAAAATTTCTTTCTTTATAATTTCTTAGAATAATAGAATTGTATCCATGTGCAAATCCCTGGCAACTAAGAATTAAAATTAAATACTAACTCTTGAGTTAATATTAGTTCAAATGCCAATTTTTATTAGATTAAACTATCTCCTCCAATATTTAATTGAGCAACAAATATTGTTCAATAAACTTACATAAATATTATTAACACGTTGAATGCCACTGGGGCCACAGGTGACCGACGAAGCCTAGAAACACATAATTCCAGCAAATTTTTAATTTTTTTATATTATTTTCGTTACTATAAAAGTTTGAAAAAATTAATGCAATATAGAAAAATTGTTTTATTTATATACACAGAGATGCCAACTTGCTCCGGACAGCGAATAAATATTTTCAAGTGGTAGTTTATTAATTGTGATTCTTTGTTTTATAAAAAAAAATAATAAATAAATAATATAAATAATAATAATAATAAATATGGAAAAGGCGCATAGTTTGTGATTCTCTAATTTCAACAAAATACTGATAAATCCATTTTAAAAATACACATTCAAGTTAAGACTCTGAAGGTCAAGCTGAAGCAGATAGTCATATATTAATTTGATAGTCATATGTTATTTTTAAGCGGAATTTGGAGCAAAAATATCGTTTATTTATTTATTTATTATGATTTTAAACATCATTGTTGCATTTCAATGTATCATACATACATAATAGTGATAAAAAGCCTAATTGATTAATATTTGCCATTATATTTAAATTCATTCAAACACAAACCCTTAAAAACCTCGGATTTATACCTCTTTCCAAATAGACTTATTTTACTTTCAAAAATAAACACTGAAATATTTTAAATACAGTAGGTAATTTTTGTTTCAAAAACTAGTAATATTATCAAATACTTAGTGGATAAGATGAAGTAGAAATATAAATGCGTTTCTTTTATAACGAAAAAATAATAATACCGTGCGTTACAACTTTTATAATACCGAACGTTACTTTTATGAAAATAATAATAACGTAAGTTACTTGTATAACGTAATGCGTAACTTTCATCAAGTAGCTTATAAATAGGCAGACATTAAGTGTAAAAGAGAAGGTAGATGTGTTACTTTTATTGAAGCCGCTTCTTCTAATGATGTGGCAACTCTGGCGTATCCTTTCACAACACCTTGGCTGACGGGTACACCTGTAAATGTGGTTCATAATGACTTCTACTGTGGTAAATGAACATGTAAATTGATATTACCATGAAAGACCAAAATTAAGAGAATGTCACCAGTGAATGTTCGAAATTTGTTATATCCGATTCGATATTAATTTATTCGTTGATATTATTACATTTATTTGATATTTTAATATCTACTGGGGATAGTTTAGGAGAAACATCAGTGTTCCGAGTACCGGTTAAACGCATACTGGGCAGCGACACCGAACCTTAAAAAAACATTGATGTAGGGCATACCGGGGAATGGCACTGAACCTTAAAAAAAACATTAGTGTAAGGTATATATTCCGGACATTTACTAAAGCGAGTGTGTGATTGTCAACATTCACCGGTGGAAGTCCACCCATTTTGGTCATTCACACTAACAATGACATGAAACAAACGAGTTTGATATTTACCTTGCATAGTGAGGTCTGCTATGTAGTTTGGTGTCTCGGATGAATCCTCGTCGTCCTTTATCAAGGATGAAAATGAAAGGAAGAAAAATGTAAAAGAGGATAGAAATATGACAAAAATTAAAAGAGATTGCATATTGGTTAAGACCTGTCATTTTTTAAGTACTCTGGCAGAAAGTAAAGTCTGCTTATGCAATAAACTGACCAAATTGACACAATAATAATGCGATTGATCGCAAAATTGTGGATCCCTTAACATCCATTATCCTCTCGTTTACCCACCAAGTTTAATAAATCCCCCGTTGCGTATGAGGTGAAGCGTGTCTAGTCGACAAAAAAATCTGTCTGCAGATTTGTGAAGTTTACGATGCTTCCTAATGGCATGCTGACAGGAAATTTTGCTATTCCATGACATTGACTCCACAGCTCAGTCCTGAACTTTATTGGATTCTATTGGCTGGGAAGTTTCGAACCACCCTTCAATACAGCCTAGATCTTGCGTTTAGTGATTTTCATCTTTTCCAATGTTTTAAACATCATTTTGGCTGCAACCGGTACAATGATAACGAAGACGTGAGAACGACCTCTCGGTTATCGGAGCAGGCGACAAGTTACTATAAAGAGGGTATTCTAAATAAGGTACTATGATAAGTCAAACTTGGCAACTATCTTGAAAAAGAAACGTATGTAGAATCAAAAAATAAATTTGCTTTAAGAAAATCATCTTTCTTTTGGTTTTTATTTTCAAACGGTCTTTACTTAAAAAACAATCCTCGTACTTCTCGCTCAATAAAATGGAAATCAATATTAAACTGAACTCAGCGGCGCGACAGCCCATAGAGGGCCAAGGTTTACTGTGCCCATCTCAGTTTTCTTGACTTTGGGCTCTGGGGTGCAGGAGCAGATGTTCCGGTCAGGTGGTCAGCCGAACGCGGTACCCCCAGTGTTTAGTTCCCAAGCATGCTTGGTACTCATATATCGACCCACTGAAGGGATGGAAGGGTGAGTCGACCTTGCCGGCCCGAGGATCGAACCAGGGACCTGTGGCACGACAGCGCGAAGCGCTACCGCTCAGCTACCGGGCGTCGGAAATCAATATTATCAAACCCAAAACACAATTTTAGTTATAAAGGGCTATAATTTGCGCAATCTTTAAATTCATAATAATGTTGCCACCCCTTCTGAGTAAATTATTTTTTGCTCTCTTATGACATAAATTACAAAAAGAAATGCATATTGAATGTGGCGAACACTAACCAAACACCGTTTGTATGCTAGGTATTTTTTTATACTTACCGGTTTAGGGTAACCCCGTATGATTTCTGGAAGTTTGTACTTTTGCAGAGTGGGGAATATTTTCCTGCGCTGTTTAGCCCTAAATAAATATTATCATGAGACAAAAAGCAATTTTCAATCTATTAATACAAAACGTTCGGTGGAAGACTGACTGGATTTCAAAATTAAAATCTTAAAAGCAAAGTATGGTAGAGAAATGAAACAAACAATATTTTTAGTGAGGGGTATAAAACTTTTATACGATAATTTTAGAATTAGTTACAACCAGATGGCATTGTATATCGTGCAGAGTTCTTGAAAAATTACGAATGCTAGGACTGTAATCAAACATGAGGACCTATTTCCAAAAACGCATGAGTGATGCCATTACTATTTCCTAACTTTTAAATTTTCTTTAGTTACATTATTTTAAATTTTTAATCATTCTTAATCCTATTATAATTAAATTAAACTAATTATTTAATTTTATTACATTTTATAAAAAGCGAATATGAATATGTTTATTCTTTTCATTACAATCAATGTAAAAGTTGACTTCTCTACAAATAATTCATTAATTCAGTGTTATGATTATACTAAATCGAATATCAAATCCTATTTTTAACTAGCTACTTTATTTCTCTAACCACAAAAATCTAACCAGATTATTTAAAATTTAATATTAATTACGCGGGGTCGGCTTTATTTTTGGCTATATTTTCGATTGATAACTTGCCAAATTGTGAATCTCTTTCCATGCTTGTAAGTTTCCGATAGCAACTATTCATATTTGGTAATTTAAAATTCTTCAACTTAGGCTTAGGACTCATGTTTTTTTTTGTGTGTGTGTGTGGGGGGGTTATGATTGATGGCCCATCATATCGATCGTTTATAGTAAAAAATTTTTTTATATAAAATGGATAAAAATAACTATTTTCGTCTCACTAAAAGAGATGATATTTTAATTTGTTATTATATTTCCTTTGTTAACTTAAAAAATGGATCATAATAAATCTTTTGCTTGAAATATCTCTGTGGTAATTTCTCCTTCGGTACAAACCCAATGTACTACTCCAGTGTTTCCCAAACTTATGACTTTTGTGTATCCTTTCTAAATTTTTCGCAATGCTGTGTACCACTAATAAAAAAAAGAATGAATTTTTTACTATAAATAAATTGCACAAAAGTTAAAAATCACAACTGGCTGTTGACACCACTAATTAACTGTTAACTCTGCAAAAAATAGCCAATAGAATAGAAAAATACGTAATCGTAAATTTTCATGGCTAGATTTGTTTTCAAATAAAGTTTTTTGAAATTTTCGTTTGTTGCAAGATATTTCACACAAGAATGCGTACCCCCGCTAAACTGTTCCCGTACCCCTGGGGGTACGCGTACCACACTTTGGGAAACACTGTACTACTCTAATACGATCATGCTTCTATAACATCTAATAGCGAGTTCGATAACAAGGTACCTCCTAACCTGGTACGACAACCTGCTTTAACCTGGTTTTTTCGAAACTATCCATGAAAATTAAAAAAAAATGCCACAGTTAAATGCCTTACCATTGAAACAAAGCTGTAATTTAACTTAAAACCATAGAATTATCAAGGCTTTCGAACGAACAAATAACTTATATGTTTAGGTTATTAAGCTTTTTATTAAAAAAAAAAAAAATAACCAATTTGGTGACATTTTCCCACCTAGTTGAAAATTATGAAGATCAATGCCTTTTATCTATTTTTAAAAGTCAGGTATTGCAACATTGGAGTAACTTTTTATGTATTAAAATACTTTTACTGCGAACGCTTTTAATTTTATCAAAACTGCGTTGCACTGAACAAAAGCCAATGTCATCCATAGCAATCGATAATAACATAAACAATACCTGATAATATGCTGAGGCTCTCTCGTTTTTAGAAGACACTTAATTTCGTCAAGCGTCAAAAAGTAGAGTAAATCATTGTCCAAGATTCGTCCTTCTGATACCATTTGTTGTGCAAGACGTCGGAATCCTTTCCTCCAGTAGTCCATGCACTTGATGATCAGAGACTATAAAAATTATGTTAATGCGTCACTTTATGATGAATACAGGACAATTAATCGAATAAAAAAAGTAATCGATGAAACATTTACTTTGGTGGTTTCACGGCAGCTAACACCTTTGCAACAATTTGGGATGACAAACCTCAGTAATAGTCTGAAAATATTCTTTTAAGAATCTAATAATAGCAATAATCACGAGCATTATACAACTCAATTTGACTTGCATTAACATAATGTATCATTTTTCAACATTTAATTGATTAAGAATTGAATTGAATGAACTGAAATCATCACTCAACCATGGCGGAGCACCTATCCCCATTTTAAGAGCAATATTTTTTTAAAGGAAATGGTAGGTATACCATGCAATTTTGATTCAGGTCGGACGACGGGGACAGTGCTTTAGCTCTTGCCTCTCATTCTAAACTTCCACATTACAAAAAAATGAGAGAACCACGACAGATTTAAATTTCACCTTTTTATAAACGTCGTTGAACAACCAACCTAATTTTAGATTGACGGCTACTTATGTTCAACTCCGTAGTCTTGTAATTTTGAAGAAATTAGACATGGTAATTTTGAAGAATTCGTAAGACAAGGGAACTCTTGGATCAAGGACAAGGAAAAAATTTGTCTTCGTGGAGGTCTTTTTGATGGAACTGATCCGTGTGTACGTTACATGAAGAGAAAAACCACTAAATCCTCCTATAATTAACTTGTAGGATAGAGGAAAATGATTAAAAGTAACGTTCTTATATATACTACTGGGTATATGGATTTAATATTTCTTGAGTAGTAAAAAACAAAAAACTTGTATTTTTAAAAATTTACTTTCTCTTAAACTATGTAACCGATATCACATAATTTTTTTATTTTTTCATTTTAAATTTGATAGTTTTTGTGATGACACAAAACATTTGCTCATTCTTCAAAATTCAAAAATCTTGTCATTGATAGGAAAGATTTTTCTGATTGCAATTAAATTTAATGCATAATTATAAAAAAATTTCCATTTTAAATTATTTTCTTTTGATAATGTAACTTTTTATCTGCGCAATATTTTTTTTTAATATTAGTGCTATAAATGAACATTTTAAATAATACGGTAAATATTATTACCTTTATAGTTTGAGGAACGTGAATCTAAATCTGATGAGTTAAAACTGAGTTCATAAATGCCTTTATCATCTGCTGTAATTAATTAACATATTTAGCGACTGCTTTTTAAAAACATTAAGATTTCAGCATGAGAGGGGAAAGTTGAATGATTAAATTGAAATTTAACTGTATATTTATTAACCATGTGGCTGAAACAGTTTTATCTATATCGATATTACCTATATCGATTAAAGAGTCACATATATTTTTAACTAATTCTCTGTCATCCCACAACACCCGCAGTGAACTGATCGTAAAGACACGGTTCCCAGTAGAAAAGCGAAGAAAAGCATCACTGGCTGCGGTCAGCATGCATAGGGACCGAGGGTGTGCGGTATAGGCTCTTGTTAAATTGTTCTACCGTAAAGTGCTCAACTTCACGAGCAAGTAGTAGGGCTACCAAAGCAGGGGAGCCATCTTCTCTGCAGAGGATCAATATTGCGATGGCATGTCTTCTGATCATCCTCAGGGATGTTTCCCAGACAGTCGTCAATATTTCGTTGTGCTGCTATAAAAAACGCTAAGTAATAAAGCATTTTATTTTTCTTTAAGTATATTTATGAGAAGAATATAGATGCGACATTTGTATGCATCGAAGTTTATTACCTGTCCCAAAAACTTAAAGGAGTGCTCAGCTCTGAGAATAATTCACTGTAACTTTTAACGGTCTTTTTGCTTATTTCTTTTGTGCTGCCAACTGAAGCCTGCAAAAAAAAATATGAATTACCCAGTATCATTAGATATGCAATTACTGCATATGGTAACACTTTTGAAGAGTATGTATAATTTTCCTAATTCTATAAGTTTTAGCATTTAAATCGATACCAATATATTTAAACTTTTGCAGAATCGGAGCAGTTGGCATCCTTATGTAATGTATTAGTATTTTAATAAACTAGAATATAGTCCAGTACTATGCAAAATAATTTAAACTAATATATTAAAGATCAGATAAACAAATGATCATGTAAAATTCTAACAGAATTTTTTAACAATCCTGTTTACTTTAAAAATTTCTGCTTTAGTCCATTGCCACAGAAAAGTAACTGTTTTCATATCAAGTGCATACCTGCCAACTCTTCCGCATTTGGCGGAAGATTTTATTTCTACATTCTACTTTTTATTTCCTCATCTACATTTTATTTCTACATTAAAATGTATGCTTTCTATGTATTCCTTGCATTTATAAACTTAATTTATAATCTTTTTGACCACTATTTTTAAAAAAATTAAACAATACTATTAAATAACTGTTAAATAAAAATTAACAAAAATTAATACTATTGTGGTAATCCTCATAAGTCCCAGCAAAATACAGCGTATGTTTCTGCTTAAAATTGTAATTTAAATTCTCTTTTACTACCACTGGGGAAAATCATCCTCGAAAAGATTAAAAGTTGGCAGGTATGTAAGTGCTAAAGAATATATATGTAACATCTAAAATAATAGCTCAGCAGAATTAATGGATCCTAAAATTAAATCTAAAAAGAATTATATTTTTTAGACTAGCTCTTCTAACAGATAATTACTTTCAATAATCTCTTTCCCATAATAATCGAAGTACTTCGCGTATAAATTATCATTAATTAGTTAGAAATGCAATCTTTATTTATTAAATGAATCCACGCTGTGCAGTAAAACGTCTTTATGAAAGTGAAATATCATTCAATTTAATAAATATTTTGGGATTTTAATCCATCTTCATCCAGTCTTATGATTAAATCTTACGGCGTCAACCCAAACAAAGAAGTCCTTGTTGTGGATCACATGACATGAAAGAAAAAATAACTATATGCTGCATGTGAAAAAAGTGCGCACTTGTCTTGTGCGCACTGTGAAAGTCTTCAGGAACTTCAGTTTCGTGTACATTTGTAAATAGTTTTATTTAATCACTTTCTCTTAATAAATGTTTAAAAAAATATAAAGAAATCATCATTATATTAAAAGCGACTGCAAAATAAAAATCTGACAAATTGAAATTGAACTAATATCTGATATTATGATCCAAAAAGGTTAAGTCGGCACCAAAGCATAACATATATATGCATTTCAATATCTTTTCATTTTAGTTTATATGGATTTTCCAAATTGTTGGAACTACCTACTTACCTTTATAAGTTTGATTAAATCTTTTTGATCTTCTTCCCATGTTATAGAACTTATAGCGAACTAAATAAGGAAGGAAAAAAATATATTAATTACTGGCATTAGTCTACAATTCGACACGCGATAGAAAACTGTGAGAAATATACAACCTCTTTTAAACATCTGTGGCCGTGGCTTGCAATGAAATTCTGATAGAGTTTCCTTGACTTTGTATTTGAATTATTCAACCAATTCTCTGCCTCCTATAAAAATGTAAAATTAAAAAATTCATTTTAAAGTTTTTTTTTAAATACGAGGGGCAAAGCCCCCTGTTCACTGCCGCTTATCAACCCCGGTGATTGCTTCGCAATAATTGCTGTTTCATGGTTTTAAAAAAGCAAAACAGTTTTTCTACTAAAGTTAAAATTATAAACTTAACATCCATCTAAGAATTCTTCTTGCTTACGCTTGTGCCTCCACTTCCCACGCCCAAATATTATTGTCTATCAGTATTATAAATATTTAGATCTATTGGAGAACAGAAGTAATTTTTTCTAACTAATCATTTTTTAAAATAATATTTATATTGTTATAACATTATATTGTTTAACCGAATTTTATGAATTCACAACCATAATTTAATACTATCGTTAACCAAACAGGCGGATATATTAAATACTATTTTTCCTTGTATTTTGACGTGATTTCCATATCGTGATCGGCAACTTCTGGACAGTGGCCCCTGAGAAACTTAAAACAAACATCACAGATATGTACCAACTCCAACTCGTAGCCACCCCCGAGCCATCACCTCTTACATCAGAAAGCCTCCACACGGTTTCTTATAAGTAGTCCGCGCAGATTATTTAAAAAGCGAACCACTTGTGCGCATGAACCCAAATTCTAATTTAAAAATACTGACTGACTGACTGATACAGTTTTATCGGAGTGCCTATCCTATGGGGATATCTGCTCCTTCATCTAAAGTAATAATTGTAAGGGTGCTGGGATGGGTGGTGCGGGGGTTAACTAAGTTATGTCTCAATTGGAAATATTTTACAATTAATATAAAATCTGGGATAAGTATATACATGTTAAATCGCATTGGGATACATAAAAAAAAAAAAAAAAAAAATTAGAATAATATCAAAAATAAAATAAAAGAGAAAAATATTTATAATTATTTTACAAGTAGGGAAGACTCCCTATGCACTCCCTCGCCTCCCTCCGGTTTGGCCGGGCTTCTTAGGTGCAAAGTGCATAGTTTGTCTATGGTAAGAGTGATAATATTAAACTATCGGTTGTAATATTTTGATAATACGCAATCGCTAAGAAAGAATGCGGTTATCGGACTGAAATTTGCATTATTTTCTATAATGTCCAAGTCTAATAGTTTGTTGAAGTCGCAGGTGCTACAGTCTTTAGCGCCTTTAAAAAAGGAAGCGTTTAATTTAAATAAATATTGTTCAATTTTATCGATTTCTAGGTCGTTATATAAAGTATTGTTTCGAACAAACCAAGGTGCCCCGGTCATTCTTCTAAGTATTTTGTGTTAAAAAATTCTGAGTCTTTTTCTTTGGTTGTTTGTTAGAGCCCCCCAGGCTGGGGATGTATAACATAGTATTGGTCTTATACACATGAGGTAAATATGTTTTTTTGTGTTAAGTGCCATTTACTTTCACTGTTCAGCAGGGGTTTTAATGCTTGAAATGCAGCTTCGGCTTTTTTGAGAATGTCTGATATGTGTAGCTTCCAATTTAGGGTACAGTTTATGGTAATTCCTAAATATTTAGCTTTCGAAACTTTTGGGATTTCATCGTTAAATAGAGTAATTTTCTCGTATTGGACAATTTTTCTTTTATAGAACTTTCTGATAACTTGAAGATTAGATTTTGAACTGTTTATTTTCACTTTCCACCTGCTGCACCAGGTCTCTATATCAGTAATATTATTTTGCAGTTTCTTAATAACATGATTTGTGTTTATAGATTTACTTAAAATCGCAGTATCATCTGCGTAGAAAGCTGTTAGTTGATTAACGTCGCTTCTATTAACTGGGAAATCAGAACAATATATCAGAAAGAGTATGGGACCCAAAATTGAGCCCTGGGGTACTCCTGCTTTGATTCTTCTAATTGAGGAAAAGTGGTCATTTATTTTTATTGAGAATGATCTATTATTTAGATAGTTATTGATAATGTGAACTATATCATTTGGGATATTATATTGTATCATTTTATATATTAATCCGATATGCCATACTCTGTCGAACGCCTTTGCGACGTCCAACATAAGTAAGGCAGTAGTTTGTTTCTTGTAAAATCCCTCACTAATGAATTCCAAAACTCTTATTAATTGTTTAGTCGTGAATAGATTTTTCCTGAACCCGTACTGTTCATTTGGGAGGAAATTTAGAAGTGGATAAAGTCTGTTAAGTAGTATTCTTTCCATTATTTTTGATAAGGATGATAGTAAACTAATTGGACGGTAGTTTTCTGCGTGAAGATGGTTTTTTCCCGGTTTTGGGAACAATATAATGGTTGCGTGTTTCCAATAAGTTGGGAAATGGCATAGTTTGAGGCTTGAATTTATAATATTGGTAAGTTGATTAATTCTTGAGGTGGGTAAATTTTTGATCATAGAATATGTAATTTTATCATATATGCTTTCTTCTTATTTAGTTTTTTAGTAATGTTTAGGATTTCTTCATTGTCCGTACTGTTCATAGTATTATTATAATTATTATTATTAAAATATGAGTTGTACGTAGAGGTGATTTGTTTGTCTGAGTTGCTATCAGCGGGTTCTGTATTGGGTGAGAATTGATCTTCAATGGAGTTTGCGAAAATATCGGTTTTTTCTTTATCTGCATATATTTTTCCATTTGGACTGATGAGAGGCATATTTGAAGTTTTGTGAGTTTTGAGAGATTTTATCATCTTCCAGACTGAGTTGTCACTTGTGTTTAAATTTACGACTTTCTCATTCCAGATTTCCTGTCTATATTCGGTTAATTGTTTACTTATTGTTTTTTAATTTAAAAATACTTATCATATAATTTTTATCATATAATATTTATCATATATATTTGAGAATTGACTCTGTAGTGATTGACAAGTATATAAAACAAATCAATTACATTCATAAATTAAAAAAATTTTTAGAAATATATTTGGTACCACTTTCTAATTTTTAATAGATATCATATTAAATGGTTCTTTAACTAATGGTTTACCTTCATAGTGGTTTGATCGGACTACCTACAAAAAAGCGTGTGGAGGCTTTTATTTATAGGAGGCGTTGCCCGAGCAAACATCCACCTGTTTTGTTTTTTTTTTAAAAATTTACACGTTTAAAACCTATTTGGCACCTTGGCGATTGTAGTTGGCGTGATAGATCATGATATGGAAATATTCCCTGCATCTCATTGTGCATGAAGCTGATCGTTCTAAATGATTTAACAGATCTCTTTAAATGTAATTTATAACAGCATATTAAGGTAATTTGCGCAAAAATAATAATTATAAAACTGTTTAAAGATTAGACCACCTTTCTAAATAACTTTGTCTTAAAATGTAGCGAAGAATTACATTATAATAGTAATAAAAAACCAACAATTTTCTTAGTTTTAAACTCTTGAATTAAAAGTGTAATAATAGCAGTGCAGGAGAATAACTTTAAATTAGGGATACAAAAATACTTATCGAAAAAGAAAACATTTATGGTTTTTATTAATTTTATGTCGGTGACAATCAAAACAATGTGGAAATGAATGAGGGAAAACTGGATCCTACAACATCCAGCCAATAAAATTGCACGGACAAAAATGGAACACTGCGACACCACCATTAGATTTCTATGTATAGTAAGATATGTTTTAATAATACTCAAATATAAATTATTCAACCCAATTTATATTAATTAATAAATATAAATTTGTAAGGAATGAGCTTTGTTGATATATATATATATATATATATATATATATATATATATATATATATATATATTATATATATATATATATATATATATATATATATATTATATATTATATATATATATATATATATATATTATATATTATATATTATATATATATATTATATATTATATATATATATATATATATATATATATATATATATATATATATATATATATATATATATATATATATATATATATTATATATTATATATTATATATATATATTATATATTATATATATATATATATATATATATATATATATATATATATATAGAAAGATATCAGTTCAGAAAATTCATTTCTATCACCGCATATACTCCCTCAATGAGCCAATCCAATTTCTGCAGTGGCAGGTGACACTAAATTATAAATCTGAAATTTCGTAAAGTCTTGTTGCGAAACTGTTGAGCGCTAACACAAGGCGATCAACAATAATTTAATTTTAAGCAGTTTTAGTCACATTTTTATAATTCTTAGTTCATTCAGACGGCAGACGTTGCATCAATTCAGATTTTGCTGATTTCTTTATAATGGTAAATGACAACTTTCGCAAACTACCACCAAAATATTTAAGAGAGTATTCAGCATATTTCAACCAGCCCTATTAAATACCGTTTTCACTACCCTCAAATCTGGAAAAATGCATCAGCTATTCTATTTCTCAAAAAAAAACAAAAATCCAAGTTGCCCTGAGAGTTACAGACCAATCAGCCTACTAAATATAATTGGAAAAATCTATGAAAAAATAATTTACAACAGAATCAAGCCACTTTTAACGGCCCTTCCCGATGAACAATATGGATTCCGACAGAAACTAAATACAACCAAACAGCTACTTCGAATAATAGACTACGCCGGAAGAGCAATAGTAAACAAAGAAACAATAGTTTTCCTAATGATCGACATCTCAAAAGCATTTGACAAAGTATGGCTCACCGGTACAATATTCAAACTAATGCAACAAAATTTTCCTCCTGGACTCATCAAACTTCTACCCTGTTATCTCTCAAACCGAACATTTCAAGTAAATATCCAAAACTGCATATCATCAAAAAGAAACATCTTAGCCGGAGTACATCAGGGCAGCATACTTGGACCGATTTTATATATACTTTACACCTATGATTTCCCTATAAATAAAGCAGATTACAATAGCATTACAGCCTTCTACGCAGATGATACCGGTATAATAATCAAATCAATAAATCCAAACTTAGCTCTAATAAAACTACAAGAACAAATAGATGAAATAGAAGACTGGTGTAGAAAATGGAAAATAGCCGTAAACGCCGACAAATCACAAATCCTCATCATACAAAAAAGAAGATTTAAAATTTCACCTCAATGCAAACCGAAACTGTTCAACATTCAAATTCCAATAGTTAAGAGAGCAAAGTACCTTGGACTCGTAATTAATAACAAACTCACTTGGAGCGACCCTATTAAAAATATAATAGACAAAGCCAATGCAGCAGTTAATATCATCCAACCTCTCATCTATAACCAAAACGTCTCACTAAAAATCAGAAAATTACTATACACCACTATGATCCGACCTATACTTACATATGCTTCACCTGCCTGGACTACTATACCTGAACACCTAATGAAAAAGCTCAACCAATGTCAAAATAAAATACTCAGAAAAATCACCCGTGCCAGATGGTTCATACGTAATTCAAATATCCATAAAGATCTCAAAATTCCGTTTCTATCCGAATATATATATAAATTAAATGCATACTTCTACGATAAAGTCATAAAATGCAGCACAGCGAACTTCAATCAGATTTTTAATTTCGAGAACTATAAAAAAGACGAAAAACTAAGACCAATAGCCGCTCATTTCATCTCCGACGCCTCATACCACAACTATCAGCATAAGTAATAGTCTTCAATTCCAGCATCTATAGTCTACATCATTAATCCAAAGCATCAATAGCATCAAACACTTTACCAATACTGAAATCGTGACTTATGTTACTTCACGTTGACAATCAAACCACAGCCATCCACAGTTTACAGCAAGTTGCTCTTATTATTTTCATTTTCTTTCAGTTATACAAGCAAGTTGCTTCCCTCCCAGTAACAGCCACCCCATAGACTGCTGAACTCAAACTGACTTTTATTTTAACTTTTTATTTTACTTCATGATATATGGGATAGGGGCCTTCAGCGCGGCCCAGGTGCCCAATTTGTATAAATAAAGAAAAGAAAGAAAAAATACCGTTTTAAAAACTTACCTCTAAGCTCATGTCTTTGAACTTTGTCACACCAATATCTTTCGCAATTTGGTTAGCAGCTTCCTGCATTAAAAATGATATTACAATTAGCTTATTAATCGTGAAACTATAATAGAAATAATACATTTAGAAAAATAATAAATAAATATTAACCTGTATGGATGTCGGAACTTCTGCACTTTCCACGTCTGATGTTGTCGCCAATATTTTCCCAAAATCACTGTAGACATCAGCGTCAATACCTACGAGGGGAAAATAAAATAAGTCAATACGCTCTCTGCAATTCCCATCTTGTTTCATTATACTATTGGGAATCTGAGTGTGCCGAAAAGTATCCATCGTGATGCAATCCACTTAAGAAACCAGTTTTATGTATTCACCCAATTCGAACCTCCTTACGAAAATTGTTTGAATACCACGTTAAAAAGTGGAAAATTTAATACGTTTTTGAAAGCATTGTCTGATGATTTCAACTGAAATAAACTATACCCAAAAGCATACAACAGTATAGAACCAAAAGCAACAATTAACATGTTTCAAGCGCTTTGAAACAGGCACCCATTTTCAAGACTTCCCATGAAGACTTCCCATGAAGACTTCCCAAGAATGAGAAGAAACAAAAGTGATTTCTATAAAATATAAAGCGATAAATTGTGAAAAATAACCGAAAAAAAAGTTAAGAAATAAAGTTAAAAAAATCACATTATCCCAGAGAGGAAAAAAAAAAAGATGAAAAACAGAACAATAAAAACCGCAGAGGCCGAAATGGCAAATTACGGTAGAATGCATTTCCAGGTGCCATCGGGTGGTGGTGAAAAATCATGATGCCAGTTACAAAGGAATCATATAAATAATAGCACATGGAAATGCATTTTACCCCAATTTGCCCGCTTGGCCTCTGCGGTTTTCTTTTTGTTCTGTTTTTCATCTTTTTTCTGTCACGGCTACTTTGTAATGTTTTTTTGTTTTTTTTGCGCTTAATTCTTCTAAATTCTTTAATTTTGTTTCTTTTATTTACGCCTGGTAGGTTTCGAAAATAGGAGCTTGTTATTAGGCACTTGAAACATCCCCACCGCTATTTCCCATTGTTATATATCTTTGCAGAAAATGAAGTATTTAATCAAGCAGTAATTTACAATGTTTTCTTTTCTCCAATTTCAGAACTCTACTCTCAAAACTTAAAATATGCTCTTTCCTCAAATCATACGAAATTGTATGAAAATATTAGGAGAAAATTTCTCACGTATCATTTCTGTTTTTTCTTTATTTTATCATTTTTGATGTCATGCAGAATTTCACCTCAACAGTGAATAAGCACACAGGATTACCAAACATAAGGAATTCTTAACACTGTTCTCAATTCCTCTTTTGCGTATTACCCCCCTTTATTTAAAATGTTATGCTTGTATGTAAACTTGGAATTCCATCCAAAAAAAAATATTAAAATGTAATCAGTAAAACTAATGTATTCTAAAGTAAAAATTTCTTAATAATAACAAGGATTTCTGTCATTTTTTTTTACAAACAACTGCATAATTTGTCAAAAAAAAAAAAAAAAAATCAGGTTTTTTTCAATCGTAAGGTAAGGGTTAAAGGTGAAACAAACCTGCTCAAACTTTTGTATTTGTATTTTAAAAAAAAAGTTTAACTTAAAACATTTGTTTTTGTTTAAATCCTAAAAAATACAGGAGTTGTTCTTATTATCCACATTATCCTTGAATAAACTAAAACTCAAAATTTTATAAAATGAATTATAGCATAAATTTTTATTCAATGCACGGTTTCATAGTTTATTCGAATTCAATCCTAAAATTCTGAAATATTTATAACTGTTTTAAAAAGACGGATTTAAAGCAAAATGAATGGGGGTGAGGGCGCTGTGTAAAGTGGGTTCATAATTTGCTTATGTTTGCTAAAAGAGGTCAAAAATTGTCTTAAACGTGTCAATACAATATTCAGATTAGGGAGGAAAGAGAGATTATTCTCAAGAATTTATAATATTTTCCTGATTTTACGAGCAGCTGCTATACATTTATTTTAATAAGCTTCTAAAAATAAAGGCGTAGAATAAAAACACTCCTCACATCCTTTTGCTTTGACTAAAAGGGCGAAAAGAATAGAATTCCAATGTGAAGAATTCCCAGAAGAAATCAAGTGGCGAATGGTTGGCTGGAAAAAAAAGAACACACATTTAGATGTTGCACCCACTGCTAATGCAAGAAAATTTAAAATTTCAGTAATTTTTTTCTGAAATTGAATTTAAATTCAAATTTTAAAACAAATATTAAAAATCGTTTTCAATTTTTCCTAAAAGGCCTAAAAACAAATATAAATTGTAGAAATATACGCCTTCCAAAGAGACCCTTGAAATAATTTTCTTATTGAAGGTTCAAAAAATAAATTTAGATGGAGCTGCAAGTGTATTTTTATTTGTACTTACAATGTTTCATTGAGTTTTTAATAACTGCTAAAAATATGTAATTCGCGTCTTTCATTATTTTTTTCCTTCTTTTGTTCCTTCTAGAAGTTACTATGCGTTAATCGTTTTCGAAAATAATATATTTCTTCGAAATAACTATGTCGGTCTCACGGTCACCCGATTTTCCCACTCTTCACATTTCCCCCGCTTTGTTACATGGGCTTTGGATAATCTTGCTTTCTCCCCAAGGCTGTACGTTATGAAATATACTGTCGTCGGGAAAAAGCAAGACCTACCGAGACAATGGTAAAGAAGTGGGGGAAAGTGTGGAGATTGGGGATAATCTTGAGGCGCTTGTTCTATTTAACAAAGAGTACACAAGCCGAAGGGTTACTTTGCGAATTTTTTCTTCAAAACTTAATTGTCTTTTTATTTAGGAATAAAAAATTTTTGGAATACAATTATTTTTTAAAATTTTCTAACATTGGGGAAAAGCAAGATCTACTGATATAATGGTAACGAAGAAGGGGAAACTGTAGAGAGGGGAAAAATTCTATTAAACAAAGAGTACACCAGATGAAGGGTTAACTTGCGAATGTTTTCTTTAAAATTTATCCATCATATTCTTTATGATTAAAAAAAATTTGGAACACAATTATTTTTTAAACTTTTTAAGCAGAAGTTACATTTTAAATCAAATATTTTTTGCGCCCTAATTGTGAACTCCATGAATTCCACAACAGTTATAAGGGATGCACTTTTTTGTAATGCTTACTTCAAAGAAGTCGGAACAAGATTTCATCAGAGCATTAAAAGTTTCTTCGGCTGTTTCGTATTTCATGAAAGGAAGATCGTAGTTTTCGACATTTTTTTTCGTGACATCCAATCCTCGGGTGTATGTCAACAATTCCTGTAAAATAAACGTTTCAGAGGCTATTTAATGAGGAGCATACACACAAACATATGCTAGCTGCAAAAAAACAGGAGTATATATTTTCGAATCAGCTGCATTATACTTGATCAACCGAAAAATATTCGCCGCATTTTGAAGAAAGAAAAAAAGTTCCTTTATTTTTTCAAAACATACTTTTTTTAACGCATTCTTTGCAAAAACAGTCCATTCTTCAGCAAACGTATTATATTGAAAAATTACAATAGAACTATTTGACATCGACATGAATAAATTCATACAAGGAAAAAGCTTAGTTAACACTGAGATTTTTTTCTGAATAACTGCTAAATAAAAATTAAAAACTACGCATACATAATAAAGCATATTTTTCTTTACCGTATATTTAATAAAGCACAGTTTTTTAACGTGTTTTTCGCAACAGAAGTCAATTCTTGAGCAAAGGTTTTTTATTTTATTTATTTATTTATTTATTTTTTCGAAAATTGTAATAAATTTATTTGACATCGATAAGTATAAATTCATACTAGTGCTAAGCTTGGTTAGAGCTAAGATTTTCTTTTTTAATTAATTTCTAAAAAATGAAATTCAATTATTTTCTTCAATTAAGCATAAATGTATACCACATTTATTATTTTCTTTATGAAAACAGTTCTCTTATCTCCTTTATAAACTTATTAATCAGATCCATCTTCACTGCCAAAAACCATAACACTAAAGAGGAAATAGAAGCCGTCATTAATAACCTATTAAAGAAATTCAGAACGTTCACGAGGAGTAAATAGATTATATCAATAAAAGATACATTATAAAAATTATTAAACATGATAAGAGACATTATTAAATAATATTAAGTGACATATATTAAAAGACACTATAAACATAATTAATAAGAGAGACATTTCAAAGACCTCATATGAAAGCAATGTAAACTAAGAACAAAATGGTGCAACAGATACAACCTTTAAATTAAAGCCAACATCAATCGTTTAATTTAATTTTGTAACCGTCATTGAACAGCCGACCCAATATTTGGGTTTACGACTACCAGTGTTCAACTCTGTATCTTTGTAATTTCGAACCCAATCCAGAAGACAAGGGAACTCCTGGATCAAGTATTGGGCAACATTAAGTATCGGGACTCATGGCAGCATTTTAGACCCGATACTTAATGTACACTTATAACTTACTAACGACAACGTCAATAAAATAACTACTTACTATGCAGATGATACTGCATTGTGTGTTATATACATTTAGAAAACATAATCCAAAAACTACTCAACAGACATTGAAGAATGATACAGCGAATGGAATCAACGGTGATAAATCAAATCTCTATTATGAGCGTTCGTCTCAATGGAAATTAAGTCTCAACATTTGAAAGATGCAATTCCAGCATGTCAAATATCTTGGCGTGATAATTAATGAAAATTTAAATTGGCATGGACATATAATGAAGAAAAAATTAGTAAAGCTAAATCCTTAAATAAAGCTCTATACACTTATTGATAGAAATTCCACCCTTTGCCTATATACTATAATAAAAGACTCATCTATCTGTAGTAGACAAGGCTAATTACGATTTATGATTGCCCCGCCAGGGCAACTGTAACTAAAAATCTAATTAAATCTATTTTATTTCATAACCGTCGTTGAACAGCAGACTCAATTTAGAGGTTGCAATTATCAATGTTTAACACCGTAGCCTTGTAATTTTGAACCTAATCCAGAAGACAAAGGAGCTTCTAGATCAAGTATTGTGAGAATTTTTGCCTTTTTGGAGGACTTTTGTGCGGGAACTAACCCGCATTTGCGTTACATAGAGAGGAAGAACACAAAACCCCCCTTGGTTAGCCTGACGGCGAGGGGACTCTAAAATATGATCCGTCTACCACTAACGATTTTTTTGATGATGTTTAGGAGTACAATAACATAAAAATAGATACTCATTTTTCCAAATTCGATCGCAGCCTGATACATTTGATTACAATTTATAAAAATAGTATATTTTTTTAAATCAAATACCTGCCATTCTTAATTCAGATTTTATTCTGAATAAAAGACAAAGAAATCATTCTGAATAAAATTATGCAAAAAAAAAATTTAAGAAAAAAAAAAACTTACTTTATAGACTAATAGTTGAACAAAGAGGGGAGGCTTCATGGAATATGGAAATCTCTCCTTGGCGATCTCGTAGATTTCTGGCTCTTCCAAAACCCGGCCAAAAATGCTAATTAAGAAACCCTTTGAAAGTGTAGTATCATGGCCGTGGCGGCAAGTGATCTAAAGTTAAAAGAATGTAATAAGCAATAAATAACTCTGTCGAGAATCGAGAATTTTAGGTTTGCAAAAATATGCACTGACTGTTATTTATTTAAATAACAACCCAAAAATTCTTTCTTTGTTTCCGTTATACTTAATGTTTTAAATAAATATTTGAGTTCCATCTTCTATATTTTAGTCTAATAACTGAGTTCAACCTTAATGTATGATCGCCGAGGATTCTTTAAAACTGTATACTCAGATAATGCATCAAAACATTCGAAGAGGCAACTGCATAATTTGTCTAAGCTAAGAACTCCTTCCGCCACAAAGTCTGAGGCTGTCTGGTGCTATGGAAACAAGAATAGCTCATTTTACGGAGGGTGGCTTCACTCTAGGACTAACACAATAGACTGAAGAAAGAGATTCCCTATCTCTCGCCGACCCGAGCCGAAACGAATCCTAAACAGTGACCACGCACCCCTACTTGAAATAGTCATACCTCGTTACCATAGTCTCCGCCACAGGTCCAGACGGATGTCGGGAGGAGTTCTTATTTTAGATAAACTATATGCCTCCATTATGGGGGAATAGTTGTAAACAGGTTTGTCAGCTGATTTGCGTTGTAGTGAGGAATGTTCCTATATACAGTCATTTTCCGTTGTTAAATTTGCTAATTTTGAATTAAATTTTTCAGTGATTTTAATTTTTTTATGCAATTCGTTTGCCTTTTATTTAGATCTTGGTGACTTAAATAATTCTAATATAAAGCTTTCATCTTTTAAAAAAATCTATAAAAAAATAATTATCTAAATTGTTCTTGTCTTTAAAAATTTAAATCAAAAAATGATAATTTAATATTGAATAACACATGTTAAATAATTTTTAGAAAAGAAACTTAGAAACAAAATTCAAACGACCCAGCAGGAATTTTAACCCCTGTGTTAGAACGTGGACAGCCTAACCCCGTTAAACTATGTATACACATCACCTCCAAGGTTTGTTAGTAAATGAATTTAAACTTGAATAGTGCTTGTTTTTACCTAGATGTAGAGCTATCGGTTAATTTATAATCTATCCAGGCTTTTCAACGGTATTCTTTCATTTAGGCTTAATTTCCTTTTAATAGGAATTTTCATAGATGTTAATAACAGTATCCTCCCCTGTTGGTATAGATAATGAATGCTCTATAATACACTCTAGAATCTAGATTTTTAAATTATAGCCAAATCTGTTAATTTAAATGCTGACGCAGTTAAGGTATAGCTATTGCTGGCTATGCTTTCTCGAACGAATACAATAAATTATTTTTTACCACGTTTATATAAACTTGCCTTCGTGGATGTCTGTCCGGGTGGAATTTTGTAATCAATTTTAAACTAACTTCCTGACTAGCTACGAACTTCAAATTTGGCACATAGCTCAGAATTGGCTGACAATGCATGAAAATGAAGAAAAAAAAGACACACAACGTAAAATAAAATTAAAATTTTAAAAAATAATATTTTTTCGCGATTGTCTTTTGTTATCGATTCCATTACTTCAAATTAGTATTACATGTCAGGTGAAAAGATTTTTATTGTCGGAGTATTTTTATTGGCTGAAAAATCACGTGGTAGGATCCAGTTTTTCTTCATTCATTTCCAGATTGTTTTGGTTGTCATCTGCATAAAACTAGTGAAAATCGTAAAGGTATTGTTTTTCTATAAACATTTTTGTATCCCTAATTTAAAATTAAAGTTCTATTATTTTAGTAGTGGTCTTGTAGTAGTCTTGACAAAGAAATAAATTTTCTACGATGGTGAAAGAGACAGCCACTCAGCGCAAGCGACGACTGAAGATAAAAAAACAAAAGCGGTTAGAGACGCTTCAACAAGAATGAGAAGCAGATACGTTTACAAGACTGGCTAAACGGCGCAAACAAGCGGCAGAATTTCCGAAAAACCAGAGTGTTGTCGGACGAAATAAAGATAAACAAAGAAAGGCCCAAGCGAGATTAAACGAAAATGCAGATACACGTTCTTCTCGACTTAACAATGACGCACGAAGACATTGTGAAACAAGAGCAAACGAAACAGATGATCAACTTTACTCTCAATTGGAATCAAATCGCTTGAGAAAATCTGATTCAAGAGCTGGAGAGTCAATTTAGGCACATGAAGAAGGACTAAAACGTCGACGTGATGCTTATGCTCAACGGATAACTGATAGGGCAGATTTCTACTCAACTATAGACTCTTATTGCGATAAGTGCTGCGATATCTGCCAGAAGAAATGCTACCCTAATCAAATAGCTAAATGTAGTTTAACGTCAGCAAAGCCATACTTGCCACCGGAACTTGTCGCTAAAAATGTTTTGCTTTTATGCTATCGATGCAATACGCACTTGAAGAGCTCAAAGAGTCATGCTCCATCTAAGGCGTATTGGAATAATTTGCTACCAGGTGATATTCCTGGTGAAATTGCAGCACTAACTGAACCAGAACGACATTTACTTCACCGCATCATTCCGTACATCAAAATTATTAAATTTCCCGGCAGATTTGGCCAATATGGTTTTAAAGGACATGCCACATTATTTGCTTTCGATATCTTTGAAGTTAGTGAAAAACTGCCTGAAATGCTTCATTGATCAAGCTCAGATATCGGAATTATTGTAGTGACTGAAACTCTGCAGAACTTAAATGTAACAAGAGACTTTAACATATCATCGGATCGAGTTTACAAGGCACTTGATTGGCGTATTGCAAATAACCCACTCTACAAAGATGTAATAGTACATAGATTTGCTCGATTAATTACAAAAAATGTTATTCGCGTTATTCCGGCTCAGTCAAAAGGACTAAATGAACGTGATGACCAAAATGGTGATTCTCCAGCTCGTAGTGCTTTCCAACGAATAAGTGACCACTCGCGAATCGCACGTGCTTCCTGAAATCAAAATTATGAAGATATCTTTTAATCCGGACATGCTGGACACCAATGGTTCGCCATGGTTGTGGCAAACTTAATTTGTGCTGCCATTAAACCACCGAGAGAATGGGATACAAATGTTTTAAAGCAAAACATGATTGAAGGCGATGAATTTTACGCGCGAATCGATTTGGAAACTAGAAACCAACCAGATGCTTTTCCCATTGATAATCGTGGCTATTTGGAGATCAAAAATCTGGATGTTGTGAAACATAATATTTTAATGTTTGACAATGTCTTTTGTATTGAATATGACGATTCAATTGGTGCGCTTTTAATGGCAGTTTATGCGATAGGGAAAATGATGGAATTAATTTCTTAAATCTTCGAGCTGCGATAAACTTATTATTCGTCGAACATCAGGCTGGAATTTTGATTATCAATGGCAGTTCATTTGGTCTCATGTATTACGACAACAAATATTATTTTACCGATTCCCATTCATGTGGCCCAAAAGGAAAAATTGGAGCACATAACGGAAAAGCTTGTGTCATCCAATGCGATACGATTGATGAATTCCTTCGTATTGCCTGCCGAACTACTTGTTCCAATGCCGGTACACAGTTTTCAATTAATGCCATCAATGTAGTCGTTAAAGATAGAGTTGTACCAATGCAGCAAGATTTGAATGCCCATTCATCGGTACAGATGGACGAAGTTCCTGAGAAAAATGAATTAGGACCAGAGCTAGTTAATGCATCACAATTTGTTCCTATACAGACATCTGTAATGGCACCAATTGATCACGAACAGCCAGATGTTAATGATGAATTTGAGGAAAATAGAGATATTAACAAAATTTTACGCAAGACTAAAGACAATATTGTTAATGTAAATCGAGAATTGAAAGCAGAGGAATTCTCATGGTTTTATCTCTTTCCATATGGCAAAAATAGGGGTTTGAATGAAGAGCGTCCTGTAAGAATAACGCCACTGGATTATTTCCAACAGCGAATTCTAGGCTCAGACAACCGTTTTCAAAGAACAGATCATTTATTTTATGCACTGTCAATGTTTGAGTATCTACGAGTGCAGTCGACGATCAATGCATGTGGCAAAGCTGTGCGAGGACCTTCATTTACATTTAAAGGATCTTAGAGGATCCGCATCAAGCGAACAGCTCACAATGAATTAATTGCATTTATTCGTTGCCTTGGTCCTCCAACTTGGTTTATTACTTTGAGCTGTAATGATTTGCATTGGTTGGATATGCGCAAAGCCCTATTAATTGCAGATGGCAGACCCAATGAAGATCCTAGCCAATTAAATATTGATGAAGTGCATCATTTGATTGAATTGTGTTGAACCGACATTTTTCTCGTCGTGTCAATGCTTTCATGAAACAGATTAAACAAAATGATAATCTTCTTGGTGGAAAAGTAGTTGATTTCTGGTATCGAGTAGAATTTCAGAACCGGGGAATGTTCACCTTGTAGTATGGGCCGAAAATCCTCCATCTTTTGAAACACCAGAAGGACTTTTGCACATCGACCGAGTGATTTCATGCCACTTACCAAACGAAGATGAAGATCAAGATCTAAGAGCACTTGTCAAACGAAATCAAATTCATCGTCATACTCGTACATGCCACAAAAACAATTCGGAAACATGTCGATTTGCTTTTCCTCGCCAGTCATGTCAACAAACTCGTGTTGTGTCGCCCAGTTCAGACGAATTCATTCGAAACGGAGGACGATTTTGTACTTTGAAACGAACACCCAATGAAAAATGGGTAAATAATTATAATGAGCAAATTCTTGAGTTTTGGAATGCCAATATGGACATACAACCTTGCGGATCAAATGAATCATTTGCCCATTATGTCGCCAAGTATATTTCGAAGACGGAACCAGCAAATGTTAATGAAGGTGTCGCCCAAGCAATTCGGGAAATTCGTCGCGAGGAAACTAGCATCACTGCAAAGCTTTTCAAATCGTGCATGCGAATATTGAAAGAGCGACAAGTTTCTGCATCAGAATGTGTATATCGACTCTGCCATCTGCTACTACGCTCAAGTTCAAGAAAATGTGTTTTCTTAAATACAAGAAAACCTGATGAACGATATCGAATATTGAGATTTCAAAATAATGAAGCAGTTGGACTTTGCTCAAATTTATTTGAACGATATGCTAATCGTCCAAGACAACAAAAGCAGGGCTATGATTTCCCAAATATGGGCCTACTTGAATTTGCGATGAATTTTGCGGCGTTTTATGCAAAAAAAGCGGGAGATAATGAAGAAAGTATTGATCCAGAAGAGGAAGAGCAACCAACAAGACGAAGATTCGTAAATCTGATCAACAACACAAAAATGGTAGTTAGAAATGTTCCAGCTGTTGTTCGAATACCGTATTTCCACATGTCGACCGAGCCAGAAAATTATTTCTATAGTCTGCTGGTTCAATATGTACCATTTTACTCTGAGAATGAATTAATTGATGAGCATATTAATGCTCGCGATGCTTTTCTTGCTCGAGAAGAACAATTGAGACAAAAGAATGCGTACCTTGAAATTCATCGTGCAAGAGACAGACAACTTGAAACAGCATTCAATCAGGCGCATGCTTTCAATATTTTCGAAAATCCAGAAGAAATTGTTCAAGCAGAACTTGAAGATGAAGTTAATGAACAGGCGATGACAAATGAGCAGTTTCAAAATGTCTGTGCTGAAATGAATTTAAGACAGCGAGAATTATTTAACGCAATCACTCTCGGCATTCAGAGTCAACTAAATGGAAGTCCAAGTCGCATTAGAATGTCGCATTACTTTTAATGCATTGAAGGAACAGGTCAATCGCTGTTACGGCAAGAAAGCAGTTAAAGTTGGCGCATTTACCGGTGTAGCTGCAAGACTTGTTGGTGTAGCAACAATCCACACATTATTTAAATTCCCAGTTGAAAAAGACGGCAAAATCATAGGAAATTTGGCACCACTTACTGGTAACTATTTGAAGGTGTTACGTAATCAATGGAAGGACATAGAATTTCTATTCATAGATGATATTTCCATGGTTTCTTACGAAATGTTTTGTATGATGTGCTCAAGATTACGACAATTGAAAAAGAAAGAAAATGAACCATTCGGTGGCATCAACATTATGGTTTTTTGAGACTTGTTTCAGTTGCCACCTATTCGAGGAGCTCCGATATTCGACCAGCCTACAAGTTTTATTCCGGCTACTCATTTGTGGAGACTCTTCAGCCTTGTGGAGTTGACAGAAAACATGCGATAACAAGGTGATACACAATTTGCCGATCTGTTAAATGCTCTCCGCGTAGGTGAGTTGAAGGCCCCACATTTTGCTCTATTAGCGTCAAAAATGCTGACATAGACATCTGGCGATTTTGATTTAGATATGAAGCAATTCGCATATATCCTACTCGTGCGAAAGTTCACGCATATAACACAGCCGTCCTTGAACAATATCGAGCTCAAGGAGTGCGAATATTCAGCATTCGGGCTCAGGATGTCTTAATAAATGCGACAAGAAATGCAGACAATGCAACCATAGATGACATTGTGTCGGATGACATCAACAAAACTGGTGGATTGGAAAAGGTTTTGAAAATTTTCAACGCATGAAATACATAACAGTAATGTTATATTAGTGTGTGTATGTGTGCTCATGTAAATATGTGTATGCATATATGTAATTGTATCTGAATGTGTATGTGGCTGTGTATGAGTAAGAAAAAATGTGTACATGTATGTATATATTAACTGTTATGTATTTCATGCGCCCCACCTTTTTCGTTTTAAATCTTAAAAGCAAGATTTGAAGAGCTTTGCAGCGATGTTAGTTTCCTCGCGACTAATTTGCCGAATTGCTTTGTCTACACACCTTCGTTTACATCTGCTAGTCCCGTCTTTGAGGTATACCTTGTGACATAATGAACAATAGCTTCATTTTATTCGCATGGTTATATGTCTATATTGGCATTCCAGAACTCAAGAATTTTCTGAATATAATTAAAGACCTATTTTTCAAAGCTATTAAAAGTTCAGATTCACCAATTTTAATGACAATCTCTAAGATCATAGGAATATGTATGAAGTTGAAAAACATTATTTTATATTTTTTAGTCCTTTTTTTAAAATTATAATTTTTAAATTTTTACTTTTCAACTATTATTCTCTACTACAAAAAACGTGGTTTTTAAAAATATGTTTTATTTATTTAGATTATTTATAATAATTGTGCTATATAGAGAATTTTTTTATTTTTTGGGGATTTTAGTTTAAATGATGCGGATGAAACTCTAAATAAATTGAGATATCAAGTTTTAAGACCACGCGTGAGTCATTAGTAGAAATAATTATTAAAAAGTGTTTTTTTTCCTTCATTTTATTCTCAGTTTGAAAAATCTTTTATCTATTTCCGGTTCATTTTCTTGATCGGCAGTTTCATCAGCACCACTTCATTTCATCCACTAGGATCATTTAAGCCAGTTCGCCGACAGGGCTATTTCATCGACAGAGTCATTTCAAAAACAAAGTCATTTCAACTACGGGGTCATTTTGTCTACCAAGTCATTGGATCTAGTAAATCTTTCGTGTTCAAATTGTCTAATTTCTAGGTAATTTTTAATGACCCTGTAGTTAAGAGGGTCTAATAGGTTTGCATTTACATCCATTGATTCCTCTACGTTCAATTCATCAAGCAATTTTTGACAACTCTCGATAGGAATTGATCTACTTGAGTTTTTAATGAGCGTGTTCTTTCATCTGTGAGCCAGTTTGCTTTCTGTGAAGCTTTTCTTTACTTCTGCTGTGATAGGGTGCTCTCCATAAACAATATTGGAGTAGTTTTTTTTTCTTTACCCGGGATAAATTGGAGTGCTTTATTTTGCACTCTCTCTCTATAAGAGTCTACTTTTGTCTTGGCTGCTGTGATTAATACTTCGCATCCATATTTGAAGAATGATTTTATGTATAAGTTCTGCATATAGCCACCTCTGTAAAACTACCTATCAAGTCAGTTTTCACGTAGTTGGACTTTTAAAATATTTGCAAAATTACCAAAAATTACAAACATTTTGGTCTACTACTCGATAAAATATTTTGGAGAAAGCTTAGTAATTAGCAATTCTAGAACCCTGTTAAAAAAGAGAAATGCCAACTGTTTCACATTTTCCAACAGTTTTAATAAATTAGTAACGAATTAAATACCTTTAGAGTAAGGATCATTGCGCTGACTCTTTAATAAAAGAGTGGTTGGTTGATTCTAATGCCACTTGCCACACGGGCAAGCACGCTTGGTGAAACCGAGAAAATTTAAGGCAGAGTGTGCGATTCTTGTTTTTCGGTGGCGCCATCTATGGCCAAGAATTCGACTTCTGCCACACTATACGTCACACCTGTTTATAAGGCGGACCCATTTATACATCCATTCATTCTTCCACAGATCGTAATTTTGACCTGAATCAGAGAACGATCCATCTCCAATCCAGTACCCCCCAGAGGTTTTGATTTGTTATGGGAACATGGAGGACTCAGCGACTCGACAGAATTTTAACGTGCATCATTCACCAACTACACGAGGAATCTTCGGAGACTCCCCGTGTAGTAAATGGTGACTGATGCACGTTAAATCTGTCGAGTCTCAAAGTCCTCCATGTTCCCATAACAAATCAATACCTCTGGGGGTACTGATCCAGGAGTTTCCTTGTCTTCTGGATTGGTTAAAAATTACAAGGTTACGGAGTTGAACATTAGTAGTCGTAAACCCATGAAATTGGGTCGGCTGTTCAGCGACAGTTATAAAATAAAATCAAGTTGCATTCCATATAATTCCTCGAATTTTCGATACGTTGTTGTGGAAAAATTAATTAAAAGAAAAAGAACGTAAATTTCGTTACCACTAGAAAATACTTCTCCTGCGAAGTGGACCAAGTCGGAATATTTTATAGTAATAGTCCCTACTATCTAGATCTTTTAATTATAACCAAATCCATCATTTTAATTGCAGACGAAGAATTTAAGATAAGTTAATTACTGACTGGATCATCGACGAAAATACTAGTAATTATTTATAATATTTTTAATAATTGTTTAAACGTATAATTGGTAACTATAAAGTTTTATCTTCATTTCGACCGAGTTTTTAAATTATTATATCCCGGCAAATTTTTGAAAAATGTATTACAGCTGTTATAGATTTAAATTTTAAAATAGTGTATGAAAAATTCCTAAAAATTGGAGCGAATTTGCCACTATTGTTACAACTTTATTTAAAAGAAAGAAAAGAAGAAAAAAAATTGGAAGAGCGATTGTTGCATATGTAAACTGAATTATTTATGTTTGTGGTAATCAAGAATGGATAATTTCTTAGAAAAACAGAGCAGAATGGAAGTAGTTTCCTACCAATTTTGTATGGATCGCACATATTTGAAAAACATGTTCATTCATGACTTGATTTCCAAGCATTAATTTTTCGCTCTTAAAATAACTTCTTGCCTCATCCACAAATCTCTTGCGGACAGAGCATTATTAATTATACAGAAGATAAAATAATTGCCTAAATTAAAGATTGTGTAGTAAATATATTAAAAACATTTTTAATTTTTAACTGGTAGTTATTAAAAAATATTTATTTCGTTTAATTTTAAAAGACATATTTTATGTATTGCCAATCCGTTGATTTAATTGTGGACAAAGCTGCAAGGAAAAAAATAGAAACGGGGATCCCTGACATGACTTTTTCGCGAGACTATAGTAAAATATTTATAATATTTTTTTTAGTATATATATATATATATATATATATATATATATATACGAGACGCATCCAGAAAGTAAGTTTCCCTATTTTTTTTTCAGAAAAGAACTCACACTTTCAGGAGCCTATTAATTGGCAACAAGTATAGCAATGTTTCAGCTATTTTTCAACATATCCACCACCTGAATTGAGACACTTGTTGTATCGTGGGATCAACTTTTGTATCCCTCTGTCATAGAGCTCTGCCGCCTGTGAATGGAACCAGCGTGTGACAGACGTCTTCAGCTTTTCGTCGTTGCCAAAACTCTCACCGGAGAACAGGAGTTTTTTGAGGTGTAAGAAAACGTGAAAATCGCTGGGAGCAAGATCGTTGTCATAGAGGAGCACAACACCTGCAGTAAGCATTTCAGGCTTCTTGTTTTGAATGGCGCATCGCAATTTCCGCAGTGTTTCACAGTAACGGTCAGGGTTTACTGTTTCATCAGGTGGATGGAAGTCAATGAGCAGAAAGCCATTCCTGTCCCAGAACACCGTGCACATCACTTTCCGTACCGACAGCGTCCTAAGCTTGGAATTTTGTGTTCGGGTGTCAGTTTTTCGTCACACGCTGGTTCCATTCTCAGACGGCAGAGTTCTGCGACAACGGATACAAAAGTTTATCCCACGATACAAGTGTCTCAATTCTGGTGGTGACTATGTTGAAAAATAGCTGAAACATTGCTGTACTTGTTGCCAATAAATATGTTCCTCAAAGTGTGAGTTCTTTTTTTAAAAAAAATAGGGAAACTTACTTTCTGGATGACCCTATTATATATATGAATAGAACCTTGCCAAATACTAGGCTTTTTGCACAATATTTTAAGAAGTGTCAGACACTTAAAATAAAGCTTTCAGATTTTTGATAATTTTGCCAACTCTTAAAAAGCTTCACCACGAAAGATCTGAGGAAAAATGGAGTTGCATATGAACTCTTAAATTATTTATGTGTAGTGGCGCTCAAAACATGACTAAAAAATAATACATAACATTTAAACACAAACGTAGATACCACTAGAAATTTTTATAAAAAGCGTACTAAGTTGATAGTCCTGTATATATATATATATATATATATATATATTTCAAGAGTGTGAAAAATTGGCATTTTGGTGATGTCTTTCTCTAATTTGTGATTTATGTTCTTCAATTTTATAAGAATTATGAACCATCTCTGTAATAAGCAGATATCCCTACATTCATAAGGATTTCAACGAAAATTTGATTGAGAGGAATTTAAATCACCACCGCATACCCCCTAGTACCTTGTTTTTTGTAAAATATTTTAAAGATTGGCCGACAACCTAAAAACATAAGATTACTGAATTTTTGATAATTTCCTTAAAATATTAAAAAGAATACTACGAGAGAATTGGTGGATTTTGTAGAAACTAGAATATTGTACAAGCGAGTGCCTGATTAACGCAAGGCTGCGAACTTTCAACGTTTTTTGTAAAAAATTGTTCAAGTGGTAGCTAAGTTTTTGCTTTAATGTATGATTTTTTTATTAATCTAAACTTATTTTCCGTACCACTACATATAAATGATAAAAAAGTTCACATCCAACGCCATTTTCTTTACACCTTTTTCTTGGTGACACTTTTAAAATGTTAGCAAAAGTATTCTCAAAGCTTTGGTTTTCAAATGTCTACGGCTCTATAAAATATTTTACGAAAAGAGTAGTTGTTGGAAGGCATTCCGTTCCGGTAAAAAAAGACCCTCCCCAAGCAGGTGGAAGACCGGGCTGTCAACTACTACGCTTTTTGCAAAATATTTTAGAGAGTAGTAGAAAATTAAAAACTAAAGTTTACAGAATTTTCGGCAATTTTGCCAGTATTTCAAATATTTCCCCATTAGGAACAAAGTATCTTTTTATATAAGGATTATTATCATTTACGAGAAGTGGCCTTGAAAAAATAATTTTAAGTTTACCCCTTAACTTGTACGCTCGAGTTAATTCGAGCGGCGTTTTATTTTATGCCGCTATAATTTTTTACACTCGAATATAACCAGGAATTGAAAATAACAATGTGAAAGCTAAAAAAAAAAATCGTTTTATTGATATTTATCATTTACATAGGATTGTAAAAGCTATAACACTTATTTATTCAAGAATAAAATATACAGAGATGACAACTTGCTCCGAACAGCAAATATATATTTTAAAGTGGTAGTTTATCAATTGTGATTCTTGGTTTAATAAATTTAATTTACTAGATTTTTATCCACCACTGTTTCTAAGTAATTCGTAGGTTTATAATTCACCACTTTCGGTACTTATGTCATATTAAAACTCTTAAAAAGCAAGCAAAAATAGTTAAATATTTGAAAAATTTTCTTTGTAGTTATTTACATTTACGTTTTTTTTTTTTTTTTTAATTATTATTAATATTATTTTGGCGTGTCCGGAGCAGTTGGCATCTCTGAATATAGCCTTTGTTCATAGAACAAAAGCGCAGTATATCAAAATTGTCCACCAAAAGAAAAGACAATGTTCTAAAGTGTGTTTTTTTTACATGAAAAAAATTTCTTTATTTTGGTCGGTCTTTTTTTTTTTTTTCTCAATAAATCCGTTAGGGTCCATTAAGGGGTTAAATGAAAAAGTTAAAGAACAATAGCATTAGCTTAGCTACTACTCGAAGAAATTTTTTCAAGATCAGAAAGTTGGCACGCTTGGGGGAACGGTAAGTGTAAGTCTTACAATTTTTAACGTTTTTTGGAAAATATTTTTTATAGTGGTAGCTAATTAAATGATTTAATATATTATTCTTTCTTTTATAAATTAGATTTAAAGATATTTTTCACGCCACTATTGATAAATAATTCAAAACTTCTATAAAAAGCCACATAGTTCCATTTCTCTCGTTGTGAATTTTTTAAAGTGCTTGCAAAATTGTCAGTTTTTAATTGTCGATAATTCAATAATTTATTAATTTCAAAACGCGTGGTAGTTGGCAGCCCCGTAATTGTCATAGTATCAAGACCTGCCAAAAGAGGTTATTTATGCAAATATTGTGTTATTGATAATTAGTGTGTAAGTTATTTTCTACACAACTAATAATAAAAAAAAAATTTATTATTATTGGTGTAGAAAATAACTTTAATTCAAATTTAGAACACAAAGAATAAAACATGAGATTACCTACCACTTGAAAAAATCTTCCCAAAGAGTGTTGAAAGTAGGCAGCGCTGTGCATATAAATAATTAAATATAAATACTAAATGCTACTGATTTCCAGTCATTTTGCGATAATGTTTTTGTGCATTTTTAGAATTAATCGAAATTTGGCAAAATTATTTGGCTACCTTTTTACCAATTGGCAAAATTAATTATATACCTTTTACTTTTGGCTACCTTAAAATATTTTTCCCAAAGTGGAGCAATCGCATACAATTGAACTAAAGGTGATATATTTCTTACACTTGTAATAAAGTAAAGAAAAAAAATTCAAAATATTTTTAAGTTTTCATTGGGACTTAAAAAGATATACATTTATCAATGAGAATTGTTTCATGACTGTTTCATTAAGTGGTAGATAAAATTCTTAAAATTTTAAGGTACGATAATGTTAATACAAAACCTTCGCAACCAACTACCACTAAAAAATTAATTTGTTGAAAATACGAAAATTCTACATGATTATGAGAGTATGCGTTGATGCAACTACCAACTTGCAAGGCAGTTGAGAAAAATTTTCTTAGTGGTAGCAACATCATAGCGTTTTGTCGCTTTAAATTTTAAATTTAGAGTGTTAAAAAATATATATCAACCTACCACGACAAATCAATAATTAAAAATAATAAGTAGATAAGATCTGTTAGCTTATTTAGCTCTTAAATGTTTAAGTAGTTTTTAATTTTTAGAAAATATTTTTAACATTAATTGTTGTTTTACTGCAGTTATGTAAAATCTTTTTCAGCAACCGTACAAGTTGGCAGGTATGCATATTAGTAGTTAAAGAAGCAAGTTTTTGACATCAGATATTAACTTTGACATGCTGACGTTCTGTCAGACGTCCTTCTACTCTTAGATAATAATAAGCTTTCGATGAAAAGACGGAAGTGACTAGGTCATATTTGTCTGTTACGTTGATAAGTTCTTGTTGAAATAAGGAGATTAAGTTAGCAGTCAATGGCTTTGCTCTAAAACGATGCATCCAGTTTTTCAATGTAAATGTAACGGTCTTCTGTATACGTTTACGGTAAATCTTGTTGTTCAAGTTGGCATGTATGCAATAGATGTCTCTGCTACATTTTTAGTATTTCCAGTTCGTACTCAACAAAGGACTTAAGTTCCTACTTGGAAGACTGCTACTTATTAGTTCATTTTCAAGCCTCGCAAAGACGTGGTTCGCAGTAGAACACCGAAGTCAAGCATCACTAGCTGCGGTTAGTAAACGGGTTTGTGACCACTTTGATCTGCCTGCGTAGGGACGGAGGGGCGCGGTATCGGTCCTGGTTGACGATTTGATGATGTTATCGGGCTACCATAGCAGGGGAGCCATCCCCAGGGTGCGTAGCCAGATTTTCAACAAAAAATAAGCAACATTCTATTAAAATAAGTTCTTTTTAAACACTAAAAAAATATTTACAATCACTTTCAAAAAAAAAATAATAATAATAGTTAGGATATGTGCAGCAATAAAAAAAATGTCTAATGTTTAAAGTTTTTAATTTATAAACATAAAATTAATAAAATTCAGAAACATTTTCAAAAACTTAACATAGTCGTGATAAAATAACTAGTTTCTGATAAATATTGCAGAGAAAATTGTTAAAATCATGCATTTTTTGTAATTCAGAGCAACAATCGACTTGGCGAAAAAAGAAATCTCTTTTTAAAAGATGGAAAACTAAGCACTTTTTGCTAATCCCAAATAAAAAAAAGCACTTTAAAAGCTTTTAAAAAACATAAATCCAAAATAAGCACCTTTAAGCGTTTTTTAAAAACGCTACGCACCCAGCATCCCCTATGCAGAGGATCGAAATTGCGATAGCACGTCTTCGGATCATCCTCAGGGATGTTTCTTAGATAATAGCCAATACCCCATTGTGCAGCTCTAGTGCGACGTACTTACCTACCTTCAATTTTCAAAATAAATAAAGAAATGAAATAAAAACACGAGGGTGCTATGCTAAATTGGTAAAAAAGAAACTGGTGAAAAAGTTAATTATAAAAACGCAGTCACCTCTGGTATACTCATGACGATTTGATAGTAGAACATATCCGGAGGACAGTATATTCGCTTTGCAAATATTTCAGTCATCCCTCTGTCAAAAGCAAATTTCTAGAAAAAAAAAAGAAAGAAAGAATTTGATTTATGTATTCGTGTTATAATTATTTTTCATGTAAATAATCTACTAGCTGAATACCCGTTCATCGTGAGGGGCGAAAGAAAATAAATGATCATTAAATCAATATTGATCACTGCTACAGCACAAAACAGATAGACATGTACCGACACGATTCATTAAGCTAAAACAATTCCAATCGTTTCGTTAATTAGTATTTGTTGCTTTTCACAGTGGTTTTATGATATTAGATTAAGCAAAAAATGTCTTCAAAAATGCATCCCTTCAAAATAATTCATTTCATTTAAATTCTCCTCTTCATAAAACCTATTCCCACAGACGAATCTTGGTATCATTAACTCTTTCGCGCCGACTGTCACAAATACGTGCCAGCATAAAACCGTAGCTATCAGGGTGAAAAGATAAAACTGGTAACCAAAGTAGTTCTTTAGTAATTTATTTGTGGCCGGGGTTATAATTGTTTGATTTATTTAATTCACCATTACTTAGTTCAAAATGAAATTACTTAGTTATACTTTGAACTAATATTGATTATATCTACTATTAAACTAACAGTAATTAAAGTAAAAGCAAAGTAAGTCTGTCAAGTTAGCAACGACTTTAATTAAGCTACCGTTTTTTATTTATTTACATCCTGATTCTGATTTTGTACGAATGCTTTTATGAATCATCCGTCCCCAAGGGGTTAATAGTACCCTAGAAAGTACTAATATTGGTACCAACCTTGGTCATCACCCTGTTACCTTGGTTAAATTATTAATACCATTGGTACCTTGGAAAGTATTGAGTATTTATGATTACGCTAATTAACATAATAGCATTAGTACCTATTACCTAAATAAATTAAGAATCATTGACGTCGATAACAATATGGCAAATTATTACGTTTTATATACACGAATGAGTACCTTTTCTCCATTTATTAATTTAGATTTTCAATACAATTTCTTTCATTTCAATTTTACGAAAGATAGCTAATTGTAATTCTCGAAAATAGTTAATAACGACAGTGTTTTTTATGATTAATTTTGACTAAAGAACTAATATCGGTACTTATTATCAATATCGCCAACTATTTTTGACGCCAGTAATGCTTAACATTAGTAAGACAGCTGGGGCTATTTTGGTCCCTCTTGTTTTCCATTGTTTTGTTAGTCAAAAATTTACTTTCAGAAAGTATTAAGTATTTATGATTTTTCATAATTTAATCCAATTTAAATGCCAATTTAATCATTCTTGTTTTAACCTTATAAAAACGTTTATAGAACAATTTAAGAAGTCCGAAACACAAGTCAAGCAAAAAAAGAATTTTTTATAGATATGTATATTAGTGAAATTAGCATTTCATCAGGGAACGCACTATCTGTTAACATACTGAAGCCTTTCTGTAGTCGATGGTAATACCAAAAGCTGACTGTGCCCCTAGACCCCATAATGGATAAACTAAATAAGAAAAAGCAATAAAAAATTCTGAAATTGAAATGTGAATTCATTGGAAAATTAATGATACACGAACACAAGTCAAAAGTACACAGAGAAAATACTAAAAATGAAACACCCATATATTAACAAAAATAAAAATAAATAAAAATAACTAATTAAAAGTAAATATAAAAAATAATAATAAAAATAAAACTAAAAAAAAAATTAAGTAAAATAATAAAAAATAAAATAAAAAATAATAATAAAAAAATTCAAAGTATTTTAAAGACGTTCAATTGATTCGACCGATATTGATGCCCGCATAAATAGGCCTATAATGTGAAATTTTGGATTTTTTGTTCATGAAAAATATTGATAACTTTATTAGAATTTTTATACATGGAATGTTTTTGCTCTATTTTTCAAGTTTTTTTTTTTTTTAAAGGGGTTAGCACTATAAATGTTTTTAAAGAATTTTTTAAAGATTTGGCAATTTTTTTTTATTTTGATTTGTTTATTCTAACTGTAACTTTATCTTTTCTTTTTTTTTCTTATTTCTGGACGTATCATTGTTATTTTTTCCTCTGTGTACTTTTGGCTTGTACAAGTGTATCATTAATTTTTTATAACATTAACATTTCATTTTTTAATTTTTAATTGCTTTTTCGTATTCAGTTTATCCATTATGGGGTCCTCGGTACACAGTCAGTGTTTGGTATTACCACTGACTACAGAAAGTAGTTAAGTCATAAGTACAAGTTATTACTGTCCAAAAGTAGGACATTTGACGACAGCCAGTTTTTCTGCGGCAAAGGGGAAAATAAAAAAAGCATGTTTAACAACAACAACAAAAAAAAACAAATTGAGGTTGTACCCGGAAGTTCAGGTGAAAATATTATATCCGTACCGTTACACGACTTAAAATACTGTTACACTTTACGATGGTTCAGCTAAAAGACCGCCAATTATGATTAGAGTAAATGTATGAAATTCTCCTGTTTTATTGGAAGTTAACACTGGAGGAGCAGTTTTAGTTATGAGTATTGAAAAGTTTCGAAAAATCTCTAAAAAAAAAAAAAAGATTCGACCTTTTAAACTGATTTTTAAGAACTGTGAAGGAGATTAGGTTGTACCACTAGGATATGTTTCTGTTAATATAATATATCATAACACGTCATAACATAAAGAATATATCAATTATAAAAAATGGCAATAAATAATAATAACAACCTGCATTGCTTTTGCAAATAGTTTGGAGCACATCTCAGCAGCCAGAGGAGGTGTTGCACCGGGCATTACTTCGCTGTAACGAAAATAGAAGCAATATAAACAAAACTGGAGTTGACCTTTTTTCTTTCTTTTTTTAGCATTCTCGTAATTAATTCTTATTTCAAAATTCATTTGAAGCTCGTGACATAGGTTACATTTCTATTTATTCGGCTTAGTCCACATTTAGAAAAATGTTAAATAGTCTTACTAATAAGTAAATTTTATTTTATTATGATCCTAATTCTTTTAAGGGCGATAGGGTAAAAATTGTCTCATTTACAGGTGTAGGACAAAAATATGGAAACATTCTATATTAACTTTATGTAAACAGTTTTTCTTAAAGTAACATATGTTTAGGAAGATTATACATGGTCAAAAATGTTGACACCTTTTAGAAATAGAGTCCTTATTACCCAAGCTAAATATGTAATGACCAAAATGAGTGTTGGAAGTTCTAAGCTTCTTTCTTTTTTCAATACCACTATAATTGAAAAATGCTTTCTAAAATGTATTGTATTGTACAGTATTGTGACACCATCTAGACTTCAGTATAAACACTTCAGCATTGCTTGTATTAAGCCGATGCAAATTTCGTTTGGGTAAAAAGGACACCTCTTCTAAAAGGTTTAAACATGATCTTTCATACTGTGGCAAAAGTTTTATTCCAAGACATTTGCTGCTAAAAAAATGTTTACTTCGAGTTAGAGTAGAAGTGTTTCCATATTTTTGTCAAACTTCTATAATTTCGAAAAAAATAATATAAACAATTAATTATAATGGTAATAGTTTTTAAACGATGCGATTTTAATGAGCACTACCTTTAATTTTGAAAAATGTAAACTTAAAGAAAAGCAGTTGTATGAATGTGCACACGAACTCTTTTACTTCTATAGTAATGCGTCACTCTTCGAAAAGCAGAAACGTCACTTACATATACGGTGAGGAAGTTTCAAAACAATTTATTTAACATCATTTCCCATTCAGCAACATAAAAAATGATTGAAAACTGCATATCAGGCACCATTTTGTCCAAAATTTTTCAAGATGAAGCTTTTAAAATGTTTGCAAAATTAACGAAAATTCTGAAATCGTTATTTCTTACTTGTCTACCACTCTATAAAATATTTTTCAAAAAAAGTATCGTAATTGGTAGCTCTGTGTATATAATGATAAATTGATCGCTTTTTACTTCAGATGCATCCCAACTACCACAATAATCTGAGGCAGCAACGGATTCTATGTAGTTTCAGAAAATATAGGGTACCAGAAATATTTTGAAAAATTTGAATTTAAAGAATTGTGTCCACCAATCGACGCACGCAATTTAAACAATTATATATACGGTTATATCGGCTAAGCCATCACCTCCTTCATCGAAAAGCCTCCACACGGCCTTTTATAAGTAGTCCGCGCAGACTATTTAAAAAGTGAACCAGTTACGCGCATGAACCCAAAACCTTTTATAAAAGTAATTGAGAGAAATTCATCATATATATTTGAGAATTGAATCTGTAGTGGTTGACAAGTGAATAAGGCAAATAATATTCATAAATAAAACAAATTTTTAGTCATATATTTGCTACCACTTTCTTGTTTTAACTAGATTTTGTATTAAGTGACTCGTTCGGAAAGTGGATATCCTTCACAGTGGTCTGATCGGACTACCTATAAAAAACCGTGTGGAGGCTTTCAGTTATAGGAGGCGTTGGCTAAGCAGGTGTGCCACAAGTGACTAAAAATGTAAAAAAGTGGTGACGAATAAAACTCACAATTCTATAAAACGGGACTAAAATTAGCAATTTTTTCCAGTATATTTCTTTGAGTTTAGCATTCGAAGAATTGTTAGGAAACTGCGGCGGAATTTAAGAAATAATGCCAACTAGCACCCGTCCAAAGAGGCCACCTCCATAATTATGTGGTAGTTACTGACTCTATAGAATAAATCTGAACTGAAGTAATAAGTTAAATGAGTAGTTAGCTGGTCATTAGATATAAGAGAAATTAAAAAGTGAGAAAGCAAACAAAGACAAGACAAACATGAAAACATCATAAACAAAGATAACAGAAGAAACTAATACATAGGATGAAATGGTAAAATTGCAAAAAAAATAATTTATAATTAATTAAGAATGTAAGGAGTAAACGTTAGTATATATTAGTAAGTAGAATGTGTTATGTCTTTAATCTCGCAGGTAATCAGTTAAAAAATTAATGATCGTTAAGGTATGATTTCAAAGATTTTAACAGCATACCTGCTCTGTGGCAAAAATGCGAATAAAAAGAGGAGATGGATTACGTGGCTAATGAGGCCACCTTCGGAACATTATGAAATATTTATTGAATCAACGCCTGTGAGATAAAAATTAGTTGGTTTGATAAAATAGTAGTTATTAGTTAATTAAGGTAAAGGAACAGCGTAAAAAGGGTTACAAATAAAAGCATAAAAGAAGGGTTACAAATATAAATAATTTCAGATGCAAGACATGGTTGTAGCTACAATAAAGCTAATTTATTAATAATAACAAAGACTATTTACCACCAGGCCTGAAAACAAGGCGGAAAAGAGAAAATACTGGTAAGAGAACTATTTCAATATTAGATAATATTCGGGTGGGGATAATCTATTCTTACAATAAACAATTCACTGTAATTAATTCATTCACGGCGAAGAAGCAATTCAATATAAATATTATATCCGTTAAAAACAACTGGTAGTGTTTTAATATATATGGGCTTTCACCCCTGTTTACCACTGCTTAAATTTTTAGTCATTCTTGGCATCCCTGCTTTGGTGAAGTGGTAAAATAATTTTAAATTAGTTTTGTTTACTTCAAACATTTACTGTTTACTCCAACTGAACAAAAATAATTCACAGAAGCCTCGTATAGTTTGAGTATCAGAATATCTTTCACTCCAACGTTAGAAGTCCACAATGAATAGGAATCTAGTTGTCCGACGTAACGAACATAAACGGCGCGGTGGAGGAGATTAAGAAAGATGTCACTACGCTTGGACTACTAAAAGATCAAATTTCTTGTTTATGGTGACGTGCTGAGGCCTTATCTCTTCTGGGAGATGTTGGGCTCAAGTGTCCAGTTGAAAATTATGAATATGCATACGTTGATGCTCGTAATTTTTTTTTTTTTTCTTGGTTAAATTTTTGAATAAAAATTTTTTTAACCGCTAAAAGTGAATTTCTAAAATATTATATTAAAACAATTTTTAACGAGCCGAATTTGTTCAACGATCTCATGAAGCCAACAGAAGTTGCACCAAGAAAATGACGCTGAGTAAAATTAATATCGCTTGCGAAAACTCCCGTACCATCCATAACATTTTGAAGTCAATGAATCCCCTAATAACGACCCACTTCCATTAACGACCATTTTACTGTGAAACAGAGAGTAGTCGCTAAAGAGAGGTTTCACTTTCTTATTTTTAGGTAGACTTCTCTAGTCGATGCGAAATCTTCTGCTTGTTCTTGAATATAAGGATTATTGTGATGATCAGCAACAATTTATGACAAATACGTTCGAAAAATGCATTTGAAATCTAGCGAATGAATAGAAAGAATTTTATTAACGACTAAAAAGTTGAACAAGATATAGAAAGAGTTTTAACTAATCATAATAATTAAAAAAGAAAAAAAAACTTACCCAACATTTGCTAAAGTGAAATAATCCCTCTCACATCGCAGAATGGTATTAAACTCATGTTTCAACTCAAAGTTGTTCAACAAACTTCTACTTGTCACAGGTCTAGACTAAAATTTTCAAAATTTATCAATTTTCACACACAACGTAGCCACAAACCGGAAGAAAAAAAACTTAAAAAGTGGAAGAGAAAAGTGAAATAAACAATCTTTGCTTATTCCTATATACCGATAAACATATTTTTAAATAAATCATCGGAAATATATATCGACATTAAGACAGCTCAAATTATAATTAAAGTGATACTAAAATTTCTAAATAATCTCACGAAAAAATTGTCATCACTCTATATTTTTCAGATTGTGATCATGCTTATACCAATAAAACAAAAATAAATTTATTTAAAACGACCACTATTAATAATAAAGTTAAAATATAAATAGTTTAATAGTCTAAGCATAATATAATTACGTAAGTGGAAGAAAATTAATCCAAATTTTATTAGCTAATTCTGATTGGCCAAAATATATTAAAATTTTTTTTTCCAATGCCCACCTGTGTTATCATCCGTCAATTCAGGCAAAGGTGACTGAGAGAAAATTATCAATTGTATTTAAGAATTAAATCTATAGTGGTAGACAAGTAAATAAGACAAACGAATCATATTCATAAATTAAACAAACTTTTAGACATATATTTGCTACCACTTTCTAATTTTTACTAGATTTTCTATTAAATGGCTCTTTCGTAAACTGGTTTACCTTCATAGTGGTCTGATAGGACTAATTATAAGAAACCGTGTGGAGGCTATCAGTTGCAGGAGGCGTTGGCCAACGTCGCTCCCACAGTGAGGTCAGATACTACAGAGAACATTCATGCCTTGCCCGGGATTCGAACCCAGAACCTTTCTGATGCAAGGACAGTTCCTTGCCCCCTACACAGACCCAATGCTAAAGAGAATAGAAGGGCTGCTTCACTCCTTTGAAGAAACTCTCGCCGCGCCAATCTTCCTATTTTCTCTAGTGACGTCACTTTGGCGCAAAGCTAGCACTTTTACTTCAAGAACAGAGCGTTCGGCCTTACTAGCTCTAACTAATATTGGAGCATTTCTTTTTGTGACATATTCTAAGACATTTGTTATTTACTACAATGACTTTCCTCAGTTTTTGCAGTGAGTTTACAAAAATTTAAAACTATTAACGAAATGCCAGTTTGCGCGATAGCAACTTGCAAAAATTCTGATAGAAAAACAAAAGGGAAAAATATAATTTTCCGCGTGTTCCCTAAAGTAAATGAACAACTATGTAAAGAATGGATTCCGAAATGACACAGTTAATATAAAACAGCAATACGTTTTTTTCTATTGTTAAGAACTTTTATAAAAATTCGTTATCTAAATAGAAACCGCCTCGTTACTTCAAAAAGGTGAAAAAAATTAAAAAATGGATAAAGTCAAAGAAAATTAAAACGTAAGTAAAAAGTATAAATAAAATATATAGTGTATAGTTGAAATTCTCCTAATTTCATAACATATTTTTTAATGTAGTTATTCTAAATATTTATAATTTTTTTTAAAAATTATATTCTCTTAAATTTAAATATCTATAAATTATATAATCTTAAATTTAAATATCTATAAAGAATTGTAAAATTTCTAAGGTCATTATGAACCTAAATTATTATTTTGTTTCAGTAATTAGCGTTTAAGGTTGATGTTTCCTAATGATTAAGTATGAACAAATTGCTATTAACGGCATATTTTAAAATCAGGGATTCTAAATTTAACTCAACTTATTGTTATAAAAGAATACGTAGATAAAAAAGTGTCGATGTATGCTTTCATTTTTCTTAATAATTAAAATTAAAACTGAACTTTTTAAAATAAAGTATTTATAGTGTCATTTTCGCCAACTAGTAAAATATTTTTATATGTTTAAAATAGTATTTTTTTAATATAACGGCCAAGAGAGTTTTTTAGAACTATGATTATGAACGGAAATAATGTGTTAATTACGTAAAGTTTGAAAGCTAATAACCAGAAAAAGTCAAACTTATTTTTACAAAGAGAAAGATGAAAAGTTATCATAATATCTTTGCTTGCTATCTCCGAGATCTGTGTACACAGTGACGTCATGAGGAGGAAAATCGTAGCTTCAGCTCTAAGAGCGGAGTGAACTAGCCCTTCTATTCTCTTTAGCCGGCCGGTATATTTAAAACTTAAAGGAAATATATATATATATATAGAAGTTTAAACAGCCCAAATTAGAACTAAACTGTACCTTTAAGAAAGTCGCACGGAGAAGTTATTAATTTTTAAGGTCCGCGTTAAGCATTTACCACCTCCCCAAAAGCGATGATATCATAAACTTGTTGTGTGGCGCATAAAATTGTGTTTTAGTGAAAGTATTGGGCGAATGATTTTTTTCCACTGAAAAGAAATTAAAATGTAAGCCAAAATGAATTTCATTAGTTTTAATTCGATTACAGTAATTTTCGGTTGATGGGCAGAATAATCAATTAGAATTGGGTCAAAATAATAGAAGCCTGAAACCGTCAAATAGTTTTAGATGGAAAAAAAATTAAGATTTGCATTTGGCAAAAACTTTCGAAAATTGGCGTATTCTTTTTTTATTTGGCTAATTTACTGGCTAATAATTTGAAATCCTTAGCACGGGCCCTGCTTTTTATATATTTTCTCACCCAACACCTCCTACAATACCTTATATTATGTGATCTCACCCAACACCTCCTACAACTGAAAGCCTCCACACGCTTTTTTGTAGGTAGTCCGATCAGACCACTATGAAAGTAAACCAGTTTACGAAAGAGCCGTTTAATACAAAATCGAGTAAAAATAAGAAAGTGGTTGCAAATATATGTCTAAAAATTTGTTTCATTTATGAATATGATTGGTTTGTTTTATATACTTGTCTACCATTACAGATTCAATTCTCAAATATATATAGTAAATTTCTCTCTGTCACTTTTTACAATAAACGGGCTGTGGTACTAGGCCGAAAAGACACCAGCGCAACAGGAAACCTCAAGATGCCCCCAGCAATGTAGCTAGATTCCTGAACATTCTCAAAGAACTCCAGGAATTGTAGAATGACGAGAAAATAGTCGCTCTACTCATCTCCTTGCTCCCAACCCAAAAGATGTAGATATGGAGCCCCACCATCATGCCTCCTACACCTCACATGATTCCTTTCTTCATTTTTATCTCATTTCAGGTTCTATTCCGAGCCTACATCACATCTTCCCTATGTATGTTCCCGTCATGGGATATTTCAAGATGAATGGGAAAAGGGCCATTTAGGCCTCAGATGCCCAGTTCTTCAACAACGAACTTTTTACAACAAAATTTGGGTTCATGCGCACAACAGGTTCACTTTTTAAACAGTTTGCGCAGACTATCTATAAGAAACCGTGTGGAGGCTTTCTGATGCAGGAGGTAATGCCTCACCTAAACAAACACAGCAACAAAAAAAAAATTATTAGTGTAAAACTACCACTAGTATTAATAAAGGGGAACAGTTAACGAAAAAAAAGAGATTAAAATTTTTAGCATTTGCAAGCGTAATTCTTTTCATGAGAAAGAATTTTAATATTTTTAAAACTTTTAACTAAATAACTTTTCTTAAAAACATTATTAGATTACAAAGTTTGTCATGGAGGTAGCTACGTTCACGGTTGCAAACTACTCCGCTTTCTGCAAAAGTTTTAGTAAATTGGTAGCGAATTAAATAGTAAAATTTGTTGTAAGAATAATTACGCGTACTCTTTATAAGATTTACTACGAGATAATTGCAATAAAGTTGCATTTCATTTGATTTGAGTTTTAAATGTGTTGTGATGGTAAAATTATTTAAAATGAAATATTTAAAGCTACCACTAGAAAACCATGTTTTACAAAGTGAACAAGTTGGCATTCTCGGGTTACGAATGAATAATTAAATAAATCAAAAAGTAGAAACTAAATTTTTACGTTTTGAGTCGCCTGTTCAATCCCTAAAAACTATATATTCATTTAAACCTAGCTGAAGATCTAGGTATAAGTTATAATTCAAAAAAAAAAAATTTTTAACCATTTAGTTTACCCCTCAAAACATTAAAATACATTATAAAAAATTTAAAAACTGGAAATTTAAATTTCTCATTTTCCCAATTTATTTTGGTACATACATTACGAACTCATCCAAATATTTTACTATTTCAAGTAGTTATAATTTGATAATAAATTACGCTGAGCATTAGTAGCGCAGAATATAGAGTGCTTGCCTCCCGATGAAGTGACCGAGTTCAAATCCCAGCGATGGCTAGTCGATGCGAATCCAGCATCTGGATCGCACAGACCATAGTGCAGACAAAAAATATCCTCAGGGGCAGACGAATCATGAGTCAGGGTTTCCTTGCCATCAGGCTTACTGTAAGATGTTTTCGTGGTTCTAATCTTCATGTAAGGCAAATGTTGGTTAGTTTAATCTAAAAGTGATCTACGAAGGCAAATTTTATTTTATTTTATAATTTATAACCGTCGTTGAACAGCCGACCTAATATTACGGGTTTACGACAACTAATGTTCCATTCCGTAGCCTTGTAATTTTGAACCCAATCCAGAAGACAAGGGAACTCCTGGATCGAGTATTGGGAAAGATTTGCCTTCGTGGAGAATTTTTTGATGGAGCTAACCCACATTTGCGTTACATGGAGAGGAAGACCACGAGAACCTCTAGCGGTTAGCATACGGCAAGGGGACTCTAACCCATGATCCGTCTACCACTGAGGATATTTTACGTCAGCACTGCTGTCGGTGCAATCCGGATGTGGAATTCATATTGACTGGGATTCAAACGCGGTTCGCCTCGTTGGAAGGTGACGCTCTATCCCCTGAGCCATCGCTACTCAAACGAGGGCAAATTTCTCTCAATACTTGATCTAACTTTCCCTACACATTTAAACGTAAACAGATTCAAATTTGTACGAAAGTATTGGACAGATCGAGCCGGCACATCTAATGTATGCATTAAAGAGTAAGTCCCCTACCATTTTTTTTCCTAAAGATACTTTTTGTGTCATTGTATAATAGGGCTTGCACTTACTCGGGCAGAATTTTCCGGTTGACCTAATATTATATATTTCGTCATGACCATGCCTTAATTTATTCATTTCTATTCTATTTAGATTATTTATATGTAACGGTGAACAAAATTCTTGTATTTTTAATGCATGCCTGACAACTACTACGCTTTTAGCAAAATATTTCATAAAGTGGTAGACATTTAAAAACCAAATCTTTCAGAATTTTTGATAATTTAGCCAACATTTTAAAATCTTCCTCGCGATAGACCAATGCCTCCTATAACTGAAAGCCTCCACTTGGTTTTTTATAGGTAGTCCGATCTGACCACTCTGAAGGATATCTACTTTCTGAACGAGTCATTTAATACAAAACTAGTTAAAATAAGAAAGTGGTAGCAAATATATGACTAAAATTTTTTTTTATTTATGAATATTATTGGTTTGCCTTATTCACTTGTCAACCACTACAAATTCAATTCTCCAATATATATGATAAATTTCCCTCAATTACTTTTATAAAAGGTTTTGGGTTCATGCGCACAACTGGTTCACTTTTTAAATAGTTTGCGCGGACTACTTATAAAAGACCGTGCGGAGGCTTTTTGATATAGGAGGTGATGGATAGACTACATTCGTTCGTTCGTTGTAGTGGAATTGGACGTCTGAGGCCATTACGGCCCTTTTCCCTTTCATCCTGAAATTAGGCTAAGAAATATGCATGACAAAAATAAAGTTTAGTGCGCAATATGGAGACGATGGACTACAGCATGAAGGCGTTGTATATGAGCTTTCAAATCATTTATATGTAGAGGTGTTTAAAATGAGTCCAAAAGAATAATAAATAATACATTAAAACCAACACTTGGGTACAACTGGAAATTTTGTTGTCGTATGCCTGGTTAAGGCAGAGGGGGTGCGATTGTTCTTACTAGAAATTGTTTTTACCAAAAGCGTAGGAAGTTGGAAGCCCTGTTAAAGCATTTATATTAATACTTTAACTTTTTCACTAGTAACTTTTTTTCCAAAAATAACGCAAATTCCGTACCAGTGACAGGGTACTCGCAGTATGATCAGTATCATAACACTTATTCAGTTATTCAAAAATTATTGCAAACTATACATACAAATTATACTTACAATTCTAACTAATAAGTTTTGTTTGACAAATTATACCTACTTGAAGAAGATATATGTTATTTTGTTTTATACCCCATTCTATGTCTCGAGGTGATCTATAAAACTTTTCGACCTGAAATTAAAATAATAATATTAATAAGCCTATATCAGAATATTTCAAACAAGAATGCTCGATTTTGAGAAAATTTAACTCAAGTATATTATAGTATTCATATTAATAATACTAAATGAAGATATTTTTTCACTCTAAAATTAAATAAATAATAACAAATAAAATTTTCACTTGCTACAAAAATATATATAAATTGGAAACAACAATCGAAATGTTTCAAGCACTCAAAAATAGGTGTTCATTTTCAAGATTTGCTAGACGTAAATGAGAAGAAACAAAAGTGGTTTAAATAAAAAGTGAAAAATGGAAAAATAAAGGGGAGAAACATAAATAGACAAACAACAGTATCCGAGAGAGAAGAAAAAGATGAAAAATAAGTGTCCGTGCAGGGAAAATAAGGCCACTGTTGCCTTCAAATAATTTGTTTTGAAATTTATAAACCCAAAAAACTTGACATTATTTATTTCAATGTTTGTAATATCGTATGGCGATAATTGTCTCGCCTCTGCTCTTCTACTGTAACAGTATTATCAAGTTGTTTTTTACACTTTTTAAATCAATTGAAAAATTTTCGCACACAATTGTAAACGTCGCTTACCCAAAATAACTTACATGCAAAAAAAATTTGTAAATATTTTTTTTAAATTATTTTATTTAATAATAGACTTAAACATACATTTTGAATTTCCAGAAATTAAAATATTTAAAATTGAATTTCTCAGGAATTAGTCAACCGATTTCGTGCATATTTTGTATTACTGCATATAATTTCAAATGCTGCATAAAATTGTATACCTTCAAATTTATTGTAAATATGTTTATTCAGAGAAAGTATGTTTGCGTATCTGATTTCGTGACTTAAAATATTGTCTGCACAATTTAATTAGCATATTTGCACTTAAAATATTATCTGAACTAATTAATTAGCATATTTAGAGTTAGCATATTTATGCTACTTAATTAGCATATTTGAAATCACCTCTTCGAACTATGAAGTTTGAGTCCTTAAACGCGAGGATCCGATTATTAAATTAAAAGTTATTCAGGTTGGCTCGTTTGTTTTTTTCTTTTTATCCTACTGTACATCGTTATCTTCTGTATATAGCCTTCATTTTACTTTTACTTCGTCATGCCTTTACCTGCTGCTTAATAAAACTGTGTGACCTCACATCAGTGCTCAACTGCTTAAGTCACAAAAAAGCCACCCTAAAGTTCATGGCCCTTTAGTTATCTCTCTCAGTTCTAAAAACACAGGCCGCAAAGCCCTCATCGTCACGACAGCAACCACTTCAACACAGCACAAGAACTCAAAAATAGAAGGCCCCGAGTCACGCATGATCAGGAGCACCACAATTCACCTCGTCAATACATTAATAAAATACTAATAAGACATTACTTAACACTAGGAATACTAATAATACTAATAAGACATTTACTTAACACTAGGTTTACGGGACGCGTCATTTTGACGCATCTCGAATTTTATAAGGAAAATTACAAAACCCGTTTGCATTTTTATTTTATATCTTGTAATGAATTTTATCCATTGATCGAGGTAAATATATATTGAAATCTATTTTCTTCAAAAGCATTGAAATATTGAAACTCTCTTTGGTTGAGCAAATTCAATGAATCCATTGGGTAATGCGAAAACACATTCATCGTTTAATTAGTGGACTAGCTTACTTACTTAAGGACATGAGGAGTGTGTAAAGTTATCATTTAAAGTGTTATCATTATGGTTAAATACACTTTAAATGTCCATCAAGAAGACGGACTTGTCTCAGAATCTGATTCAAGATTATCCTTGGTTTCAAGTCTGTGTTCAAAATCAAAACCTTACTAAGTTGAGCATCAAGAGTCTCGGATTCACTATCTGTGGATCAAAAATGATTCCAGATCTTTTCTTGTCCTTAAGCTCGCATTCAAAATTACAACCTTACCGAGTCGAATATCAAGAGCCTCAGATTCGCTATTTATGGATCAAGATTGATTTTATATTTTCCTTGTCCTCAAACTTGCATTAAAAAATAAAACCTTTCTGAGTTGAACAGCAAGAGCCTCAGATTTGCTATCATCAAGAGCCTCGAGCTTGTATTCAAAATTAAAACTTTTTTGAGTTGAATATCAAGAGCGTCTGATTCTTTATATATGGATTAAGAATGATTCTAGATTTTCCTTGTCCTCAAGCTTGTATTACAAATTAAAACTTTAATGAGTTGCATATCGAGGGCCTTAGATTCGCTATTTATAGATCAAGAATATTTCTAGATTTTCCTTGTATGTCTTGCCCCAGTCATGTTTATGATTTTGTGTTAGTCTAGGCCAGGGAATCCCAAATGGTGTTCCATAGAACCCTGGGGTTCCGTAGAAAGTTTAAAGGAGTTCCGTGAGTTAGTACATTTTATAACAAAGTAATGAGTTTTGAAACCATTGATTATGTTTAGATCCAATCTATAATTCATTATATATTTAATCTTTCGGTTATGAAATTATTAATTATTAATGGTATTTTGGTATTTTTGAAAAGAAATTATAGCATTTCTAATAACGATATATTGAACAAATGATGAAAAAATCAAGCATTCATTAAACATTGCATTGTATTTACTATCGCACTTTTTAAATCAAAATAAAATAACTAAATTCTTTAGCCGTGGTAAGTATACTTACCACCATTTTTTCGAGTCCTTGTTACCTTTTCTACCACTTTTAATTTAGATTTCCATTTGTTAATAACTTCAGCTTTCTTGAAATGTGTTTGAATAAAATTGGCAACCATTTAATAGTATAAGAAAAAGTATAACAGTTATAAAATGCATAATTCTATCTGAAGTTTGTAGCATTCATAAAATTTATTTTATAAATAAAGAAAAATAAAAGTAAATAAGTTCCTAATAGGTCGTGGTAAATATACTTACCACCAAAAGAAAATGGCATTAAAATTTAAACTAAGTTTTTATAAGCTAAGTCAGTTTTTCTTTTCTTATATTACTATTCTTATTATATATTCTTATTTGAATTTCAATTCCAAAAATTCTTTACTTTACTTTTACTAGAAATAAATTACCCACTAAATTCTTTAATTCAGAAAGATGTTTCATTAATTACCATTTTTAACGTTTAAGGCAATTCTTTTAAGTTTTCATTTCGAAGCGAACTCGAGTTATTTTCAACTTACATATATGTCACCAAATCTCAATTGATTACTTGACAAACTCCTAACTAGACTAGATATATAGCAACAAATTTAACTGTGGGTCTTAAAACCCAATTTAAAGTAATTATTGATAAAACTATAAAAAAAAATCTTCATTCCTCTAATTAAATATTTTATAAAATAGTCTTTAAGTAACTATGTTCATAATTACCTTAATAAACTTTATAAATGAAATCGGGGTACCGCCGAAAGAAGATTGATTATTTAGGGCTCTGTGGCCGAAAAAAAATTTTAAACCGCGAGTTTAGACAGTTAAAAAGCTCTAAGATTAAAAAGTTTTAGATATCTAAACAATAATAGTTTTTACTAGTGTAGTATCATGTTCCCCAAATTAGTATGGCTTTTTTCCATTTAAATCAATCTTTATATTATTTACTAGCCGCTTAAGGCGGCCAGCTGTCCGCCACGCTAAAGGTTTTCACAAATAAAGTTTTTTAAAACATAGCAGGAAATCTGAAGATTAGTGGACAATTCTTCTTCCGCGTTCTTCAGATGTTTCTTGGGCCCTAGCACTGCTAGTAGAGACACGATCCTCTTCCATTCTTCTTTGACGTTTCTCAGGTGTTTCTCGGACCCTAGCACTGCTAATTGAAACACGAACCTCTTCTAATCTTCTTTGACGTTATTCAGGTGTTTATCGGGCCCTAATACTGCTAGTTGACACACGATCCTCTTCCAATCTTCTTTGACGTTCCTCAGGTGTTTCTCGGGCCCTAGCACTGCTAGTTGAGACACGATCCTCTTCTAATCTTCTTTGACGTTTCTCTGATACTTCTTGGGCTCTAGAATTGCTTGTCGAAATTCGGTCATGTTCCATCCTTCTTTGACGCTCCACAGACGTTTCTTGGGCCCTTCTTCTTCTTTGAGAATCTCTTAATATTTTTTTCTTTGACAAAATACAAAGTTTTTTGGAAGGCGGTTCTGCCATGTCAGTAATCGGGTTTTTAAGAAGTCAGCGAATACTTTAGAACAACAATTACTATGAAAGCAAATCATGAAACTTCAATATTAAAATCTAAGTGCTTACCTGCAAACTGAAACTTTCTGAAAATAACTAATTACATTTAATAAAAACTGTTAAAATAAAGAATAGAAAAACCAATGAGATCCAAGGTAAGTGTGATCGTTCCTTCAAAAACAATTAAATTCCTATTTTATATATTATATAGCTACAACGCTTAAGAAGAAAAAAACTAAAATGCTAAATACGTGAAAAGAACACGAAAACGAATTAATTTTTTATGGTATCAATTTCTATTTCTATATAATTTTTTATAGTATCAATTTCTATTTCTATATCGCTACAAAAATTATCCTCTTCGCTTAAGAAAAGAAAATAGAGCGTGGAAAGAAGAAGAAAAACTTATTATAACAATTATGAACAGCGACAAATATGTATCAAAGCGAAACGTTCTATTTACGTATCGAATATGTTGCCACATTTTTAATACAAAAGTTAAACTTTTCTCCACTTTGATAAATGTAAACTAATACGAACCTTACAATTAAATTATTAATTCCTTCGTATATTATTGGTTTAAGTTGTAGAAAATTAATATTTCAATTGTAAGATTCGCATTAGCATATAATTATAAGAGTGGAGAAAAGTATATGCATTTTTTAATAGTTTTTTGAATATGGCTCTTTGAAGACGAAAAAGCATAGATTTTTTTACAAAATGACTGATAACTAAAAAACTAATCCAAATTTTTGAAAAAGAAAAGAAATACTTCTTCATTATGTCAAAACACAATTATGTGCCGAGTTTCGTGCCTGGGCGAGGCTTCTGGGGCGATATATTGTGATTACAGACACACACAAAGCCGCGTTTATTATTATGTATAGATAACGTTGAAAGTTTTGTCAAGAGAAGTGTTATATATTTTGAAGTACTTCGATTGCTAGTTTGCCAAGCCTTTGAGCCATTTCATTGTCCAGACAGGAAACAGACTTTTGGTCTTCAGACAAATCTTCCAGTCTAGTTCCACCAAATTCTATAAGAAAAGAAAACACAAATTTTAATGATAAAGAAAAGAATCTAAAGAAGAGTAACTTATTCCCCATGTTAAAAAAAAAACAAGAATAAATACAAAGACCGCGTTAAAAGGCTTTAAAAATACAAATACAGAAATACTTCGGAAGTGAGAGGAACATGATTAGAACGGTTTTAAATATATGAGGCATAGAAACTACTGTTAAAGCGGTACACAATTCAACTATTATACTTTTGCAAAACACTGTTAAAGCGGTACACAATTAAAAACCTAGGCTCTATTTTTAGAGTAATTTTACAAACATGTTTAAGGTTGCTTCTAGTAAAACCTCTACAAAGTGGTTTTTTTAAATTTGATTTTGAATTTATTTACAATTAATGATGCGGAAAATATTATAGAACGAAGAATACTACTTTAGAAACTTAAGTACCGTTCGAAGAAATTTGTCACGGGCAAATAATAAATACAAAACATGGTGACTCATAAAATTCAAAGTTTTATTTAAAGCGATGAAAATTAGCAACTTTTTATAGCACAAAGTGAATGTGTTCGCTTTGAATATAAATAATTCGAAATTAATTCCTAGTGGTAGTTACGATTGACTAATTAAAAATATCCCTGCATTCATATGCAAAACCTCACAGCCGTAAAAACTGACAAAAACGAGCTTTTAAAATAGCATATTATTCTTCCAAAGGTTCATATGATTGAAGAGACATTTGAACGCGGAGTAACATCATATGAGTTTTGAGCTATATGAGTGCATAGTTACTCATATGAATGCGGAGTTACTTCGTATGACTGAAGAGCCATTCTTGTGCGCTGTTACATCAAATGAGTTCTGAGCTATATGAGTGCAGAGCTACTTCATATGAGTGGAGAGTCATAGGGGTGCAGAGTCACTTTATATGAGGGCAGAGCAATCAAAGAAGAGTCATAAGACAATGTATTTTTTTTTAAATTTCGAAATAAATGTTAAACGCTACGTTGTTCAATTCAAGCAAGCGTTTGTACACATTCGTTTCTAAGCACCAACAAAAGACGGCATTCCATTTTAACGAACTCATCGGAACTCACTAAATCGGGTTTATTCACAATATCGGTGTCTAAAACAATGAAATATAGGTTTCCAAGCTTACCTAACGTTAAACTTACTTAATATGCAACTACTCAAATGTTCCATAGCTAAAAATTTGTACTACTTATTCAGCAGCTGAAAATGCTGTGAATTATAAATACGCAGTTCTTTGGATTAGTGTGTACTAGAAATTCACTTTTTTATTTATATTTTTAGAAACTTGTATTTTTACTGAATTTTTTAGTTACTTCAAATTTCAATAAACTCATTTTCCCTGACATTTTAGGCATTTAATTAAATTAACTGATATTTTTGTGATTTTACAACATTCTTAAAACTTCCTTATTTTTTCCTGTTCTCCGTGATTTTCCGGTTACATGGCCAACCTGTTAATGCATAAAACTACGTAATTTTAATTTTTTAAAAATAAATTTCTTAAGCAGAAATTTGAATATTAGGTGATATATAAAACTATTAATAATCGAATGGGCCGGGATAGCCTGATAGGCAGGGCACTGGACCCTTGTCCAAGAGGTCGTGAAAACGATTCCCGCCGGTCAAAGACTACCCGTGTAGTAAATAGTAAATGGTACGCGTTAAATCTGTTGAGTCACAAAATCCTCCATGGTAACAAATTATGACTCTGGGCTTACTGAATTGGAGACTGATGGTTCTCTGGTTCGGGTTAAAATTACGATCTGTGGATGTATGAATGTGTCCGCTCTATAAACGGGTGTGACGTATGGGTTTAACAGAAGTCAAAATCTTGGCCATAGATGGCGCCACTGGAAAGCTAGAGCAATTACACCCCTTGCCTTAAAGGCTTACGACAGCAATAACATAAATAATCGAATATTACCATTCATAACTTCCTTCTGGAACTTCGATCCAATAGTCAGCTCTTGTATTGTGGGAGTATCATCCCCGTTCTTCTTTAGCACAAAAGTATCAGGCTCAACGGACCCAGACACCACAGTCTAAACAAGATGAGTTTTTTTTTGTTTTATTTTTAATTTTTTAACGATGAGTCAATTGAGAGTTAAAAAGTATAAAGTTAAATTTGCAAGAGATTCAAAAAGACTTATAAAAAGTAATACAGCAAATATAGTAAATAATTATAGTAATATAGTAAATGTAATTGTTCTAAGATGTTTAGTTTTAATAAAACTACTAAAAGTCATAGTTAAAATTAGGTAAAATAAGTATCCTTGGATGTTTAATAAAAATAAATTCTTAGTTTTATCATTGTAATTCTAAGAATCCTAAGATGTTTAAATTTAATTTAGTAAATTTCTTTAGTTGTTTGAATTTAGTTAAAAATACTGAATGTGACAGTTTTAATATAATAACTATAAGCGTAATAAGATGTTTGAATTTAAATCTTGGTTTTAATACTGTAAATATAAGCATCCTAAGACATCTAAATTTATTAAAAATACTGAAAATCGAAGTTTTAATATGATAAATATAAGCATTCAAAGATGCTTGAATTTAATAAAAATATTGAAAGTCTTTGTTTGAATATGGTAAATATAGGCATCAAAAATTTTTGAATTTAAAGAAAATACTCAAAGTCTTTGTTTTAGTTTGAAGTTGTAAACATCCTAGGATGTTTAAATTTAATCTAATAAGTTTCCTCGGCTGTTTGAATTTAATAAAAACTACAGAAAGTCATGATTTTAATACAGTAAGTATAAGCATCCTAAGGTATTTAAATTTAACAAAAGTACTGAAAGCCTAAGTTTTAGTGTGGTAAATATAAGCATCTTAAAGTGTTTGAACTTAATAAAAATACTGAAAATCTTAGTTGTCATATGGTAAATATAAGCAGTGTACCATGTTTGATTGAATTTAGTGAAAATGCTGAAAGTCTTTGTTTAATATGCTATATAAAATCATCGTACCGTGTTTGATGTAATAAAAATGCTGAAAAACTTTTATAAAGGAAATATATACATCGTAGCAAGTTTGAATTTAATGAAAACGATGAAATGTCTTAGCTTTAAAATGATAAATATAAATATCCAAATTTTTTCGACTTAAATAAAAAATTCTGAAAGTCTTAATTTTGAATATTATAAGCATTTTAATGTGTTTGAAGTCAATAAAATTTTGAAAATTTTAGTTTTAATATAGTAAACATAAAAATCGAAACATGTTTGAATTTAATGAAAATACCGAAAGTTTTGGTCTTAATAATATCAAATATATGCGCCTTCAGGCATGTCTATTAAGATTTGGATTGTTTTTGTAACTCCCGTAACTTAAAATATAGTTACCACAAAATGATTAACATATTTAAACTAGTCCCTGCATTTATCAAGAAAAGCATCACTGTGCATGAAAATCGAATAATTAAGTTTAAAATTATGAAGCTGCTCCTCATTTTATTTTGGGTACATTACTCTTTAATACTTGCATTTTAATATCGAAAGATTAAAACAAATTAGAATTTTAAATAAATACCTCTCCCAAACCATAGTTTGCTGTGATGGTAATGCTGTTCGGGTTGTTGCTGACTGGATCACATGTAAACATAACTCCCGACACCTGACATGCAACCATCTCTTGAACCACAACGGCCATCGGCGAATTTAAAAGCTGACCATGCTGTCTGCAAAGAATCAAATTACACTTTGATTACTTTTAAACTTTTCACAGTTCACTTAAGTTTTTGATAAAATGTATAAATAAATAAAATCTGAAAATAGCTATTTACAATGCGAAAAAAAAAAAAAAAAATGTAATAACTTAGGATTAAATGTGATCAGATTTTTAACTATAACCCTATTTCCTGCTCAGACGAAATGTGACGGAGCACATTTTTTGTACCTTTGTAAGAAATTCATCTTACGGACTGCATCAACACTGGCATGGAGAGCACCTGACTTGTTTTACTGATTGCGGTTATAGATCACACAGAAGAAAAGGCTTCACCGAAATGTTGCCACCCCATCTTCTCAATTTCTGCAGTTCTTGAAAGAAATGCAGGAGCTACTAAAGACGAGGACTCTACTCTAATCCCTTCTCTCCAATGTCAAGACCAGTGGTCTGAAGTAGCGCAAGTAGTGAATCTACTGTAGTCGCTGCATTTTTTTTTCGTAGTTTGTAATGTATTTCAACAGACATAATTTATATTTATAATAATTTTACAAAAAAACAATAAAATAAAATTGTAATTTTGTAAGTAGGAGAGAGGTGTACAAAAGTTTTTAATTTTTCTAGATCTGAATAAATAATATTTTCTGCCTTGAATAAAATCAAAATTTGCATGATTAGAAAAACAAATCAAATGCTCAAAAGTTCTCTATGCGTCGATTGTTTGCTTATTCTGTACTTTTAGTAAATGTCTGTTTCCTTTCATACCATGCTCTTTATCCCCCCCCCCCCTCCTGTTTGTAAAAAAAGTAATACGGGCAAAAAATGTCTCTCCCCATTTCTCGATATCGGGTGCCACTACAGTTTGTTTACGGTAAGAACTGCCCTCACCACAATATCCAAAGCCATCTGATGCTATGGAAACAAGAGGGTAACTTCTCTTCACTCTAGGTCTAACACAACAGACCGGAAAAAAATATTCCCTTTTCTCTCGCCGAACTGAGTCAAAACCTCTCCTAAACAACGATCCCACACCCCTACGTGGAATAGTTATGCCTCGTTGCCATAGTCATCCACACCTGTCCAGACAAATGGCTTGGGAAATCTTACTTTAAGCAAACTAGCTTGTCCACTCCCCCGCCACAATGTTCGACTCCGTTTGCTGATAGGGAAACAAGGGCATTTTAGGGAGGGTAGCTTCTCATTACTCTAGGCCTAACACAATATAACGAAGGAAGAAAAATGATTCCCTTTCTCTCGCTGACCTGAATCCCACACCCCTACTTGAAATAGTTGCACCTCGTTGCCATAGTCAAAACCACGAGACCAGACAGGGACGCCCATATAATTGAATTTAGGGGGGGGGGGGTCGTGAAAGAACACGACAAATAGTTTAATGAATTAAATAACTAATGAAAGGAAATTTTATCTATTTAAATATTTGTAACTTAATTAGCTGAATAACTAATTAATTTTAATTAATTTCACTTTTATTTCTATTTAATTATACATGATTAATCAAATACGCATATGTTTTATTACGCATATATTTTCTAGGGGGTCCCGAGCCCCTTCGGCCCTCCCCTATGGGCGCCCATCAGACCAGATAAATGGCAAGAGGTGTTCTTAGCTTAGACAAACCTACATCTCAGTTGTTCTGACTCGAATGTAATCAACGGCAAGTCCTTGCTATACCACTTGCAATGGGTATATCTAGACTGCGTATATTATTATAGAATCTTGTAAATTGTGAAAATTTCTAAAAAATTTAAAGCTGTCCGCGCAACTTCTTATGTGCGTGTGCGGATGGTATGGTATGAATATGAATGATTTATTAAAGGGCGAGCTTTTCTGATTTAACTTTTCTGCGGCAGGAGAATATCAGTTTCTTTCGTGAAACTATTCATACATTCATCAGTTCTTTTAATGTTTTTTGCTTAACATATTGACTATTTATCCATTGTTGTAGAAAATTTATTTTTCCCTCACGGGATCTTCATTTATCTAATAAGCTGAATATTAGATTATTATTATTATAAAAGCTGTTTATTTAGAAATTAGCAAGATAGAGAGAGATATGCTACTTGTTGCTAGGTATAAATATTAAATTTCATGGTGAAATTAAAAAGAACTAAATAAATAAAGATAAAAAAAATTATTCCTTATTTGAATTGTTATAAGTCTCATCAATGAGTAAAATTGCTTCTCATTTTCTTTATCCTAATTTATTGAAATTATATACATTTGCTGACTTGTGTGCTCAATATAGGCTTATAAGTCTTTATCCTAATTTAATCTCACAATCTGTATTCAAGTTAAATCTTTTTTTTAAAGTGCTGGTGATTATTTTTCAAATCCTGGTAATGGGCTACTTTATTACGATTAAAAAGTATTCGCATATAAAGCAAAAATTATTGTATGTTTTAAAACCAAAATGTTCTGCATTTTTACAGGAACTGTTGACGTTTAAAAACTTAATAAAGAAAGATTAATCCAAATGTATCCGGGTGTTAGCGAGCAAAAAATTCTAGTTACTTAAAATTTTCAAGGAAATTTTTACAATTTAATCACTAAATCAATTCGAGTCTCTTATTATATTAATTCAATACTAATTTTAGATTTTAAAATAAAGAATGCTGTTATAAAGATTGGAAGTAAAATACTGAGTAGGAAAGCAATTTTACTCGATGTTCCATAACTATCACTCTTAAAAAATATTTGAAGAATCTTTGCCAAAAATATAGCTCAAAAAGTAAAGGATTAAAAACTTACATTTACTTATTTTTTTAAGAAAAGTTATTTTAACAGCTGTGCCTAGTAAATAATAGGCAAACAAAAGTTTAAAATTAATTCGTTTAGTTCGCTCTTAAGCAGCAAAGTTTTTCTTTAACCTTTACTAGAATTAAATTATGGAGATAATAGACATTAGTTTACTTATTTCTAACCTTATTAACGTAAAATTTAAATAGTTACAATTGCATCAGGAATTTCTTTATACAAAATTTACTCACATTTATTCTGATGAACTCCATTAGTAATGCCACACTGGTATAAAATTATTGAAAATAAACATACTATTTATTACAAGACAAATTTGGTTGGCGGAAAAACAAATTTTTAGAATCAAAATCTTCAAGTACCTATGCGATCAAAATGTAGTCACAGGTGACAATATTGATATTTTATTTCAACTTGGCGAAGGCACACGAATAAAAAACAATTTACTTGACATCGAAGTAATATTTCAATTTGGAGTAATAAGGAGAAATATTTATGTATGAATTTTATATACGTCCAAAAATGGTGAATTTACGTTAGAGAGTAACACCTACTTTCTCATCTCTGCTTTATTCTGCAGTACGAACAGATGTCGTAACACATCTAAACTTAAGTCACGAGCAAAGTGAAAAAAATTTAATTTTCAAAAATATAATGTAGTTCACAAATTTAAAACTGTTATAATTTTAAGGAATTCCTCGTTTTTAAAAAAAAAATAATAATTCTACTTGATATTAAGGTTTTCTCTCAAATAGGCGAAAGACGGAATGACACATGAATTAAATGCAATCTGCAAAATATGGAAGAAGTCAAACACAAATGACAGAAGATGGAAAGCTTTGATAGATGATCCAATAGGGAGTAAACAGGAAAATATATCGATATTTTTATTTATTTATTTTTGACAGTGAACAGTGAATCATTCAAAGAGCAATGAACATTTTATATACACCTTCATTTTCTTGACAATGAATCATGCAAGAATGGTTTACATACATTAAACAGTAACGCCTACTTCCTCCGCAGTACGAACAACTTCCATACGGAAATGATGATCTTAACTAAAACGGCGAGTAATGTGAATTAACATTGATTTTCAAAAATGTAGTTCCCAAAATTAAAACTGTGAAATATTTTGTAAACTCCAGAACATTTCGAAAATTCTGTCTAATTTATGCGTTAACAACGAAACGGATAATATGAATTATCGTAACTGTATCAGGCAATCATGGGGATAACTGCTTATTTGTTAATAATTATAAATAAATAAATAATATTAAGTAAAATAATTTTTTTAAGACTAATGACTTTATTTGTTTGTTCATGTAATTACCTTTCTGTGTTAGCAATGCTCTGTGCTGTCCTTTCTATCTTCTTTTACCACAATATTAATTAACTACCTAACATTAAGTTTACTAACCCAAATAATTTCAACACCAATGGCCTTTGATTCAGTTTGTAATCATATCATTTACGGAGGTGGCCTTTTTGGCCTGGTACTCCGGAGCGCCAATTACTAGTTTACGCTATCATAGGGAGTTTTATATCGTAACTACATGCCGGTGTATTGTCCTTCCATTGTCATCGATGAAAGCTAATGGATAATAGTCTCTAAAATATAGGATTGTAACCAATGTTCTCTAATATATCAAAACGCGATCTATATTATTATACTATTTTAATATCTTCCAGTATTTAACACTATCAAATGTAATATCGATTTATAAATTTTACTGCAGACGCTAGAATCAAAGAAATTAAAATTAAAAGGGCTGTCTGCGCAACTTTTATGTGCGGATGGTATGATGAAATATGGAGGTCTTCTGTCTTTCTTAGCGAGAGGAGAAGATCGATTATTTTCTTTAAACTGTTGAACAATATCTACTGGCGAGTAATGTGAATTAACTTCATAAGATTTTGAAAATTCACTCTTATTTACGTGTTAACAACGAAGCGGATAATATGAAATAACATAACTCAACTATTCTTGACGCCGTGTTAGAGCAACGCCTCCTATATCTGAAAGCCTCCATACGGTTTTTTGTAGGTAGTCCGATCAGACCACTATGAAGATAAACCAATTAGTGAAAGAACCATTAAATATGATATCTATTAAAAATCAGAAAGTGGTAGCAAATATATATCTAAAAATTTGTTTAATTTATGAATATAATTGGTTTGTTTTATTTACTTGTCAACCACTACAGATTCAATTCTGAAATATGTATGATAAATTTCTCGCAAGTATTTTTAAAATAACAACATTATTTCAGGCGCCTACGGGCACTACATCATGACGAAGGAGTGGAGTGTCCGCTTCGCGGACAGGGACTCCGAAACACACCTCAGTCTAAGTCTATTTTTAAAATAGAATTGGGTTTCACGTGCGCAAGTGGTTCGCTTTTTAAATAATATCAGGGATGCCAACTGCTCCGCTTTCTGGAATAGTTTTAATAAAGTGGTAGCATATTATATAGTACAATTCGTTAGAGATTGATAGTTACGCCTTCTTTTTAATAGAGTAACCAATAAATTAATGCCTTAACATTGCATTTTATATGATACTTATAATTTTTGATATTTAGTGGTGAAAAAATTATTCAAAACAAAAAATACTAAACTATAAGTAACTTAAATTTCGCTACCACTGGAAAATACTATTTTTCAAAGCGGAGCAAGTTGGCATCTCTGTAATCTGCGCAGACTACTTATAAGAAATCGTGTGGAGGCTTTCTGATGTAAGAGGTGATGGTTTAATTTTAAAAACAATATTTATAAGAGAAATCGTTGGAGTTTCAACTTTTACATATTTATTTGAATTGTTTATATAAATTGTTTATAAGCAGTGGAAGTCAAAATCAATTTCGTTACAACAAAGGGGAGAAAGTTAGCTAGAAAAAATTAAAGTATAAATAAAACAATTTTGTCTTACGTGTTACACTTTATAAAATAAAATCATCCCGACAAATTCAAGAGACCCATCGATTATGCTGATATAAATACAATGGTAATAGTTTTTTACGTCACCCCAAAGCTGACCAATAGAAACCAAATCTCACTTCACCTTTGTACCTTTATAATGCATACATAATACTTTATAAATCCAAATGTTATAATCCCTCCTACAAATAAACTATTAAGGCATTAGTTAATTTGCCAGTGTTATCTTTTTAACTAGATTGATTACATATTATCCTTCACGTAATCTTAATTGTGCGAAAAAGATGTCATCGTCATAGGTGAAAGAGTGTTGGTAAAGATAAAAACTTGGTAGTAAACCCATATCAGTCTTATCTTGTTTTCAGGAGGAAACAATCTCTTAATTTTTCTTAAACTATTCAACACATCTACTCTTTCTCTGATTTGATCTTGTTTTATGAGTTGAACAGCTTCCCTTTTCCCATCCATCGTGTATTATTATCATTGTATAATTTCTTTGAGATCAGCAGACTATGTATTAGCTGTCAAGAAAATCTACCTTGATTCACTTAGACTTGAGTGAATTTACGGAGTCCCTGAGCGGGGAGCGGGCACTCCATTCCTCTGTCTGCAGTAATATCCTTGGGCTACTGTGGTTAGCAGGTATATCAAGATAAGTAGCAGTAGCTCTTTTAGACTTTAGCTCAAACTAATGCTCAGACTTTATCTAATATATTACTTTAGTAGGTTGTGGAAATACTCCCGATTAAGATCACATGGAAGGTTCTTTCCTGCTCAGTGAGTATCCATAGTTGAGAAGTTAAATTAAGTTTGGTAGCTGGCTTTATCTGTTTAGTAATAATATAAGGGGAAAATTTAAGCATGAAGTTAGGCGGGGGATAATCCCGAGTCGGCGATCGCATGAAGGTCTTTTCACCTCTCGGTGAGTATCCATGGTAATGAGGGGATGGGGAGAATTATTTGTAGTGCTTAGAAAGAATATTATCTGAAATTAGGAATGATATTATGGGATCTCTCATATGATCTCGTAGTAAATTTTTGTTTAGAAGCTCATAGAAACCTTCGGGATCAGAGTCTTTGATTTTACTGAAGAAAGAGGTATTCAATTTATTTATTTGTTCATTTATAGTACTTAAATTTAAGTCATTGATTGCTTTATTAGGTAGGTAATAAGGAGCACCAATGATGTTTAGAATTCTATTTGGTGTTGTTTCCAACGTTTTCATTTGGGTTTGTTTGATGCATCCCCGGGCTGTGCTAGCATACGTCAGTATTGGCCTGATAGACATGGTATACAGGGTTTTCTTGAAACTAAGAGGTAAAGGTGATTAAGAGTTAATAATTGATCTAAGGTAGCGTTAAGCATGGCTAAAGAAAAGAGATAAGGGCTGGCTCATTCCTCTCCTAGAGCTGAAGCGACGATTTCCCTCCTCATAACGCCACACAGCACACAAATCTCGAAGATCGTAAGCAAAGATATTATAAAAACTTTGCATCATTCTCTCTGTAAAAACAAGTTCGACTTTTTCTTGATATTAGTTTTTAAACTTTCCACAATTAACACATTATTTTCGTTCAGAAACATGGTTCAAAAAAAATTTCCATGGACATAATACTAAAAAAAATACCATTTTAAACTATTTTACCAGTTATAAATGGCGCTTACTTTAGAGAACGCATTGAAAATTATATTTTTTCCTTATGTTTTTCTATCAGAATTTTTGCAAGTTGCAATCGCGCAAACTGGAATTTAGTTAATAACTTTAAATGTTTGTAATTCACTTGAAAAAACTGAGGAAAATTATAATAGAAAACAACGAATGTCTTGGAATATGTCCCCAAAAGGAGTACTCTAATATTAATTAGAGCTAGTTAGACCGAACGCTCTTTTCTTGAAGTGAAAGTGCAAACTTTGCGCCGTTGTGACGTCATAGGAGAATATCAGAGGTTTGGTGCGGCGAGAGTTTCTTCAAAGGAGTGAACCAGCCCTTCTATTCTCTCGATCTTTAGCCGTGAGCTGTAAACTGCATGAACCTTATTACTTTTTTGATTTGAAGTTTGTTGTAGTTCATTTACGTCACACTGGAGCTGCACAATGTGCTATTGGCGACGGTCTGAGAAACATCCCTGAGTATGAGCCGAAGACATACCATCACAATTTTGATCCTCTGCAGAGGGGATGGCACCCCACTTCGGTAGCCCAACTACCTGCACGCGAAGTCGAACACTTTACGGTAGAACAGTTTAAGGAGGACCAATACGGCACACCCTCGGTCCCTACGCAGACTGATCCAAGTGGTCACCCACCCGCACACTGACCACAGTCAGTGATGCTTGACTTCGGTGATCTGCTGGGAGCTGTGTTTTAACGATTCGTTCACTGCTGGACTTTTGATTTGTAGCATTCCTAGTCATTTTATCATTTATTGTTAATCCTAGGTGGTGGACTCTCGGGATAGCTTTATTAAACAGAATCACATTATTCTTGATAACTTTGTTTCTCTTTTTTTTTTCGTCGAATCAACATTAATTTTGATTTGCCCGCATTTATTAAGATTTTATTATTTGCACATCAGGATTCGATGTCAGGTACAAGATTATTCATATTTTTAATGGCAGGATTTGCATATAGAGATTTGATAGCAGTGTCATCTGCATAATAGGCAATGAGATGATTTCTTTGACTTCTGAAGGATGGAAAAATCATTAGTAAAAATTAAATAGATTATTGGTCCTAAAATACTTCCTTACGGCAAGTAGTATTTTGATTAGGTCATCAGAGGTGGCCATTTAGACGTATGTTCTATTATATAAGTAAGAAACTATAATTTTAATGACATTGAATGGGAGATTTTGATCAATTAGTTTTGTTATAAGTGCTGCTAAACGCGGGCTTTGGCCGCGTATAGCCAACGCCTCCTATAACTGAAAGCCTCCACACGGTTTTTTATAGGTAGTCCGATCAGACCACTGTGAAGGATATCCACTTGGAACGCTGGAAATTTGTGTAATCTCGGTATATGGCCCGAAGGGCCACTAACCGATTCATCGAAACTATGATGACATAAAGCTCAGAGTCCTAAATTAGTCGAAATGTTGAACTAGAAGTTCAGGTAAGAGTTCATTGTAGGATTAAGACTTGGGTTGAAGGCAGTGGAGCATCAGTTGGAGGGGGAGCTCCCCTTTAGTAGAGTTTGTAGAAGGCAAAGCACTTCCTGGTCTTTCATGAGCTCTTGCAGTTCTTTCATGAGAGTCACAAGACGTCGAGCTGAAGTTGCAGGAGTTCTGTCGTTGTGCTGGATTTTCTTTCTGCTGGGGCGGGCCTCGCACCCAGAGAAGTTGGAGGTGTGGTTCTTACTACAATTGCAGCAAGTAGCTGGGGTATCTCTGCTTTTTGTGCACTGAAACGAAAAGTGCCTCTGGGCACATTTCATACATCTTGGCTTTTCTGTACACGTACGCTGAGAATGTCCATATCCTTGGCAACGGAAGCATTGCAGCGGCCGTCGGCCGCCGTAGAATCTCTCAACGCTGACCGGGTGCTGCTTGATTTTCTCCGTGGAGAAGACTTTCTCGTGATTGGTCAGCTTTGGTAGAATAATAAGGAAAAGTGGGAGGAGCCGATAGGCTCCGCCCTCCCTCTTCTTGAACTGTACAACTTTGTAGATTTCAAGGTTTGATTTCCCTAATTCTAGGGAAATTTCAGCTGGGTCAAAGTCCTTGGGGAGGCCTCGAATGAGAACTTTAAGGTACTTGGATTCTACTTTCACATCTGTTGTAGTATTTTCTGTAGCATTGCTGGGGTTCTCCTTCGAAGTTTCCATCAGAACTGGAGTAGGTTTCTCGGGCAGAGTTAGAGGGTCAGAAGAATTTGTAGGCATTATGGAGTCTACTTTGGTTGTTTTCTTGGATATCCACTTACCGAACGAGTCATCTAATACAAAATCTAGTTGAAATAAGAAAGTGGTAGCAAATATATGACTAAAAATTTGTTTTATTTATGAATATTATTGGTTTGCCGTATTCGCTTGTCAGCCACTACAGATTCAATTCTCAAATATATATGATAAATTTCTCTCAAGCATTTTTATTAAAGGTTTTGGGTTCATGCGCACAACTGGTTCACTTTTTAAACAGTCTGCGCGGACTACTTATAAAAGACCGTGTGGAGGCTTTTTGATGTAGGAGGTGATAATCTAGCATGACCAGGGCTGTGGCTTCGTTCTTGAATAAACCATCACTGATGAAATTAATTATGCTTATGAGTTCAGTTGTTGATAGTTTTTTTCGAAACCCATACTGTTCCTTTGGTAAAAAAGTAAGTAAGGGTTCGAGCCTTGTAACGATGATTGTTTCTAATGTTTTTTAATACTTTCACAGTGACAAATTTTACTGCTACTTCACTTTGATAAATTTCACTGCTACTGTCGCTGCTCCAAAAATCACAGTGAAAATGTTATTTTTCACAGTTTGATTTCTTTTGACTGTTAGTCGCTGCTCTTTACCATTCCTCTGGAAGCATTTTCCTTGCTCTGCTGTAATAAATGTTGCTGTTATTTTTGATCGAATATCATAACGGCCTCCAATCACTGTTTGAGTTTGAACGTAATGCCAATATCTCTGTTTTGATCATTTGTAAAATTTGTTAAGATTTCTATAAATTGTGCTCTGATAAAATTGTTATATAATAAAGAATCTTAAAATAATCTTATTACAATTTTTTCTCTCACATATATTTGAATATAGTTAAATTTTTATTTACTCAGAAAATTTAAAGCAAAATATTTTTTATTGATTTTTTTTTTCTTTAAATGAGATTTGATGTTTTATTATAAATATAAATTATACAGTAAATAAAAGTCTAAAGTTAAAAACTGTGTATTTTTGAGACTTCGTAAAACATAAGATATGATCGAGGCAAAAGAAATTATTTAAAGACTTGGTATTTTTACATCACGTTATTGACATTTCAATTTTAAGGTGTGAAATCAATATTCTATCTTCTCCCCCCCCCCTCTCGTTTGGCGAGTGAAGTCTCGTTTTGTGAATAGAAAGTGACAAGAGAAAAAGAAAAGAAATGACAAAAAGAAAAACAGAAATAGTAAGAAATCAGAAAAGATGAACACATCAACACTAATTTACTTATGAAAATTTTAAGAAATATGCTCAAAAATTTCACGTTTTTTGTTATTTATAATGTTAACTATAATTTTCTCGTGCGTGAGAAGAAGTGTGTATGGGTAACAAAGCTGCCCTTGCCCTCGGGAGTTCTCGGGTTCGAATCCTGTAGGTTACAAATTTAAAGTAATTTTTTGTTTATAAATTTATATCTATCAAAATTTTGCGTCTATCAAAAATTTGCGTTGCATTACTCTTACAAATGCCACAAATTTTAAATTCATTATAGAAGAAATAATATTCAAAACAAAATGTTCGATGATCAAAAAATTTATTCTAAGTTTTAAAATAATTAAATTAAATTTTAAGTTGAATTTAAACTAAATTAAGTTTTTTTGAAAATAAATTACATTTCAAAGTTTTATATTATATTCCATATCGAATTAATATTTGATTTGATTTATTTATCACCTTTTGAAACATAAAGTAATTTTTTTTCTAACAGTACTGATTTGATTTTTTTTTTAATTTCCGCCTTCTTCTGTTTCGTGGATAGAAAGTTTAAGATTGAAAAGAAAAATATGGTACCGTGAAAAGTCTAAATTAAGAATTCAGTGAAATTTTTGGAGCTCGCAGAATGTGATAATTCATTTTGAACTCTATGGCATTCGTCTATAATACTTTAGAGTTAAATCTGTGCATCTTTTTGATTACACATAGATTCTCAATCACCTATGCATGACTAACAAAAAAAATTTTTAATTGTAAATTTCTGAAATTAACAAGAATTATAATAGCATAAAGCAGTTAAATTTTTTATATCCATTAATAAAACTAAAACAAAGTGGTTTTTTTTTTTTTTTTTTTTTTTTCCTTCAACACAAAATTTGAAGGGGAAAAAATGGTTGGTGGCGCCATCTGCTGGTTCTTATTTTACTGATTTTCTCGTTGATTTATACCTTGGTGTACAAAATGAATGCTCACCTGACCAGGATGAAATAAACGCTTAGTTACGGAAATATCGAAATTCTTCATTATAACAACAAAAAAATTAAATAAACTTTTTTTTTAAGCCATGCATTATTTTCGTTCATAAAGGAAAAAAAAAATTCATAAAATGTAGAAAAGCTATGAAGAATTTCATCAACAAGGTGATATTTTTGTCTGACAACATTACTAAGAAGTGAATATTCTTTAAACCAAAGCACCGAATTAATGTTATCATTCATCGTTTTTAATACCAATATTAACTACTAAAATTTAGATTTTTAATGTAATAACATAAGGAAAATATTAGTAGCTCGAAGAATTATGAGTTATAATTTAATATTTTACCTGAGATAAAATCTATCCTATGTTATTTTAACATATTACAAGAATAAAAAAATGTCCCATATTATTTATTAAAAATCATACTACTATGTACATTGGATATTAAAATTAATTACTTAACAAAAAAGGGACCACTAATTGTAAGGATTAATTATTTTAATTCATTACATAAAATATTGATGATATCGATTAATTTTATTAAAAACTAATTATATCGATTACTTATAAAAATATTTTAGCCGATTAATTTATAGCAAATTATAACGATTAATCGCTTGATCGATAGAAAATATCGATTAATTATATATCGAATACAGAAGCAATAGTGACAGAGAAGTAGCAGTCTTGCCCGCTTCTAATATTTGTTTTAAATAAAGTTGCATCTGCTCACAAATATACAGCGAGCACATGCTTTATTAAATAGATGTGCTGTGCTAATTTTCTTTTTAACATTGAGTAGAACGGTAGAAATAGCAAGAATCTCGGTACACAGCCGTGAAGCGGCTTTAACCGATTCATCGAAATTTGGTGGCTCTGAGATGTTGGTTGAGTCGCTAGTGGATCTGAAAATAGAGAAAAAATGAAAGATCACAGTACAAAAAACAAAAAGTTCAAGAGGCGTAGCTTCATGGATACTGGCATCTGATTGGCCGTTGGTAAAATGTCTATGTTGATTTTGTAGATGGAGTTCTGGATTTTATGAGTTCGATTAACAAATTGAAGACTTTTATATTCTGAATGAGTCTTTCCAAGTTCTGTGAGGACTAAAAGGAGTTTTTTTATCTTACACACTGGTAGCTTTAAAAAATTAAAATTAGCTTTTATATGGACATGGGGTTTTTATCAATCGTTATTAATGTCGTTATAAATTTTTAAGAGTTAATAAAAAACGAGTAAAATATGTTTTTTTCTTTTTAATCAGTCAATTCTTTGCAACTTCTACATCACGCTTTTGTAAAGATAGCAAATTACAATTTTTTCAAAAATAACACTGTTCGTAATTGTTGTTTCTAGCATTGCTGTTCGAAGAGAACGAAAGGCGTTTCCCTTGAATCCATTAAGAAGCATAAAATACATCTCTCCAATCAAATATTTTCACTTCTTGCATCCTGCAATTTTGACCCTCAAATCCTCCAAATATCTTCACTTTTTTCATCCTTCATATTTTTTTGGTGTAAAATTGTTTTTTTTTTCCTTTTTTTTTGTTGTTTTTTTTATATAAAGAAATATATATGTGCTGTAAAAATAGTTTTTTTTTTTTTTTTTTTTTTTTTTTCTTCTTTACAAATCCTCCTGGCTAGCGACAGCTAGACAAGTTCCATAAGATTATAAACACGCGAAAAGTAAAAATAGTGATCACATTAATAACTACACTATGGAAAACCTTATCTGAAAGGTTCTATTTTTCAGATATGAATCAATAATATGAATGATATTATATGGCAGTGATTGTTTGATCATTTTTGAGATCAATGCTATATGCCAGACGCGGTCGAATGCCTTCTTCACGTCTAGCATAAGCAGTGCTGTTGATTCACCGTCGCTAATAAAATCGACCAGTCTGATGAGCTACTTAGTAGTCGATAGATCTTTTCTAAACCCATATGGTTGTTTGGGTAAGAAATCAATTAGAGGCTGTAGTCTGTGCAGGATAACTCTTTCGAATATTTTACCAAAAGTTGTTAATTAACTAATGGGTCGAAAATTGGTGTCTATTCTGGAGTCCTTTCCCGGTTTACGGAATAAAATAATTGTGGCGCTCTTCCACATGTCTGGGAAGATGTTATTTTGCAGACATGCATTATAAATGCCACACAATTTGCTTAGTTTGTTAGCTGGCAAGTATTAAACCATAATATTGTTGACACTGTCTATGCCTGGTGCTTTTCTTTTATTGAGCTTCTTGCTATTATTAACCATATATAGTTCGATATAAGGAAGTTCTTCGAGATTATTAAAGCTCTGATTATTATTAAAGTAATTATAATAAGTATCCTTTGTGTAATTTTATCTCCATCATGATCTGATGGAGTCTTATTGAGTTGAAATTGCTCCTCGATTGTGTCAGAGAAGATTTTTAGTTTATCTCCGTCTCTGTATATTTTGGTTATCATGTATTATTAGTTTGTTGATTGTTTTAGTAGTTTTCAGGCTCTGAGACATTTTCCAAATCGTTTGATCTTCGGTACATAAGCTTGAGACTTTATCTTTCCATCTCTTATTCCTTTATCGTTGGGATTTTTTCTTGATTTCTTTCGTGATTCATTTGATTCCATCTTGTAGTAGTTTTTTTTATCATATCTTTCATTAGGATGTGATGAGGTTTATTGTATATAGCTGTGATTTTAAAATATTCTTTACTGTATTTAAGCAGAAGAATAGAGGTCTCTTCGAATCCATCACATTTATTATTACTCTACAGAGTAGCGTTGAGGCTGCGTTTAGCGAAAATGGCTGTGCCACCACCTCTGCAGTGGGTCCTATCCGTTCTATAGGTATTAAAATTTGCCAGGTTTAGTTTATTGCATGCATTTAGCATGAGTTCCTGTACTTAATGCAATATCAATATCGTACTCTAGTATAAAACTGCTACACTCATGGAATTTGGTGTTGATGTTTGTCGCATTCCATAACATAATTCTAATTGGTTTAAAGTTCATTACGGTGTTTTCGAATTTCCTCATGTTCCATCATTTTAACTGCTTTACTTAGCAGTGGAATTGCGTTTAAACCATTTTGTACACTGACCATATCATTAAGCTTGTTAAAGATATTTTTGGCTTCAGTAATGGTGTTTTGCATATCCAAATTTTTTTGTTGTTTGAGTGCGTCTGCATAACTTTTATTGTGAAAAGTTTTATCATTGGGCCTGTTTTTTCTCGGTTTTGCATTTAGCACAACTGGAAATTTAATGCAAACTTTGCAGCTGGCCGGGTGGGCCAGACCACAGTTACAACATTTTGGCTTTTAGTCTCTGGGCTTATTACATTGCGATGTTTATTGGTCTCCCCCACAATTAACACATTTAAGTGGGAGGTGACACATAGCTGCTGAGTGGAAAAACCCCTGACACCTGTGACATTGCGCAGGGCCAGGTCTGGTTTTATAATTTTCTATTTTTATTTGCATGTTGTTAAGTGTAGTTAGGCTATATATTTCCTTAAACTTTCCCATTTTCTAGGAACATGTTAAGCTTTGTAACTTCTCCTTTATATCTTCTGGTCATTTGAACTGCATCTGCAACATCTAAACCTTTGAAGATTAAATGCTCTATTAAATCATCTTTGCAGTAATTCTTAGGGATTTTCTTAATCACCACTCTAAGATGTCTTTCATTGGGTAGTCTATACGTATAATGAGCTATGTTATTTCCTTCGACATAGGCTGACCGATTGCTCATTTTTTGATTTAATTATCATGCTATCATGACTATTTTTTGCATTCATAATCTGTGACATTATTTTCGTCCATGTCCATTTTGAATTTTTCGTAACCGAAGTTCACATCTCTTATAAATAGTGGTGGGTTTCTTACGGTTTTCTTTGGGGCTACGAAATCAATTTCAATTTCGTTGTTATAAGTTTCAGTATCGTTGCTTATCGTCAGCACTTTGTCCTCATTAGTACTACAGAGATGCCAACTGCTCCGGACACGCCAAAATAATTTTTAATAAAACGGTAAAAAACTACAAAGTAAATTTTGCAAATATTTGACCATTTTTGCTTTTTTTTTTTTTCTAAGGACATGACAAAATCATTATAAAGTGGTGAATTATATAAGCCTACGAATTATTTCGAAATAGTGGTAGATAAAAATCTACTAAATTGAATTTATTAAACCAAGAATCACAATTGATAAACTACCACTTTAAAATATATATTTGCTATCCGGAGCAAGTTGGCATCTCTGTACTACTTAGTACTGCAAAAGATAGTACTACTATCTTTTACTGGGGTACTTTCCTTTTCCCTTTATTATTATTATTATTAGTTTGATTCAACAGCCCAGTTTCCACACTATCATTTTTATTTACTTCTAAATCATCGACTTCTAAAAGGCTGAAACTATTTTTAATTGGGTCTCAGGTGGGTGATTTTGGTGTTTCAGAAATTATTTTTTTTCTGATGGTTACAGAACTTTTGCAAAATGATATTTTTCATCTTAGTTTATTTTTTATTTGAATATACAAAATTATAAGGAACTTATAGATTTATATACATACATATACCTTGAAAATAACACTTGAGTAAAAAAAAAAAATATATATTGTCAGAATGTATTGTATCATAAACTGAAACACATTAGGGCCTTCTTCCTATTACTCTTACGTAGAAGAGAAGTGGGAATTAACTTTAAGGAATTTTATGAAATCCTGGTGAAGTATTTATTATTAACTTGTTTTGAAACTGCAGGTTGTAAAGAGAAACCGATTTTCGTTGAAAATTTGAAATCAAAGATACGAAAATACCTAAGATTGGCTTCAACAGTTCACGAAGCAGAAAACAAAATAATAATAATAATGTAAATAAATAAAAATTATTCCCCAATGCAATTAATCTAATATCTAAGGACTTAATTTTACCTGTTCTATAGCTTTACTTAAAATATACTTATTTAATTCTGGCCACGGTATTTTAAGTTATAAAAGCAGAATCATGATGACCACAAACGAAAAAAAATTTGAAAAGTCATAGCAAATATTTCTGATCAAAAATCCTGAATTAAAAAGACTGTTGAGAACTCTTTAGAGCGCATGTGCTGTGGTCAATTTTTGTCCAGCTGTGCTGCCAGTAGCTACACTGTAAATTGGCAATTCTCGCTTCCACTGCATTACTGTGATTACATTTTAAACATAATAAATACGGAAGAAAATTAAAATTTATGTTAGACTAAAAATAATGTTGTTATTTTTTTTTTTTTTTTTTTTTTTAACTATTAAGTCTTTTTTTGTACATTTATTTTATTTTATGGATGATACATAGATTTAAATAAATATAAAACTTAAAATTTTTTCTTGAACGTTAAATCTGATTAAAAAGTTTAATTTCGAATGAATGTTTTATTAAATACTGATTAATAAAACCGTCATATAAAATTTTCTAATTTTATTATTCGGAAAAATAACTTTATAGAATTCAAATCATATAGGTGATATTCAAAACTATATGTTTCCTTATTCTCATTCTTTTGCGGTTTTTAAAATAATTTAACACTGCAGATTTTTTTTACAGGTTCTGAGATATTTTCGCAATTCAAAAATTTTTAAACTACACTCGAGTGACTTGCTAAGTGTCCCCACAGCACTAGTACGTAGGGCATGGTAGAAACATGGAGATAATGTATTTCAGTTTATGAATGCATTCAGTATATGATATAAATTCTTGGTTGTTACAGATATATATTGAATTACAAAAATTTCACGAAAATAAAATTGTTTGAATGAAATGCCTTTCGCACCAATTTTAGTTCTTTTCCGTTTTGGTACGTATAGGCTTTCAGCCCTGATAGTCGGGAGACTTTTATGTTCAAAGACGAAAACTATATTAACGTAAATATTATGTACAGTCCGCAGAAAAAAAAGATATCACCCTGAATAACTTTCGTTCTAATGATCGGATTTTCACGAACTAAGTGTCAATCTTAATGGTTCCTGGGGGTGACCTCAAATATGTTAATTAATTAGTGCTAACTATTAATTAAATTATGAAATCAAACACAAAAACGTACTTTCTCTGAATAAATATATTTTTTTTACATATTTGGAATCCTGACCCTCGAAATAGGGGGGGGGGTAGACAAAATTTCGAAAAAAATGGGTTTAAGTTGGGTCGCAATAAGGATTTATATATCAGGCGAAGGTTTAAAAATATGCCAAATTGCCTCGCCATAGAAGGGGAAATAACTTATAACAGCCATAAAGAAACTGAATGAATGCCAAGACGGGAAAATATAGTGCTTCTCGTTGCTAAGCAACCAAAAGAATTTTTCGAGTTGCTTTCTGGGCAACGAAAACAAATTGTTTTTGATTTTTTAATCTCTTTTAAAAAAGGAAATTTAAATCAATTAATAAATTTTGTTTCTCCAAGATTTTAGAATCTTGTCGTTGAACTTTTTATCTGACATTATTTATTTTTTTAAAGCTGTTTTAATGTCATTTGTATGACAGTTTTGAATTAAAAATAAATTTTCATAAGTTATTATAAATTTATGAAGAGTTGTAGGGTTAATTGCTTTAGCACCTCACTTCGAGTTTCTTAGGTAAGGGAAAGAAAAAAGAAATTATCCAGCAAAGAAGGACCTGAAAAAAGATAGCTGTTCTGATGCATAATCGCAAAATTGTATAGAATTCACGGTATTTATTTTCGATAAAAATGTAAAACTTAGTAAATGTTATATGGCATTTTAAAAGCATTTTGATATATATATATATATATATATATATATATATATATATATAAAATAACAGAGCAAAACCCCTTTATTTCTGTGGGAATAATAGTCAACATATCAGGAAATATCAGTCCAGATTCTGCACAATCTTTTATTTGCTAATCGATGGTGAACTCTCAGCCCCGCTCCAGCGGGAGGGGGAGAGACACAGATCTCGTCAGAACTGACGAAGTTCAGTAAGTAATCATTAACCACAAAAAGCCACGCAAAAATCAGCGCTCCTGGTTTTATACATGGGTAAGAATGCAGTCATATTGCATTCCTTGTATTCCTACGCCTCATCACAAATAATTTAATACTCATCGAAAATCGTTTAATCCTTCCTTATATGGAAGTGAAAGATCTTAAAATAACTCTTCTTTAGAAACATAACTCTAATTATAATTTATTGGTATGTTTATAGCCTTGAATTCCCAAAATAGAATATCTGTACTCTATTTTTTAACTAAGACATTTTATGAAAATGAATAAGTTTCAATGCTTTTATTAATACAAAAGTAATTTTATAACTTTTGTATTACATATATATATATATATATATATATATATATATATATATATATATATATATATGTATATGTATATGTATGTTACCGGCAAAGTATGAAATCCGGCATTGTATAAAATGCCTAAAGTTAGCCGGCAAAGTATGAAATACATCTCTGATACTGACCGAGATCTGGTGAATGTTGACAATCACATAGTCGCTTTGGTGAATGTCCGAAATATTTATTACATCCGATTTGATATTAATTTATTCGTGGATATAGTTACATATATTCGATATTTTAATACTTACTGACGATAAATTACATTTATTCGATACTTTAATACTTACTGACGATAGATTAAAAGAAATATCAGTGTTTGGAGTATCGGGAAAATGTATACCTGGCAGTGGCACTTGACCTTAAAAAAACATCAGTGTAGGGTATACCGGGCAGTGGCACCGAGCCTTAAAAAAACATCAGTGTAGGGTATACCGAGCAAATGTATACCGGGCAATGGCACTTGACCTTAAAAAATACATTAGTGAAGGATATACCGGCAAATGTATACCGGGCAGTGGCACTGAACATTAAAAAAACATCAGTGTAGGGTATACCGGGCAATGGTACTTGACCTTAAAAAAACATCAGTGTAGGGTATACCGGGTAATGGCACTTGACCTTAAAAAGCATCAGTGTAGGATATACCGGGCAATTGTATACCGGGCAGTGGCACTTAACTAGACCTAGTATGGCTAGACCTTTGGTAAATGTCCGAAATATATACTAGATCTAGTTAAGTGCCACTGCCCGGTATACATTTGCCCGGCATACCCTACACTGATGCTTTTTTAAGGTTCAGTGTCACTGCCCGGTATACCCTACACTGATGTTTTTTTAAGATTCAATGCCACTGTCCGGTATACATTTGCCCGATTCTCCAAACACTGATGTTTCTTCAAATCTATCGTCAGTAAGTATTAAAATATCGAATAAATATCATTATATCCACAAATAAATTTATATCGAATCGGATGTAATAAATATTTCAGACATTCACCAAAGCGACTATGTGATTGTCAACATTCACCGGTGAAATAAAAAAAACCACCAATTTCGGTCATTCACAGTAACATGAACATCATTTTCATAATAACCTCATCAGGCTGGGATAGCCTGGTCGGTAGGGTGCTGGGCCCATGTCCAAGAGGTCGTGGGTTCGATCCTCGCCGGCTAAAGACTCCCCGTGTAGTAAATGGTGACTGATGCACGTTAAATCTGTCGAGTCTCAAAGTCCTCCATGTTCCCATAACAAATCAATCCCTCTGGGGGTACTGATCCAGGAGTTTCCTTGTGTTCTGGATTGGTTCAAAATTACAAGGCTACGGAGTTGAACATTGTAGTCGTAAACCCATGAAATAGGGTCGGCTGTTCAACGACGGTTATAAAATAAAATTACCTCATCAGGACGTTCATTTCATACTTTGCCGGTAACATATATATATATATATATATATATATATATATATATATATATATATATATATATATATATCATAATAAATAAATACAAAAAAACACGAAGAAAATTAAGAAAAACAATAAGTTTTATTTATTGCGCATAAACTGCAAGTAAATAGAACTCATAAAATAAGTTCAAAATTTAGAGAAAAAATGGGAAAAATTACAGAACAATAAAGAAGGGATAGAAAAGAAAAATAATAATAAAAATAAAATAACAAAAAACCGGAGAAAAAAATTCCGAAAAAAGAAAAAAAAATTCTAAAAATATCCGGAAAATAAAAGATATAATCTTTTCATCAGCTCACACGATTATATCCGCAAAAAAGAGTGCTGTCTAATATTGTATCAACGCAGCCAAAGCAAAACATATCAATACAATAGTGTGAGGACATCATTTTCTTTAAAAATTATGCTGCTCTTTCGAAAAATGAAAGAAAAAACATCATTTCCAGAGCGAAGTATCCTTTAAACTTATGTGATTTCAAAATTATTATTATTCATCTTTTTTTTATTTTATCAATTCAAAATTCAAGCTGAAGCAAGTCAGTCATTGGCATTTTTTTTTAATTCCGAAATGAGAACAGAAAAATCAGGAGTATTTCATTCATTTCTGATGAACAAGAGAAGTAACTTTAGAATATAATTCTGCAGAAAAAAAGAAAGAAAAATATTTGCTCAGCTATTATTTTTTTCAGCTATTTTATTGCTTCAGCTCTTTCTTTACTCTGTTTTTTAAATTTAAAATCAATAAGTATGAAGATGCAGAGTATAATAGTTTTGGTTATACCTATCATTTTAATTATTGTGGTTATAATGCTTTTTAAATTTATTATTCTGTTTTTGTCGGAGAAAATAGTAACTTCATTAAGTCATGAAAAGTTCTTGGAATTAGACATGAAAAATCATGAATTTGAAAATCTAAAATGTAGCAGATTAAGGAAAATAAAATATTTCATTTGAAATCTCTTTTTTTATTCAACATTATTTCATTTTATGCTTTACAGAATAATAAAACGGTGCGGAGATCAAGAAGGCATGTAAATAGGAAAATATATTAAAATCCATATTTTAAGTTCAGAACCTTCTTTCATGGCACTTGTTAACCAAGGTGCTGTGATGATATTATCAGCATTTCAACCAAAAGAACTAATTCGTTCTGTTTAAAACTATCTCTATCACACGACTTTTTTTTTTTCCCGAATGTCACATACCTCCTTTAACTACGCATCCGTACTCCTTCAACTACGATTAAAATAAAACTTTATTTTAAGGAGCAGGTCAAGAATTTGCACTTCATAAGATTTGCAAATAATATTAAGTAAACTTAGTTTGCAAGTAAAAAGAGTTGATGTTATTTACACACTCCTTTCGTTAGTTCTTTAAAAAATATGATTAAAAGAAAATTAGGTTTATAATACCCTTAATTAAATAAGAGTAACAATTGTTACCGTTTTTACAATACTTTTTTAACTCTGACACTCTTTTCATTAGATAACTTCTTTTGCCAACGATTTTGTCTCTTTTTTTTTGTTAGTTGAAACCAGCTTACGCATTCTTGTAATTTTTACATTTTATCTTTGAAATTTCAATTTCGAAAGACATGCATGAAGCAACACCTAGTCCAAAGAATCTAAGTTAAATAGTTGTAAGGCCGATTATTACGAAAGAATTAACTACTTCGGTGCAATGAAACAATTATAAATGAACCATTAATATTCTTGTTTTTTTATTACGAAATATTAGGAGAAATTAGTATTCATAATTTCTTCAAAACGTGTGTTAAAACTATGATTATAAGTTATTTAAGTAGAAAAAAGTCAAATGGAGGAAAAGAACAATTTCTGAGATGGTGATTCTAAAAATGGCACGTTTTTCGAATCTTTTTACAATTTTTTATTTTAGTAGTTGTTTAACAAAACAAGGCATATCGAACATTTTCCTGATATAGCAATATTTTTTTGGACTGTGCAAAAGTTGAAAAATCATATAAACAACTTTTAAGCAAATATTTTCAACTTTTTAAAACAAAAGGGTAACTTACTTTAAGTTAGCTCACAAGAATAACTTTCAATGTCGAAATAAAATTGTATGTTCATAGTTTTTTGTTCATTTAAAAAACAAAACAATCTGTTGTATTTTTTCGATGTGCACACTTACGCATTTACTTTTCATTACTCGAATAAATAAGAAACAATAAAAAAAAGAAAATTAATAATTTATCTTCATTTTTCGTAAACAATAGTATTCTTAGTAAATAGTCAGCTGTTCTGCATCGAAAGATATTGTGTGTGATCAGTAGAATATTTTTAATTTCTTAACAAGATTTAATCCTCAGATAGCTGGCAATAATTCTAAGTTTTCTTTCAATAAGAACTTAGCAATAATTTAAAAAGTAATTTTATTTTAAAAGAAAACGTAAATTAAAGTACTAAAACGATTGATTAGTATATTACTGGAAAATAATATATATGGTAGAATAAAAAATAAGATTTTGCATTAAAATTCAATTAAAAAGATGGAAAAATAATTCTGCGAAACACGCGCAGACTAATTTACAAATTTATTTTAAGATTAAGATATATAAGATGTAAAGAAGTTTTGAAATCATTAAAAATTCTAACTACGTATTTTTATTAATATTTATATTAATTTATAGTATATAATATAATATTTATATTATATTTGAAGACTTACTCTTCTTACAATGATATACATCTTCAGTGGATCCCCTCCCACGAACCTTTACCTTAATGATCTGGTCGATGAACTGGCCAAGGAGGGCTCCAATGATCCTATAGATCGTAGTGGCCTTCTAATATACGATGAAATCTATAATCTATGCAAAAGTAAAGGCCGACAAAAATAGGACTTGGAGGATTCCACCTAGTCCGCCCTGAAGCTAAAGGGTGATAGAAAACTGCAGACAGCTATCACAAGACTAATCAGTGGTCATACCCGCGGACTAACATTTGATCAGGGTCAAAAGACTTTCCCTGTATGCCTAAAATGTAATGCGCACCAGGCATTTGCTGTCCTGTATGGGACTGGAGAGAAATTTTATTTTGCAGGATCCGGCGATGGTATTTGATTTTCTGTCGGTGAACGGTCTTCTGGACTTGGTCTAGCCTTGTTCTAGGCCAAATGGAATAAGTAACAACAACTACAACAATTAATATTCATAAAATATATATTCAAGAAATTGATAAATATATTATTCCAAATCTAAGCATACGCAGGTATATTATTGAAATTGTATCATTTATTGAAAAACAAAATAAAAAAATAAAAAATAATCACATTAAATAAGCACAATCAGGTGTAAGCACAAACTTTTAAAAAACTAGACATTCGGTGAATAAAATATTTTTTATTCAATAAAATGTTTTATTCAAATTTCTTTACTTAATTGCAAGTAGAATTTTAGACGACTAAAAAAGAAACATTGTATTTTATAGTTTTAAAAAAATAAAAATAAAAAGATTAGAAAGCGATTATTAGCGAAAAAAAATATGAATGAAATTTTACGCTACGCGCACTAAGTCAAATTCCTCGTAAGTTTATTACATTTTAATATTAATCGCCCCATTTAATCATTTCTTCATTGTCGCCAAATTATTTTTTTAAAAATAATTAATTTTAATTTTTCTCATCTTCTAATAAATAAAAACAGTTGAAACTTCAGGTTTTTCAATTGAAAAATATGTAGTTTAAAATGGCATAAAAAAATGTATACCTTATAATTCAACATGTTTTCATCCTTACTTTAATTAAATAATAAAAAATAATAAATATTTATTAAAAATTATTTTTTTCATGAAATTATCTTTGGGTAAATGCGTTTTATGAGTGGGTGAAATTTTTTTTTGAATTGCTTCATTAGTTTTTAAGATATGACTGAAAACGCAAAAAGCGAAATTAACATTAAGGGGTCCAAACTTTGAATCACTCTCCTGACCAAACTATGGGGACCACATTTCCCAGATTGCGGCTACCCCCTATATTTTGAAGATAAGGAATCCAAAATATGTAAAAAAAATACATGTTTATTCAGAGAAAGTACGTTTTTGTGTCTGATTTCGTAACTTAATTAATAGTTAGCACTAATTAATTAGCACATTTGATGTTACCCCCAGGAACCATTAAGATTGACACTTAGTTCGTGAAAATCCGATCATTAGAACGAAAGTTATTCAGGGTGATATATATATATATATATATTTTTTTTTTTTTTTTGCGGACTGTACCACCTGGTTAGAACCATAAAAGTAATTCAAATTTTGTTGCTTCTCATATACAAGATGAGTTTTTATTTATACTATTAATTTGCAGTAAAAAATGGTTGCAATGAATATTTATTTATCATATTCTTTTCGAAATAAAACTAAAATTTTAAAAATTAATATTAATCGATTAAATGAGATATTCTTAGAAAATAACAGTTTTACGCACCTTGGAACAAACGAGAAACAAATTGAATGATTTTGACCTGTCATGACGTCACGGAAGTTAAGGGAATTCTTCTAATTGAATTCCAGTTATGAAAATTTTTCTAAATTGAAAAAAAAGGGGGTCTGGTTCATTTCATCGACAGACCATTTCATCTACTAGTTCATTTCGTCGATAGGCCACTTCCTCGACTGGGTCATTTTATCGACAGGGTCATTTCGTTGACAGGGTCATTTTATCGATAGGGTTATTTTGTCGATATGAACATTTCGTTGATAGTGTCATGCGTAATTTAAAAACTATTTTAGAGATTTAATCTAAATATTTTTATTATTAATTATAAATATAATTTTTAATTTTTATACTAAAGCAAATTCTTTATTGCTGTGTATTGTGCCAATTGCAATAAAAAAGCAATTTTTTTTCTTTTAAAACATTCATATCGGCCTTTCCTTTAGTTGTACACTCCGTTAAATGAACGAAACTTTTATGTGTTCACGTTGTATTTTTAAAGTATTTATTTCGCAAATAAATTGTTTAAATTTTGAAACGTTTGAACGTCGACGAAATGACCTATTCGATGAAATGATCTGTCGGTGAAACGGACTGTCAATCAAGTGATTGTCGCTGAAATGATTACGAACCGAAATAAAGACCGTTATAACATCAGGCAAATATTTAAAAAAAAATTCTTTTAAAAAATAAAATAATGGATAACAGAAGAAAATATTCATTTAGTTTGAAAAAAAAAAGTGCGTGGAGTCCCTCCGCGCGGAAGAAGTTAAACTTCGTAACCTGCGACGTTAATTGTAGAAGAATCAGCAGTCGTAGAAGGATCACTAGTTCTATTCAACGACTCTTTTTCCTGCTCCCTATTAAATTATATGTGTATCAGAACAAACTAAAAAAATATTTATAGAAAAACAAAAGTTTTATGACTTTTATTATTTTTATGCTAGTGAGAACCAAAACAATATGGAAATGAATGAGGGAAAACTGGATCCTACCACGAGATTTCCCGGTCAATAAAAATGTAGCGTTAAACGTTTAACGCTTCCTTGTTGGAAGTCGCATAAGAAGTATAACTTCAATAATAATCACTTCTTTGATAGGAGCTTTTTTGTGCCTCACGGCAAATTAAAAGTTTAAGCTTCAACAAAGCCCAAAATTATTCTCAATAAATTCTGGAAAAACGAAAACATTACAAAAATTAGAATATTCAATACTAATCTTAAATCTGTCCAAATCAATGAATCCGAGGCGTGACTCTGCAATAAAATTAACATGAACGTATTTAACTAACATAAGTTTAAAAAGAGAATCTTTCGAATAAGGAGTTGGCAATTTAAGTCGAAAAACCCAAATTTTTTATAGTGATCTCCTACCATTTTCTAATATCTTTAACCTAAATTACCTCTCTTCATATTCACACAGCTCCACGCTTAATGTTAAAACGAGGAACTGCTTTAGCAGTAAGACGCCATTTTCTTGTAAATCGAAAGTTGTTATATAATCCTTTATCTTTTTTTAATTTAATTTTAGTGGTGGCTCAAATACCTTATGGTTATAAATAAAATATGAAGTGCATTAATAAAAGATAGGTCTACGCAATATTTCAAAATCGATAACAGACTGAAACAGCTGATATACTTCACGTATAACACACACATTTTGAATGAAATAATATTTATTCAGTGAGTAAATGGAGAAAAAAAAAAAAGAAAGACCATGAAAAGTTACGCCTACTTTTTACGCAGGGTTTTAGTTTGTTTCTCTATGATGAAAAGTTACTTTAACATGAAGTTGTGTAGTTCGACACCCAATAAAATTAAAGTATTGTGTGGCCCAACATAAAGAAAGAAAAGCCGATGACAGACTGACGCAGGTGATTATCACAGACATTTTGAATCAAATAGCAATACTTATTTATTTATAGAGGAGATGGAAGTAAAGAGACATAGAAAAGTTACGCCTACTTTTTTGCACTCGCTTAACTCTAATTTTTGAAAAAAAATTGACGCTCAATTTTTATGCAAAGCTTTGGTCTCTATTTCTATGTTGAAAAATTACTTTTACTTAATGCTATGCAGTTCTGTTTAATATTTATAACACAACATAGTTGCGAATTATTGACCTGTTACGATTTATTTGAATATTCGGAACGGTACGAAAGTTTATGATAAAATATTTATCATTAAAATAAATTTTAATTTGGATGGACCGTTCATCGTTCAGTGCAAAAAAAGAAGGGAAAAAAATGAACACCCTGCATAATTTTTTGTTCTAACGATCGCATCGTATGTTCTGGGACTCAATCTTGGCTCGAGGGGGTGACCACAAATATGCTAATTAATAAGTGCAAACGATATTTTAATTTACGAAATCAAAAACTTACTTTGTCTGAATAAACATGCCTTTTTTCCGATAGAACGAATTTTTGACCCCAAAACTTTATGTGGTTACCCGCAATCTGGGAAATTTGGTCCCCATAGGATTGCCCTGGAAAGTGATTCAAAGTTTGGATCCCCTTAATGTGAATTTTAAATTTTGCGTATCTCGCAAAATGGAAACATTTCAGCACATAGTTAAAAAGTTCGTTTATCCGAAGATAATTCCATGCAAAAATAAATTTAAAAAATTGAATATGAAGGTATATAATTTTTTACATCATCTAAAAAAAAAAGTAATTTTACTTGTAAAATACAAACTTTGAGAAACATTGGTTGAACAGTTCATGAGAAATAAATTTTTAACAATCTGCTTTTTTTGAAATTCAATTTCTCCGGAACTATTCAACCGATTTTGCCCAAATTTTGTATTTTGCCACGTACAATAATGTTCTTAAAAATGACGCAAAAAACTGTACTATTCAAAATTGTTTCGGAAATTCCTAAATAAAATAATAAAAACTTACAAAAAGTTATTTTTTCATGGAATTTTCTTCGGATGAACAAATTTTATACTTGTGAGCAAAAACTTTTCATTTCACTTTAAAAGTTCTGAAGATATAGTCAAATACGTAAAAAGTAAAATGACATTAAGGAGTCTAAACTTTGGAGCTCTCTCATGACCAAACCATGAGGTCCATATTACCCGGATTACGGCTACATTTTGGAGCACAAAAATTTGAATCCGTTGAAAAAAAGGTAAATTTACTCCGAAAAAGTACGCTTTTTGTCTGCATCTACACTTATTAATTATCATATTTGAAGTGATCCCCTCCAGCCATCAAGTCCTAAAACTTGAATATGCGATCATTAGATCAAAAGTTAATTAGGGTGGTCCTTTTTTTGGCTCATATACAATCACTATACAACCTTTTGCCCAACAAATATTGCAGACATTTGAACCGTGCTGTTAAGTTTTTAAATTAAACAAATAAAGTTTACTTTACATAGTTATTTGTTTACCATTTTAAAAATTCAGGGAAACTAGGACTTTTGGGTTAGCAGCTATGACGCATTAAATAAAAAGGAGTTTACTTAATGTCTAAATAAGCGTGATTCAATAAGACCATCGAAATAACATTTCACAAGCTTATTTGTCCATCATCCATACATTGCGAATGAAAAATAAGTATAAAAAAATATTCGCTATATAAAGAATTTTCGTACGAAATACTGGATATTTATTGGAATGAGTAAGATGAAATCAAATAAAATGTCCCCTAAACACAATAATTGAGGATTAAAAAACAATTGATAAATTTTTTATTTTTTTTTCCAGAGAAATGCCCTAAAGATTAGGATAAACGAAGTAGAGACCACCTAAGTGCAAACTCCATTAGTTTTAGTTCAACAATTCGTCAAAAGATCGCGTTGGTGAAATATGAAGTGGAGAAAATCTTAAGTGCCATCAGGGCATAATGATAAAACGTCCGGAATTTTGTTCACGTACGATAAAAATAACAGGATAAAATTATCAACAATAAAGATACAAATAACGAATAAATTAAGATGAAATAAAGGATAGAGCACTTAGCTTAAAAAAGTAAAATAAAAAGTAAATTCATTTTCAGCGAATAATGTAAGGATATATGTTAGAAAAACTATTGAAGGATAAAAATAAATTTAATTAATAAAATTTAAATTTCACTCACTATCAAGATTCCTACGACCTTGGAAAGCAAAAAATAAATCAATAGTAGCTAAGATATTTCAAGGCTACTGAAAACCGCATAAATTTAGCTTTCATTTTAGAATAACGCAAGTATTCCTCAGATATTTTTTTAACCTATATATATTTCCTTTAAATAAAAAATTTATCCGGAGCTTAAGACATCTTACTTTCACCACCACTTTTAAATAAAATTTCCAGACCCTGTGCTAAAACATATTAAAATGTAAGTGAAATTAATCATACCTTTTATATTCTACAGCTGTGAGACTAAACTGTGATGCCCAGCACTTTTTCACTGCATGGAAAATCTAAAAATATGTAACAGTATATAGAGATCAAACTTTTTCAAATATCAGGATTGTTTATGAAATTAAAAAAAGAAAAGCTGATGGTAAAACCATTTTTGTAAACTAATTTCTTGCTTAATTTCGAGAGACATATTGCTATTATCGAGAGTTGACCTTGACTTGTGCAGCAGAGTACCTCACTCCTTCGTCTATTTATATGTTAGATCAGTGATTCTCAACCACCGTGTCGCGGCACTTCTGTGTGCCGCCAAATTTTTAAAATGTGCAGCAAAATATTAGAAATGATACAATAAAAATTATAATGTTTTTTTTTATTATGAGTAAAGTTTAAATTAAAGAAAAGTGTATATATATATATATATATATATATATATATATATATATATATATATATATATATATATATATATATATATATATATATATACACTAACCGCTTAAGGCGGCCAGCTGTCCGCCACGCTAAAGGTTTTCACAAATAAAGTTTCTTAAAACATAGCAGGAAATCTGAAGATTAGTGGACAATTCTTCTTCCGCGTTCTTCAGATGTTTCTTAGGCTCTAGCACTGCTAGTAGAGTCCAATCTTCTTTGACGTTTCTCAGGTGTTTCTCGGATCCTAGCACTGCTAATTGAGACACGAACCTCTTCTAATCTTCTTGACGTTCCTCAGGTGTTTCTCGGGCAGCACTGCTAGTTGAGACACGATCCTCTTCTAATCTTCTGTGACGTTTCTCTGATACTTTTTGGGCTCTAGAATTGCTTGTCGAAATTCGGCCATGTTCCATCCTTCTTTGACGTTCCACAGACGTTTCTTGGGCACTTCTTCTTCTTTGAGAATCTCTTAATATCTTTTTCTTTGACAAAATAAAAAGTTTTTTGGAAGGCGGTTCTGCCATGTCAGTAATCGGGTTTTTAAGAAGTCAACGAATACTTTAAAACAACAATTACTATGAAAGCAAATCATGAAACTTCAATATTAAAATCTAAGTGGAACAATTAACAATTATTAAATCTAATCCTGCAAACTGAAACTTTCTGAAAATAACTAATTACATATAATAAAAACTGTTAAAAAAAAGAATAGAAAAACCAAAGAGATCCAAGGTAAGTGTGATCGTTCCTTCAAAAACAATTAAATTCCTATTTTACATATTATATAGCTACAACGCTTAAGAAAAAAAAAACTAAAATGCTAAATACATCAAAAGAACACGAAAACGAATTAATTTTTTATGGTATCAATTTCTATTTCAATATAATTTTTTATGGTATCAATTTCTACTTCTATATCGCTACAAATATTATCGTTAATAGTTTTTTGAATATGGCTCTGCGAAGACGAAAAAGCATAGATTTTCTTACAAAATGACTGATAACTAAAAAACTAATCCAAATTTTTGAAAAAGAAAAAAAATACTTCTTCATTATGTCAAAACACAATTATGTGCCGAGTTTCGTGTCTGGGTGAGACTTCTGGGGCGATATATTGTGATTACAGACACAAACACAGCCGCGTTTATTATTATGTATAGATATATATATATATACTTTTTATAATTTTTCCACGCTTTAACCGCGTGAACATCTTTGTCGGCGATTGTCTTGTCTCTGCGATCTTATAAGTTAAAATAAGATAGAAGTGTTTAAATTGTCTTTGACACACAATTTTAAAATATGTTTAAATAAGTAGGAAATTTAATGACTATTAAAATTATTAATTAACAAAGGTAAGCGAGCTAAATATTAACTTTCAAACGGAAATAAAAGCTAATTATTAAAGTAAGCTATGCAATTAATAAACAAAGGATAACTAAAAAAAATAAATATATAAAAAACAAATTAAGAAAGGACAACTAACAAAAATATAAGCTAAAAATTAATAATTAGCAAAAAAAACTAGTTAACAAGAAATCACAGAAAATAACAGTTAATGTAAAAAAACTAACAGTTAATAACTATAGAAAACAAGATAACAATTAATAACTGGCAAAAAAAATAACTGTTACTAACTAATACAAAATTCGTCGAAAGAAATAATTAATCCCTTAATAAACCTTATTTTGTAGTACATATAATTTTATTTCACATTCAAAATTATTATCACAAACAATTTCCCACAGTGTTTAATAGGTAAGAAAGTAACTTTCAAACTATTTTTTTTTCATTGTGAGCCGTCAAATTTCGAAACCGTTAAAAGAGTGCCGCAACAAAAGAAAGGTTGAGAATCACTGTGTTAGATGGTTGAGACTAAATGGCATAGTTCACATTAACATGGCTGCCAATTTTGTAGTCGTTTTTAAAACATTTATTCTAGTGGTAGTTAAATTTATATTTACTGCATTATTTTTACTCGCTTAAAAACTTATTTTCCCCACCAATATATACAAATGATTTAAATAAAAGACATATGCAACGCCACTTTGTTCAGGTCTATAGTGGTGAGGCTTTTAAAATGTTGACAATATTACAAAACTATTCTGAAAGCTTTGGTTTTTTAATGGGTATCTCTCTATAAAATATTTTACAAAAAGCGAAGGAGTTGGCAGGCCAGCATAAGTATAATTTAATTTTTGATTATGAATATATATATAATATTAATTAGCCTAAAACTGATTTTCCCGTAATTAGGTACTTGCAACCCGAGAAGAAGATGATCATTGATGCACATACACCTGAACTATGACCTCAGTGCCATAAGTTATGATGTTAATGAAGGTGATGTTAATTAAAAACATCGTCGTATCTCACATCGAATTTCTTAAAGTATAATTTTTTCTCATCTACGATTTTCACTTAACTTATTATTTGCTTTCGTACTTTATTGTAATCGTTATATATATTTATATGTGTACCTGGCAAACTTCCATTCATAACTAGTTTATGTTTGACATGACTTCAAGCCTATCTTTGTGCTAAGTAAGAAATATGTAGTGAAAGAATTAAAATCTTTGTGAATGTGTCACTTAAGATAGTTGATACTCGACGGGCATAGCCTACTCGAAATATACTGGAAAGAACAGTTATATGCATATATATAGCTGATGCTCCAAGGATAGAAGTTTAATCATTTACATGGCTGAAAGCCTTTATATAGCAAAACGGAAAAGAGAAAAAACTGGTACGTAAGACATTTCAGTCCAGCATTTTTCTTGAAAAAAAAAATAAATAAAATATCTATTAATATCAAGATTTATTTTATAATTTTAACATATATATAAAACTGCTTCTTTTCCAGGATAAAGCGACATTTGGCTTTTCTGATGTAGGACGTGATGTCTAAATCATTGCAGATAAAGTTTAATAAATCAAAAATGAAATAAAAAGTAATATTTATTACCACCTTAAATATTCAAAAATATTAATTTATTCATAAGGTTATGATTTCACAGCTGCAAAAGGTCAGGGAGTTTCTGCCGTCTGTAGTTATCAACTTATGATTTATTACTATTCAAGTTAACGCAACATGGCTACCTACCACCATCACGGACGTGGCGGTAAGCGGCGGACGGAACGGCCTGTTCGGAAAACCTTCTCCGAGTTGACGACAGATGAAGAGCGAATGGAATTCACCAGCAGAATGTTTGAAGGTATTGAAGCGAAAGAAAAACTTGAACGAGCACTATCCTGCGCCCAAAAAGATCTGGAAAGATATATTGAAGAAGGCGAATCAACGTTACTTAAGGAATTCATGATTACTACCCTAAAAAAGAAATTAAAGGATTTGTATCCTGAAGACAATGATAAATCATCAGCGCACCTCATGCCTGAGCCTGTTAAGTTTGAATTGCCGACTGAAGCAGCAGATGACTCAGCCATGGTGATAAAAGACAAAAATCAACAAGTGCAATACATGAGTGAAGTGCCGACCACAGATACTGAAAGCAATACTAAAAACAATATAGAACCCCCTCCCAAAAAGCGAAAAAAGAAGAAAAAGCGAAAAGATGAAAATAACCTTTCAAACATGACTACAAATAGCTGCCCTCCTACAACGATAGATACCGCCACTTTCTTAACGCTACCTAAAGCCACAGCAAAATCATCTAAAGCTCCACCCACTGAAATCTCAAATGAAGCCATAGACCCACCCACAATTCCAGCACAAGCACATCCAGCTAAGCATATTAAAATCTTACTCCGTGGACTGACTACAGAATATAAAACAGAAGAAATCTCCCATCAACTGGCAAAATTAAATATAACAACTCATAAAGTAATACAGTTTCAGAGAAAAGTGGGCGAGGACTATAGGCTCCTCCCACTTTTTCTCATAATACTCAAAGAATCAGCACAAAATCATCAAATTTTCTCCATCAACAGCTTTCAAAATATCCCAGTCAGAATAGAGCGATTTCGTGGTGGTCGTGGACCGATCCAATGTTATAATTGTCAGGCATTTCACCACACTCAAAGATTATGCAATGCACCCTCAAGATGCGTGAAATGCGCTGGCGAACACAGATCCTACGAATGCCAAAAAGATAGATGCACTCCACCCAAGTGTTCCAACTGTGGTGGATCACACACAGCAAACTTCACTGGGTGTACAGCTCGTCCTACCAGGAAGATCTCTCGTCCTGCTCCCACAACAACAGCCGGTCTTGCACGCAGACTAATTTCATTGGTGAAGGAGTTACAAGAACTAATAAAAAATCAAGAAGTTCTCCAACTGTTGCAAAGAATCATTGCAGAGAACATTTCTTAGTGCATTTTTCATGTCTAATTCTGGACTAAACACTCTGAACTCTTTTATTAGTGTGTTTCTTAATTCATCAATTTGCTCAAAGAATGAAAATACTCTATTAAATGCTTACCGTCAACGATAGATGGCACCACCAATGTCAAATCTACTGTAAATTTATCTTTAATTTCAAATTGTTTTGCATCTCAAGTTCACGTTAAATTTAAATTAATTTCAATGATCAAATGTCAAGTGCACTTTGTTATTTATCAAAATTAAATTTTTAAAAAAGTTCTCAATGCTTAAATATTAATTATGCTTTTTAAATAATGAAAATTTCTGATTATCTCATAAATCATGATTCACTTCAATATCAAACTATGTTTTATTATGATTCAATTCTTAGATATTTTAACTATTAAGTCTCAATTACAAATTGTTATAAAAATCTTCTCTCATTTCAATATATAACCTCAACATATAATTTTTCAAGCAATTGTGCTTGACCTTTTGTATAGCTACCACAATGTTGCTAATTTACAAAATGTTTTTATTCACTGTTTGTATTATTTCACGATGTATGGGATAGGGGCCGCTGCGCGGCCCAGGTGCCCAGTTCTTTTTAAATAAAGCAAAGCAAACCAGGATAAAGCAGAGATACCAACTTGCTCCGGGCAGCAAATATATATTTTAAAGTGGTAGTTTATTAATTGTAATTCTTGGTTTAATAAATTCAATTTAGTAGCTTTTTACCCACCACTATTTTTAAATAATGCGTAGGCTAATATAATTCAGCACTTTATAGTACACGCGTTATGCTATACCTTTTAAAAAGCAAGCAAAAACAGTCAAATAATTGCAAAATTTACTTAGTAGTATTTACCGTTTTTCTAATTATTTTTGCGTGTCCGGAGCAGTTGGCATTTCTGGATAAAGTAAATATTGTTGAATAATTTAAAAAAAGAATAAGAAAACTCTCCCCAAAAGCTAGCAATAACTGAAAAGGTTTTACTACCAGCCGTTCCTCTTTTCGGTCCCGCTTTCAACCCTGCATTTAGGGTAAAATTGACGAAAATATTTGTTATTCATTCATATGGAGTTAATGATTGAAAACTCTTCTTGGGGGAAAAAATAAGGCTCCTACCAAGCTGTTCTGATTTGAAGTTTCATCTTAAGAAACAGATTTGTTTAATCAGAAGTCCCCGATCCCTGATTCAAAACAAATTCTAGAGAATGTTACGAATATTTAACGTTGTTGTTGTTGTTTATGTCACTTGTCAATATCAGCAAGCCTGTTATGGGAAACCAAGCGAATTTAAGGCATTAGGGGTGCGTTTCTTGTTTTTCAATGACGGCAGTTATGACTAAGAAGATGAATTCAGCCATACACACGTCACCGTCCATTTTACAAGGAGGTCACATTCGTACTCCATTCATTCACAGATCGTAATTTTTACCTGAACCAGAAAACGATCATTCTCCGATTCAGTACCTCCCCCCCCCCTCCCCCGAGGTATTGATTTGTTTCGAGAAAGTGGAGACTTTTGTGACCCCCAACAGATACAACGAGCACCAGTCACCATTTAATACACGTTTTGGAATAAAAATAACTAAGTTATTACATGTTATGGAAGAAAGATTAAAATACCAAGCAAATTAGATTTACGAATTTACGAACTGTAAATTGTTTAAATAGTGGATCATTATAAGTTTTATTAGCCTTATACCAAAAATTATTCAAAAAAAAAAAAAAAATTAAAATCATTGTTAAGATTTATCTTTCAGGTTTGACTTTGTAATGTTCCGTCGATCGATGACGCCAATCGACGGACGTTACTATCAACTTTCCTACGTTTTTTTATTTATTTATTTTTTTTATTTTTTTTTTACATCCAGGATTTTGTTTACATTTGTTTGAGTTAAAGCAATTAGAGAGCGGGGTTATCGAATGTAATAACTAGTTCGATCAACTTAATTATAAGCATAAAACATATTTACATTATTAATTCCTTGGACGCCGAGAAAAGTATCCATTTGTCCCGCAGCCGACATAACATCTGTGTCTTCTCCTTTAAAAGCAAAAAATTTTGCAAAATTAAAAACAATATTTTCTTTCTTCAAAAATTTAAAAGAAATAAGTAAATAAAGGATTTAAAAAAAAAAAAAAAGCACATGTTTTTAAAAAATTTTTTTTTTTGAAATTTGTATCAGTTGCTTATCAATAATAAGTATACCAGGCACTGGCTCTTTACGTTAAAAAATATCAGTGTAGAAATAACGGGTAAAATGTATACCAGTGGCCCTGAACTTTGAAAAAAAAATCAGTGTAGATATTACAAGGAAAATGTATAGCATACGGCAAAAAACCAGGTTAAAATTTTTCTACATAATTTATTAAAAATAAATAATTTAACAAAATGTAACAAAAAAAAGAGTAGACTTTTATAATATATTGCTTTCAAGTGGTCACCCTTTGCAGCGACACAAATCCAGTCCCGCAGGAAGTAGTTGCCTTAAGTTGACTTTCGCGTACAAAGCAAATGAGCAATATCTTACAATTTTTTTTCTCAGGGATACCAACGGAAGTTTTAATAAATTGGTAGCGAATTAAATTGAAGAACTTTTAGAATGAGGATAATTACGCTTACTTTTTACATGTATTACCACGAGTAAGTTGCTTAAACTGCATAAAACATCAGGGCACCTGAGACCGCTTGCGGCCCTTCTCTCATTCATCTTTAGCTTGATCTTTGTGGTGTTTCGATGAGCTCAGAGATGCCAATATATATATATATATATATATATATATATATATATATATATATATATATATATATATATATATATATGGGTGAGGCTTGAGTACATTTGACGAATGAGACTCGTCATGCATTTCTTACAAGTAAATAAAGATCGGTGACTAAAATATTTTGCTGTCAGTCTATTTCAGAAAGAAATAATTCATTGATAACTACCACATCATATAAATGACAAAGCATTTGCTGAAGGTGTCGGGTTATATTTGGTAACTATTTAACAAACAAAAAAACATTTTTTGATCAAAAACTTACTACCAGGTTTTTAATTTGATAGTTTCCTCTTAGTTCGGAATTTAAATAAACCGTATTCTAAGGGTTAAATTTCTCTCAATTACTTAATAGAATTTCGGTCCATGCTCACAACTGGTTCATTTTTTTAAATAGTCTGCGCAAAATACTTATAAAAATCCGTGTGGAAGACTTCTGGTGTAGGAGGTGATGGAAAGTACTTTTTATAAGTGTGGCCGCAAGATAACAGCAGCAAAGTTGCTTTTCATGTGACACATAAAATCTTTGATATACAGTGGTAGAAAAATTACTTAAAATTAAAAACAATAAACTAAAAAAAAAACCTTAATTTTGTTACCACTAGAAAATTTATTCTTGCAAAGTGGAGCAAGTTAGCATCTCTGTATTATATCAGTTATTTCTTTTTATTCCAAATTAAAAAAAAAGGAAAGGAAAGGATAATACGCATTACCTGTTGCAGAAGATCGTACTGCAAACCTAAGACCCTCAAATTCAACATCAAAAACTAAGTTTAGACTCTCAACAATGCTTTTACAGATCCCATCAGGAAGAGTTGTGTGTAAAACAGCCTCAATAACACTGAAAAAAAATTAGAGGATTTTTTATATCAAAAACAGTATGTCTCGAAAGCATTAAAAACACAATATCGAAATTTGATTGGATGGTCTTCAGTGTGTCCCGTGGCATCATCTCCTAAGTCTCCGCACAGTTTTTATAAGTAGTCTGCGCAGACAATTTAAAAAGTAATCCATTTGTGCGCATGAACCGAAATTCTATTTTTTTAGCACCTAAGTCAAAATTCTTAATGGTTCCATTAAAATATTTTGATCGTTTATGTTGGTTTGAGTGCGATTCATGATAATCACCATCATCCAACATTTTCCATTACGCAATCATGGTTTTTGATATGCCAAGAAACTTACATCATTCCGTGATGGAAAATACTACGTTAGTACTATGATGGTTAACCATCAATAGAAGTTTAATTCTCGTGGTTTAATCAAATTACGTTTAATCAAATTATGATGATCCGTGATGGTCTGATGGAAATTCTTGCTTATTCTCAGGAATATACCATCAAAACAATTTGGGTTTTTTTACGTTGGACCATCATAAACCAGTCCGAATTCCTACAATGCGATGATGGTTGTTCGTGATCGTTCCAATATTTGATTTCTAAGATACTAAGATGGAAATTCGTGATTATCCATAATGGTACAACAATGCATTTCCATGATGGTAAAATTAAATTAATTGTTGGTACAGCAGGAATATACCATCAAATCAATTTATTTTATGTTGGCCCTTGAAAAATTCCTATACTAGGGTGATGGGGGTTCATGATCGTTGCAATATTTGATTTCTAAGGAACTACCATGGAGATTTCTGATGGTTCAACCTGAACAAACCATCAAAACAAATTGCTATTCCTATGTTGGATTATCATAAATCAATCCGAATTCCTACTTTGGGGCGACGGTTGCCATCAAGATTATGTTGGTCCATCAATGGAAAATCATTTAAAATTTTGACTTGGGTCATGAGAGAAATTTGTCTTTTATAGTTGAGAATTTAGTCTGTGGTAGTAGACAAGTAAATAAGACAAACCAATAATATTCATAAATTGAACAAATGTTTAGACATGTAACTGCAACCACTTTCCTGTTTTTACTAGATTTTCTATTAAACGGCTCTTTCGAAAACTGGTTTACTTCCATAGTGGTCTGATCGGACTACCTATAAGAAACCGTATGGAGGCTTTCAGGTGTCAGAGGCGTTGCCCGTGGTGATTCAAAATTGTTAAAACGATTGTTAACTTATCGTCAAAATAGTGGATATTCACTTTATTCAGTAACCACTCAAATGCTAAAAATTTTCACTCACTTCTAATTCTGATTATTATCTACATCCCTGCAACTGTCACCTTAACTCTCAAATATGTGACAAAAATGTTTCCTTTTTCGAAATATTGTAAAACGTTGTGATGTATGGTATACTAGAAGGACGAAACTAGGATAAAGACTAAACATTCGAAAAAAGCCGATGGGGTGTAAGGTGGTCAAGCAGTTGGCCACGTACCAGGAAGGTCCATCCCGGGTTCAAATCCTCGCTTCGAGCTGGGTGTTATTTATCTATCGGTACTATTTGTTTTGTGTGAGTGTGTGTTAATAACACGTTGAATGCCATGGGGGTCACCGGTCACCGGCGAAGCCAATATTTTTCGAAACACATAATTCGAGTAAATTTTTAATATTTTATATTGTTATCGTTACTTAAATGGTTTGAAGAAATTATTGCAATATAGAACACACAAAAATAGTTTTATTTATGTGTACCCAGATGCCAACTTGCTCTGGACAGCGAATTAATATTTTCAAGTGGTAGTTTATTAATTGTGATTCTTGGTTTAATAAATTCAATTTAGTAGATTTTTATCCGCCACTATTCCGAAACTATTCGTAGGCTTATATAATTCACCACTTCTTTGCAGATTGCTAAAAACAAAGCAATCAACTGCAATACAGCTAACTTTAACGAAATATTTAAATTTGAAAACTTTAAAAAAGACAAAAACCTTAGAACTATAGCTGCACACTTCACCTCTGACGCCTCATACCAAAGCTACGAACATGAATAAAAATCTCCAACTCTTATATGAATAGTTCGTAGCAATAGTTCAAAACATCAATAGATTACAATCTCAACTACAATACCAGCCTTGAAATCCGAACCTGATACCTTATGTTGACAATAAATTCACAGCAATCTTTACTACAGCAAGTTGCTTAGATTTAGTTTCACTTTTCTTTTCAGTTAAACAAGCAATGTGCTTGCTCTACAATATCAGTCACCCCAGAGACTCTGTATACAAACTGTTTATATATTTATTTAATTTTTCTGTAATTTCATGATGAATGGGATATGGGTCTTTTGCGCGGCCCAGGTGCCCAGCTTTTGTTAAATACAGTAAAAAGTAAGCAGATTGCTAAAAATCAATTCTTGCACATATCAAATCATGTTTTATCTTTATTTTTAAAATAAGTCTACAATCAATATTTCTAATGTTATGTAAAAACGTCAATTTGTCATGTAGAATTTTTTCATTGTTTTATTATTTCTCAAGTTTGACTTTATTATGGCTGCCACAATGTTTGCCAAATCAATGTATTTTACCTTACTGTATGTAATTTAATGATGAACGGGATAGGGGCCTATTTGCGGTCCAGTTTATTTAAATAAAGCAAGGAAGCAGATTGCTAAACATTTTAAAAACTAGCAAAATCTGTTTAATATTCGCAATTTAGTTCGTAGTTATTTACCGTTTGGCCAGACGGAGAATCCATGTGAAATCAGCGTGGCATTCAACATCAACAAATTGAAATTAACAATAGATATGTTTCAACCGCTCCAAAGCAGCAGACACAGATTTTCTTAAAAACGGGTGCCTGTTTCTGAGAGCATGAAATATGTCGACTATTGATTTCTATCTGCCGTGAAAAGTGGGCACCACTTTTTAAGGGCTTGAAACATATCTATCGTTATTTCCAACTTGTCCAGGAAATTGGGCGCCTCTTTTTGAGAGCTTGAAACATGTCGACTGTTATTTCCGTCTTGTCATAAAAATTGGACGACCCTTTTTGAGCGCTTTAAATATGCCGACTGTTATTTCCAATCTGTATATTTTTGAAACTAATGAAGTTTTTAATCAAGATATTTACATTGTTTTTGCCTACAATTGTGATTCAATAGTCCTTTTAGGACAATTTGAGCAAATCATCTGTAAAAAAAGAAAAAATTTGAAGTTTTTTTTTTTTTTTTTTTTTTTAATAATCAGTAAATGTTCTTTATTACCACAACGTTCGGAAACTTATTACATAATCGAAATGGTTTTAAAATTAGAAAAACTAAAAATCGAAATGGTTTTAAAATTAGAAAAACTGCGTTTGATTTTTGAATATTAATTAACACCACTTTCAGTTTTTTGACTTGCTTTTAGAAACCATGATGCAGGATTGCTAACTTGTTACGCTTTTTGAAAGAATTTATTCTTTTGGTAAATAAGTTATGTTTTAATGTATTATGTTTTATTCATCATTAAGTATAAATGATTTAAAAGTTTATATGCAACGCCACTTCGTTTTAACTCTATCGTGGTGAGGCTTTCGAAATTTTAGCAAACTAACTATAAATTCTAAAAGCTTTGGATTTTAAATGTCTACCACTCTATAAAATATTTTACAAAAAGTGTAGTAGTTGGCAAGCGTGATGATGTAATTATAAAATACAAGTTTTAGTTTCGAATTTTTTTTTTTTAATTTCGCAAATAATACTATTTGTTTCATCATCAGAATTAGCACACTGTTTTGCATTTTAAGCAATACAAATCCTTAGTTATCCTTAACAATTTATTTATTACTTACCGTTCGCAAACATGTTTTACATCACCTTCAACATTTCCACTGAAACATTAAAAATAATATTACTATTACAGTAATAGAAGAAAAAAAAATGTCATTTGAAATAAAACCGTCTTTTGAATCCTTTAAATCATATTACTATCATCTATTAGGTGAAAACAGTGGTCACAAATTTTACACTACAAAAGTGAAACTACGGCAGTAACAACTTTTTTTTCGTAGTTTGTACTGTTGCGTGCTCCTTTTTCTTAAAAAAGTAGCGTGATACTAAAAAAAAACAGCAGTTTGTAGCGATTCCTGACAAATACTTTTAAAGTTAGCTTAACGGTTCAAACGCAACAGATTTTTCGAGTTTGATGGGCACAAGTCTTCGCGGGTCCGTCAATAGGTGCAATGAAAATGACCCCCTGTGGCTGCAGCTGAAAATTTATAGAAATTACGTATTTAAAATCAGGTTTCACTAATATTTAAACTTGCCATTACGAAAAATATATAATCAATCACTTTGGTCAAACTTTTAAAGGGGAATTGCACACTCGAGAAACATTCATTAGATTTCAAAGAAATGGAACGTATTTTCGATTTACTTAATTTCGTAGAAAATAAAAAAGCATTCAACAGTTTAAAAAAAGCAATTCTTTGATAATTTCGCATTTCTTAAATTAAATATTCGCTGTCAAAAATGGCATAAAAAGTTAAATGAACAAATTCTAAATTTTTCTGAAATAACAAACTGCATGTAAACAGGAATTAATATTTCTTAGTTATTCCCTTGTATATAATGTAAGGCAATTTATTATTCAAAACCATTTTGAACTTATGTGTAAATCAAGTTCGCCAACAAAATTCGTCACCTTAAAGTAGTGAAATAGTTGTTACAATTCCAAAGTAGCTTGTAGTCACTACTTTTTAAAAAAAGTAGTTGTAGTTAACTACATTTGTAACAAAGTAGTTGTAGTAAACTACACTTCTAACAAAGTAGTTGTAGTAAACTACAAAAAAATGTAGTTTTTCATAAAGCTGGGTATCTGACCACATTGTTTAAAGCGCTGTCGATTTGAATTGGTTTGAAATAGTGTTTGGAAACTTACTAAACTACATTTTTCATTTCTTCGATGGCACTTGTAATAGTTGGATTCATAAACTTATCATAAGCTGATGTAGTCACAATCACTCCTTTTGGAACACTAAACTGGAAAAAAAAGCACTAAATTTTTAACATTGCAAATAGTGTCTATGTATAAATTATTTATGGAGATCGATTTTAACCCAATGATACTACAAGTGAAAAATGGAGGAATATCAATTCATTTTTATTTATTTATCATCTTCTTAATCATTTAAATGCAATTTTCACTATGACTTCATTTCAAATTATTCATATTTGAAACAAAAACATAATTTTTAATTAGATTCAATTCAATAGTAAACTGAGGAAAAAAATGCTCTAAAAAGTTGCTAATTTTAATCTTTTTAAATAAAATTCTAAATTTTATTAGTTACCCGGAACAAGCTTGCTACCCGACCACAAAATTTGTCTATATGGATAATGCCTGTGTGCTAAAAATTGGTAGTCGTATATATATATTTATACTAAAAGGATACTTCTTTCTGTTACTTACCACTTAAGACTTAAAAGTTTCTAATTTTAACCTCTTTTAATAAATTTTCAAATTATATTTATTTCCATTTTTTGGATTTTTAGTTGCCCGTGGAAAGCTTGCTATCCGACCACAAAATTTGTCTATATGGATAATGCCTGTGTGCTAAAAATTGGTAGTCGTATATATATATTTATACTAAAAGGATACTTCTTTCTGTTACTTACCACTTAAGACTTAAAAGTTTCTAATTTTAACCTCTTTTAATAAATTTTCAAATTATATTTATTTCCACTTTTTGGATTTTTAGTTGCCCGTGGAAAGCTTGCTATCCGACCACAAAATTTGTCTACATGGATAATGCCTGTGTGCTAAAAATTGGTAGTCGTATATATATATTTATACTAAAAGGATACTTCTTTCTGTTACTTACCACTTAAGACTTAAGAGTTTCTAATTTTAACCTCTTTTAATAAATTTTCAAATTATATTTATTTCCACTTTTTGGATTTTTACTTGCCCGTGGAACGCTTGCTATCCGACCACAAAATTTGTCTATATGGATAATGCCTGTGTGCTAAAAATTGGTAGTCGTATATATATATTTATACTAAAAGGATACTTCTTTCTGTTACTTACCACTTAAGATTTTCTAATTTTAACCTCTTTTAATAAATTTTCAAATTATATTTATTTCCACTTTTTGGATTTTTAGTTGCCCGTGGAAAGCTTGCTACCCGTCCACAAAATTTGTCTATATGGATAATGCCTCTGTGCTAAAAATTGGTAGTCGTATATATATATTTATACTAAAAGGATACTTCTTTCTGTTACTTACCACTTAAGACTTAAAAGTTTCTAATTTTAACCTCTTTTAATAAATTTTCAAATTATATTTATTTCCTCTTTTTGGATTTTTAGTTGCCCGTGGAAAGCTTGCTATCCGACCACAAAATTTGTCTACATGCAAAATGCCTGCGTGAGAAAAAAGTGGTAGTAGTATGTATTTGTTTATACTAAAAGGATACTTATTACTGTTACTTAACACTTTGGCCTTAAAAAGGTTAACGTACTATTTATATTATCAATGCATTCAGGGTTGGGCGGCTGCCAATACATCTAAAAAACACAGAATCGAGACCTTCCGAATAAATTGCTTCGATTTTTGATAAATGCAGAGACACGCATGACAACGAAATATCCAAAGACATGAAACTAGATAAACTCTATCACTACATTGAAAAATTGAATGCATTATTTTACAAAAAAGCAAATCACAGCTAATTTCAAACCCACTATTATCTTATCGAGGCAAAAATAACCCAATCATATGCGTCTTTCTATCAAACGTTTTATCTACAAGCACTAAAGAAGTCAACATGAAGCGAGCATACTGATGTCAACAACATGTTTCACTCACTGCTAATATGTAGTTGGTGATGCGTTTATACTACCAATACGTCCTAATAATAGTTTTAATAACAGTTTTAACTAATAAGTACAGTTAGCAAAAAATTCGAAGACTGAATAACTTTTGATCTAGTGATAGGATCTTCACGATCTAGAACCCTATCTTCAGGATTCGTGGGGGTGACCTCAAATATACTTAGTGCAGACAATATTCTAAGGTACAAAATCGGTTACAAAAACGTACTCTCTCTCTCTCTCTCTTTTATATATATATATATATATATATATATATATATATATATATATATATATATATATATATATATATATAATTCGTGTATCCATAGATAATTCCATACAAAAAAATGATTTCAAGTCAATATTTATTATTTTTTATTATTTAATATAATAATAGTCGCAAATTTGTTTAATGGTTAGTTCCTGAGAAATCGAATTTTAAATATATGAGTTTTTTTAAAAATAAGTTTCTTAGGAACTATTTGACCAATTGAAATTCTAATGTTAAATGCAGTCGATGTGATAAAAAAAAGTCAATGTGACGTCTCTGTTTAAAAGCATGCGAAATGTAAATTTTCTTTTCTTAACATGCCCAATTTCGCCTAAATAAACGTACTTTGTCATTTCAACTGCTGATGATAAAATGATGAAGATGATTGTCCATGCTTTTAAGGGTACATGCCGCAAAAATGGACGATTTTGAGTCAGTAACTTTCTTTCTAAGGGATCGTAAACCATCAACCCTTGGCACCCTGAATTTCAGGCAAAATTTTTAATTTTCATTTTTCGGATTTTTTCTTTTTCGAGCTTAACAAACTTTTTAATGATATAGTATTATTCGACAGCAATTCAACTCATCATTCGACCTTTCAAAAAAGATGTAAAATAAACAGATTGCTTTTTCAGATGAGGAGAAATAACTCTGGATAATTTTTTAAATTTCTATGGAGTTTTCTTCAAAACTATTAAGCAAAAAAAAAAAAATTCATGTGATTTGTACTTCTGAGTCGATAACTTGAAACTACACAATCGAGCCCTTTAATATTTTTAAAAATTTAATTTTATTACTGATAAAACTTATGAAAATCGATTTGAATGATACTTGAAAATTCTTGCAACTTGAGGTGAAAATATTTAGTATCTAATATTATACTATCTAAAAAAAAGATATTTACTATCTAAGAAATATATTTACTATCTAAGAAAATATTTACTATCTAAGAAAAATATTTACTATCTAAGAAAGATATTTAATAACTAAAGTTTAAAAATAGGCAAATGACTACCTTTCAAAAACTGTTAATTGCAGAACTGTATTGATATAATTTTGTTAGAAAAAAAAATCTGAAATATCGCCCGCCTTAGATCCCAAACTTTGATTGGGTGGCGGTTTTACTTATTTTAAGTCTATAGAAAGATGCTGCTAAATATTCATGATCGAATCGCTCGAATCCGTCATCTGGAGAAGACACCGGTTCCATGTCTTGACCCTCCCCCTTTCTCTCTCCTCTTCTCTTCTCAGTTGTATAGGAATGTGCTATAATACCCATTTTTTATTATTTTCCGTATTTAATTGTCACAAATATTTTTCCAAAATTTCCACTACGCTTTCTTTTAGAATTATGTTCAATGTAGTTTTCAGATCCATATAGTTTTCAGTTCCATATAGTTTCCTAAATAAAAAGTTCTTAATCTATTTGAAAATCAAGAGTGAAACTGGTGTACTTCCTTCTCCTATGACTCTCCACGCTCTAATGATGAAAGCATGCGAAATGTTGCTATAGGTAAGGATTTCTGCTCTGCACGAACCCATGCACTGTAACCCATTTCAATCGCTAATAGTAAATACCCCGCATGAGTTAATTTTATTTCAAATTTTATTGAACAATATGGAACAGCTGGCCCAATTCTGAGTTTGCGGCTATAAATTTTCAACCTTCTGACCTTTTATTTTTGAGCCCAGTCCAGAAGACAATAAGGGAACACTCAGATCAAACATTGGGACAAAATAGCCTTCCTGAAAGACCTTGATGGAACAAACCAACATTTGCGTTACGTGGAAAGAAAAATCACGAAACTTTCCTACGGTGGCCGAAAGCAAGGGAATTCTAATCCATGAACCATTTACCACTGAGGATATTTTACGTCAGCACCGTGATTTGTGTAAGCCGGGAGCAGAATTCGTATAAACCTGCCACCTCTGGGATTCAAACCTGGGTCACCTTAATGAAAAGAAGATGCTCGATCCTCTGAACCACCGTGGTTCATCATCAGTTAATTTTATTTTATAACTGGCCTTGAACAGTCGACCCAATTCTGAGTTTAAAACTATCAATGTTCCAATCCATAGCATAAGAATTTTGAACCCAACCCAGAAGTAAAGCGATAAATATTGAATCAAACATTGGGGTAAAATAGCCTTCGTTGCCTATTGATAGATATAATCCACGTTTGCGATACATGGAGAGGAAAACCTCCATGGTTTACCCGATATAGCAAAGGAATTCTAACCAATGATCCATGTATCACTAAGAATCTTTAACTTCCTCACTGTGATCAGTGTGAACCGGGGGCAGAATTCGTAAAGTCACCGATGGGATTCAAACCTGGGGCGCCTCAATGAAGGGTAAAAACTCTTTCTTCTCAGCCACCGTGGCTCATCATCAGTTAATTTGTAAATATTAAATAAAGAGGACCAAAAATATCTTTACATTTTTCCCTCTTTGTCTCCAGCCCTTCTACCGTTGAATTCAATCGAGAGGTTTCTTAAACACCTTTACATTAATTATATCCACCCTATGTATTATGACAGTCAAAACCTCAATTAAATCCATACTGTGTATTATGATTGTCAAAAGCTTAATTTAATCCACCCTATGTATTATGATTGTCAAAACCTTAATTAAATCCACCCTACGTATTATGATAATCAAAACCTTAATTAAATCCACCCTATGATTTATGATTGTCAAAACCTCAATTATCTGTGTAATTGAACATAAAAAAAATACCTTTTTGTTTTGCTTGCTTAACTTCGTCAATTTTCCAAGGGATGATCCCTTCCCGCCAGATATGTCACCAAAAAGGGAAATCTCATCCGTAAATTTTACTACTAGTGGTACAACTGAAAACAAAAATTAATAACGAAATTATCATCTGATTTATTCAGAACATGCAATAAAATCATAAATTTAGATTTAAGAAAAAAACATAAGCTCCGAAATCAGGGCTTTTACAGTCCTTAACAAATTTAAAAATTAACACCAAAATTATAAAACAAAATGTAATTTAATAAGTTTATATTTACCACTATGCTTAACCTCTTCAGGTCATATATATATTTTGACTAAGGTCGACCTGGAAAACGTTCCATAGTGGTAAACAAAATTCGAAATATATATACTTTGCTGCATTTGTATATATTAAATCTATTTTCGTTTGTCTTGGTGAGAAGACAATTATGATTAGTTTCATTAACCTCTTCGAGACGGGAGGATCATATATGCATTCTCAGGGTGGTTACAATCAGGATAAAAAGCTAAAACTGGTAAAAAAGTCTCTAGCAGTTTATTTGTCAGCAGAATTAAAATAATTTAATTTATTTAATTCACCACTACTTAGTTAAAAAAATTTATATTTACACTTTTTAACATAGAATGTTTAAAAGCAACTAACTTGTGCTATCGTTAAAAAAAAAAAACTTTTTCTAGTTGCAACATTGTAGCATTTTGACGTGTTAGACCTTAATTATATAGTTTGAAAAGTGTTTTCAACCTCCCCCGACAAATCAATGCTTAAAAAAATATGTAGATATGATCTATTTGTTAGCTTTAAAATTTTTAAGTGGTTTAATTTTAAGAAAATATTCCCAACTTGTTTTGCTACCACTTTGCAAAAAAAATTTTCAGCGACCGTACAAGTTGACAGGTATGCATAGGCAGAAATGCCATACGGAACTATGAATATAAAAAGTGGTGAAAATTCAAATTCCGTTTTATTTATCCAATCGTAACAACCACTATGACTTACAAACATTTAATAAAATTTTGAATTTTGCTGTCCGCATTTTTAGTCGCCCGTGGCAACACGGCATAAGTAATTAAACTAACAGAAGTTAGATATAAAGTTGTTTTTTTAATCCATCATCATAGTTAATTACTATTATGTAATCAGATGGTATAGTGTGGCATTATTATGTCCTATGATGCTTCGTAACTTTTTGTAAATTGACACAACCAATGATTTAATTCTTGAAATCTATTATTCGTTATATTCATGCTGGTTGTTTACCGCGTGCAAAATAAATCGTTCGGTCTATTTGAAATCATCTTTTAACATTACTCGCATTAAATATATCCTTCATAAAACGTTATAAACAGTTTCAAATATTTTTAAAATAACTTACTCTGAGGACGTAAGATTCTGATTACAGGGAGATCACGTTCCTTTGATACTTCCTCATGCATTCTGTGTGAAAATATAGAAAGTAATTAATTAAATAACTTCTCGGGAGCGACCATTCTTTGTTCCACAGAAAAATGGTCGTTCTTAAGGGTTACTTCCATTGACTTCAAAATTTTATGGAAGGTACATGATTTTTCGCAAGTGATTTTAATTTTACTCGGTGTCATTTTCTTGGTGCGAAAATACCCCTTGTGCTGGCGTTATGAAACCGGATGGGTGAATAAAATTTAGCGTCCATAAAAATGACATTTACTGGTCACAAATAGAGGTGGTCGCTACACAGAGGTGGTCTCTCATTGAGACACCAATTAAGAACATTATTGCAGAATAATAATATCATCAAGCATTATTACATGAAACATTGTTTATGAAAGAATAACGGTCTCCTAGGAGTTTTTATCCAAAAAAATGAGAAAAAACTCGTTGTAAAACAAATTCATAGTAATCTTCCAAATCTCACCAACAACTATTTGCGCGTACAAATAATTTATTCAGTGGACGGGTGTGTATCTATTAACAATCACACACCTGTGCAAGGGGACCATTACTCGAAAAATCTGTTTGACGCCAAAGACGAGAAGAGTCTCAAAAAGGAATCAATTTACTTCATTTTTGAGTCACACGGAAGATTCATTCTATCTTTTCTAAGGGAGGAAATTAGGGATTTTTCTGAGGCATAGGGGATTTAGAGGGAAAAAAGCTTTCTTGTTCTCGCCCGGAAATGAGATAGGAATTTCGAAATGGGGATAATTCAGTAAAGATTAAAAAGGTTTAACCCAAAAAAATTATTCAAAGATTTTAAAAAATAATTATTTCATTAAAATGCTGGATGAATTTATTAAGAATGAATATATTAAAATGAATTTATTAAAAATTAATATAATCTTTAATTTAAAATCCAAGTTTTAAAATTTTTTGTTCGTTTATCTCTTATGATAGAATATTATTAAAACTTAACTTCTATTTAAAAAAAAATAGTCTATTGAATTCGCTCTATTAAATTGAATTAAACATTACCCGACGCTATCGAGTATCTTTATAGTTTTCTCATAAATATCCACACGTACAGGAAGGTGGGGACTCGGACTTTTTGTAGACACCTTGCCTTAAAAACTAATGTGGATTATAGCGAGGATGCCAACTGCTCAGCTTTCTGCGAAAGTTAGTTGCGAATGGAGTTTGCAGAGAAAATATAAGTTTGCTTACACTTGAAATGCATCACCCTCAGATAATTGTTGTATTTTATATGATACTTTGAATATTTGATATGTGTGTAGAAAAACTGCTGAAAATGAAAAAGACTACACTGAAAAAAAAGTTAAATTGCGTTACCACTAAAAAATAATAATTTTTACAAGGCGGAACCAATTGGCATCTCTGAACTTAGGGCAGTTTTCTCGTGGTGACACTTTTTAACAGTGTCATTATGAGTGGGTGTCATTATCCTTATTCTATATGTTTTGTTTCGTTACCAATTTATTAAAACTTAAGCTACCAATTTCACTACGAATTCGTTACCAATTTATTTTTCACAAGGCGGAGCAAATGGATGTCTCTGGTTTTTACGAAAAAGAAAGCAGAAACAATTATGTTCCATTAAACACATTCATACTAATGCGAACACTTTATCTAATTTTCCCTCATTTATTATCGAGAAAATGCAAAAAGTGCATTAATTTTTTAGTATAAAACAAATGTAAAACGTGACATACTACTTACATATAAATTTTGATAGCTACGAAGGTTGTAAATTAAATAGTGGCAACTTAACCTTGAAACTCACAGAAGGGTGGGCATGTGCAAATAGGATATGGGACTGGTGAGGTGCCCGCTGTTGTCGATGTGTAGAGGGCAAAAAACAGTCGATCTGCTTAGAAGGGTAGTTATTATGTGGCGTTAAAGTGGGGAGTATCGTTTCCATCGCTCTAAAGCATGTTTTCAAAAGGTGCTCAGCGGTCGTGGCTTAAAATCGAGGTTGCCCATGGCAAAAATGTAACAGAATGCTATCGAGGATTAGTGGAAGACTGTGGCGCAAATGCTTTATCGTATGCTTAGTACAGTAGCACGATGGGTTCAAGCATCTCGTCTTTTTTCGTCATTAAGCCTTTTGAAAACATGTTTTAGAGCGATGGAAACGAAACTCCTCTCTTTAACGCCATACAAGAACTACCCTTCTAACCAGATCGACTGTTTTTTGCACTCTATACGTCGACAACAGTCCCATACCATATTTGCGCATGCCCACCCTTCTGTGAGCTTCAAAGTTAAGTTGCCACTATTTAATTTACAACCCTCGTATGAAAAAATTCTTTATGAAAAGGTGTATAAGGAGGCATGTTATTAAGAAAATGACTTACGTGACAAAATGCAGTCCATAACCTTTTTTGTTCGCTACAAAAAATTCTACAAATGAAATTTCAGAGAATCCATCTCTCCTCTGAAGTTTTATTTGCTTCTTTGCAAGAAGTCCATTTATTTCATGTGTCACACCGTTAACTGAAAACCATACGAATAATAGTTAGATTCTATTTTGAACTGCAACAATATTTTAATTCAAAATAAGCAATAAATAACTCAATCATTCAAGTCAGTAGTAAAAATGAATTAAATTTGATAACAATATAAACCGCAATACACGATAACAGTATACAACAAATACAGAAATAATACACAGGTTAACCTCGCTATAATGAAATTTGGATATTGTGAACAGTCCATTGTAGCGGACGTTTTTGTGGTCTCTTCCGAAATGTAGTCTCTCTATTTTAAACTTATTTTTTTCTCATACGCTTGTAGCGAACAGCTGAGAAAATGGTTGTTCGTTTATAGTGGAGTCAAATTTCTTTCTTGCAGTTAATTTAAATGATTAAAAAAAAATTCTATGTGACTGTGAAAATTATGACTTTCAATTCAAATGACTTTCAACACAAATGAAATACACAATTCGTTAAAATAAGTCATTTTGTTGTAAAATGAGTCACATTTAAAATTATTAAATAAATCCTTTTGCTAGAAACGAGTCATATTTAAAATGCTTTAAATGATTCAATTCACTGGAAAATGAGTCATATTTAAAATTAGTCATTTTTTTTTTCTTCAATAAATTAATAGGCTGATAAAAACAAGCACATTGGAGAGCGATTAAGTTGCGTTTTATTTACAATTATCTTCAAAAATAGCGAAAATCATAAATATTAAGTAATAAAAAATTCCAAAATTTAAGAAACTCGGGAAGCAAAATATAAAAACATTTGTTTTAAGGAAACAAATACTTTGTCAAATGTGGAATATTTTGAATGTTATAGAAAGAAATGAACTGAAGAAAGACTACTTATATTTAGTTATTCAATAAAAAGCAAATTTTTTACATTTGTACTCACTATTTCCAACATACCACTGAATATTCTTCAAAGATTTTAGATTTAGGGACAATCATTCATAGTGAGCTTATTGCTTGGTCTGTAGGTGGGTCACTATAGCGTAATATAGCGTATAGCACTGTAATAGAGTTACTATCTTTTTTTATAACTTTTTGAGTATACCCTTTTCGCAGATTAAACCATTTTTCACAATTTGATTTTAAAGAGTGTCGATTGAAAATATTTTAAAAAACTTAAACCGTATAAAATATCTCGGCTCCTGAGGCATCACCTCCTACATCAAAAAGCCTCCACACGGTCTTTTATAAGTAGTCCGCGCAGACTATTGAAAAAGTGAACCAGTTGTGCGCATGAACCCAAAACATTTTATAAAAGTAATTGAGAGAAATTTATCATATATATTTGAGAATTAAATATGTAGTGGTTGACAAGTGAATAAGGCAAACTAATAATATTCATAAATAAAACGAATTTTTAGTCATATATTTGCTACCACATTCTTATTTTAACTAGATTTTATATTAAATGACTCGTTCGGAAAGTGGATATCTCTTACAGTGGTCTGATCGGACTACCTACATAAAAAACGTGCGGAGGCTTTCAGTTATAGGAGGCGTTGCCCTTTTCCCATTCATCTTTGTGGTGCTTCGACGAGGTTGTGGAATGCAAATGAAGTATCAATATTTTGAATGGCTCAACGAGATTCATAACTTAAATTATTTAAAAGTAGTGGTGCGTAAAAACCCTTTAAATCGAATTTGCTAAATCAAGAAACATACAATAAAGACTCGAATGTCCGGAAAAAATTGGCATCAAAGCTGATTTCTCCCAACAATCGACCCAGGAGCTTTGTTTACCTTCTGGATTGGATTCAAAATTACAAGACTACGGAGTTGAACTTTGATAGCTCAGAAATTAGCTGTTCAACGCCGGTTATAAAAACTGTGGAAAAATGCATAAACGCCATCGAAATCACAAAGCAGGTGACGAAAGAAATAAGCACTGGTTCGATTGCAGATGGAAACAGAGAAAGCCGAAAGACAATTATCAGAAATACTTTCAAGTTTTGCAATAAACCTGTTTCGATGTAAGTTACACCGCCTTTCCTGTACTGCAATTTAATAAATTTTGAGAATGTTTTGCTTAACCCCCTCCCCCCACATAAATAAGGATCTTCCACCCCTCTTCCCATATGTATAGATTTTTGCATTCCTTTTCGATAAGAATTCTAAAATTACATATCGAGAGCGGTTTTAACAGAACACCCCATATAACAGGAATCGAGAGAATTGGCATGCAACTTTATTTCTTTCATAAATTCGGAACCAGTTGTGAAGATGATCTTAAAATTCGGACAGAATGGGCAATTTCGCTCTTAAGATTCGTTTATTAATTTCAGTTCGTTCCAGGAAGGAGGGGTACGTTTGGAAAGTAATTTTTTTTCTTCTTTCTATAAGTGAAACATTAGTCAATGTTACAAAATAATCTATTATAAATCTTTTTTTTTTTTAAATATTTAAAAGTGACATCAGTGAAATTCCCTATATCTTGTAGTTCTGTTAGATCAAAGTTTTATTTCACCAAGAGTTAATTTCACATTATAATAAAATTATTTACTTTCGATTATATTTAGTAATCAATGGTTAAATGTCAACAGCATTTTTTTTTAATATTTTAAAACCAGCGTATAACTACCGACCTGATTCTGAGTTAAGGACTATCAATGTTCAACTCCTTCGCTTCATAATTTTGAAGCCAACACAGAGGACAATGTTACCCCTGGATCCGTGATGGATCATAGGATAGAACGTTCGCCTTACAATGAGGGGGTCCGGGTTCGAAATCTAACTATAGCTGATCGATACAAATTACGCACTGATAAACGAATTGTGAGTTAAAGTCCCCATCCTGCCAGGCAAATCATGGGAGTTTTTCCTCTCCGTATAACACAAATGCGGGTTAGTTCCAGGAATAAGTCTTCCTCGAAGATAAATGCAGAGATGCCAACTTGCTCTATACAGCAATATATATTTTAAAGTGGTAGTTTATCAATTGTGATTCTTGGTTTAATAAATTCAATTTAGTAGATCCACCACTATTTCTTTCTTCATTATTGCGCACCATGCACATCATCTTCTGTACGTTTTTCCCTCAATTAGGAAATGGTTTCCAATATTGAAAAGTCTGGCTGATGATATAGTTGTCGGTCTCTTCTTCACTGCTTTCCACGAATGTGAACTCAGTGTTTTCGGGTTCAGAAGAGTCACTAATATAAGCAAGCTGTCTCAGCATGTTATCAGGGTAAATTCTCTTACGACTCATTTCGATCCTTCTCTCATATGGGGTGGTTATCTTAGCATCAGCCCCGCTAGGGGTTCTAAATTTCGATCCTTCATCGGAAAATCATTCGAATATGCCTTCTAATAATTTAGAAATAGTAGTGGCTTAAAACCTAATAAATTGAATTTAGTAAACCAAAAATCACAATTAATAAATTACCACTCGAAAACATTTATTCTCTGTCCGGAGCAAGTTGGCATCTCTACAATTGCTTGATTAGATCGGGAATGATTGACATGAGAAATTTATAGGATCAGAATGATGAGACGGCCTTAAAATCAGTTTGGAGGCCGAAGTGGGCGTTATTTTCTGTCGTCCCGTCCGGAGCGAAAGGGTTAAATTGTCATAGTATAATACTGTTCAGTTAAAAAATCGAAAAATTATTTCCTTATAAAACTTTCATCGTAATAGCAGATTTTGTCCTAAATGACCGTAATCGTTCTGTCGAACTTACATTGTATTTGCTTTTGGTTTTGCACGTGAGAGGAAACAACTATTGGAAGTTACCTGTACTGACGATACTTTTTTGGGAAGAATTTGAAAATACACAATCCGGAACTTTCGTCTTCGTAATGACGTTTAAACTACCATCGGGGCTTATCACAAATCCAGACTCCAGGCTAAAAAAAAAAAGAATAAATAATAATTTACGACTCGAAATAAATACGAATGCAATATTATGTACACCAGTGAACTCCAACCTTTTTAACCTCCACATACCGATTAACGTTTGATAATTTTACCGCTGCAGAGGAGGGAGCTTTAATTGTTTTGATTTAATAATTTTAATTCAATTCTACTTAAACATGCCTTCAAAATAAAATACAATTACATCCGCAGTATTTGCGTGACGTCTCCCAACTCTCCCCCATGAAAAGACCCATAACTCGCGAGAAATACATAACATGAAAATATTTTATTGGTTTTTGGGTGGTCTGATACCATTTGATTAACGGACCAGAACCAGTCCGTGGTCCTGGGGTTGGAGTTTAGTTATATTACATTATTAGTTTTTTTTTTTTTCTTTTTTTTTTTAATTTAAATTGTTTTATTTATTTTTTTTTTTTTAGTCTAAATATGTCTAATAGAAGTAAAATGAGATTTAAAATTGTAAGTGAAGTGTAGTTGTTCGCGGTATGATAGAAATAAATATATCCTCATTTATTTCAATACACTTGCTTAGAATATTTTGAAGCCAGCCAGATGGCAGTGCGATCAGCGTGCCTGACGGTTGCGGGTTCGAATCCCGTTCAGGGAGTGGATGTTTCTTTGTGTGTTGTTCTCTGTGGTGTGAATACGTCCCTCCCTATGTACGGGTAACAGTGGTAGTGTGGCGAGGGCAATGCTGCTCGCTTTCGTGACTTAGGTTCACAGGTTCCCATCGGGTAACGTTAACGAGCAGCACTTCCGATAACTTCTGATTTACATATATATGTAGTAAAGAACAGAGTTCTCTAACTTCGCAAATATCTGTGTCTAAAAATTTGGTTAATTTATGAATATGAATGGTTTGTCTTATTTACTTGTCAACCACCACAGATTCAATTCTCAAATATATATATAAAGATTTTCTCTCAATTACTTTTAAAAAGGAGCCTCCGTATGGTATCACCCACCAAACGTTGTGCAAACGGTGGAAGATTGGAATCCCACAGCAATCTTTTATGTATTCTTTTTGATGTCCTTCTCTTAATTATTCTATTTTCTTGATACCGTACAGTTGGGCGCAGCATGTCCTCATTTGGACCTTGTGCCACTAAACCCTACATTCAAACCAATCTATCTACTTGACTTAGGTTTATAAGCCTGCAAATGTATGTAACTCCGATAACCAATACTTTTAAACCATTTTTACTACTTAAAAACCATGTGGAAACTTTCTGATTTAGTGCAATGATGCCATCAACAGTCACTTTGAAATTAAAAGTACCACTCTAAAGTTAAAAAAAAAAAAAAAAAATGTTTATAACTTAAACATTTTTTATCACATTATTAGGATAACTTGAAAAAAATTTATAAATATATATTTTTTTTTCAACCAATTATTTTTTTTTTAAAAATGGCGGGCACTTGGAACTATTGTCCTTTGGCCACAGAAAGTGCCAGAACTGCTAACTCTCTTTTCGTTACCCAGTGGGCCTCTGTGGCGAAGCCACGGCGGTGGAGCAGCGTCGCCCACGTCACACTACCACAACGCGTTTATACGGCGGGACACATTCACACACACAAAGGAGAAAGGACATCCATGCCTTGCCCGGGATTCGAGCTCAGAACCTTTCTGATGCAAGGACAGTTCCCTGCCCCCTACACAGGCCGCCGGCATTTTTAAAAATATTAAATTGTGTTTTAAAATTATTCAGTGCTTATCTTAGCTCAAACAACATTTTGATGGAATCAGTGTGCAAAGGGTTAAAAGAACACTCTTAGAAAAATTTCAAACATACCCAAGGAAATGATTCGTTCCATTGCCTAACAAATGAAAACCAAATCCATTCTGAAATGTATAATAATACATTATACATAAAATTCACAACTAATTTAAAAATTGTAACTAAGATTAAAAACCAAAAATTTTTCAACCCATTAAACCCGAGCCAATGGCCTGCTTTATATTTGCAGGGTGCCTACATAAAGAAAGGTGGTAGTATATATTTATATTTTTTAGGAGGATATTTCTTCTCGTTACAATTTTAACTTTAGAACAAAGACTGTACATATAGAAGCCACATGAAAAAACAAGTATTTATATTAAAATATGTTATGAAAGACATAATTATCTTGTTTATGCGAAATAAACTAAACTCAGTGGCGCGACAGCCCAAAAAAGGACCAAGGCCTACTGTGCCCAACTCAGTTTTCTTGACCTTGGGCCCTGGAGTGCAGGGGCCGATGTTTCTGTTGGGTGGTTAGCTGAACCATGGCTGAAAGCCCTTATATAGCAAGACGGAAAAGAGAAAAAACTGGTACATAAGACATTTCATTCCAGCATTTTTTTCGAAAAAAATAAAATAACTGTAACTATCAGGATTTCTTTTATAATTTTAGCATATATATATAAAACTGCTTCTATTCCAAGATAAAGTACATCGGAAGATAAAGCCGAAACATTTGCTGACTCCCTAGAAAAACAATGCTCTCTAAACCCGGCTTTCAATCTGAACAATCACAACTTGGTTATTGAAGAAGTGAAACAATTCAACTTATCACATCCATCACCAGAGATAATCGAACCGGCCACAACAGAAGAAGTTACAAACCACATAAAGAAATTAAAAATAAAAACAGCTCCTGGTTGCGACAATATCAAAAACAAGATGATCAAGCTACTACCAAAACAGTATATTCAACTAATCGTTCATATATATAATGCTTGCTTTGCCCTGAACTATTTCCCTGATACCTGGAAGAACGCAAATGTCATACTTTTCCTTAAACCTGGCAAGGATCCTACCTTACCTGAGAGTTACAGACCCATCAGTCTCTTGTGCAATTTAGGAAAACTTATGGAAAAAATTATCTACACACGGATTATGCCTCACCTTACCAAATTACCAGACGAGCAGTATGGCTTTCGGAAGCATCTTGACACAACCAAACAGCTCCTCAGAATAGTCGACTATATTGGCCGCGGCCTCCACAACAAACAGAGTTCAGCATTTTTGATGCTAGATATAGCAAAAGCATTCGATCGGGTTTGGCACCAGGGTATCATCTTCAAGCTTATTAATCTGAAATTTCCATCTGGTATCATTAAAATTATACAAGCCTACTTACACAATAGAACTTTTCAAGTTAGCTTTAAACACATGAAGTCAACAAACAGAAAAATAACAGCAGGAGTGCCCCAAGGAAGCATTCTTGGGCCCATATTATTTATATTATTTACCCACGACTTTCCTGTCGACAAACAAGACTTTAACAGCATCACCGCACTATTCGCAGATGACACTGGAATCGTAGTGAAGTCAAAAAACCCCAACATTGCCCTACAAAAACTTCAAAGTAAACTGAAGGAAATCGAAACATGGTGTCTAGACTGGAAGTTCAAAGTAAACGGACAAAAATCAAAACTACTAATCATTCAGCATAAAAGAAAAACCATCCTCCCCAAAAATCAAATTGTTCTATTTAATGAAATCATTCCCATAGTCAAAAGCGCAAAATACCTTGGTCTCGTCATTAACAGTATATTTAATTGGAAAGATCACGTCAAAACAGTTATCAACAAAGCACAAGCAGCCTGCCACAGATTACAAATCCTTCTTCAGAACCCCAAAATGGAAGTTAGACTTAAACGTCTACTCTACATCTCAATGATCCGTCCCATCCTGACTTATGCATCTCCAGCCTGGTGCAACATCTCCACATCACTCCTCAAAAAACTCAAAACATGCCAGAACAAAATCCTCAGGAAAATAACAAAAGCAAGATGGTTTATCCGAAATAAAAACATACATCGCGACCTTAACATAGATTTTTTAGATCATCATATTGCAAAGCTAAATTTCAGATTTTTTGAAAAAACCATAAACTGTGACACCGCAGGATTCAACGAAATTTTTACTTTTGAAAACCTAAGAGAAGACATAAACCTCAGGCCGATGGCAGCTTACTTTTGTAGTGACGTAATTTTATCTAAAACTCAAAATATTTAAATTCCTTTTACTCCAATTGCATTCCAATTACCAGAAAGAGCCACCCTAAAGACCACAATTCAAGATGAATGGGAAAAAGGCCGCTAACGGCCTCAGGCGCCCAGATAAATATTGATGATGATGATGATGATCCAAGATAAAGTAGATATAGTTGAATAGTTGTAAATATCTTTAACTATCAGGATTTCTTTTATAATTTTAGCATATATATCAAACTGCTTCTATTCCAAGATAAAGTAGATATTGCTGAATAGTTTTAAAAAAGAATAAATAAACTCCTCTCAAAAACTAGCTATAAATGAAAAGGTTTTACTATCAGCCTTTTCTCTTTTCCGTCTCGCTTTCACCCCTGAGCTGAACCAACGCCTCCTATAACTGAAAGCCTCCACATGGTTTTTTGTAGGTAGTCCGATCAGACAACATCATTTAATTAAAGAACCATTTAATATGATATCTATTAGAAAGTGGTAGCAAATATATGTCTAAAAATTTGTTTAATTTATGAATATAATTGGTTTGTTTTAATTACTTGTCAACCACTACAGATTAAATTCTCAAATATATATAATAAATTTCTCTCAAGTACTTTTAAAATAGAATTTGGGTTCAAGCGCACAAGTTGTTCGCTTTTTAAATAATCTGCGCAGACTACTTACAAGAAACCGTGTGGAGGCTTTCTGATGTAGGAGGTGATGGCTGAACGCGGAACCCCCCAGTGTTTAGTCCTCAAGCATGCTTGGTATTCATTTTATCGACCCGCTGAAGGGATGAAAGGCTGAATCAACATTTCCCGGCCAGAGAATCGAACCCGGGATCTGCGGTACGAAGCGCTATCACTTAGCCACCGAATAAATCTTAATACTAAATTACACGTTCTACCACTTTTTTCCTTTTGGCAAAAAGAAGCCGTGCTTTTTAAAGGACGCTAGGCATAAATGAATTAAAATTAGAGCATTTCGAGTTTAAAAAAAAAATCATAAATTAGACAAAAATTAAAATTCGTATTTATTTATTTATAAAAAGCATTCCCACAACAACCCATTTTTCGCCAGGGGGCCAAGGAGGTTATTACTCCACTATTTCTTGTTATGGTTGTGGATCAGCTCTGCCGTCTTTATGTCCCTGTCAAGCCCATCGATATGAAGCTGTGTCCGCTACTGGGGATCGAGCCTCAGGTCTTATTTATTTATACTAATTTTTTTATACTCTTTAGTTATGTATTATTCTTATATTCATTTATTTATTTATCTTCGATTTTTAATTATTTATTTCTTTTCTCACGTTTTTAACAGTGCTTTAAGTAATAAATAACAATCGCTCTTATCATGATTGAAAACGAAATTTAAGAAAACAAATTATAGCGTAAAAGCCTTTCTTCTTGTTAAAAACGATGAAAAATATATTTCTATCAATATTTTTCTGAATTTTTAAATTGTCGGATTTTTTATTTAGTGTATGCATAGAAGTATAGAATTCTTTAAAAAAATTTACTAGTATAAAAATTGTGAACGAGAAAAATTATTTAAAAAGTTAGCATATTGATATCAAAATTGCATACCAGCGGAACGTATCCCACTAATATCGGACATCTAAAAGTAGCGGCCATCTGACTATCACCTGCAGAACAAAAAATAATAATGCATTAAAGCTTCTTTCGTGTATTCAATCAAAGTAACTACAGCGGAATTTTCATAGGTTTAAGGAAATATATTTTATAGTGGCGTTAACAGGAGTAATAATTGTATTCATATATTAAGAAATTAGAACGTAAGAGAATTTCATCCAACAATAAACAAAAGTATTTTAACAAAGAAAATATAAGGTCAAAGAGACAAACGCCTGAGTTCAAAAGAAATGTTTTTTTTTTAATCTAATGTATATAAAGATAGCATTTCTCACGAGAAAAATTAAAATTTCTGTAACTACCAAGATTTTTTTTACAATTATAGCATTTATATAAAAATGCTTGTTTACACATGTTTTCAGACAGTAGTAAATTGTTTTGCTTCGACCAAAGAACGTGATGATTGCATCTACCTTACTGTAGTAGCAATTAGGCCTTCCCGATCAAACTGTAATGGCGGTCATTTGCGTTTGAACCCGTTTGGTTGAAGCATTTTTGACAAGTAGCGGTCTAGTGAAACTAAACTCTACTGTCAGCCGATAGGTTCCCTCTGGTTTAAGTAGTAAGAAGACTGGTGTTGCCAATTATCTAATCGAGATAACTAATCTTTCGAACAGCGAGATGTTTTCTTTCAGCAAAGCACAGTGGACTTCATTTTTTGTTCATCACTCTCACAACTCATTTCAAGTCACCTCCCAGTTTTTCCTCACCATCATTTTATCTTTTTAGCACCATGGCAAAGTGCCATTTTTCACCTCAACTAATTTTGGGCTTCTCCTTTTTTGTAACCATTTCTCTACGCAAACATCCATTATTTCGCAATGAATGGGAAAAGGGCCATTGCATGGCTTTCAGGTGCCAAGTTCTACCGGACAGACCAGACCTATTCACATGCAGTCACCAGACTGTCTGTTAATCTCAATCACTCCTATGAAGAAACTCTAGCCGCGCCTAACTTCCTATTTTCGCCTGTGAAGTCACGGCGGAACAAAACTTGAACTTTTATTTTAAGAACAGAGAGTTCCGTCTGACTAGCTTTAACTAATATTGGAGCATTCCTTTTGGTGACATATTCCAAGATATTCGTTGTTTCCATAATGATTTTTTTCAGATTTTGAAGTGACTTATAAAAATTTAAAATTATTATCGAAATGCCAGTTTGCGCGATTGCAACTTCCAAAAATTCTGATAGAAACACAAAAGGAAATAATATAGTTTTCCACGCATTCCCCTAAAGTAAATGAAGTTGTAAGCAAAAAATGAGAGTGCGCGGTAAAAAAATGACTACTTCCATTTCAAAGAGCAAACACTTGTTAATTGCAAATAAGCTAGAGTGTGGCTTTCAGGAGAACTTCTCCAGACACCCGTCTCGCGTCTTGGCGGGTACGATGTTTACGAGAAAGGTCACTTCGAATATGGGTGTGGGGTGAATGGTTTTGTTTTAATCTTAGCGTAGGTCCTCGTGAGTAAACAGACACCTTCTTTCCTCCATTTTACTCCCATTAGAAATGTGCTCTCACTTGTTACCGTAACTGCAGACAGCCCCAAACTTTCAGATTGGAGGAGTTCTCCTCAAATATATATATATATATATATATATATATATATATATATATATATATATATATATATATATATATATATATATATATATATATATATATATATATATATATATATATATATATATATATATATATATATATATATATATATATATATATATGGGTGATTCTCACGAAATATGACGATTCACTGTCCCTTGCTCCAAGATCTAATACTATTATACTAAAAGAACTTTTTTTTAAAAAAAATTAATAAATAGCATGGCTGCTAACATTTTAAAATGACTCTGCACTAGCAATGACTGTTTTGTATAGTTAAAAAATTCAATTGAACTTCAAAATGTCATTTTCCTGGCATGTCCCAAACAATGTTTCCAATAATAACTAGCTTCAAAACTTCCCATAAATTTTTCAATATCTTTTTTTTTTAACTCAACCGTTGTAAGCATTTCTAGAATATACACAGAGGGTATTATTTACAAAAACTTCGTTTAAAATAATTTTTGCTGTCAATAATTTGTTTGTCCCAAGAAAATCTGTCATTTTCCTGGCTACTTTTATTTAGTGGTTTATAACCAAAATAGTTAGAGCCAGCAATCAATATCTTATGTTAATAGATTGATTAGATACCCTCCTATATGAACATGTCTTGTTGCATGAATGAAGAACCAATTTTTTGGTTCAAAATCTATTTCAAAAAATTTTTCAAGGTGAGTAGGTTTTTATGTTGTCATTTTCCTGGCTTCTTGAAATCATAAATAACATAAACTACATAGAATTATCTGAATTATTTTAAGAAATCCTGTTGTTTTCTACAGAATATAACCGTCTTAGGCCAAAATATTAAATTAAAGTAAAGTTATATGCTAGAAAATGGCGAATTTGTCATTATCCTGGCTGTCATTTTCCTGGTTTATGAATGACATGACATTGAAACAGTTACCAGAAAATTTTTTAAACAGTTGAATGTAAAGCAAATATTGACCTAATATCAAGTTTATGTAAGATTGTTATATGACTGAATGTAATCAAAGTGTTTTTTTTTATTTTTTATTTAATGATTGATTACTGCGCACAATTTTATTCTGTACATATAAGCAACAAAAACATGTTTGATTCATTCTACAGTGGATAAAATAATTAGTTTAGGCAATTCATGGTCCACCTAACATAAAAGCCTAGGTTTTGTTCCTTACTAATAGCTTAAAATGACGGTTTTTTTCAAATTTATAAGCTAATATGTCATTTTCCTGGCATTCAAGATTTGGTGAATTTCTATTTTATTTTTTTTCTCGAGCAAATGTCAATAAACTACACTGCTGTTTCTAAGGTATTAATAAGTGTAACTAAAGAAGTATTCAAAAAAAAATTTAGATTATTTTGAAGACTTTAAATTTGAAGAAATTTTCTGGTCCGAACTGTCATGTTTCGTGAGAATCACCCATATATATATAGTCGTTTTTCTATGAAATAAAAATTTTTCATCCAATTCAGACCTAGCTATTCGCCGTCAATCCTCCCTCTTCCTACTCTTTAAATTATTTTCAATGTAGATGAAGAGGCAGTTAGACCACCAGACTAGGTACCTCGAACAAATCTTTATAAGCATTCATGGTTCGCAAAGTAAAATTCATTCCTTTAATATTACGTGAAATATACCGTAACTTTTTTACAAATATCTCAATAGTAATATCATTCCGTCAATATTATTTTAAATTTACGTAAAAAGCGTATAGATTTTACCAATTTCTCAAAAACTTACTAATTTTGCTGTTTGCCTCGTACTAAATAATATTGAGTTGTTAAGGAAAATTTAAAAACTAATAATTGTTTAGCAATCCTGATATGAGTAAAAACTATTTGTTGAAATACTACTTAAAAACATTTTTAAAACAAAATAGTTTCATAATTTAACAATATTAAGACGATGCAAGCATTTTTATCTAAATTATTAGATGCATTTCATGAAATGCATTTAATAGTACTGTAGTATCTGCACCGAAGTACTAACAAATTATATTTGCAGCGAACAAACAAATAAAAGAGATGCCAACTGCTCCGGACAAGTCAAAATAATTTAAATAACGGTAAATGACTACTAACTAAAATTTATTTAAATATTTAACTAATTTTGCTGACTTTTTTATAGGTCTAGGAAAGATCAACTATAAAAAAGTGGCGAATTTTATAAGCCTTGAAATTATTTAGAAATAGTGTTGGATAAAAATATACTAATTTGAATTTATTAAATTTAGAATTACAATTAATAAAGTATCGCTTGAAAATATTTTGCTGTCCGGAGCAATTTGGCATCTCTGAAGTACAATAAATTATTTTACAATGTAAATGTATAGAAAATAAATATTCTTAAAAAAATAAAAAAACAAGTGAACTTTTAGCGAACATTGGCAAACATTACTTACACACTTAAGTTGAATTATCAGTCTGAGTAAGTAGTTATATACTTCACTAAAGGCGCTTTAAAAAGTGATTTAACTTTTCCATTTTATGAAAACTTTTTTTATAATCTTTCCCACAGCCTTCAGGGGGAAAAAAAAACAGAGAAACAGCAATGGATAATTTTTACTTCCCCAAAAAATATAAAAATGCTTTGATAATTTTAATTTGAATAAAAGAACTATACCTTTTTCAAAGACAATATATGTTAATCCAATGACGCTTTTACAGAACGTTTTACTAACAACGCCATTTAGCGCGAACTAAAAAAATACCACTTTTTTACATTTTCACCTTAGTATTACTTACCCAAGTTCCTCTGCCTGTCTCCGAATAAATGCATCTCATAGTCTAGTTTATCGTCCACAGAAACTGTACACATGAGATTCCCCACTTGCGAATAGAAATTTATCGTTTCTTGAAGTCTGAAATAAATTTTCAATGCTAGTTCATTTGTACATTTTTTAATAGTAAAATTTAAAAAAAAACTTTCACCACTAAAAATAATTAAAGAAAAAATAATATATTTTGCAATCATTTTTAAATTCGCGATCGCAACGAACTATAGGGGGCGTTGTTGTATGTGCCGATTCCCTGCGATTTCCATATGAACAGTCATTCAGTTACACTGGAGACGTCTTTAATGTAGCATTGTAACGTTCCTTCTTTATTGTGGCTGATTAAATTTAAAAAAGAAAAATGTTTGTTTTTTTTCTTATGCAAACGAAAACAAAATGGTATCTCCTTTTTTTTTAGAGAAGGAACATCCAGAACACATCGGAAAAATATTTGTAAATAAAGAGAAAAAAATAGGTATATTCTTATAAGAGTTCAAACCTAATGCCTGAGAAATAGTTTTACTAAATTTAATGGTATAACATGAAAGGCCCATTTAAATTTTAACGTAAAATGAATGCTTACGAAACAAAAAAAGAACTATTCTTTTTTTGTCGCCATTTTTAGTGTTACGAAAATGCGTCTTTGGGACTTGCCAAAAACAAAACAAGATGCAATTTTATTTTTTTAAGAGCGAAATATTTTATCGAGTGAAATATAACGAAAATGTACCAATGTCCATAACATGAAACTTTATCTTAGTAAAAGTCCGTTTTGGAAATGTTATTTCATTTTGTATCTTATTTATTAGAGTTCATAATGGCTATAGAATCAGGTGAGAGAAAAGTTTGTTTTGAATCTATGCTAAACTCTATATCGGCCCATTTTCCACCGAAATCCGATTGACTACTTTGATTTTAAACAAAGTATTTCATTTTAAGATTTTTTCCAAAAAGTTTAAGTGTAGATTGGCGGCACTTAAAAATCTGCCAAATCTATAGCTGTGGTTAATACGTAAGCACCGAATTTTTCTTCCATACTTTTCTGAATCATATTACTTCAAATATTAGAATATGCAAGAAGTATACATAAACACATAATTTAATACCATTTAATTTTTAAAAAAAAGTATTTTGACAACAATTTTATCAAAAAATTATAAACTATAAAACGTAAAATAAAGAATTCTTAGGATAAAAACGATTTTAAAATTTCCTCATTTTTCAATAAAAACTTTCGTTTTGTTTCTTTTTTTAAATTCTTATAGTATTTAATCAGACGTAAAAAAACCATTTTGTAGAGAACGATCATCAAGTAAGAAAAAAAAAATTTTACAAGCAAATTTTTTATTATAAAAATCATAACACTTACCTGATTTATAAGTCCGGAGAATTCCAAAAGGATATGTTCTTTGTTTGAAAACTTTATTCTCAAATAATATATACATAGTTCATCCCTTCATTACTTTTAGGTAACATACCACGCATCAAAATTTTATAATTGTTAAGATCTCGATATGAATTTTAATATGTAGCTTAAAAACAGAATAGCTGTATTCTAGTTGAAATTCTTTCAAAACTAAAAAACACTTACCAAGAAAACGATAAAAAATTTATTTATAATCAGCACAAAAGATACTTTTTCAAGTAATTCGGATTATTCTTTATTGTTGTTTTCTGAATTATGTATATACAGAAATATATACTAATCTATGAAGAAGAAGAATATTCTATAACTATTACAGTTCTGTATGGAATTCATTGGAACACATTTATTCATTGGAATGACGAAAGCAATGTTGATTTCATTTTAACTTGTAATGAATTGAAGACAGAAAAATTATTTTACCGCAATACACACATCTGTAACAGCAAGTGATCATGAAATCATGTTATGTTGTTGGTAATAGAAAGGTAAAAAATATTGAGAAGTTGTTCTTCAAATGCTTGGCGTGTTCTGCTTCAATGTTTGGCATGTTCTGATTAGTTTTTTCAAGAAGTTTTACCTTTTCTTTAGGGAAATTTTGCTTCTTTTTTTATGCTAAGAAAATGGCGTTCGTCATTGCCAATGGTTATGTGGGAACTAATGCACGATATTTACAGTCTCCCGCTAGATGGCGTATCGAGTGTTGCGATCGCGAATTTCATTTAGCATAAGAATTAGAGATGGGCAAAACTGCTACTTCTCAGTCACTGGTACTACTGCTACTGGGACCCAAAAGTAACAGTGACAAATAGCAGTGACTGTTAATATTTCGATATAGAATCAATCGATATCGTATATCGATTAATCGTTTTAATTTATCAGAATTTTATATAGATCAATCGATTAAATATTTTATAAATAATCGATATGATTAGATTTTTGTGAAATTAATCGATATAATTAGTTTTTTGTATCGATATAATTAGTTTTTAGTAAAATTAATCGATAAAATCAATTTTAAATGTAGTTAATAAAAATAATTAATCGTTATACTGAGTAGTCATTTTTATTACAAGTGATGATTTTTATTAACCAATGTATATCATAGTACGCAATATAGTAAGTAGTATGATTTTTATTAACTAATATATTTCGTAGTACAAACTAAAGTAGTATGAATTTTAATAACCAATATGGGACTTTATTTAATTCTTGTAAAATGTTAAAAATAACATAAAGAAAGCTTCTATCTCAGATAATATAATAATTTAAGACTCATAATTTTTCGCGTTACTAATATTTTCATAATGCTATTACAGTGAAAATCTAAACTTTAAATTTTCGTAGTTGAGTTATCGGCATTTATTTCCTACACCAGCTTTTGTTTTAATAATCAACAGATGGCGCCACTAAGCATATTTTTTAATTTTGAATGAAGTTTTATATAGTTTTATATGTAATATCATAAAAATTCATATCATACACATAAATGTAGCTTCTATCTGAAGGTAAGGCGATAGATAAAAAAGTATTTTAAAAATAAAATATTATAAGAAAATAATTTCAATTAATTTTTTCCTTCAAGCTTTGCAAAATATGAATACATTTTTAGGGCGTTACAAATCTGGACGTTTTATAATGTGAAAATAATTTTTATTTAAAAAAAAAATTTGCAAGGCGTCCAAATTTGAGAGTTAGCTTATATATACATATATTAGCTTATACATATATATATATATATATATATTCCATTTTTTTTAAAAATACTCTTCTGTATGCGAAGAATTCTTTAAAGAAATCTCGAGCTCATTTTCTCTACTACAAAGTAATAAATTTTACAAAAATAATATTTACGAAAATAAAGGAAAATAATATCAATTTCATAAATAGAGTTAAACAATAAATTTAAATTTCTATTATTTATTTACATAATTTCATTTATTTTTTCAAGCATTTTTTCTTAAATTGTTTGCTTGTTTAAAACACAAACTTTCATGTAGGTCTTGAAACAGGCAAACCAAGTTTAAAAATATGTTTAAGCCATACTTGAAAAACAAACCATGTTTAAATATATAATTCTTCACAAAGAAAAAAATGCTATTGAAGAAATGTCTCAACGCTATCTATCGCCAAAGTTTACGTATACATAATGTGAATAATAATTTTAGTTAAGCAGTGTCGCCATCTATGGTCTATATTTACATTTATATTGGTTAAGCTTAAGTTTACTTAGTTTGACATTTATTGATAGCGGTCTTTATCCTCTTCACGATTTTTTACAGTTCTTAAATTAAACAAAAATTAAGATAAAAAGAAAATGTCATTAGTCTTTCCCTCCCAGTTGAATTACAATAATTTAAATGAAAAACAAAATATGTTATGATCAAAATTACGCAGAAATTAACTAACTACGCACAGCTATTGGCAGAATTTTGGAAACTATATATTTATTTTTATTTATTTATTTATTTTGTAATATTCAAGCAAACTTTTTTTTCCCAATAAAGTAGACATTTTATAGTTTCTTGAACCTGACATTTTACAATTTATTTTTAAAAAATCATAAAATAATTTATAAAAAAAAATATTGAAATTTAAATTTTATATATACAACTGATAACGACTTGTATTATGTAGCTTGAATAAATTTAATAGAAAATATTTGCCGCAAAATTTTGATAGTTATAAATCCACAAATAAATATATAGAATTAGTACATTCTCGCGGCATCGAACCTGAGACCTTCTACATACTAGTGCGGAATTGTACCCACTATACACTTTACCTCTCAGCGGGAAGATGCTTACAAAAAATTAAAAAGTTAATTTCTGCTCTTAAAAAATAATAGATATTTTTTGAAATCTTTATTCATAAATCATCACTGATATGTAATAACTTGTACTAACTTTTCGATTTAAGGGGGGAGGGGAGATAAAATTTTTCCTTCTTTTCACATCTTAAGATATAAATAAAAATGTTTGCAGTGTCTGAAAACCTGATGTAAAAAATCCAAGTCTTTAAACAATATCTGTTTCTTCGAACATATATCATATCAACATATATCGAACATACTTTGCATAATTTTACGTTTTTATATGCTGCATAATTGTTATTTATGACAAAAAATTCAGTTCCATTTAAAGAAGAAAAATCAATACAAATTTTATTTTGTTTTAAATTTCAAGTATGAATATAAACTAAGCTATATATAATATATTCGAATTATATCTTATTTAAATATATAATATTGTATTAAGATTATTTTGAAGATTCATCATTAAAAACAATTTATCCTAATATTAAATTATAAAAATTATCAAATCAAAAACAGAGATCATGGTTTTTTTTTCGTTCTTTTTTTTTTTTCCAAACTGAAATAGAAATTGGTTGGACTCCATTATGATATTTGATCAAAAATAACAGCAACATTTGTCACAGTGAAGCAGCTTGAACTTAGCAACGAAAATACTTTCATTTGCAGGTTACGATATGAAGCTGGAGCATCGACAGGCATTATTCACAGGTATTTCAGTATGATTTTTGGAGCAACGACCATACCTGTGACATTTGGAACAGCTAGAGTAGCAGTGATAGTTGTCACAGTGAAAGTAGCAGTGAAATTTTTCACTGTGACAGTAGCAGTGAAATCTGTCACAGTGACAGTAGCAGTGATTTTTGTAACAGTGACAGTAGCAGTGATTTTTGTAACAGTGACAGTAGCAGTGATTTTGTCACTGTGTTAACTTTTTGGTTGGAACAGGCTGTCACAGTGACTGCTCCAGTCACTGTGACAAGTCACTGCTCCGTTACTTTTGACCCATCTCTAATAAGAATCCCTGCTAAATAGCGAAAGTAACATGGCACTTAACACAAAAAGACATTTACCATAAGTGTATAAGACCAATTCTATGCATCCCCGGCTTGGAGGGCTCTAACTAACAACCGAAGAGAAAGACTCAGAACTTTTGAGCACAAAATACTAAGACGTATCACCGAGGCACCCTAGTTTGTTCTAAACAATACCTTATGTAACGGCCTAAAAATCGATAAAATTGACCTACATTTATTTAAATTAAACGCTTCCTTTTTTAAAGGCGCTAAAGATTGTAATACCTGCGACTTCAGTAAACTATTAGACATAACAAATAATGCAAATTTCAGTCCAATAACCGCATTCTTTCTCAGAGATTGCGTATTATCAAAATATTAGCGATAATTTTAATATTATCTACCTTACCATAGACAAACTGTGCACTCTGTACCTGAGAAGCCCGGCTACCGGGGCAGGCGCCGGATTGCATAGGGAGTCTTCCGCGAAATAACATTATGTTCAGAGAAACACTCGAACAAACATATGGTATATGTAGGGTCTATTGTATCGGTTAACGAACTTGTTCTTCGAAGTTTAACAGACAAGTACTTCTGTAAACCTTGAAGGGAGCTATCTAATTTCTGTTCTTTTTCTTTCTTTATTTTCAAAAAATTGGGTGCCTGGGCCGCGCAGCGACCCCTAACCCATTCATCATGAACATTAAAACAATGTATAAAAGCACTCCACTGTGCTTTAGCTTGAAAAAAACATCTCCCTGTTTGAATACTTATTTCGATAAGGTAATTGGTATCACAAGACTTCGCTACTAATTTAACCCAAAGGAACCTGTTGGCCGACAGTAGAGTTTAGTTTCGCAGGACCCCTACTGGTCCACTTTTTAATGGAACTAACCTATATTTGCGTTACATAGAGTGGAAAACCTCCCACGGTTAACCTGACGGGACACTCTTCTTCCTCCAGATGTACCTGGAAATTATCCTTAACCGCATAGAACACCAGTATGGATTGCCACATCTCATGGACGCAGTTATTTAAAATCTGGTAAATTATATACAACAGATTTGTGAAAAGTAGATGAATTACATTGCTAAATATGTTACCTATCTTTACAGTGATTGTTTTGGTGAGAATAGGTCACTTTAAGTAATATATAGTTTTCATTTCATTTTTTGAATAAAAGGTTGAAAATTGCTAGAAATATAATATGCTATTTAGATAAAAAATATAAACACTACGTTTAAAGTTATCATAAACACAAAATCACAATGTAACACATTTTCAGGACCTCACTAATTAAAGATAGTGGGACTTACATAATGAAGATATCGTAGAAACTTACTGTTGAAGTGGAGGATAAATAGATTTCCATTCCTTCGAAGCAAGCAAATGGGTGAAACCTTTAATATTCTTATCAAGTGTTGGATCATAAACATCCGATGATGCGCACCAACTAAAATTGAAGACACATTTTGAAAAAAAACAAAAATTTCTTTTAAACCACTTGTTAGTACTTTTGTTTACTTATTAATCTCAATCGTTATTTTAACCACTTCCTTTACTAATCTTTTATTTTATTATTAAACGTATGACACTATATCAAAACAAAACATAAAGCTTCTCTAGTGAGTTTTTAATATTTTAGGTAAAAAAAAAAAAAACTTTTAGCACAGCTGACAATTCTTAGAGATTTTCTGGGAGATTACATTTAACGTGATAGTAAATATTTTTCTTTTTTATTTCACATTTGAATTTAAGAATTTTATTAAGAATGATTTGTAACTTAAAATAAAATATCACTGTAAGGCATACTCGAAAGCAATACTTAAATAATCACACAGAAAGATCGCATATTATGCACAATATTTAGGATCTCCTTTTCAAGAAGACTCAAAGAAGGTGCATTATAATGATTTGTTTAAGATACATTTTTTTCCTTTGAAAATTTTAATTAAGTTTCACTTCTAATCAAATGCATTACTTTTTAAACATATTTTTAAAACCTGATTCTATAAACAATTCAAGACTCTTACATACAATTTCAATTACTTACAGGAAAACAAATTTGACAAAGGTTATTTCTTGGGAATTTTCGTCACTCTCAGAATTTTTTCTGAAAAATATGAATGAAATGAATTAGAAATAAAACAAAACGAAATATTTGAAACTTAAATCGAATCATTTATATTTTAATTTTTCTGAAAAGACAAATACATATATGTGTTGAAAAGCCACGCATGTTTAAGTGAAACGGTGCGTGTGATTGCAGTATAAACTAGATTCTTTCTGCTGAGTTTACAGCGTATGGCTGATTGACTTCCAAATTAAATATCTTGAAAACAATGAAGGAAACAAATCATTGCGAACATTTTACACAGAAATGTTGCTGTTTAGTTACAAAAGGTGCCAGCAAATAGCGCAAGAAGTCATCACTAGACAAGAGCAATTACTTATTAGCCTTAAAAAGGGAAATGGGTTTGTTGCATAGGTTTAAGAGGTTTTACCCGTTCGTTATATTGGACAATTAATGTGTCTATAAATGGAATGCTGGGGATCGAAATGAGCTATAAGTAGAACAGAGCAAAACTCTTTGCGTGCCTTTAACATTAGCGGGTGAACAGTCATGCGAGAAGGAAGTACGTAAGTTTCTTATTTAATTTACAAACAAATTAAAACAATTTAAGTCAGGAAACTGTATTGAACTCAAAACTGCATTAAACATAGTTCTTAAAGAGTGCATCGTGGAAATTTTAGAAAATACTTCTCAATTAAATGTTAAAAAAGTTACGAAAGGGGAAAACATTGTAGTACATTCTCATAGAACTGAAAGGAGTAGGTGAGAGAAGAAGGGAATGTTAAGAACCGATTTTTTTCCCATATGGTGTATTCGAGCGTAGCGTTACAATCGTGAATCTTGATTTGATTACTGTTTTACAGCCATTGTACTATTTTCAAGAATTCTGCCTACCATACAGCGCTATCTATTAGCTAATTTTGTAACTAAATACCTACACTTCCGTATAAATCGTTACAGCTTTCACACTAGACAAACAGTTTTTTTTTTTTTTTTTTTTTTTTTTTTTTTTTTTTATTCTATCATCCTTTGTTTCCAAGTTTTTTAATTTTAAAATCATCAAGCCTTGTAATAAATAACAAGTCAAAATAATGTTTTCTTACATCAAAGATCCACAATATTCTATTCTCCATCGTCTCATGGGTGACACAGCCTGCATACGAAGACTACCACAAGAAAAAATCAACGATTCCTCGTTTTCTGAGTCCTGGTAATTCACGTGTTCTTCCAAATGATACGTTGTACCGTCTGCCATTTTCAGGTATATCCAAGCATCTGCCAACTGATTGCTGTATCTGGCGAGGCGAATTAGCACGCATTCTGCCTTAGAGTTGACACCGTAGAACAAGACTTCATCTATGGACTATGAAAAAATTTGCATGTTATTGAAATATTTCCATATAATACTTGTATCATATTTGTATGATATTGAAATGTTGCAGTGTAACAATGCAGCCATGCAATAATACAGCCATTTAACGCAATAAAAATTATTACTCTGGTTAACTTTTGTTCTAAACATTTTATAATAAACATTAAAAAGCTATAATGAATTGAATTGGACAAGTAAATTTATATAGAATTAAATTAATACAATACTCAACTTTATCAGAGGACACCTTACTCATGTAAAAGCTTTCTTGTTGTAGTTGTCGTAGCTATCTTTGGTCAAGAATTCTACTTCTACCACACCCTTAAGGCACACCCGTTTATAGGGTGAATCCATTCATGCATCCATTCATTCATCAACAGATCGTAATTTTGGCATGAGCCAGAGAACGATCAATCTCCACTTCAGTTCCCCCAGAGAAATAATTTCTTATGGGAACATGGAGGATTTTGCAACCCGACAGATTTAACGTGCACCAATCACCATTTACTACACGGGGACACTTTGGCCGGTAGGATCCGAACTCCCGTTCTCAATAACGCAAGTCCAGCTATCTACCAACCAGGTTATCCTAGCCCCCTGATTTCCTGTTAATAACTGCTTAACAAAACAAAATTGTTATTTGTGTCCTGAAGCCCCATTTCGAAAAATTACATAAAGTACAGACAGAGGATATCTTCACTATTGCTCTCATGTTTATTCAATTCTAAATTTTCTTTTCTATTCCACTTCCTTATAATCTGTATATATATATATATATATATATATATATATATATATATATATATATATATATATATATAGCACAAAAAAACAAAGAGAAAAACGAGGAAAATTAATAAGTTATATTAACTGCGCATAAGCTGCAAGTATATAGAACTCATAAAATAAGCTAAAAAATTGAGAAAAAATGGAGGGAAAAAAAATTAAAAATCCGGAATCCTTTCTTTATTTTGTTTTCCGGATTTTTAATTTTTTTCCCTCCATTTTTTCTCAATTTTTTAGCTTATATATATATATATATATATATATATATATATATATACTAGCTGACCCGGCAAACGTTGTTTTGCCATATGAACTATTTCTAGAGTATGAAAATATATCTTATTTATTGTAAGTGTGTGCCGAAAGAAAATATGAGTGGAAGAGGCATGGAGCGCTGTGAGCGATGACGGAATGTGAAAATAACAACACACCAAATAATGGTTGTTTTAATTTATTGTAACTTTTTTTATAAATTATATATGCAATGAATTCTGAAAATATTTGTCAACAATATTAATTTCTTAGTGCAATGGAGTGTACAATATTTTTTGTCATTCCATCTTTAGCTAACACAAATAAACTGGATGGTTTGCCCACTCGAGAGCATGTCACGTACAATTGTCCGAGTGAAAAACATACTCTAAACTCAGCGGTGCGACAGCCCATAGAGGGCCAAGGCCTACTGTGCCCATCTCAGTTTTCTTGACCTTGGGCTCTGGGGTGCAAGAGCAGACGTTCCGGTTAAGTGGTCAGCCGAACGCGAAACCCCCAGTGTTTAGTTCCCAAGCATGATTGGTACTCATTTATCGACCCACTGAAGGGATGAAAGGTTGAGTCAACCTTGCCCGACCCGAAGATCGAACCCAGGACTTGTGGCACGGGAGAGCAAAGCGCTACCACTCAGCCACCGGGCGTCGAGTGAAAAACATGGTGTACTCAAATCTAAGACACAAACAGACATTGTTTGGCCTTGTCATTGCAAATGCCAATCTAATGGGGAACTGAATGCGTTTAAATTGAATTGGCACATCTGTGGGTATAATAGGGATTCGTGAAAGTAATATACTTTCACCCCGGAATTTTTCATTTAAAATAATGACTTCGATAACGTTGTTTATTAATTTTTTACCGACTAATCGCGTGCCGTTGCGCAGCCGTGGTACGTTCAAATTACGAAGCAAAATAGCCGGAGATCCAACTCTGAGTACTAAATTATGCGGTGGTATGCCTGGTAAATCCAATGAGTTTAAAAACTCTGTTGGAAAATTTGCAGCTTCAGCGGGATCGCAAACTGCATCAACGGATTTACATGTCACCAAGTTACCTGGAAATACCTGTTGTATCTGTATCTTCAGATTCAATTCGTTGACGTCCACATTTTTTGCTGCTAAAATCGCCCTTTCTGCCAGCCACTCATGATGAATGTATTGTGTGTGTACATCGGGAAATATTAGGTTAATGAGAGCATCTTGTGAATCAATGATTGTGCAGAAATCGTCCGGTAATTTTATGCATCCAGTCTCATCTTTACTGACTTTTCCATCACCGATATCTAACAATTGTTTTGAGAATGTCTCAGCAGATGGATCTTGAAGCATTTGGACGCGCATATTTACTTTTAATTGAACTTTTTCAACATTACACCACAGTGGAGATGATTTCAAGCAAGCAATGATCTCATCAGCGTACGTTGAACGCGGAATGATGCGAAGTGTTTGTCTGAAATCTCCTGAAAGGAGTAACAGAGTGCCGCCAAATAATTTGTCATTGTTTTGTCTATCTTTCAATGTCCAGTTCAACGCCTCGAGCGAATGTTTGTGTGTCATAGTGCATTCATCCCATCTGATAATTTTACAGTGTTTCAACACTGTGGCCATAGACGATTGCTTTTTTATGTAGCACACTGCATCTGAGTTGTTTTGAATATTTAGTGGCAGCTTAAATACTGAATGAGCTGTTCTGCCTCCATCTAATAAAGTTGCCGCAATGCCATATGATGCAACTGTCAACGCGATGCCATTATTTTATCGTATTTCAGCGAGAATTAGTGAAATAATAAATGTTTTGCCAGTTCCACCTGGTGCATCAAAATAAATCCACCTTGTCCTGCCGAAACTGCGCATAATGCGGTCATAAATGTTCCTTTGTCCCTCATTCATTAGTGGAACATTGCGAGTAACAATCGCTGCCATTTCTACCATATTGTATTGAAGTTCACGATTCATTTCAGTGTTTAATAAATCAGATGCACTTCGATTTGGTGAAGGTATACCGAAATGACTGAGTGGCAAGTTGGCAACAATAATGCAAAGATCCTCAATAGCAATCAGTGCTTCATTGTACATAGCATCGCTGAATGCTATCGTTAGATCGTTGCGAGGTGTGCGATGTGGATACCGTATATCAACAGTCATCGAATCTTTGTGATTATCCCATAACGTTTCTATACGGGCCGGGAAACATGTAGTTAATACTATAGCAAATTGTAGACGAATTTGCTTTGCAGTACAGTTCAATGCTGCTTCAGTAAGCATACATTCCCACTGGCTGTCGTCTTCCAGCAAGCCAATTGCAAGGCATGCATCTTTATACGTTGGATGCTGATGTCCATCTACTTTATGTATATCTTGAAATGACAATGAGCCGGTGACATTAACCAACAACAGTGGAAAATAAAAGCACTCAGTCTGCCTTGGATTGACTGTAAATACTCTCCCCTAGGCGTTTGATTTGAATAAATCGGGACATGCATCAACCGGTGTGCCTTGCTTGCGGGGTCTCCATTTATTTGTTTGAGCCCAAGTGAAGTAGTGTGGTACTTCTGAGTAGAGTAATGTCCGTGCAAAGGCACCAAAAGCATCCGCATGATTACACAATTCAAAAAATTTGGTGAGTGTAGTTTTTGGTGGATTTATAGCTCGGTCAATCACTATCTCGTTCTTGAAATATGCGCTCTGACCGTTTTCAAGATGGATGGTTAAATGAATAACGGTTGGATCCCGTTCATGAATTGGGAAACCAAAGATACGCCAAACAGCTTCATTGGAGCTGATGTAACAGCCAATTTGGTACAGCGTTATTTCATCGTTGTTATTCACTGGAAGAGCAGTCACATTGGTATTTTCAACTCGAAATACTACTATATCACAGCCTTTATTCACACACTTTATGTGCATTTTTCCATGTGTTAAGGCTTTTAAGAAAAAGATAAGAGGGGTCAAAATGTTGAGCCCTCATGTTAATTTCACTTTATGTGCATTTCCCCATATCTTGGAGGCTTTTAAATCTGAAAAGAAAAAACAGAAAACGAATTGCATTATTCACAAAAGAATTTTGAAAGAGTTCCGTCGGAAAGTAGTATAACTACCACCTTTGATCCTAGATTACTTAGAGGAAGTAAAATATCCTGATAACTACAAACTTAATATTATTAAAAAAAAAATATCAATGTAACTACAACTTTTTAATTTTTTGCCAATTTCGTAAGAACCCTTAATAAAATAAAAATATAGTAAATTTGTATTTAATAACGATTCTGCTTCAAAGGATTAAAAGAGTGTAAGTTTTAGGATAGAAAATTATTGTAAATAATTAAATATATTATTGTATGAAATGCTCCAATATTGTATTTAATAAAATATATTATTGTATTTTACTAAAAAAGAAACTTACGTTTTGCAAGTGTTTTTCAGATTGTGGAGATTCTAGATCGATTTCAATTTGAGGAGTGAGAAAACCGAGTTTCTCTGGATTACCCAAAGCATTCGGTTGATAGATGTCAAATCTCTTTCGATTCTTTGAGTTGCTGTAACGAATCACAAGGTAGGCTATCAACCATTTCATCCAGTAGAGTAAATCTGTTATGAAAGAAAAAAATTATGTTAAAAAAAAGAAGTAGGTAGATATTTTATATACGTCACACTAGAGTTGCACAATAGGAAATTGGCGATTATCTGGGGAACATCCCTGAAGATTATCCGAAGACATGCTATAGCAATTTAGATCTTCTGCAGAGGGGATGGCTCCTCTGGTTTGGTAGCCCGTTGACCTGCGCGGGAAGTCGAGCACTTTACGGTAGGCGTATTGCCAAACCATACCATAGATTATAAACTTGGCGATTGCAGGTGGTATTGGCGATGGATTACGCGCAAATATGGTGGGAGAACGAAATTACATTAACCTAAGCAGGGTAATTCGATATTTTTTTTTCTCCTCCTGGACTAGCCCTGATGAATAAAAATAACTCATTAATTCTTTTTAGCAGAGAATTAAAAAAGAAAATAACCTTTTTATTGTAAGGATCACTGTACAAATACACTGTATTTAAATTTTATTAAACGCAATAATTTATATTTTATAAAACGTTATCCAGTTTTTTGATATAACAGATTTGATTTTATTTTTTTTACAAGAATTGTGTTTGCGAAGAAATAAAATTAATTTATTAATGAATCAATCACAAGAAATAACGTAACATTTCAATACCATGTTTTATTGGAACGCTATTTTGAAGAATTAATTGTATTTAACTTTTATTGTAAGGAAGCATAACCTGTTTTATTTTAGTGATATTCTCTATTAAGTCAATATTCTCTATAAAAGAATAATGTGAGTATTTTTATTAAGATTCTTTTTTAGAAATTAACAAAGACATATTATTTACTAGAAAAAAAATTAGAGTGTTCAAAAATGTTATCAAGCTTCAAAGTAATAGTTTCTTGCAAACGAAATAATCGATATTTTTAAAATAAAGTTTGAAAGCGTTTGTTTCATTACTAGAAGCATTTATTGAAAAAAATTATTTATTAAATTACTTTTTTTGCAATGAGATGACATCTCAAACATCGCGAAAATTTTTTTCAATTCCTTAACATAGTATATAAAAGTCCGTAAATACTTCATTCATTATGGAGGTCATAGATACCTTGATACTCTTTCAATATAAGAGTAATAAATGCGATTAATAGAAAATGCCCAATTTTAAAAATATATTTAATTTACATATATTGCGTACAGGTTATTCTGCAACAATCATACGTAACATAAATTTATAGATTCCTAAATACTGTTATATGAGTTTGGTAATTAAAAATATAATGAAAAATAGCATAATTAAAAAATAACATAATTAAAAAATAACATAATTAAAAAATAACATAATTAAAAAAATTGTCAACCTTCAATTAAAAACTTCCTGTTGTCAAATATTAATAATAATTATAATTTTTAACAATTTTTTTAAACACAAATTTTTATTTCTCGAACTTAATACTGTCCTTCATATGAAAATATCAGAAAATTTATAAAAGAAAAACTATATTTTAAAATTGAGCCATTGGCGACAACAGAGGTTAGATGCATGTGTTGAGTTTAAATAAATTATATATAATAGAACTCACATTTAAGACTTAGATTAATTTATTATTAGGTCATAAGAGTGTTTTTTAATAAATAAATGTAGTGATTGTTTGATTTATAACTAACTGTAAGTCCTGAGTGTTTAATGTTAAGTTATACATTTCTTCTGAAATAATTTTTGAAATATGCAAAGCAGGGCTATATTTATTTCAACTTAAAAATCATCAACTTAACTTTGAATAACTATAGATAAATAAAAAACAAAAGTTAGATAAAAACTTTAAATGAAATACTTTTAGAAAAATTCTTTCTAAATAATATTTAAATAAAACACAATCACTTCACCTGAGTGATTTTGTAAGGAATTCTAAACTTTTTAATTTTACAAGTTAGGTGAAAAGTAAATATCTTTCAATAGTGGTAGAGAATTAAGGAAATTCTAAATCTAAAGTTTGAGTCCTAGAACGTAAACATCAAATCCAGTGATTCTCAACCTTTTTTTTTGTGGCGGCACACTTTTAACGATTTTGAAATTAGACAGCACACAATGAAAAAAATTTGTTTAAAAAATGTTGACTTACCTATAATACACTGTGTTAAATAATTTGTGATAATAATTTTGAATGTGGAATATGATAAACAAAAGCACGTTAATTAAGGGATTGATTATTTCTTTCGACTAATTTTTTATTAGTAACAGTCATTTATTTTTTTGCTAGTTATTAATTGTTAGCTTGTGTTCTATAGTTATTAACTGTTGTTTTTTTACATTGTTATTTTTTTGTGATTTCTTATTAACTAGTTCTTTTGCTAATTATTAATTGTCAGATTATTTTTTTTGTTAGTTATCCTTTGTTAATTTGTTTTTATAACTATTAATTGCATAGCTTACTTTATATATACTTTTCTTCAATTTAAACTTTACTCGTAATAAAAAAAAAGCATTATAATTTTTATTGCATCATTTCTAATATTTGGCGGCACATTTTAAGAATTTGGCGGCACACAAAAGTGCCGCGGCACAGTGGTTGAAAATCACTGAATCATTAGATCAAAAGTTAGTTTTAGATTTTTTTCTTTTGAAATTTTGATTTCAATGCTATTACTTCAACCTCCTTCGGGTTATGCTAACTTTATAAATTCAATCTCAACTTTATTTTTTTCTTCACTTTTAAACTGTAAAAGACTTTTTCTTCATTTGTAAATTATGAAAAAAGTTATTAATCTGATTGCGTAAACAGTTAATTCATTAAAATTGGACATTCTCAAATAATTCCTTTTAATAGTCATTTATATTATTAATAATAATTATTTATACAAAATTATTATAAAGAAAAGTTTGATTAGAAATTTAAAAGCTTTCACTGCAATAATTAGGGAATTTCCATTGACAAAATTCAAGTAACTTTTTTTCCGGAGCGAAATGCATTTTTATTTAAAAGGGAACAATACTGACTTAATATTTATACTATAAAAATATCTCTAATCGCTAACACCGATGACAGGAAAAAATTTCGTTTTTTTTTTTTTCTTTTCCACAAAAAGTTTAAAACTTAAATTGTTGTTCTTTCATTATGAAGCAATCGCATAATATTTTCGTATCATGTAAAACTTTATGATGAAGTTATACTTATCTACCGTTTTGCAATTACAAAATGAAATAATTATTGAATTCTACTTGCATTTTAAAATGTAATACTCAATTGTTCAATGCATTTTACGATTATTATTATAAAACTGCGTATAATGAATAGTTCAACTAAATTAGTACAAAATAGCTGCTAAAAATTCTCTTAAACATTTATAAATATTATACATTTATAAATTTCAGCTTTTCGCATTATTGCTCTATTATAATCTCTACGTCGAAAAATATTTAAAGAATTCCAAATTAACAGAAAATCAAATAAAATTTTTTAAAAAAATTTTAAACGGTTATCGAGCAGAACCATTAAGTTTAATTAATGAGTAAAGAACTGGAAACAAAGTCTCTGCTGAACAATAAAAATAAAAAAATTTCATCTTTTAAGTAAACAAACTTTATTGTAATAATAATTTCATAATTAAGGATTAAAGGTTATTGTGAAATTATCAATTTTAATTAGTGGATGAGTAGGTAAAGAAGTTCACTACTCGAAATACATTTAATGAAAGTTATGAAAATATAGAAGGGGTAATGGAGGTAATAATATATAATTTTTTTATCTTAGTTTTATTACGACCTTCTAAAACACGCTAATAAACACAATTTTGTTAACAGATACAAACGATTATGTCGGCTCTATAACAAAACAAAAAAAATACGCTTTATATTTTATTTAATGCAGAAGAATCTAATGAAGACCCCATTAATTGAAACTCTGAAGTATCTCACCCATATATAACTTGGTGAATGATAGATACATGATACCGAAAACAAAACGAGAACATAAGCGCACAGCTGTTTGACGATTTGCGAGAACGCTCCTTTAACGCCAATAGAAATTTTCGCCAACCCTTTTATAATCTACGGTATGGTTTGGCAATACGCTTACGGTAGAACAGTTTAACGAGGACCCGATACCATGTACCCTAGGTCCCTGCGTCCTCTTATCTAAGTGGTCACCCACCCGCTTACTGACCTCAGCCAGTAAATTTTGACTTCGGTGTTCTACTGGGAGCCGTATGTTTACGATTAGTCACTACGGGACAAAAAACGAAGTAATATACTAGAATCAGGCTGGAGCACTTCAGTTAACTTTACTGATGCACAGTGCGCAAAAAAAAAAAAAAAAAAATTTAATTAAAAAAAAAAAAGAAATAGAACAAATATACAAAAATAAATAAACGAACCAAACTGAATAACTTTTGATCAAACGATCGGATCTTCACGTTCTATGACTCACCTCCTTATGTATCTGATATGCGAATCTTCGATTGCTGTTCGATCGTAACCGATTATTGCAATTTAACTGTAACATTACGTCACAATCGATTTCGAAGAGTCACTCCTTGATTTGTATCTAATTGGGAAAATAGTTCAATCAGCGTAATATTTACATAAAATTGTCACGGAGTCGAATTAAACTTTATGGCAATTTTTTATTTTCTGATCCTCCTGATTTTGATTACAGGACCGCCATTAAAAGGAGAATATCTGCCTTGGGATTGGTCAGAAAAAGTTTGATCAAACTTGTCACGTGCTGGTCGTGTGACAAAAAACGCTCGTAACGTTTGAGTTGAATCAGGAAACAGAAATTTTTTCTAATAATTCAAGAGGAAACCAGTAATTCGATAGAACTTTATTTTAATTGCATAACGGGCTTAATCTTAAATGTTTGAGAAAGTGACATCAAATATGCTAACTAATTAGTGCAGAGGATACTTTAAGTTGTGAAATCAGACATTAAGACGTACTTTGTCTGAATAAATATACCTTTTTTTCGACGGAATCGGATTTCTAACCCCAAAAATATAAGGGGTAGCCACAATCAGAGAAATATGGTCACGAAGTTTGGTCAGGAGAGTATTTTGTATTTCGTATAGTTATTTTTTGCGTATTTCACTATTTTTCGAGAACTCCTTAATCGAATTGATAAATTTTTGCACTCAATTATAAAGCTTATTAATCTAAAAACTATTCCAATTTGAAAAATCGTAATTTTAAAATTCCATTTCTCAGAAACTATTCAACCTATATCGCTCAAGTTTCTATTTCGCCATTTAAAATTGCATTCTTTAAATATATGTAAAAAAATTGGATATTTTACCATTAAAAAATTTTCGACTATTATTAAATCAAATAATAAAAAATTATAAATATTTACTAAAAGTTATATTTTGCCTGGAATTATTTTTAGAAATAAGTGACAATCTGTGGGCGGACTTATATGAAGAAAATTGCCGTCAAATTGCAGATGTTGTATCTTTGTTGTAGGACCTTTGATGGCATATAAAATGTTGGACCTTCGATGGCATTTAAAATTATTTTCTGTCCATGACACGACACCAACCAACCAATTATTTTTAGATAGACAAATTTTATAATTATGTGCGAGAACTTTTAAATTAGCTTAAAGAATTCTCTAGGTATAGTGAAATACGCAAAAAATAAAATTAACATTAAGTGGTGCAAACATTTAAGCCGTTTTCCTGGTCGAACTATTCAGACCACATTTTCCAGATTGCGGCTACCCCACCTATATATTTTGGGGGTCAGAATTCTTGATCAGTCGAAAAAAATTATGTTTATTCAGAAAAAGTAGAATTTTGTGTTTGATTTCGTAACTTAAAATATTTTCTTCACTCATTTTTTAGCATATTTGGGAATTCTTCCTCGAACCTTTAAGATTGTGTCCTGGAAAGTGAAGATCCAATCATTAGATCAAAAGTTATTCAGTTATTTTTATTTTGCACAATGTACAGGTGCCAATAAAATATTAGGCCATTGGGCATCCAAAATAACCGTAGAGTCAGCCCATCCATGGCAAACCACAGATAGGGGTCTTTATATGAAAATCACCTATGTGAAAAATATAGTATTATATATTTCTATATACCAATTGTATATTTTTCAGGCATCTTTCCCTAAAACGGCAATATTTGCTGCAAAAGCACAGAACATTTTACTTTCAAAATATCCAATTATTGTAATTTTATGTAAGAATATTCTGTTAACCATAACGAAATAGACGATAACCAACAACTGTGAAATAACCATCTGCTCCAGGAAAAAAATTTACCTAAGAAATACAGATTATAGGACTCAAAAAGAAAAGTTTTATTACTCGATGACAATTAAACAGGAAAGGGTTTTAATCAAGTTCTTTTTTAATTTTTAAAAATTTCACGATAATTATTAAAAATTATATTTGGCACCATGTAATCTGTCTCTTTTTATCTCCTATCAATTGACACCTACTCGGGCGCGAGATTATAAAATAAAGATAAAATGATTATCTTTAACAATGGATAAATAGACAATATTGAACGCAAAATGGCTCGAAGAAGCTCTTACGTTAGAAATGACTTTCAAACAAAATGGAATTTCGAAAAAAAATTCGAGTTAATTTCACATTAAAAGTATTTTCTTACACCACACCAAATTCTAAATCATTAATTTCATCTGGCATCGTTCTACAAAATCTAGTATTTTTTCGCCAACCAGTTTATCAGCTACTAATTCTCAAAATAATTGCCTCGTCCAAATTTTTATTTTTATTTTGTTAGTACTTCCTGCACTTTTTTCTACACACCTTCGTATATTCATGTTTCTAAGTTGTTATAGCTTTTATGTAGCTAAGCAGAACGTAACGCGAAGGGAAAAAAAAAAAAATAAGTCAAAGAAAATTCACAAAAAGAATTTAAAATTTCCACAACTTTCGAGCAAATAGGAATTTTTTAAAAAAGAAACTCTCTGTTAAGTTCATAAACAAGTATGATCTCTTCAACCTACTATATTTCAACCCTATAGATGCATTCCCGTGGTCTTTACAGCAGCCCGAGTGGTATTTTTTTCTACAAATTTAACAATTAATAATTAAGGGACTACTTGTGAAATGTTCATTTTTTTATTCCATTTTATACCCTGTAAATTTTGCTACAAACCATCGTAATTTCAAATTTCTAATTTTTGCGGAGCAAATCGTTAAATTGAACACTAGAAACAGTGTCATGGGTGACGCTCACGATCACATAAAGTGATTGACATATTATGAGAGATGGAGCCATATTGTTTCCGCTAACTAAATCTTAATTGCGACACACTACCGCGGTGGCAAGGGGACAATGCGCTCGCTTTCTAATGAGGCGACCCATGCTCGAATCCAACCTTCGCTGGTCGATACGAATTCTGCTACCTGGCTCGTAACAACCAAATTGCTGACATTAAATGTCCTCAGCGTTAGATGAATTAGAACCCATTGCAGTCGGGTTAACCGTGGGCAGTTTTGGGATTTTCTTCTCCATGTAAGGCAAACATAGGTTAGTTCAATCAGAAAGTCCTCCAGGACGAATAATTTCCCCCAATACTTGTCTTCTGGATTGAGTTCAAAATTACAAGGTTACGGAGGTGAACATTGATAGTCTTAAACTCAAAATGGGGTCAGTTGTTCAACGATGGTTATATAAATACGGATGGTTAAATATTTTCCAATAACAATTGAATGATAAAAAGAATATGTTTTTATAAAAAATTGCGTTAATATTTGCCATCCATCTGTTCAATACAAAATCATAATAAAATATATCCAAAAATGAAGAAATAATGCGTCTCTGAAAACCATTCTCAACGTTAATAATTTTTTTCCTCTCTCCAAAAGCCTAATTCAACTTATTTTAATATTACTTTAAGCGTATTATTTATTTAATATTATTTTTAATTTTTATTTATGCTAAAAACAAATTTTGTCCAAAACTAGATGCCGCTCTCAGCCTTTGAATTCAACTACTGGGCATGGATTCTAATTTTAAGATCATTTTTGACAAAATTTCTTTCGGCAGTTAAAAATCCTCTTAATTTTCAGTCATACCAATGCTCTAAAGGTATCGGAAAAACCAGAGTACGTTGTTATAATAGTAAAAAAAGCAACATATAAGTTTTAAATACAATCAATATAATTTTATTACAATGTTAAACAACAATTTTCTATTTTTTATTAATTTATAATTCTTTCTTAATTTTTAGGAAAAATTATTTAGAAAAACAATATAAAGGGATAAAATCAAAATGTACGTGATGAAAAAAATAAAACGAATTATTATGAAAACATAACACTAAAATCTAATAAAAAATTTAATTATCAAATGACTGGAAACAATTTCATCAAAAAAAGTATTGTTATTTGTCAAAAAAATATTCAAATATATATTATTTTACTCACCAGATGGCAGGCATAGCAAAACTGTGATAATAGCTGTGAGCATTTTGCTTTTTGTCTATTCCCCTTAATAAGATTCGAGGCTTATTTTGAACTCCGTGCTTAATATTTTTCTCTAAAATACCTATAACGAACATGAAAGAGAAATGTTATTAATGTGTTCCGTGTGACCATGAATCCTAAATATTTCTAGCAAAAATAAATATACAATATTCCTTTTACATCGAATTTTCCTCCTCCTCTTGATCTTGTTCTATCGCAGCGATGAATGAAAGCGGAAAATTCACGTGACATTCACAATCAACTTTGTACTTTCAATTGTTCATTTCTTTAAAATGATTACGTTACTCCTAAATATTTATCTCTGCAAGTATCTAGACAGAACACTCTCTAAGCTTTATGGTTAGCAATCGGAGTTTAGTTCTTAAATAAACTCCGTTTGCATGCGTGTTAATAAATAGTGATTAAAAAAAAACACATATTTTTAAGAACGCGGAAAAAACCCTTTAATCGCTGCGATTAAATCCTCAATTTTAGGAAATAACAATTTTGAAGGTAAATAAAACTGGCATTTTTCAATATAAATTGAGAGATTAATATTTCTAAGATAACAGTTGCAATATATATAACAAGGTAACTTTTGTATTTCAATTTAGTTGAAATAGTTTTAATGTATTTTTGTACTAAATACTTCACGAATTTTGAAATACCTTATTAAAAATAGATTTAAAATTTTATATTTTTAATTTCATAAATTTATTTAAAAAAATATTGAACAAAATTACTTTGAAATTGAACATATCAAAGATATTTCAAAAAAATCGATAAAATAATTATATTTTTTTTTTAAAAATCCTAATTTTTATTATCATTAATTAAATAATTTGAATTTACTATTGGACTTGAAAGCCTATTTAAACTCTTGGTAATAAAAAAACAGTAATTTTCAAACTTTGATACCCATAAAAACTTTGTGCATTCGGAAAATATATTGATGTTTTTTTCCGCACACATTGCAACTCTATTAACAATTCTGACGCGGATCTCTTTCTATAATTAAAGAGAAAGAAAGAAAAGAAAAAGGAATAAAAAATGACGCAACCACTAGGAGTTTGCAAGGCAAAAGTCACTTGACTTGATAGGTATTTTAGTAGAGTACCTGACATCTCACTCCTTCATCTGTTGATCTGGTATAATGTTGAGACTGAATGACATTGATAAAGAAAAGATTCGTGTGTTAGCTGTGAAGCCTCTGTAAATTTACAGTCATATCTGATTATGGCAAAACCCACTGTAAGCGCAATTATCATATGACACACAGAGAACGTTAAATAAAGTGGTAACTAAACATTAATGTGCAAAAATTTTAGCATTCAGTGCGGTTGATAATTTAATGGCCGAGATAGCGCGGTTGGTAGGTCGTTTCACTCGTGCTCGTGAGAAAAGGAGTGTGTTACCGGCCGAAGAAACCAGAGTATTAAATGATGACTCTGCTGCACGTTAAATCTTCCGTGGTCACAAAGTCTTTCAAGTTTCCTTCTGAGGGAGCGTTAGTGGCTTAGGGGATAGAGCACTCGCCTCCCAATGAGGTGACTGGGGGGGGGGGCGAATCCAATACCTCTTTTAGATGGGAAGAAAGCCGAATGACCCAAAACGATGATTCATGAAGTTAGACCTAGATTCACTGATCACTTCTGACGATGACGTTTTTTTTTTTTTTTTTTTTTTCCTTCCGTTTCTTCAGACTTTTTCGTTACTCTTTTACTAATTTTTTATTTATTAAAATTTTTTTAAATTTATGTTTCTATTTTAGTAGTCTAGATTAAATGTTCTTAAATTGTGATAAGTATGCATTATATATTTATTTGTTTTCAGAAATGATTAACAATAAAACAATTCTACCAAAAATAACTGCTGTGTGAGTGAATCTTTTTTTTTATTTTTTTATTTAAACATTAAATACCAGTTTCAATATTTTTTATTAAAGAATAATTCAATATTTTTTGTTAAAGAATTAAATTTTTTAATTAAATGTATGGATTAAAAACAAAGAAATATATTTTTAAAGGGTTTTAACACATTATACAATACGTATTATTATAATTTTAAACAAGTTATAAAACTAAGAAAAGGGTCTAATTTTTATAACACTTACATTTTTAGCAGATGATTAATTTGGATTCTAATGATTAAGTTTTTCAAGTTATTAGAATTGGAGCATACAAAATAAAACAGAAATTGTATCTAAACAATGATATAAAATGAGCTTAGGAAAATTTAGAAAATCAAATGCAGTCTTCAAACAAGGGAAAAGAAAAAAACATAACATCAAAAGCATGATTATAACTAGGAATTTTTTCCCAGTGGAAGTGTGATTGTTAGAAGTGATTAACTAAAATGAAGGAAGCTACTTTAGATAACAAATATTTCATTAAATAGCAAATTCAAAAAATGATAAATAAAATATAAATTTTCTTTACACATGTGTTTTTAATATATATATATATATATATATATATATATATATATATATATATATATATATATATATATATATATATTAATAGATTTTTGAGAAAATTTCTTAATCAAGTAAAAAAAAATTGCTTTTAGCAGTTACAATATATTACGTTCAAACAAAAATGTTTAAAATTTTGAGCAAAAATTTTATTAATACAAAAAATATTAAACTTTTTATGGAATAAAACTCAATGAAAAAGTAATTTATAACCCTTTTGTTAATTATTTACACTACTTTCTTATTTATAAGTAGCTTACTTATTCCGATTTAAGAGCAATCTATAATTACTGCCATTTAGAATATTAGTAAGATAATAATAAAATTAATAAAATGACTCAACATTTTCTCATATTTCAATTACTGGATATTCAGTATTTTCACTGTTTATTTTCAATTTCAGCTTGTGAATAAAAATTTTATTTCTTAAACAATCAAATTTAAAGCAGATTGTTAATGTTTTTCCTTTAAAATATTTTTGGCACCAAACTTTTATTATTTTGTTTAAAATAATAAAATGCTACTCTTATCTATTTGATATATACATAAATCATATTTACATCTATTTATCCATCCATGTATGTATGTTTTTATTTATTTTAATTATATATATATGTAGAGGTTTGTGCAGCATAAGGGTAAAATAACGACGATGATATAACATATAAACTTAACATTTAATAGAAATAAAAGGAAATAGATATTTAACACTGAGTGACATGATATGGGAGGGCTGCCTTCACGCAGGGGTCTCCGAATCGCATGTGAATAAGATATTAAAATGTTCTATGGATTAAGTTCAGAGAGATTCGGGAGTTTCCCATCGGGACTTCCCCGTCAGGTCTCGCTGGCGCCTCTCAATGACAAAAAGGATGATGCAATGTTCTCAGCTATTGCACTATGGTATTGAAACAACAGCTCTACATATATATATATATATACCCATAACCAGAATATTTTCAAATGTTCTGCAAGCATTTCACAGCGAAAAAAAGTCAACTTTTTGTTAAAATACTATATTTTCATTTATTAAAATACAGGATCATACACAGATACATCACATTATTTTTGAAACTAAGGGAAGCATTCTTGATTTGTTACTTTTTCAATCACTTTTGAAGTACAAAATTTTGTTAATGACGATGATGATGATGAATTATTAATAGGGGACAAGTGCCCACGCATTGCACTATTTGCAAACACAAACATTCGCTGGTCTGTTGTTCCAACAACTTCTTCACTTCCATCGAAAGCATTTGGTCTTTTAGAAGCAATTCTGTCAATCGTGGAACCCCACGATTCACAAATTGCTTCTGAAATGGGAATGGAAAATATAAAAGTCATAAACTTTAGGAAATTGGAAATCTCGGAACTTAATTATTTTACGGCTTGCTTTAGAAGCTCTCTTGATAAAAATTGTGATCGATTTCTCCTGCTGTCTGCTAAAAACTGATACACCCATTTTATATTAATGTTATAGCCAAAAGCTAATTCATTTATTTCCTCCTCAGAATGGCAAAGATATGGGAGAGGGAGATTACTGATAAATGTGCTGAAATTTTTGTCACTAATTCAAGATACAAATTGTTCTGCAGGACTTCGTTTGTTCTGCGCAGTTTTAAGCACTTTACATATTATATATATATATATATATATATATATATATATATATATATATATATATATATATATATATATATATATATATATATAAATATATATATATATATATATATATATATATAGAGAGAGAGAGAGAGAGAGAGTGAAACCTCCTGTTGTGGACACTCCTGCAAAACGGACGCCTCTTAATACGGACATATTTTTAATTCCCCGGGAATCTTCTATGAGTAAACCATTATGTACATTCTCCGCAAAGCGGGCACTACCGTAACCAGACGTGGACAGTCATTTTGGCCCTGAAATGTTGTTTTCTATCTCTTCAAACCGGACACTACTTTTTCTAAATTTGAAAAAAGAAACTATTTCTGCTTTAAATTGCAAGGGGAAAAATGCAACTTTTCACCATTTTTAAAGTATGTAAATTTTTTGCCTTATCCGTAACTAAAAGTATTGTTAAGATTTTTCACTGCTGAAGAATCAATCTTTCTCCTGTCACCTTGCCTTATCTTTGTAAAGAAAGGAGAGAAAACGATACTGCTCTTGTGAAATAATTTGAACAGCGACATCTTTTGATCTTTTCATCTGGACCATGCAGGTTGTAAGACCCCACAAGTAAAATGACATTTTAAATGCTTGCAACACTTCCTCCCCATTGAAAATTTCCTTAATTTTCTAATCAATTTGAAGACTGTATTTAACGCAGCTGGGGTAATAAAGAGAAGAGAAGTATAATCTTTGAGGTTCATTCAAATGAAACATTTATTCAGACACTTGATAGCTGATCAATTGTGAATAATCAACTCCATAGGTCCTCATGACTTACAGGTAGGCATTGTTTTTTTATTTGTGAAACGTGGGAGGTTTACTTTCAAGAAGATATTTACCATGTTCCCTAATCAAATGATAGGTATCATATGTTTAACTTGAGTATCTATGCTGATAGGAAAATTATATTCATTTATCTGTATCGACATCTAAAATTATATATTCATATCAAACTTTTTTATATATTCTTTTTTTTTTTTAATTTTCTTAAATTTTAAATAAATATAATTGTAGATAGTTATTGTAAATTAGTTATTTATTTCTACATCTTTTAAAATACTCTAAAAACAATTTTCGGTGTTTAACTTCGCTATTACGGATAGCTTCCCTTAAACGGACAACTCTCATAAACGGAAAATTTTTTCGGTCCTAAGAATGTCCGCTTAACGGAGGTTTCACTGTATATATATATATATATATATATATATATATATATATATATATATATATATAATATATATATATATATATATATATATATATATATATATATATAATATATATATATATATATATATATATATATATATATATATATAATATATATATATATATCCCGTGGTTGTCCAGTGGTAAGAAAATCGAACTCCATTGGGGTTGGATTCTGCTAAGGCCCACCGAGTACATGCCATGTACTTGATCGTAAAATATGTGAAATGGAGAGTTCTGTGGTCGGTCGTTGAGCAATGACATGGATTCAGGGATCTGGAGAAAATTTCACTCCCATTCAGATCTACATCTAAATTGAGGAAGATAAAATTGTGATGGTATGTCTTTGGATCATCCTCAGGGATATTTCCCAGACCGTCTCCAATCGCTCATTATGCAGCACTAGTGCGAAGCAAATAAAGAACTCAACCCCCCCTCTCTCTTTTGTTTTAAATCAAATACAGCCATAAGCTAGAAAACATAACTGATATTTTCTATAAAATATATGAAAAAATAGAATCGTTTATACTTTAATTTAAAACAATGACAAACGCTTAACAAATAAGAAAATTTCATTTCTTAAACGACTCTCCCAAACAATCTAATTGAAATCTTCGAATGAAATTTAGGATCGAGGGCTAAAATTTGTTCATCACCGGCTCTCTAAATTTCCGGACGACAGCGCAAACTTTTCTGGAGACATAATAGAGAGAAACGCAAACTCTTCATTTTATTATTATAGTTCTTTTTCCTGTAACACTAGTTGAAATGCTATTGGCGATCGCAACGCTCGAATACGCCATCTGGAGAGAAGACCGGTTTCAAGCCTTTGTCCCTACTCCCTTCCCTCTCCTCCTCTTTTCAGTTGTATAGGTATGTACTACGATATTTGCCCTTTTCTTAATATTTTTCCTTTTTATTTGATAAAAATATTTTTTAAAATTTCCATGAAGCTTTTCTTTGGAACTATGTTTAATGAAGTTTTTAGTTCCATATAGTTTTACAACTTAGAAGATTTTAATCTAAATGAAAATCCAGAGAGTAACTATTGTACTTCCGTCATCTATGACTCTCCACACGCTAATGGGGAAAGCATACAAAATGCTGTCATAGGTAGAGAGTTCTGCTCTACGCAACTTGCAGCCTATGGATGGTGTTTTCGACACTAGGGAGCGCTGCATGCTGTATGCCGCTTATACTTCCGGGTTACTATTTCCGGTGTATTTTAAAACCATTTGGCTCACAACGTGATCATTGTGTTTTAGGATTCTTGCAAACGTGGTATTTGAATACTTATCTCTTAATAACTAAAACAAATTTTCACTTCAAACTCACCAGAATTACATAATAACATTAATATCTTATGAAATACTGCAGATTTAAGCTCAGAAATTATCTAATTTATTTCTTTTATTGAAAACAAAATTATCCGTTTGAAAATATCGTCTCGCAGAATAACATGTAGTAAGCAGCTGCAAACTTTCTAACCGGAACTAGAGCAGTCATACAGCTCGAGATTGATATTGTTTACATTTCTACTGAAAACACTCGATCCATTTCGATCGCCAATTCCCACCAGATTAAGTTGACTAAATAAAATTCAAATTAAAAATCATAAAATGTTTTTAAATAAAAATGTATATTAAAATTGATTGTATATATAAAGTTGTATTATTAATTGTATATATAAAATTTGGTTTCTCAGGAACTATTGAACCGATTTTGTTCAAATTTTTCCTTTTTCTATATAAAATTACTTTTTTTAAAATGATGTAAAAATTTGTGTAACTAGACATTTAAAAAAGCCTTTTTTTATCATTATTAAATAAATTCATAAAATAATAATGAATAATTATCAACAAAAATTTTTACAAAGAATTATTTGAGGTTAAACTTGCTTATAATTGTGTTCAAAAAAAAAATTTTTTTTTTTTTGGTTCACTTAAGAAGTTCTCGAGATATGGCGAAATACACAAAGAGGGAAATTAACGTTAAGGGGTCTAAACTTTGAATTGCTCTCCTGACCAAACTATTAAAACCATATTTTTCAGATTATGGCTTCCTTCTATATTTGGGAGTCAGAAGTTTACCAGCGATCATTCTTCTGCCTTAATTATTAGGACCATATTTTACAGATTACGGCTAATTTCTCTATTTTGAAATTCAAAAATTCGTTTAAAAAAAGAAATGTATATTCAAATAAAGTACGTTTTTGTGTCTCATTTCTTAACTTAAAATATCGTCATCACTACTCATTTAACTTGTTTAAGCCCTCAAAACATTCAGATTGAGTCCCAGTACGTGAAAATCCAATCATTAGATCACAAGTTAATCAGACCCCAGTTTTTCCTTGTTTTTTGCACCGTACCTACATAAGTCGACATTACATACGTTTTCCTGTTAATTGCATGTATACAAATTTACATAATTTGTAAGTATATTCACGCTTGCGTTCATTGCATGAACATGTTCTGCGTATATTTTATGTTACACATGCAAACATGCACTGTACACCTAATTGGATGTACAGTGCTCCAGAAGAAAAAACGCACCATTGGCGATCGAAATGGGCTGCAGGTGGCGTAGAGTAGAACTCTCTACCTATGGCAACACTTCGCATGCTTTCCCCATTAGCGTGTGGAAAGTCATAGAGGAAGGAAGTACGTTAGTTTCTCTCTTGATTTTCATATAGATTAAAATCTTTTAGATCGGAAAACTATATGGAACTGAAAACTACATCAAACATAGTTCTAAAGAAAAGTATCACGGAAATTTAAAAAAATGTTTTTATTAAATAAGAAGGAAAAATATTAAGAAAAGGGAAAGTAACGTAGTACATTCCTATACAACTGAAAAGAGGAGGAGAGGGAAGAGAGAAGGGCTAAAAGCATACAACCGGTCTCGCCCCAGCAGATGGCGTATTCGAGTGTTGCGATCGCCAATCCTGAATATTTTTTTATCTAATGATCCTTGATCTAATGACCATTATTCCTCAATTAACATTGGAATTAGGTCAGTTTTGTTTACCTTCGAGATTACCAATATTCTCCAAAATTCAGAGTCTAATTCTTTAAAACTCCAGAATTAAATTTCATGTATTGGCGATCGCAACACTCGAATACGCCATCTGGGGAGAGACCGGTTTCATGCCTTTAGCTCTTCTCCCTTCCCTCTTCTCCTCTTTTCAGTTGTATAGGAATGTACTACGATATTTTCCCTTTTCTTAATATTTCTCCCTTTTTTTTAATAAAAATATTTTTTTAAATTTCCGTGATACTCTTCTTTAGAACTATGTTTAATGTAGTCTTCAGTTCTATATAGTTTTTCAACTTAAAAGATTTTAATCTATAGGAAAATCAAGAGAGAATCTAGCGTACTTCCTTCCTCTATGACTTTCCACACGCTAATGAGGAAAGCATGTGAAGTGTTGCCATAGGTAGAGAGTTCTTCTCTACGCCACCTGCAGCCCATTTCGATCGCCAATTTTAAAAGCTGTAGGGTCTTTTCACAATGGGACATTCTCACTGAATGGGATTCGCATATGTGATTGCCCGTTAATGCGATTCAAGCGTGCAAGTGAATTTTTACATACAGTAAGAATGTTTTCTAAATTATTTCAGAACTTGTTTCACAGATGTGACTGAAACTTTCACTTTTTATTACATGTGGTGATTTAGTGTTTGTTTACTTAAAATAATTCTCGCATCGGATCCCTATTGTAGTCCCTGGGAATGAATCTAATTTCGATTCTATACTGTTATAAATTACTGTAGTTTCATATCAAATTGTGGTAAACATTATAATTTTTAGAAGAATTTCGTATCCATTTGACCATGGGAAGAAACAAAGTCAAAGGTGCCTTGAAAATCATTTTGATTTTGCGATTTGAATATTATCAACTGGTTAAATAATACATATATTTAATTAGTAACCATACTGAAGCCACTGTTTTGTTTATGAACAAGATAATTATTAATAAAACATAAATAATGTTTGTATTTTAAAAAATTGAGCTTTGCCACTTGTGCGAACAAAATTTTTGCTATTACTGAATTTAGTCTTTTCTTGTGAATTAGTTAAATTTGGATCTGGAATATTACCGTTTCGTTCCTGTCAAATAACCATCGCCTGCACTCCAGAATGTTTGTTATCTTTTAAAAATTTTAATATGTATATATAAACTTATATAATTTAGAGGTATTAAATAATATATTTATATGGGGATTTATATTATATACATATAAATATTTAGTAAAAGATACGAAAATTCTGATAAAATATAATCTTCCCCTAAATATAATCTAGCATATGTCACCATACTTTTATAAATATTTAGGGGAGCTAAACCTTTCGACAATTGGTTATAGATTTCGTATATCTAAAAATGATTTAATTCAATGCATATCTTTTTTTTTTAAATTATCGTTTAATTTAAATGTTAATGATTAAAAATTATTGAAACAAAAGATAAGCGTATGTTCAAATCATTTATGAAGCTTTAAATGGTAAAACATAAAATTACATTAATATGGATAGATTTGGTAACTGGGGACAACTGGATAGTAGTGGCACTCGATAAACTGTAAAAAATTACAGTAAACAGACTAACCAAAATAATTCCTAGCCACGTCTGATACAGGTACATTTTTTTTTTTTTTTTTTCTAATTGAAAAACCTCTTTTTTATGGTATCAAATATCAATTTGGAAATATTCCCACTTGAATCTCCACAAAAGACTAATTTCTTTACCGAAAGTTCAATTTTTGTTTTTAATTTCATAGCTTAAGGTTTTGTGTTTCTACATTGATTGTGTATGCGTTAATTATTAAAAGTTTTCATCTTTCACTGTATACTTTTGGATTTTAATATCATTGTTTGTATATAAACTTAACTGTATTTAAACTTAATGTATAATTTTTTCTTTCTATTTTCTCGTTTATTGCAGAATTGAATTTTTCAAAGGATGAGCTAATGGTTATGACAGTGGCTGAAATTGTTCAAGAGCTTATCAAGGCACACAAAAATAATTCTAATATCAATTTGAATAGGTAAAGTTGTGGCATAACTACCACTTTGATTATTTAAAACATCAATTGACTAGTATATAAGACATGCTAATTCAATTCAATCTTGGGTACCTTTTGATAGATGAAGGTTGGCATTGTCCAGAAATAATCTCCTCATGAAGTATAGTTATTTTTTATTAGATAATCTTATCATCCTTTATTAAAGTTATAATCTTATTTTTTAGTGGGATGAATGTTAAACGAAGCTTTAATTTAAAGCAAAGAGATTCTCTAAAGCTGGTGGGTTTGCCTTTAATTTGAATTACAAAGCTAGAATCATTTAAGTTTTCTAAAAAGTGAAATACAAAGCCTGATAGTTATTGCCTCATATACATATAAGCTGTTAATATGTCCAATTGCATAAACTTATTAAAATTGCTTCTATGGTAATTTTAAACCTAATAATAAAGAAAGAAAAAACTGCTACAAAGTCTTTTTTTATTGTTCAAAAGAAATGTGGCACTGCACAATATTTCCTGGAAAAAAAGTTTTATGTCGATTTTTATTTTATTTATTAGTTTAAAGTCTAACCACAGGTATCTGATCACCTTCGACACAAAAATTTTGAAATTTTTGATTGACTTATACTTTTTTTGGTTTATTTATTGCAGGAGCTATTTAAACTTAAAATAAACAGCAAAAATTATTATTTTAGCTTGAATTTTTTATTTTGTAAGTCAAAAAGTGTAAAAATTTTATGTATATGCAAAACATCGTAAGTCCAAAACAAATTAATATTTTCCAATTCTGTAAAGTGTTAAAGAATTAGAAACCACTGCTGCCGGGAATGAACCACTTATAGCTCTGTAATTCAATATTTTAAAAATTAGCAACCATTTTAATGAAGTGACGGGTAAAAATGCTAGAAATCAGAAACTTTTTTTTCAAGATAGCTTCTACAAAATGTGAGAAAATCAATTTAGAACCAAAAGCATGGTTCATTCCTTAGAACCGTTTAATACGAATGCACAAAAAAAATTTGAGGTAAATCTAATGAAAAGTTTTTGAGATTTTGTGTTTTGCGATGGTTGAAAAATCGTAAAAATGCATTTTGAGAAAAACACAAAATAACATTATACTTGAACTTTATTAATATATAATTGTAAATTATTAGATTAAACTGTCTGATTATCCAAATGATAACATTTTTATTGTCCAAAAAAATAGTTATTTTGTAAAAATTTACTTTTTTAAAAATTTTATGCAGTATTTAAATTTTGAGTAAAAGATGGAAGAAATTTACAAAATTTGAGATATGTACACTTTACAGAATAACTTCAAAGCATGTTAATATTTTTTAATATCATTTGTGCTTGAAATGATTTTGAAACACTAAATCAAGCACTGAACTATGGTGAAACATTTAAAAAGAACATTTTTCAGTGTTTGAAAATCTGAGCGATAAGATTTCTTCTTGTTTTGATTGCTTCGATAATTCATTTCAAAAGGCTTTTACATTGATTTATGCATGGTTTTTTCTTTTTTAAAATTTTTTTGAGTGCATTGAAAAATTCAAGAAATAACTATAAAAAGTTATTGAGTGACTGTATTTTACTATGAAAATAAAAACAATGAAAACACATTCAAAAAAGTTCTAAGCCACTTTGATACGTGAAATGCAAAAACAAATTGAAAAACATTTCACACTATATCTATAATTATACCTAATGATATTCAATGTTATATGCACGTATATTAATTTCAAGAAAAAAGAATGAAATAAAAATTGAAATTCATACATTGAAAATATTCATGTAAATAAAAAATTTTATGCTGCAGTAATAAAAATTTTGACAGAAAATGGTTTTGTCCATTCAAAATTTGTACATCTATTATGCAATTGCCAGTAACTTTATTTTCTTCAACATCAGAAACATCCAAATACTTATTTATTTTTGTAAAACTTGCAGACGTTTCAAGATTTGTTTGCAACTTTTGTGATGAAAACTGATTTCCTTGGAAGCGACGTTTTCGTTTTCTGGCGATAGATTTTCCCATAATTGAAAAGTAATAACAAGAAATAACGGCAATAAGAAATATTATAAAACGATAATAAAACTAAATAACACAACAATAAAATAAAAATTAACAAGAAATTATCAAAAATAAAAGCAATTGAAAGGTAACTAATTCAAAACGCTATCACAAGTTTAAAAATAAACAAAGATCTGATTATTGACTTGCCAGATCAATGTTTCAAAATAGTCTCTAAATTTGTTGCCATTCCAAATACATAATAATAAAAATCATTTTAAATCAAGTATATTCAGTAATACGTCATTTACAATAATTGCAAACAGAAACTGAAACCAAAAGGGGTAAAACTTCGACTTCCGCTTGAGAGAAAACAACTTCCGGTTTCAATATTTCGTGTTAGAGCTTTGCAAAAAATGCTATAACTTAAGTTCTACTGTACATAGAGACAAAATTCAAACGGATTAAGAAAGATAAACGTTTGTTTTATATAAAATTATCAAAATCTAAAAATTTATATTTTGATCGATTTTCACGGAAAAAAGGTGATCAGATACCTTAGTTTACTATTAGGACCTTGAGTTTAGTTTTATAACTATTACTATTTTATTATTCACTGCTATTTTATTTTAATGCATTCTGATTGATTTCTATTACTTTTTAAATACACATTCTAGTTTATTCAAGAATCACATGGAATCTGAACATATGTTTGTTCTTTTTTATTATTTTGGAAGAAAAAATTATTTTTAAAAAATTTGAACAACATATAAACTTTACTTTCTAAAAATATTTTTAAATGGTTATTTTTACTAGGGGAAAATTTCAAACCAAAAGAACTATGTTCTAGTAAAATACTGGGTTCAGCACCTTTGATAAGAGTTGAGTCAAAATTTTAATTTTATAAAATTAAAGGAGAACTCTAATTAATTATTGTGAAGCTATATTTTTGTGGTTGGAGTTTCTTGCACTTATATTGTTGATATTTATTATGTTTTGTTGTAAACTAATGTTATTTAGAGATAAATATTGTTAATAGTGTAATTAAAAGTTATAAAGGAGATAACAGAAATATTTCAGTGAGGCTATATTTTCTTTTGTACTTATTCACATCATAATTTTTATTTTGTTATTCCTTAAAATATTAAAAATGGTTGTTTATTGCAGGGTAAAATGTGAAATTTCTTCTAAGTATGGATTAGAGTCTCAACCACGCCTTGTTGATATCATTGCTGCGGTACCTTCTGATTATAAAAAAGTATAATACTTCTATGATTTTGTTATTTTTTTCCATTTTTATTTTGTTATTTTTTCCATTCCATCCATATTTTTTATTTTAATAAAATAATTAGACCTCGAATGAAGTATTTTAGGAATTACTTAAAAAAAATTTTACTGTTGCTTCTTTCTTTAATTTTTTTATGAGAGCTGAAATGAAATGCTGAATACTTCATGTGTACAAAAAATTTTGTTCATGCTTAATATAGTTTTTTTGTTAAAATTTTTTAAATATTTAATTAGTCATTTACTTACTGTTTTTCATAAATCTGTAATCAAGTACTTCAATATCTATTCTTTATGTGGATGGGTTGGGTGTAGCTGACTCAAAGTTGTCAAAATTTACAAAAATCCAATAATTTTCACCATTTATATTTCTTTGACTATATTTTTTTACCTCATTTGATATTTGTTACTGACTGTAACTGTCATTACCAAATTACACTGTATATTCAGTTTGTTTTTCAAAATAATAGTTATCTATTTCTGGTGTGGTCTTTTTAAGACATTGCTTGTCTTGCTTGGATGTTCTACTTGAAATTTTCATAATGGTTACTGTTGTCTCTGTTCCTCCACTTTGTGAATCAAAACAGATGAATAATAATACATTAAATGTTATGTAATTAACTCAATAATTTCAGAATATTTTAAACAAAAAATTTTATAATATTTAATAAGAGGTAATTAATATTTAAAAATATTAATTATCACCATCTTTATTTATACTGATTTTATTTACTTTCATAAATCTTGCTACGTTTTTTCTTTTTTTTTTTTTTTCGTTTTTTCATTGGACTTAAAAGGCTTAATATACCTAGCCTCAAAAAAAGGTTAATTTAAAATTATTGTTGGAAGTACTCAAACCGCAAGATAAATAATATCACACAGTATCTTCAGATCACATGCTCAGTGCTATTTTAGCACATAATTATGTATATTTTTACATAACATATTTAATGTTGCTACTTCATACTTAATGCATAGTAATGTATTATTATTTTTATGTCTCTTACCTTATATCTGTATAATATCTTTTAAGTTCTATTTAATTTATTGTTTCAAAATTTTGTGTAGGTTCTTCTTCCTAAATTGAAAGCTAAACCAGTTAGGACTGCTAGTGGAGTAAGTAGTTAATACTTTTTTTTAAAATCAACAATAGAAAACATTTTTACTGAAAATTCATATCTAATGAAAACTATTTATTCTATTGTTTTTAGATAGCAGTTGTTGCAGTTATGTGCAAGCCACATCGTTGTCCCCATATAAATATGACTGGTAACGTGTGTGTGTAAGTATGGGTAAAATTTTTTGTTTAAAATATTCTGAAATTATTGAATTTGATTTTAAATGAGTATGATAATACACTTTTTTTATAACATGCACTTTTTTTCTTGTTCAAATTTCAAGAATTTCTACAATTATATAAAAGTGTATGGCACATAACATTTTTAGATTTCTATTTTAATCTTTTTTTTTTTTTTTACTGGACAAGCATTACTTAAAGCATTTTTTTAAAAAAATGGTGATTTTAAAATAATTTTTGTTGAAATTAGGTGGCAAGGAAACAATTGTAACTAGTTACAAGAGTCAATCAATTGCTTGCAGAAAGTTTTCAAATTGAGATTTTGTATTGACAGAAAGTTCTTTTTTTATTTTATCTAATTTTGGTTAGAAACTAGATTGATCTGTTGAAATTTTTTTTATTTTTTTACAAAAATAAAGTTTACTAAATGAAAATTAAAACTATTTTTGAGATTTTGAAATAATGTTACAATTGTTAAAAAAAAAAAAACCTGTTCTGTTATTCCACAATTTTTTTACAAACATGGAAATTTGAATGCTTATTGAATTGATCTTTAATAACATAAATATATTTTATTTCTTTACTCATGAAATTTGTTTTTTCTTTTTTAAATTGAATACAGATTGCTTTTCATTTGTTTATCTAGATATTGTCCTGGTGGTCCTGACTCAGATTTTGAATATTCTACTCAATCATACACAGGATATGAAGTAAGGCAAATTTAGACTGTTAATTTTTTTAAAAATAAAAACTTTATGATTTTAAATAAGACTAATGCTATATAGAGTTTTCTTATAACTACTTCTCTTATTTTAATTAAGAGAAGCTATGTCAGAAGATCAGTACAGTAGCTATATATATATACTATATTAATGCGATTGTGAGGAAAAGTATATCAAATGGATTAAAAATTGCCAATCAATTGCTTTTCTTTTTTTTTTTTTTTTTTTTTTTTCTTTTTTTTTTTAAGCCTTCTCACAAAATAACCTGCAAAATTGACACATTGTATCATTCCCAATAGTACTGAAACTGTTCATATTAATTTCATTGGTGCTCATGTGACACAAGGAACCAACCAAAGAAGAGTAATTATTAAAAACATGAATTAAATTTTTATTAATTAAATACATAGCTCTGTGAGCAGCACGTGTAACAGTTATTATTCTTCAAATAATTAGGGGGGGGAATTCGATTGAGCACTAAAGAAACAATATAAGTGTTGCATGATAGAATTTGTAAAAAGTGGCTTGGCAATAATTTTCTTTTCATTGCTATGAATACTAAAATATAATTTTAAAAAATAATATTAAACAAAATTCAATTTTATTTAAAAAAAAAAATTGCAACTTATAGGTTATGCAAAAGTATCAAATTTAAATTTTTTGTGTGGAATAAAGTCTTCGTCAAGCCGACATAAAAAAAATACAATGCAACCCTAGAGCAGAACATCTTTTGCAGTGTGCACATAGAGAAAAGTTTCACGTTTGCAGTGTGCATGTAGCGATGTTTTATTTTTATCCAAGAATGTAATGTTTTCTTTTGATCTAATATGTACAATCAAATAATTATTCCATATATTTTCCACCTTTGTTAATTTTTCTTTTGAATAGCAGAATTTTCTTCAGTTCTACATGCAACAATCTGTAATGCTAATCTAATAAAAAATAAATTCATTTTGCACATATCCCACTTCATATTATTGATGTGTCAAATTTTATTGCAAATATGGGTGAATAAAGGAGCTTAACTCAAGGTGGCATAAAAAAAAAAAAAAAAAAAAATATATGCATAAGTTTACAAATTTATGATAGTTATAAAACGAGTATGTTTTAATAAATTTCATGTTACCTACATTTTCTCATTTTAGTACATTTCTTTTAACTCAAGTTTCTTATAGAATAATATTAAAACTGTTTGTGGGGCAATTATTTTACTTTTCTTAACTTTTAAAAGGCTTTAATGTTCATATTTGTACTTAAATCTTAGTTGTTAATAAAGCACATATTTCCAAACATATTTCAGTTGATATGTATTATGTTTGCCTTCCTCAACTTAAATATCTTTGAACCAGGCCTCATTTTACAAGATTTTTCAAATTTAATAATTTCCTTTTTGTATTTGACTTATTTGTCAAAATAAAATTATGTTCTTATTTACTAAATAATTCCCTAAATAATACATACTCTGAAGAAAACAACTTCTAAAGTTTACATTCTGACTGATTTAAATTAAATGAAACATTCAATAGAATAAGACCATTGTTATTTTCTTAAATTTTTATAGTTGATTTTAATTGTTTTAGCCTACATCAATGAGGGCTATTCGAGCGAGATACAATCCTTTTCTGCAAACAAGAAATCGATTAGATCAAGTAGGTATACAATTTTTTTTTTACTATTTGTTATCCATTAGTTATTTTTATCTTATAAATAATTAATATAATTTTGTCATTTTTTCTTATAAATTTTGATTTCTCTGTTTCTAAAATTGTGTAAAAAAACAAAACAAAATAATGTGTTGAAATTTGGCGTGAAATATTCTTTAGTTTTTATCAAGTATTCATTATTTAATTAATTATTATCAATTTATCACTATGATATGTATGTAAGATGCCTATTCTTTTGTCAATGGATAGAACCACTGCAGTATTTCTGACGTTTAATATTTAAAGTATTTTTCTGTGGAGTTGATGTCAAAATAATGCTAAATGGTATCTGAATTAGAATTTAAAAAAAATGATGAAATCTGAATCTGAAATTAAGTTATGTAAGTAAAAAAAAAAAGAATTAGTTTTTCGTCTTGTGAAAATTATATAGCAAAAATATCTATGTGAACAAAAATAATACTCAAACAAATAGTATGACAACTGTTTAAAGCTATAACTTATTACAGCTGTAGCTTATTATAAAGTGATTTAAACCAGTTTAAATTATCATAATTTAAACCATCTTGAGCCTGTGTTTGATTGAACCGTTAAAGGGAAACACAGCAAGTTATCAAAATTGAGAAGTTAACTGAAAAAATATGCAAATGAAGTTGAAACAAATAATTAAAGTTTGTTCTTTTGCATTCAAGATAAATAGATGCTGCATAACTTGAAAAAGTCTACAACTAAAATGTGTAAAATATTACAATTTTTGATACCATAATATTTGTCTCTCTTTGATTTATTGATATCAAGATTTAACTTCAGAATAAATTAAATTTCTACATTATTATATTTATTTCTCTTTTTAACAAATTCTGTATTTTGATTCATTAAAAATGCTAAAAACATCTAAATGTATATTTGTAACATTCTGTTTCCAGTTGAAACAGCTCGGCCACGATGTTGACAAAGTGGAATTTATTGTAATGGGTGGAACGTTCATGGCACTTCCCGATGATTATCGGGATTATTTCATCAGAAACCTGCACGATGCTCTGTCTGGTCACACGAGTACATCAGTCGAGGAAGCAGTCAAATACAGTGAGAGATCTTCTACAAAATGTATTGGGATTACAATAGAAACAAGACCTGACTATTGTTTGAAAAGACACTTAAGGTAAGCTGAATTTCTTTTTTGATTAAATCAGTATTTTCAAAATATAGTTTTAAATTTTTACTATTTATTTTTATTAAATTTTGATTTTATAGTGTTGTGTCAGGAACCTGAATATTGTCTGATACTATTGGTTAAATTAATAGCTCTCTTTAAAGTTTCTAAAGTGGCCAAAATTTGATAGAGGAATGACCTGGTGCATCATTCAGTTTTCTACTAGACATCCTGTAGATAGCTACAGGATGTCTGAAAACTGACTGATTTCAAAATTAAACATTTTGTAAACAACGAATGATATTGGAATGAAACAAACATGTTTATTGTGAAAGCTGTAAATTTGAAATTTAGTTTGTAAATCTGTTTGTTTTATCTGCTGTTTAATCTGAGAAAAATTTAAAATTTAGTTGCAAAATTTTCAAATACATGGCGCTGTGGGCTATCGATGGTCAGAGTGATCAGATTTAACATTAAAACTTGAATGGAAGTTGTACCAAATTAGGAAGTTAAACTTTATATTCTGTTAAATAAAGTGTATTTCTAGTACTGGAATAACTTAGGTTAACTCAGTCCTATGGCATTTGTATTATTTTCAAGAACTCTGTACAGTGCCATCTGTTGGAACCTTTTACAAACATACCATTTAATTCATTCCTCTATCGTCCCATATTTTTGAGATTTTTAATTTTCAAATCAGTCTTTTATTGGACACCCTGTGTATTGTAATATTAATTTTTAGTTAGTATGATCAATTTGTTAATTTTATTAGTCATATTAATTATTAAGATGTGTGGAGTTCAAGAAAACAAATTATTTAGGCTTATTGAACTTTAATTCTTCTAGATTATTGATAAGCAAACTTATTTTTATATATTGTCTGAACATTTTTTCTTAATGGTACAACTCATCACTAGCTATATTGAATAGATACTGGTCTGTGTTGTAGGAATAAAGGTATGCAGGCCTTTTTCAATACTGAAATCCTGGTAAATTGTTAAAAAGTCAACTAATTCTTTCATAAATCATTATTTTTATTACATTTTCCAATAGTTTAAAATCCTTTTGGCTCTTTTATTTACCACAGAAGTATGTTATTATAGTTAAAGATTTCGAAAAGGTTTTTAATTCACTGCTTATTCACTATAGCATGCCATAGATACCAAAAATTATAGACTGGATGCAAAAATAAAGTAATGATGCATCTCTTTGGATGTTTAATTTTTCTCTGCAGAAAAAAAAAATAAAATGGAACGACCCTTGTGGGTCTATTTTATCTGGACAAAATTAACCAAACTTTAAGAAAAGGAAAATTTTTTTTCACTTCTTTACTAATATCAGAATAATAAAGTATTAAACAACATTGTTGTGTTGTGTTTAATTAGTTGGATCTATTTACTTAAAATATGATTCTTTTCTTATTTTCTCTATTAACTGAGGGATAACTATCGTAGCTACATATTGACTATCATAAATACAGAGGTAAAGAATTTACTGTCTGTTTCCTGTCACAGATCATTTGTATGTATTTTTATATTAACCTTAGATATTTTCACTTTAACTTTTAAAATATTTAAATTGCAAATTTATTTTTATTTACATAAAGTTTCTAAAGGTTTAGAAGTTTACAAACTATAATGTTTAGTTAAAATAGCATCTGTAAAAATTAAAACATAAAATATTTACTCTTCATGTGTGTCTTTAAAGTTGAGATACATAATGTTTTGAATAAAAACTATAAAAAAAATAACAGAAAATTGAAAATCTTAAGGACCTGTAGTTTCCAAAATCTAGCAGAATTGTCTCAATAAAAATTACACTTCGTTTTGCGGAAAATTGTGTGTTAAAGTGTTAGCAAGCTTTGATGTATATCTTCAGTTCCAACCTATTTTAAAACTTCTGTGTTGATGTCTTTTAAAATATTGTGTAACGTGTGTCTATCTGTGCAAATTACAAAAAGAATATTTTTTTCTCTTTTTTTTAATAACATTTATATTACTTCGCAGAATATTTTACATAAAACTGAAATTAAATATTTTTCAAATTGCTTTTTGTTTTACAATGCAGTATAATTTATGCATGAACACAAACTATGGCTTGTGAGTCAAAAGTGGTTTGTGATGCCTTTTCACTTGGCCCCTAAACCACTTAAATATTAAAAAAATAAAACCGTCTCTATTTCATTTTAAAAGTTTATGGCGGTGGTTTTAGAGTTTGCAGTGAAAGTTAAGGAATTTTTAAATATTCTAGAGAGAGAAGGAAAGAATTTATAAAGAAAGTAAAAATGAAAAACCAAAGAAAATAATTATAATTTCAAATTTCCAAGATATGACAACCATCATTTGTCAAGATATAAAACCAGAGGTGATGGTAATTGCCTCATCTGTTGTCTTATTACCAAAATCGCTGTGCATCCCTGATCTGTGATTTTTTTAAAAAAAAATTCTGCTTGTAACAATGAGCCAGGGAGCGTTTAGCAAAGGAAAGTTTGTTCAAGGAGGAGAAGCCAGTAATTTGGAGAAACAAACTTGTCCACTTAAGATTTAATTTAAATTTTAACAGTCATTATTTGTTTACATTTTATAACTTAGCTAATCTCCCTTAATGCATAAAATTATTGTAATTATTTAGTTTTCTAAATATGTTGTAGTATGATCATTAAAGAAGATTGGTAATTTATCATTGTTTTAGTTTCGGCAACCTTATTCTCTAAATTCAGTGTCAACTTAGTTAATTTCATTATAGGTCACTGCCACTGACAAAGGTAGGAATATATAAAAATGAATCTAATTATCTTTCTTTATTAATAAATTATTTTATATCTATGTTTCCATTTATGATCAACATAACATCATATTAATTGTTATTGTATTCGTAACAGGTTTTGTTTTCTAAATAAGAGTTTATTTTAACTTTTATGGCCGATAAAAATTTTGATACCTAGTTTTTTTTATCTTAAAATTTGGCATTATTGTGTGTAAAGATTTATTTGTATTGAATATTTTCATTTAATTTTTGTTTTCTGCATCTGAGTAAAAAAAATAAAAAATAATAGATATCAATGTAAATCATTCATATGACTTTTAAATACACCCTACATTCTTACTATTGTAACAAATGTTAATGTTGGTTTCTACTATATATTTTGTACTTTTTGTGGCCTGCTATCCAAGAGTTATTATGCATCCCTAATACACTAGCACAATTTTTGAAAGGTTTTACTGTGATATTTTAAAATCTGTCGAAAACAGTTTTTGTTTTATTAAACAGTATATTGGAGTATGTTTAATAGCAGTCGAACAGCATAATTACCTTAATTTTGTCACAAATCCAATTTAAGGTCAACAATTGAGAATTTTTTTTTTTTTTTTTTTTTCCATTTATAAAGTGGGGGTCATTCTTCAAATTAGTTATTTTTCAGATACTCTTGTGTACTTTTTACAAAAAATGAAGTTTATTTAGACTGTAGTTCATATTTTGAAAAGCTGATTGTTAATTTATTTTTTCTTTCTGAAATTTATTTTGTATTTTAGTGATATGTTGAAGTATGGTTGTACCAGGCTAGAAATTGGTGTACAAAGTGTTTATGAAGATGTAGCCCGTGATACAAACAGGTTCATCCTTTTTCTTTTTTTAAAAATTGTGATATATTGTGTAACCATTTTCTATATATAGCCATTTTGCTAGAATTGTTAGGTGCAAATTTTACAATAATTTATTGACACCTTCCCAAAAACAATATTTTTAAAAAGCTTCCTCTTCACATAATTCAAGACAGACAAATTTTTTTTTTTTTAAACTAATTTTTAATTTCCTTTAGATGTAATTTATTAAAATCAATGCTCTTATAAGTAACTTTTAACATATTAAAAAATTGGATCATTAACACTGAAAGGAATTGTGGCTTTTCTTAAAATTTATAAATTGTGCCATTTTCAGTTGATAATTCTCAGGTTAGCAAAAACTCTCCAATAGGGCAGTAGGTGTTGCAGATTTTTTCAGTGTCTGCTAATTATTTTTTATCTAAGTTTTTTTTTTTAAAGCACACAAGCAAAAGGAAGATAATTAATGAGTCTCAGTTTTAAATTATCTCTATTTTTTTAATAAAAATTACAAAGTTGTATTGAGAGAACACACCAAAAAGTAATGGATTTGTGTTACTTGATTACAGGCCTAACTATATAGCTTATTTATTCCATTTTTTTTTTTTTTTTTTTTTTTTTTTTTGGTGTCTTATAAAATTTTACTTAAATTTAAACAACATAATATTTTTATGTATCATTTTTAACATAATTAATTGTATATTTGGAAATTTTGTTGCGCGTATTTAGAACAAGCTGAATTATAATAATAAGCTCTGACTCCATTCGAGTTACAGGCAAATTTAGATTTATGGAGATAGTGCTGCAGATACTTTGTATATTCTGCTACTGAAGACAAAACCTTAAAGCCATGACTGACATGAATTTACAACAACGTTTATGAAAAGACTGTGTTATTTGTAAAAAAGTTTTATTTCATAAGAATTCAAATTCTTCTAAAACAGATATTTAAAATAATCAATATGAACTTGGCTTTTTTTCTTCATTTCCTTAATATTTCAAAATATTCTTATTAAACTTATTTTTATAGAGGGCATACAGTTAAAGCTGTTACGGAAACATTTCAACTGTCTAAAGATTGTGGTTTTAAAGTTGTGTCTCACATGATGCCAGATCTGCCAAATGTTGATTTTGAACGAGATATTGACCAGTTTGTTGTAAGTCTAAAATATTTTTTAGTCTATTTAAAAATAAAAGTATTTCATGTTTAAGTTGCACTATATATTTGTGTACATGTTTCTGTATTTTTGAAAATAGTAAAATAACTTTGTAGAATATTCTTTCAATTATCATTTTTTCATATTAAATTATATGCTTTTTTGAGATTTCATAAAAAACTAACAGTAAAATGTTCCTGTGTACCATACAGCATGGATATAGTACTCTGGAAATGTATTTCTGTGTAACAAGGTGTATTTCGCAATGCATTCTCATAGGTTTTTAGAAATAAGGTAAAACATGGAATTGCCAGGAAATTCAATTGAGAGTGTGTTTTTTTAAAGGGTAGAGGAATCTTGCAATACCTTTCAACAAACTGAATCATTTCTTTAAAAAGCATAAAAAATTATGGATATTAGAAGTAATGGTAAAAATATTAAATATAATTTAAAATAAACAAATTAATAAATATTTCAATTATTTGTAAACTAAATCTTTGGCTGAAAAGCAATGCTAGATTTAGTTGTTATGTTTAGCAATTAACAAATCAATAATATTGTTTTACGCACATGTTATCTCATTTCTGATTAACTGTTTGGTGATAATGGTTAGCTAATGCTCCTCTTTTGTGGTTGGCTATATGGAAAAATAAAAATAAACTTTTTTCCAGTGGCTGTTTGTAGCATTTTTTTCTGTGGCCACTTTTTAAAACATGTAATCATTTTTTCAAAGGTTTAAAATTTAAAACTACACTAAACTCCTGTTACAAACTTTTATGGCGAAAAAAGTGGTAATCAAGGGTCAACGATCGAACAATTTTGTAATTGCTATTAGTTATATTTTTAGTATTTGCTTTGTGGCAACGATTTCTTTTGCAATATATGGTTGGCTGTGTGTAATAAATTCATGAAGTTTTAATAATTTAGAATGATATGTTATTGTCTTATGGCATAAGTAATGTTTTTTCGTTTTGTTCTGTGTAATTTAAATTAAATAATAATTTAAATTAAAATTTGTTTATTTAATTATTTTGATAGCAATTCTTTGGTGACCCTGCATTTAGAGCAGATGGTTTAAAAATTTACCCGACTCTTGTGATAAGAGGAACCGGACTGTACGAGTTGTGGAAAACAGGAAGATACAAGAGTTACCCTCCCAGCACACTCATAGACCTCATTGCTAAAATATTATCTCTAGTACCACCTTGGACTAGAGTATATCGGGTACAGAGGTTTGTATTATTTTATATCATAATTGGGATTATTAATGGAGCTTTAACTATTAATCCCATTTCTTTGTGTTATTTATTAAATTAATGACATCAAATTCGGAGCTTTAATTGCAAGACATTTTCCCTTATCATTTGTATAAAAAAAGTCAGAACTTTTACTTACTATCATTCAGTTTTAAGATCTATAATTTAATACTGAAAATAATTGAATTTTTGTAATTCCATTCATGCCAACTTTTTCAAGTTTTTACCAAGATTTTTTTATACTTAAAGTGAGTGTCAAAATACATTTCTTTAAATTCTTGCATTCATACATTTAAAATTATTTTGACCGCCACTGCACATTTAAATAATGTTATTCATAAGGTCAATGTGTTTTAAATTCTAAACAAAATATGTTAATGTTAGATATTTCTGTCTACAGTTGTAATTCTATCATCATTTCACAACTACTTATAAAAATCATTCTTGAGAAATAAAAAGAAAATGAAGTTGGCAGGTCAATGAATTTGAAACATTGAACTGTTTTACTTGTAAAAATCTCTGTCATCAAAGCTATGCATTCTTATTGAACTCCTTGATTTTTGTTTTGAAATGTTGGCTTGTATTTTACAGCAGTGCCAATTATCATAATTTATCAGTAATTATTATGATTTTATAGTTAAAGATTACAGCCTTACAGCTGTGTAAAATTATATTTTTTGAGGAGATTTCTGTTCCTCTTAACTATCAAGAGTTATAAAAGTTTGTTTGCAACTATCCTATTATATCTACTTTTAAAACAATTCTAAAAACAATAATCTTAATCTGAAACAATCTCAAGCTCAAATCTGAAATGCAGTGAGTAAAAGTTTTTAGTGGTTCAAATGCAAGATGATAAAAAGGTAAAAGGGCTTATTTAATCAAAAACTAGAACATTAAATCTAAGTAATCAATTTAATTTTATAATGAATTATAAAATTTCAATGTTGTATAAATTTTAATTTAGTACATTTATCAGTGTTGCTTTTTTTTAAAATTCTTAATAGTAATTTTAGGCATTTATTAATATTATGCACCTTGAAATTGTGCTAATTTGAGTTGACTGTATTTTATTTCTATATTATTGTATCTGATTACTGATAGCTTGTTTGAACCACCGATTTTATGATAAAATCTTATGTTTTCTCTTTAAAAAGGGATATTCCGATGCCTCTCGTGAGTTCTGGGGTAGAGCATGGCAATTTGAGAGAGCTGGCTCTTGCAAGGATGAAAGATCTTGGCTTGAAGTGCAGGGATGTCAGGACAAGGGAAGTGGGAATTCAAGAGATTCACAACAAAGTCAGACCAGACAAAGTATGAATATCTCTTTTGTGGCTTCATTTTTGTAATTCTGTGACTAAAATCTCAACATTTAAAAAAATATTTATTGATTAAAAACAATGGGAAAATTTCCTACGGTGAGCAAAGTAATTCAGAAATACTTAATCCACTGACAGTTCTGCTTGTAAAAAGTGGTATTTTAACCTGCAGTTTTCCCCAACATAGCAAAACCAATTTTCCCATGTAGATAGATAGGGATAGTGTATAGGGAAGAAACATTCTCCCAATTTTGCACATTTGCCAAACCTCTAGTAGGTTAAGAGAATGCAAGAGAAAACCCTTCATGGTGAATTCTCTTTCCCTTACTTAAGTTGCTTAAAATGTAGAAAAAATGTTGAACCTAAAGTTTAAGATGCTGATTTTTTTTTTTTTTTAATGGGAGAATTATTTCAGCATTTGAAACTTCATGGTTGACTCACTTTTCTCTTAACGTTAATATATAAATGGAGCAAAAATTGCTGTGAAAAGTTCTCACGGTATAGTAGGAACTTAAGGGAATTCCTAGATCAAATGGCAATGTAGAAACTTTGGTTGCCAAAATTGTAATGGGTACAACTACAATTTGGATAAAGCCATGAATGTCAAAATCGTAACATGCATTTTAGAATTTGCATTAAATTTAGCTGTGAAATAAATATATTTAATGTTGCATGCAATGAACTGCTTGGGTGTAATCTGCTTAACTTGCCATGTTTTTTGTTTAATTTTTATGAAATTACAATATACTAATGAAAAAAAAACCCCATCAAGATAGTAGGATATTTAAAAAATTAAACGTAAAAAAGCAGAAATAATCAGAATTGTGAACAATCCCACTGTGGAATGTGTCAGTGTTATAACTAGAAAGCAATTTTTAAATTCAGCTGGTAAATAAATTTGGTAATTATTTATACTGACTAACGGGTTATTTTTCCATTTTACTAAAATACTGTTACTGGTAGCAGAATGATCACAATTGATTCAACTCCAAGCAACATATCCTTAAGTGCTGCACTCGCTGTGCATGCTTGGATCTTTTTTGTTTTTATAAAACAGAATAATGAATCTAGACAGCAGCCTTTTACCTTAAAAAACAGTATTGGAATTGTCATTTAGTTGTAATTTTTTTTTTTTTTGTTGGTAAAATAGTCTTATTATAGCAATTCATTGTCGAATTATTGATGCCTTCCTACTCTAACCCTTGTTACTCAGCTTTGTGAGACAACATTGAAGACTAAGTATATGCAAATAATTCTATTACCATCAATAACCACAAAATTGCCATTCAACAGTTCTTAGAAAGCCTTGTTTTTACAGTACTTCAGCATGTTTTACTGTATTCGTCTACTCCAGAGCATTGTCATTGATGGCAAACATATTGAACTAAATCCCCATATCTGTTGTTACTTTGAAAGTTTGTCCCCTCAACAGTATACACATTTTTAATATTAAAATTATATGTTTGAAACAACATATAATCTATATTTTAATCAGCAAAACATGCATAGATCATTTGAGACATATTAAAATCTAATTTTTTTTCTTTGGCTCAGATTGAACTGATTCGTCGAGATTACGTAGCCAATGGAGGTTGGGAAACATTCCTGTCCTACGAAGACCCCGAACAAGACATCCTGGTCGGCTTACTCCGCTTGAGGAAGTGTTCAGACGACACTTTCCGACCAGAGCTGAAAGGTGGTGTCTCTATAGTTAGAGAACTTCATGTGTATCCTCTAAATATATATTAATGTATTTCAGTAAATTCGGAATTTTGATTCCAAAAGTGCTTAATAGCACTTTTTTTTTGCACTTTATTGTTTAGCAGTTAAGTATTTTGAGTCCTTAATTACATGTAGTTATGGAAGTGTTGTTCCCGTAAGCTCTAGAGATCCTACAAAATTTCAACATCAAGTAAGTTTAAATTTTCATCTTTTTTAACGATGCAATCATCCAAGCACTAATATTCATTTATCATTTAAGTTTTTATTTAAATTCATACTATTTTGAAATATGTAAATATCTAAATCAAAATCGAATAACCAACCAGACCAAGGATTGATGCATAGAATAAGTCTAAAGGTTGTAAATAAAAATTGTGCCTGTATTTAGTACAAAGTTTGTTTTTAATCTGTTTTATTTAGTCTTTTTACTATATCCTTCTGAAATCGAGAAAGGGATTAGGAAAAGCCCGGGATAATTTATAAGCAATGTTTCTGATAAAAAGTATAATTTGTTCACCATAATTAAAATTGAGACATAGTTGACAACTCTAATGGTTTAGTTGACCCCTGGTAACAATGGTTAAAACTACTGATCATTGTGAAGGACTATGGTTCAATTCTTTGTGCCATCTCAAATTAATAGATATCAGCTATCGAATGTATAATTGATGGAATCAGCTCAAATTGATGGATCTGGGGATTTAAGGCAGCTTGTGTGCTATGTTGACTGCATTGCTAAAGTGATGTTGTTGGTCACAAAATTGTGGAACCTTAACCCCTGACACTCAAGAGGCTGTAGCATGAATAAGTTTTATAGTTTAATCAAAAATAATCTTTGCTTTTGTATATTTTATTCTCCTAAAGCAGGAAAAATTTCTGACACAAAATCCTTAGTGAAAATAGATTTTTTACACACTTTATTGCTTGCTTGAATATTTAAATTAGAATTACTTTTAAATAATAAAACAAGCCTCATATATTATCAACTTGAAACTTTTCTTTACTTTTTTTAATAGTCATAAACTTAGTTTTTTTTTTCTTCTCATTCATGACTCTATTTTAAAATTAATTATAAATAGCTTAACTTCTGTCATTGAATTAAATGTTTATTTCTATTATTTTCCTTTCCATGTTGGTAACTATGTATAAAGTGTAATTATTTCATTTCATGAGATTATTTATTATTCTCTTACAAAAATATTCTAACTTTCTAAAATACTTTCAATTTGTTTTTACAAAATCCGAAAAATTTAAACTGAGATGCCATTAAATTGAGTCAAAAAATAACCTCCAGACACTCATATTTTAACAGAATTTTTTTTAATCTTTCTTGTTTAAAATACACACTTTTAATCAATGAATGCATAATTAAATCATTATCTTGGTAGTAGAAGTTATTTATCTTATTTGAAATGTAAGTAATGAAAACACCAGAACTGTTAGGGGAGACCAGAAAGTAATGTCGTTTGGGCGCATTTGGTATCAAGATTTTATTTTTAATCAATAATATATTCACCCTGGTTAGCAACAGCCTTTGTGTTACAAATCAAAAATGAATTGATTTTTAAGACTAATGACTATTTTTAATGCACCAAAATGACAACATTACGCTCCGGTCCCTCTAATATTAAGACAGGGGGCGGTGGGCATAAGATTAAAAGGCCTGTTGAAGCTAAGCTGTCTGACCTAAAAACTATTTAATCAAAATAGTCATTGTTTAGTTGTATCACTCATAGGTGAACTACCTTTTTATTTATAAATGATTTTTTTCTATAAAAAGTAAAACCATCCGATTTTTTGTGCTTTGAGAATGGGCCCTGCAATAAATTTTATCCTGGGGGCTGTAAAATCTTTTCTCAGCATTAAGATTTATCTACTGCCTCCGCTGCGATGCAGCTCTCGTGAGCATAGCATAAACACACATCAAGGGAGAGGGGTTTTATCCCACGATTAAAGATTATCGAGATAAAACAGGACGGTGTTACTTATTGAATTATATCCTTATTGTTTGATTGGGTTTGAATATTCGGTGAACTTATAATAAGCAGGACTAAAAATAATTTTAATGATCAATTAATAATGATAGTTAAATAACGAGAACATCTGTTAGTTGATAGAGTAAAATAAATTTATCTACATAGAGGCCGTGAATTAATTACCTATGGTACTCCCATATGGTAGGAACCTTGACTAGTATAGTCTAATTCAGAGTTTTTTCACAAAAAAACAAAGCTTAATTTCGTCAAAATTAAGGTGTCCATCATCATCATATCTGGCTAGACAGCCCAGGGTGGGCCAGTGCCTTCCTTTGAATTCGAATCTACTTCTCTCTACTTTTGACACTTGTTCGCCAGTTTTTCTCCTTTAGAGTAAGGAAATCAGTCTCAACTAAATCCAGCCATCTCAGCCTGGGTCTACCTCTTTTCCTGTTCGTTAGGGGTTTGTGTAATAGGATTTTCTTTAAATTTGAGTCACCATTCCTTCTGAAAATGTGAGCTGCCCAGTTCATTCGATTTATTTTTATGAATTTCACAATATCTGGCTCTCTGTAGATTTTATACTGTTCAGTGTTATATCGCCTTCTCCAGGAATTATTTATTTTTATCCCACCAAGGATGGCCCTCAAAACTTTTCTCTCAAAAATGGCAATTTTATTTTCACCAGCTTGAGTAAGGTTCCAGGTCCCAGAGCCATAGGTAAGTATTGGCCTAATTAATGTTTTATAGAGTAAAAATGTTGTATTTTTTGATAAGAGAGGATTTGAAAAAACGTTTTAAACCATAAAAAGCTTTATTTGAACAAATTAGACGACTCCGAATCTCATTGTCTATATTATTGTCGGCAGTAACTATTGAACCAAGGTAAGTAAAATTCTGAACAGTCTGAAACCTGTGGGAACCAATCTCCAGATAGGATTCACTAGAATTTAATTTAGCAAGCACAGGCATGTGTTTGGTCTTATCGGTATTAATGATTAGTCCCTTATCCCTAGCAGCAAGCTCCAAAGAAAGGAAAGCTTCTTTTAATGCAGGAACAGTTCTTGCAATGATGTCCAAATCATCCGCATATGCCAATATTGGAATAGATTTTGAAAATATGTTGCCTCTGATATTGATTTCAGCATCTCTTATAACTTTCTCTAGAGCAACATTAAAAAGAAGACAGGATAAGGAGTCTCCCTGTCTGACTCCGTTATTTACTTTAATTTCTTCAGATAAAGATCCCAAAAGTTTTACTCTGCATACGGTGTTTGACATGCTTGCCTCTACAAGTCTAATTAGTTTTGGTGGTACTTGAAACTCAACCAGGGCTTCATACAAGCGATTTCTATTAATACTGTCAAAGGCTTCTTTGAAATCAATAAAGAGATGATGTGTGGTAATACCAAATTCCCTGGTCTTCTCTAAAATTTGTCTAAGTGCAAATATGTGATCTTTAGTAGATTTTCCCTTGTGAAAACCACATTGGTAGTTTCCAATTTGAGGGTCTATATATTTTATAAGTCTCTCAAATAAAATGTTTGACAAGATTTTATAGGTAGTACATAACAAACTTATACCTCTGTAGTTAGAACAAACCATGGTATCACCTTTTTTATATATTGGGCAAAATTAAGGTGTCCAGTTTTATATATAGTAACATTTTTGGTATTGTTGTGGTTTATTACTTAATAAAATTCACATTGGACCTTTTAATTAAATCTAACAGAGAAATGTCTCCTCCCCCCCCCCCCATTTTAAGCTGTAAGTCCAATTATTAATTCAACTTAGTTTTTGTGTTGTTCTTGTTCATGCTTTTTTATTATACTACTTTTAATACACAAATAATTTATAACTCTGTCTGCTGTTAAATATAACTTTACTTTCAAACAAAAATGTAATACCATATTTTCTTAGATTATAGCTTGTTTTTTGCCAATTTAAATGTATTGTTCTCTCGAATGAAAATGTAGTCTTTAATGCAATCCATTTCTAGGGTTTTGGGACACTTTTGATGGAGGAAGCAGAAAGAATTGCCTCACAAGAACATGGTTCACATAAAATAGCTGTCATTTCAGGTTAGAATTTCCATTAAGAATGTAGTTTCTTTATAATTTGTAGATTTAAAGGAATGACTCGATTCCAGAATCATTTTTACAAGTTGGGGGAAAATAGATTTTTCTGCATAATAATTTTTTTTAGATGAACAAAGAATAAAACTCACCTTATTCCTTAAAAACCTAATAAACAAACAATAATTAACAACATTTTTCATTCAAAGAGGTAAGTAAGGTAAGTTCATTCAAAAAGGTAATGTAATAAAATCAATGCTGCTGATAAAATAAAAATTTTAAAATATCAAAAAGTAAGCAGATAGTGTTATTTCTAAATTTACTTTTCTTTTTAAGGTGGTGTGAAGAATTCAAATGGAAATATTCAAATAGAAAAATAATTCAGTCGTATTTAATAATACTTTTAAAAATATTAAGCGTGGAATAGAACTAAGTGATTTTTGTTAACCAAAAATTTGATAATATAAATTAAAATAATCTTGTCAGCTGATTAAACTCTATATTAATAGTTTGTTTGAATATCCCTTTGTGCAGCTCTAGTGTGATGTAAATAAAAGTAACCTACAGTTTACTTCTTTCACTGAAATTAGTTTTCCTCTGACTTGCATGTGACTTTTTCTCGTATTTTGCAGAATTCTGAAAATTTTAAAACCATTGAGTAGCAGATTTTAGTGAATCAAAAACTTTCGATGAATCCTATTAATGAGAAGTTCACATACAGGTGATTATGCCGCCAATTCGCAAAATCTGCCGAGCTGATTCCTATGGTTTGGCGGATTTTCGCCACTTTGAACGTTTGGAACTGTGCCAGAATCCACCGCTATTATTAATATCAAACATCAATTCTTGTATTTACCTGAATTAAGTTATAAGCTGTGATTTGTATGTATGCGTTTCTAAAATCAATATTACGATTCATATTCACACATTTGTAAAATCAAACATCAACTTTCGTTCTAACACATGATTTAAAAGCTACGCGTTACAATTCATATTGATACGATCTAAAAAAAACATTATTCATGATTCATATTCATTCAATTTCGAAATCCAAAATCGAGGTTAGTATTTTCAGGTTTATTATTATTTCGCGCTCGTAGTTAGAATCCAAGTTTGCTATTTCAAAATTCAATATCATATTTATATGATTTTAAAAGCAAATATCGTGATTCTTGTAAAATTAGAGATCTTAATTAGTTACTTATCAATTAATTTCTTAAATTAGTTACTATGTAGGTACTAAAAGAGTACAATTAATATCAAAACAAAATGAACAAAACTTCTTTTAAAAAAATGCGCTAAAAAGCAGCAGAATTTTCAAAAAAAGAGAGAATAAAAATAGAAATAAATGTAGAAAAGGAAAAAACAAAATTAAAAATATGACCACTGAAGCCGACGTCTTCAGGGGGTACCGGCCCCAGTGGCCAAAAAACAAAACCTTTTCTATTGAGGAAGAAGGCAAAAGCCTAAAAACCTTCCTCAGTACCCCGAAGGTTTTGTTTAAAAGTCCAGGAGAAAAAATCAAGCAAGACATAAAACTAATACAGAAAAGAAACTCGTACAACTCATCAAAAACTCAAATTATTCAGAAAATAAAAAATAAAAACTCACATAAACAAGGTCAGACAGCAAACTCTAAAGCAAACCAAATGAAAAGGAATCACTTAAACCAAAAGAAAAACAACGCCCTCTTTTAAAATGCGCAGAATGAAAAAAAGATAGGTAGAAGTTGTCAAAGAAAATTTACGTCACATATTAATAGAATGCTTAACTGGGGCTGCTCAGTTAAGTCTTGAATTGCGCCCTGTTAAAAGAAATAAAAAAACTAATATTCTTCAATCATTTTCTTAATTAACAAATTAACATTACAAAAATTATAAGGAAAATCATTATTACTCAAATTATTCAAAAAATTATTCACAGCCTCTTGAAAACTTTCAACATTATTGCAAATATTTTTTATCCTAACCAATTGTGAAAAAACTAAATGTTCTTTTTAATGGTTTAGATTTTTATAAACAAATTATTGGAATTCCACAAGGTAATTCCTTTTCTGGTGCTTTTGCTAATATTTTTTTGCATGTTTTTGAAGCTAAATTTCTTGAAAATAATGATTTTAAAGCTTTTAGATATATTGATGACCTGATTTTGTTTACTATGTTGGTGTGATATTCTTCATTCCTAGGTAGTTTAATTATAAATTTTAGTTGAAAAAAATTATGTTAAACATGAAATATGTATATAAATCGATATAAAGTTTCTGCACATGAAATTTTCAGGAATTATCACTTTGTATCACAATTACCCCTGTAAAAAGAGATGATTTAATCTGACAGAGGTTACATCATACTAAGTAGAGAAAGATGCAGTTTAAAGATAGAAGATTTGATAATTTATGATACCCAAATATTTGACAAATATGGTATTGCAGTAAGGTCACTAACCTAGACTTTCTATTTTTGATGATGTAGAAATTCTCCCAAAAATCCTGGTAGTCACATGAAATATATTTATGGATGATGTGAAGTGAATAATAATCAAGACTAAGTACTTTTATCCAGCAATATTTCGCATTGGATGAACGATGGAGTTATTGGTTCCTGGTGTAACCTTCATGTTCTTGGAGCCAATGTTTGAGTGTCTGTCTGATTTGTCCTACGTATGATAGTCCATTTGACATGAAATTTTGTATGTTCCCCAGTTTATAACACATTCAATCAGTTCCCATTGAAATCATTAACATAATCAAATTTTAATTATAATCAGAATCAAATTTTGTTGATACTATTAAATGAACAAATTCCATTCTAAGCTTATACATTACTACAAATCACATATTGTAAAGTATGAAAACTTAAACCCAGTCTTCAAATATACATATTTTTTAAAATTATGTGATAGATTAAAAAAATAATATGAGATAGGTAGGTATTTTATTTACGTCATACTAGAGCTGCACAATGGGAGACATCCCCAGGGATGATCCAGAGAAAATTTTGATCCTCTTCAGATGGGATGGCTCCTTTGCTTAGGAATCCTGACGATCTGCGCATGAAGGAAGTCAAGCACTTTATGATAGAAAAGTTTAACAAGGACTGATACTGTGCACCCTCAATCCCTACTGATCAAAGTGGTCACCCACCCGCTTACTTGACGACAGCCAGTGATGCTTGAAATCGGTGCTCTACTGGGAACTTTGTCTTTACAATTATTCCACTGCAAAACAAATAATAAGAAATTTGTTATTTAAAAAAATTCATAAACTTTTATTAATTCATACTACATTTAGTTTAATTTGTTGAAATTTTATCTATTTTACTAATACTTATTGTGCATCTATAGTTTCTTTCATTTTGTCCAGTTTCTGAACTGGATAGGAGGAAATAGGTTTTTGTTAGGGATGAAATGCCATCTTTGGTTTGAACAGATATTAAAAACACTTAACCTTTAGGATTATTATAGAATAAACTTTTAAATTGTTGAAATAAATAAGCAGACATTTTTTACTTAAGACCAGAAGTCAGCATAAAACTCAAAACTGCTTAAATAATTACTAAGAGTTGAAGGGGTCAACTTTTAAATTCTGAGTGTTTGAGTCAAGGATTGATTAATAAACTTTTTTTGTTGGTTATTATTATTAGCTACACTGTAAGCTAAGTAATCACATCTTTCTAATAAAGTCAAGTTGATGTAGCGAAGAAAAGTTTCACAGTAGTGCAAATTTGTTTATTCATTTAAAAAGAAAATTGTAAACACATTATTAAAAGGTATAAAATAAGGTTTCTTGTATGTTAGGGAATTTGGATGATATCTATAAAGTGTTTTTCTTTTTTGTTTTAAACTATTACTATTTATTTCAGGAGTTGGTACCAGAAATTATTATAAGAAACTAGGCTATGAACTGGAAGGTCCATACATGTGTAAACAGTTATCTACTAGCGAATATTAAAAATTAAAAAAAACACATTTTTAATGTAAATTGTACATATTTATTTTAAAATAAAAATTCTTGTTGTTGTTTATGGTTTCTCAATGTAAAGAGGATTTTTACACATTTATTTACTATTGCTGATTTCATGCCACACTTTGAAATTATGCTCTATTTACTTAATGAAATGTGAGTTATGTACAAATTTAAAAATGTTCATAAAAAACTGTTAATTGTTTTTAATTTTGTAATAGAAATACAACTAAACTAAATACACTAGGTTGATTTATTGTGTGTAATTAGTAATAATTTGCTGTTTAAATCAAGATAATTATTAAATTTGAGTCGGTGTTGATTATCCAAAACAAAAGATGCTGTTTAAATAAATCCTTGTGCATGAGTCACCTAGCTTTCGTAAGTTCTTATAGAATCTCATTTTGGCAATTTTTCAAACAAAGTGGATGATATATTGTACCAGGCAGGTGAAACATCTGTTGGTTTTATCTTGAACAAATAGAGAAGTCTTTTTAGTTACAACTCCCAATTAAATCTTGACAGATTTTTAAATGTTGCTTTAACTTTAATTTTTGAAACCTGATCATCCTCCATAAATTTCCGCAAACCAATAGGCTGCTTTATTTACAGAAAAGATGGTATTAACACATTGTTGACAGCTAACGAGTTGACTCTTTATTGCACTTTTATTAACTACTTTAATTTATGAAATGTAAGAATATTCAGTAGTCGGAAAAAATATAATATTTTTACTACTACTTTGTGTCATGTAGTGATTACAAACTACTTAAGGAAGCGAACTTTGCTGGAGAAATTAATTTGCACCTGTATAATTTACACATTATGTTCAAAATGGTTTTAAATAAAAAGAATTGGTTTATATTAAACAGAAAGAATTTAAAAATATTTCATGTTTACATTAACCATTTTGTTATTCTATTTAAAACTTTTTTTTTTTTTCGAATTTATTCATATAGTCTTCAACAGAAAATATTTAATTTAAGAGATGCTAGGAAATTAACAAGTACTTGCTATTTTGTTAAATGCCCATTACTATTTACTCTCTGAAATTAAGTACATCGAAAATATGTTCCTTCCTTCGAAATAACATCACTGTTTGACGAGTGTACATGTGAATGTGTGACCAAAGTTTAAATTATCTATTATTCGTAGCTTAAATGCACTACGTGATTGAGATAAGGTTGATTTTGATCATCACTACATGATTAAGAAGCTTCTTAATAGACAAATTCAAACAATGGTATCATTAAGAGGATTTTTAATGATGGTAGCTGACAATACTTCACCGTTGAACCTTTAGCTGTATTTTAAAATGATATTAATGTAAACACCAATTTATTTAGTATACATGATGCTATACAAGCTGAGTATCTATTCTTTGTAAGAGATGAAAAGTAAGTATTAAATAAATACTGAACTGAATGATGCCCTTAATTGAAAAGCATATTGCCAAAACAATAAATAAAGCTAAAATAATATAAATTTGTTTTGTTTATTATAATTTTTTGCCCTTCCCTGAAAATTTACGTTATTATATTAAACAAAACACGTTTTTAATAGTCCATTCATTCTAAACAGAGATTAAACGTATTCAGTATTATTTGTCATGATGCTCATGCTCTTAAGGCCAAATAAAGATAATAAAAATATACCTCCATCAGGCGATTTTTCACCTCTTCTTATACATTTCAAAGGGGTCTATATTAAAACTGTACAGTATTATTGCAGTTTTAATAGAGGTACCAAATATGCTAATATAATACTTTGTACCTATCTTAGTATATTTGGTAGTTATTAAAACTGGACCAGGAAGAGCTTAAGTAGAAGAACTGGGCAAGTGCCATTTCTTATCTTAAACTAACTAAAATATATAAAATTCATTTCTAAATCTATTTATTCTGAAGATACTCAGTGGAAGAACTGGCTAAGCGACATTATTTGAGTATTAATTGGATGAAAGTACCGGCAGACTTGGTGACAAACACTCATTAAACAACCTTGAAAGTTCTCTTTCTTGGTATCGAAGTCGCGGGGAGGAAAAAAAAATTGGTGAAAATGAGAAATTTAAAACAGCAACTGTTAGACATTAAGGAAGAATTTATATTATCTAAATGGAACTAACCCGCATTTGCGTTACATGGAAAGGAAGATCACGAGAACCCTCCCACGGTTAGCCTGACGGCAAAGGGACTCTAATGCGTGATCTGTCTACCACGGAAGATAAGCACTGTGGTCAGTGCAAGCCGGATGCGGAATTCGTATCGACTAGCAATAGCTGGGATTCGAACCCGGTTCACCTCATTGGAAGGCGAACGCTCTATCCCCTGAGCCATCACTTCCCCCCTCCATGTAAGTAATATTAAGAAGAAAAAATTGAGATCAGACAGTTATTGGCAACCACTTTAGTTTTATTTGCCCAAATTGAGGCAAAATAGAATTTAACTCAATATTTAAGATTGAGAATGATAATAATAGTTTGAATTATAATAGGTATGAATTTAATAGTTTAACAAATAATATTGATCTAAGGTATAGCGAGTACCGTGTTTTTTGAAAAACTAACTAATAGTTTCAATAATTTTGACTAAATTTTTAATAATAATAATATAAACCCTTAATAATATAATATAATGCAAGTATTGTGCATGATTTGACCCTTTAACTTTTGCGCAAAACAGGCCAAACTATGCACACTCGAGATAATTCCAGCGGCGTTGCATTTTATGCTGCTATAATTTTTCACACTCGAATATAATCGAGAATTGAAAACAATGTGAAAGCTAAGAAAAAAACTCGTTTTATTGATATTTATCATTTACATAGGATTGTAAGCTATAACGCTTATTTATTCAAGAATAAAATATACAGAGATGACAACTTGCTCCGGACAGCAAATATATATTTTAAAGTGGTAGTTTATTAATTGTGATTTTTCGTTTAATAAATTCAATTTAGAAGATTTTTATCCACCACTATTTCTAAATAACTCTCAGCCTTATATAATTCACTAGTACTTATGTCATGCTATACCTTTTAAACAGCAAGCAAAAATAGTCAAATATTTGCGAAATTTACTTTGTAGTTAATGACCGTTTTTTTTTTTTTTTTTTTTTTTTTTAATAATTATTTTGGCGTGTCCGGAACATAATATAGCCTTTTTCCATGGAACAAAAACGCGCTATATCAAAATTATCCACTAAAAGAAAAGACAATGTTATAAAACGTTTTTTTACATCAAAAAAATTAATTTCTTTTTGGCCGGGTCTTTTTTTTTTTTTTTTCTTTCAAAAAATCTGTGCGTAAAAGGGTTCATGTATTATATATATAAAATGTCCCCAATATAACAAAAAGAGAAACTTGCCCCAGGTTTTTGTCAGATTTCAACAGTTTTCGTCTCTTTTTGACAAGTTTTCAACGAGTTATGTCAAAAATCCAACTCTGATTATTTTTATCTATTTTAAAAAAACATTTAAAATTTAATATTCACCACTTTTTTTATTTCTTTAGTCGCCTAAGGCATCCCTCATCTTTCTTTTGATAAGAAACACGATTGCGATTACTTATTTATATCCGAGACGTCGTGAACCTTTTCGAGACGGGCGGGTCAAACATGCATTCTCAGGGTGTCGATAATCAGGGTAAAAACTGGTAGCCAAACTATTTTTAAAACAGTTTATTTGTGGGCGGTGTAATAATAGTTTGCTTTATTTAATTCACCACTACTTAGTGCGCATTAAAAATTGTATAGTTACACTTTTAACACACAAGGATTACATGTGTTAGATTTAAAGTGAAAGCAAAAATAAGTCTGTCAAATTAGCTATGCCCAAACTTAAGCTACCGCTTTTTATTTTATACTATTCTGATTCTGTACAAATACATTTATGACTCGCCCGTCCGGAAAAGGTTAATATACAATTTCCTTTTATTTTGCCCCACTTTCCCACCTTTAATTCCATTATTTTCGAAATATGTACTCTGTTGAAACCCTTTGCTCTCCGAGTACTTTTAAATGCTGTTTGATCTAATATTAGCACTACAGCATTTAAAATACACAATGTACTTTGTTATACAATTTTAAAATTCTTAAAATAATGTGATTACTAATTATTAAGCTATAAAATTTCCAAGTTTTAAAGTGAGGGCAAAGGGTACGTTCGATCAGTCATTTAGTAGGAAACAGATGTTGTTTAACCCTTTCTAAGGCCGTAGTAATTATATTTACCACCAATTTTTAAAGTCCGTGGTGAACTTTTTTACCATTTTTGATTTAGGTTTCCATTTGTTAATAACTTCAGCTTTCTTGAAGTGCGTTTGAATAAAATGGGTCACCATTTTTTAGTATTAGAAAACGAATAAAAGTTATAAAATGCATAATTACTTCTGAAGTTTGTAGCATTCATAAAATTTATTTTACAAATAAAGAAAAATCAATAAGTTCCTACTAGGTTGTGGTAAATATACTTACCACAAAAAAAAGAAAAAATGCAATTAAAATTTAGATTAATTTTTTATAAGCTAAATAATTTTCTTTTTTATATCAATTGCTATTCTTACATCAAATTCAATTCCAAAAATGCTTTAATTTACCTTTACTAAAAATAAATGGGCCATTAAAGGGTTACAAAAAATCTTAGTAGTCATGTATATTTTACCAAGAACAAGCAGGGGTGAAAGCGAGACGGAAAATAGGAAAGGCTGGTAGTGAAACCTTTTCAGTTATAGCTAGTTTTGGGGAGGAGTTTACTTATCCTTTTTTTAAATTATTCAACAATATCTACTTAATCTTCGAAAAGTAGCAGTTTTATATATATGCTAAAATTTTAAAAGAAATCTTGAAAGTTACAGATATTTTATTTTTTTCGAAAAAAATGCTGGAAGGAAATGTCTTACGTACCAGTTTTTTCTCTTTTCCGTCTTGCTATATAAGAGCTTTCACCCATGAGAACAAGCACTAGAACAAAATGATTTTTTTACCAGTTTTTCTTTGAAATTTTAAAAGTTTCAGCAAAGTATTCCATCTTTATTTAAAATGTGTACATTGTACCAAAGTATTTAGTAAAGTATTCCCTATGAGCCAGTGCGGTCGTGAAGGTCTCATCATGCACAGGCCACCTTTACACACAAGCTAATACCCATCAATCTGATGCCAGTGATCTTCGAATTGCCAATGAGGATCGAACCACAGTCATTAAAACCTGGTCAATTCATTTCAATTTTAGGAATTTTAATGAAAGGAAAAAATTAAGCGAAAATTTCATTCTAATTCTTTTAAAGCTTTATGTTTCAGTACACTACCACTAAGAAATATATTTTACAAAAAGTGCGCGTGATCACGAAATTATCATTCTGAGATAAAGGGAAACAAATAAATTAAAATCGATATTAAATTTTCGACCATTTATAGCTCGTATTTCCCCCTTAAGATTTCAAAAAGTTATTTGAAAAAATTATCAAACCTATATTCTTTAAATTAGTTAAGAGTACTTTGTGTACAGAGGCCTTGAAAGAATACCGAATCTATTTTTTATAGAAAAACCAGAGATGATTCTCCGCTTTCTGCAAAAGTTTTAATAAATGGATTAATAGATAGAGAATTATATATAGAATATAACTTGTAAAATAAGAATAATGAAGCCTACTTTTTATAAAAGTGTCTATACAAGATTACATTACATGTAATAAAATTTCAATTTACATAATCAAAAATTATTATAAGTAATAATTTTTGATGTATAGTAGCAAATATTACTTGAAATTAAAAATACTAAATTAAAAATAACGTAAATTTCGTTACCATCGGAAAATATTTTTTAAAAAGCGGAGTAAGTTGACTTCTCTGATTTTATGGAGACGTTTTGTACCGTCTTGTGAGGTTGCCATGGGGACTATATATGCAAAAAGTGGTGGCTAATAAAATTTAAAATTTTATTAAAATAGATTAAATTAGCAAAATATAAAATTTTTTTCCTGCTTGCTATTGAAAGTGAAAGCAAGGAATGATTTTGCTTTAAAAATAATAAATTTAAATATAAGTAACTCATAGTGTTAATTAAGATAGAGTAATTAAATAAATGTTAAGAAAAATTTAGTTTTTAACACTTATTACATTTTTAGTCACGTGTGGTATTCCTACAAAACCAATAACTACTATGGAAATATATTTTCTGCTTTTAATCATAAAATTACGAGCAGTTTTTTTTATTTTTTTTATTTGCTTTAAAAAAAAGTTTTTGCTGTCAGCGCTGGTTTAACGCCAGCGCTGACAGCAAGACGGAAAAGAGAAAAGTTGATAGTAGAACGATTCCATATATAGCTTGTTTTCAGGAAATGGGAAAATAAGCTCTTACTGTTCTTAAATTATAAACTACCCAGCACTAGTCAATTTCTCTTGAGTACATTTCCTGTATACATTTTATAACTGCTAAAAAAAAATCTTAGTTGCCATTTCTGTTTAACTATACTCAACAATAAGGAAGAATTATATGATTATAACCAGCTTTTGCACTTTTCCGTTTACATGTATATTAGCTTTCAGCCATAGTACTAACTCTGAATAAATAATATGTTTACTATAAAATTAATTATAAATTTATTTAAGTATTAATTACACAGTGACTCCTACTACTTCGGATGATCCGTAGTTTCAGAAAATATTTTCTCTAGTAGTAGCAAGGGTAATAAATTTTTAAATAAAGTAGATTAGTAGTAGTTTAGATTCGATTTTAAATAAACTAATCAGATTAGAACTAGAATAAATAAATCGGATTAAATAAATTAGGTGTATAGTTCAATAAATTGAAATTTAAAAGAGTTTTGTTTAACACTTAACATCATTAATTTAAACAGATGCGTGTAAGCTCATATAGGCAAATGCTTAACCCTTTGCTCCTTTACAGCGACTAAAATTGTAAAGGATAAAATATCAAATCATTTTTAATTTATTTAACAATTCAATCGTAACTACAGCCATTGTACAAATTGTAAATTATTCATGTTAAAAGCGAAAAATGTTTTTGCAATCACCTTCAATAGTAAACTTTAAGAATTATGCTAGAAAAGATTACTAAATTTTATCCCTTTCAATAGATATTTGCTTTTTATTAATCACCACTTCTTGCATTTTTAGTCGCCTGTGGCAATCGTGCCACGGAGGTGACTTCAACGGTCACCACTCTAAAATTTATACCTTAATACTTATTAACCACATTATTTATAAAATTAAACATGCACTGAGTAAAAACACACAGGTTGTCGAAACCCTGTGAAAGAGCAACCCCCTGTAGGTCTGATCAGGACGAGATTAATCCGAGTAATTTTTAGTGTAGAGAGCAACCCGACACGAGTGGTAATAACCAGGACGGTCGGGTCTCTACTTTAACAGAGGTACACTTTTTGTAATGAAATTTTTTTATGATCTTAACGTTATTTATTCTGAATATTTGTTAATTCTTCCCATTTTTTTGTAAATATTTGTCCTTCTTGTAATTTTCGTTTCTCTACTTGTAAATATGTCTTGTACTTTTCTATACATTCAATTATTTGTTACTTATTACCATGGCAAAGTGCCATTCTTTTTTTTCTCTACCTTAACATGTGCCATTATTTGTGTATTTTATGTAATCTGTCTATTATTTTTGCTTATGTTCTCATTACAGGATGAATGGGAAAAGGGTCATTATTAGCCTCAGGATAGCCCAGCTAGACCAAACAGATAAGACCTATTTATAATTTTTTTTTTTTTTAAAGGTTAAAATTACTGTATTACGTGTTTTAAATGATTTAGTGCTTATATTAGATCAAACAGCATTTTAAAGTATTCAGATGGAAAAGATTAAGTGCTTAATTTAAAAATAAAAAATGAAAATTCTGCATTATTTCACTACTACGAAATAAAATATTCCCAAGTCTCAAACTATTGGAGTCTTAGACCTGAAAAAGAACAAGTTTATAGTTTTAATAATAATAATGATAAAATAATTCACATATACAGCTCTTTGATACAGAATTTTAATTAAATATGTATTTCATGCTTTTTTCATCCTTTTGTATTAATTTAGGTCAAAATAAGTTTAAAATATTATATTTAGCATTTTAATAAATTATAGTTATGAAATACAGCATGAAACACCGTTGTCTTTTTTCTGTGTTAAAGGTAAAATCTTCCAAACAATAATTTTTCAAATTTTTACCTTTTTGTAGTTATTTAAATCTAAGAGAAACAGTTATTCACCATTAAAAAAAAAATTTCCCTTGCGAAATCAATTATTGATACATTTTTCAATATGAAGGAAAAAAGATTTTTTTTTTCGAACTACTCTTTTTGGACTTTTTATTTTAATACAAATATAATTCAGATAATCTAATAGATTTTTTTAGAAACTATAAGATAGTGTTTTATAATTAAAAATACCAAAATATATTTTTGCTTGTAATTAAAGCATCAAAAAAATATATATATAAAAGGGACACCGGTGTTCCATCTGCGTCCAAGGGTTAATAAAAAGTAAGAATTTTTTAGACTTTTATTATAGCATGGTTATAAATTTTAATAAAAGCATTTGATTTATCCGAAATCAAATAAAAAATGCAAAATATAAAATTTTAAAAAAATTAATAAACGTTAAAAAAAATTCAATAATCTGCTCATAACGCATGTGATATTGTAACAAAAATAAGAAATTGATGTCCCAAACTTTCGCTTAATAAAAGCGCATACAAGATGTGCTAATTAATAAGTTACTTATCGCTGTATTTCTGGTCAAGAATTAACATGATTGCATATATACGAATGCTTTAGTTTAAAATGATATATGTGAATGCTTTAGTTTTTAAATTCTAAAATGTTTTTAAAAAAATGATTACTTCAAAAATTTCTGCATTATTTCACTACAACTGAATAAAATAATTCGAAACAGTTGAATTCTCTGAAAATACCTAAATAAGAGCAGGTTTACTGTAGTATTAATAATTAGAGTATAAGTTTAACATAAAATATTACACATATTTAAGGTTTATTATTTTATTAGATTTGTATTAAAACATGCTTATATATTTTAATAAAAGCATTTCATTTATTCAAAACTACTTAAATAAAAAAAAAATAGCATAATATTAATGTTATGCTATTTTTCTATTAAATTAAAAAGAAAAATTAATAAAGGTTGAAAAAAAATTCAATAATCTGCTCATAACACATGTGAGATTGTAACAAAAATAAGAAATTGATGTCCTAACTTTCGCCTAGTGAAAGCGCATGCAAGATGCGTTAATTAATAAGTTATTTATCATCGCATTTTTTTTTTTTTTTTTTTGGTCAAAAATTAACGTGATTGCATATAAAGTTTAAAATACGAATGCTTTAGTTTTTAAATTCAATTGTTTAAAAAAATTATAATTGCTTCAAAAATTTCTACATTATTTCACTACAACTGAATAAAATATTTCGAAACAGTTGAAGTCTCTGATAATACTTAAATAACAGCAGGTTTATAGTAGTATTACTAGTAAGAATGTAAGTTCAATATAAAATATTGCACGTATTTAACAAAAGGTTTATTATTTTTCAGATTTGTATTAAAACATGCTTATAAAATTTTAATAAAAGCATTTCATTTATTCGAAATCACTTAAGTAAAAAAAAAAGTAAAATAAGAAAGTAAAAAATAATTTAATAGCTATAAAAAAAAAAATTCACTAATCTAGTCATAGCGCCTGCGATATTGTAACAAAAATTAACAAATTGGTGTCCTAACCTTTCGCTTTATGAAAACGTTTGCAAAATGCGTTAATTGATAAGTTATGTATCATTTGGTCAAGAATTAACATGATTAGATTATAATCTTGCATGAATAATACAAGGGGATAATCCCAGGTTTGATGTTAGTAAAGATATTATGCACTAAATATCGTGATTTTAAAGGCTGTTAAAACTTCAAATCTGATTGGCTGGCGGGAGAACCACTTTACAATAAATAGAACAAGTCGCTGTGACATCGTATTCTAGAGGGATCTTACTGTGTGAATGATTCTACCAAAAAGGTAAAATTATCTATTTTTTTCTGTAAAATTTCGTACAGTATTATCTAAAACGGAAAAAAAAAATTTATTTTAAGACTCCACTTAACGTTAGAAAATATTAAAAGAAAATTATACTTATATTTTCACTTAGATTTCGTATTTTATCAATTAAAAAAAAAAAGTTAAATAAAGCATGCTTACATAAATTTATAGAATCAAATATAAAGACTTAAACAGTAAGGAAATTTAAATTTTTTTGGAAAATAAATCATTTTATTTGCCTTTTTCCTAAAGGTGATTATTTTTTGCAGAGCATTGGTTTTAAGTAAAATGATAAAAATAAATTTTAAAGCTAGCTATCTTGAAATGTTATTTAAAAATGAATTTGATGATACCCTTAAAAACACATATTTATAAATGTTAAATCAAAACTAATTTTAATTTTTCTTTACCAACTATAAAGTTGATATTTTTTTCTTCTTCCAAAACTAAGAACATTCTTAGTTTTACAAATTTATCTTTTGTTAAACTAAAATTTTATTTTAATAGATAAGTCTTAAAAAAAAATTCTATTTATGAGTATTCTCAAGTACCAAAAACTCGTAACATTTATTACAAAAAATGTCTCCGGTGGTAGCGAAAAAATATTAAGTAAGAAGAAAATTTTTAATTTTCACCAAGATTCAAAAAAAATATATGTGTCTTATACTGTCTATTGTATATATAATATATCTTTGAATTATTTGTATTGTAGTAGTTAAAATTATTTTAGGTAAAATTTATTAAAATAAGAATATATTATAAAGAAATAAGCTAAAATAAAATTATACAAAATGCGTAAGCATTTTGTATAATTTTATTTTAGAATGAATTTTATATATTTATTTTATTTCAACATTTTTCAATCGGATATTTAAATAAATAAAGTATAAATGCAGTTATGCTTATATCGCAGAATTATTATAAAAATAAGCAAGATTATAGCAAGGTAAAATAAAACAATTTTTACAAATAACAGATTATAATTATTTTTATTTAATTCGCGAAATTAAAAGAAGCAAAAATCGTAAATAAGATTGTTTTATTTAAGATTAGATATGGGAAATCGGTCATGCGATTGAAAATATTAAATATATTAAAAATGTATCTTTTTTCAATCAAAGATATATTTTGTTGAAGGTTTCAAATAATTTAATGCCTTTTTTTTAAGTATATTTTTGATGATATAAAACTGGATTATTATCAAATTTTGCAATAATAATAATAAAAATATTAGAAGAAGAATAAAATTATATTTTTCGAAACTTATAAATAGTAGTTTCTTAAACGTATGATAATATCAGTTCGAGATTAAAAAATGAAAAAAATTTAATTCTTTTTATTTAACTTACCTCAGAGATGTTTATAAAATATCACAATAAATATATCCATAAAAATAAATAAACGCTTGACGTCATCAACATCCTTATTGTTTGTGAACTCCACAACGGTTATTTCCCTTATTTTACGTCACGAGGCTGAGAAAGGGAATTTCCCTTCTTATCTTCTTAATCCACCCTCCACCTCCTCTCTCTCTCCCTCATTAGCCGGGGTCAAATTAATGTCACAAAAAGAGAGATTTGGCGTTATTTAATACATTCACTGGGTTATTTATTTTTGAAATACGGTGCGAATTAAAATTTCGATTCACATCATTTTATTTCCTTTACTGCTATAAAACGAAAAACAAAACCGTAGAATGAAAATTAAATAATTATTTAAAGAATCGTATGTATGTTTTATCTTGGTAAAATATTAACATACCATTATAAAAATATTGTGCATTCATATTTTTATTATTATTATTTTTACAGCGAGAAAACGATAAACAAATAGTAATAAAAAGGAAAATCAAATAACTATCATTTGTGAATATATATATATATATATATATATATATATATATATATATATATATATATATATATATATATATATATATATATATATATATATATATATATATATATATATATATATAGATTGATAGATAGATTCACAAAAGATTAAGAAAATTGATAGTAATAAGTTTTATTATTTACTGCGTATAAGCAGCAATACATAGAACTCATAATATACACGTATGAAGTAAAAATATAGAAAAACATGGAAATAAATATTTAAAATAAAATAAAAAGTTTAAAAAAAATTAAAATGCTGATATATATAAATATATATATATATATATATACTTGAAGGTACATATATAATAAAAGTATGTATAATATATATTTTTTGGTATGGTTTAATGCTGCATTATTGTATACTGAATATATGTAATAAAGTTTTACTTTAATTTTGTTTGTATATGCAACGTTTGGGATTTTTTAAATGAAAATTTAAAAAAAAAAAGATTTCTTTTATTTAAATATTTTTTTTTTATTGAAATTGAATTTTTGTCAGCGATACTTTTAAAAATTTTAGCATACTGAAAATGTTTAAATATCACGGTCAGGGCTCAATATTTGTGTTATTTAATATGTTAACTCAGAGACTTAAACTGTTATTTTTGAAATATGGTAGGTCCTAATCACTTGATCCATTTCATTTAAGATTTGTTTATTGTTATAAAACGGAAAACAAGTGATTGGAAAGTACAGTTAAACTAAAGTCATTTTAGAGTATTTACTGTGGCAGACATTTAACATACAAAAACATAAATATCACACATTTATATAAATATTTAATTGTGGTAGTTACTAAAATAATTTTAAATTAAGTTTACAAATCTAACAAATAAGAAGATAAAAAATAAATTTTGTTTCTTCTTTAAACATAAAAACTGTAAAGTTACACAAAAGTTGAATATCATGTATTTTCGCCTTGCTTTGTCCTCTGCACTGCCCCCTGTTTCCTCCCTTCATTATTCCCACCTTCTGATGACGAAATAGGTGACCTTAACTGGCAAGAACTTTGATCTTTATTTCATATAGGAATAGGTAGAAAACTATGAAGGAATTAGAAGATTACATAGCAATAGGTATATAGGGGTAGTTTAATATAATCTTTTTTTAAACTTTCCTAATTTCTGTGAACGGTTTGAAACTGCATTTTTATACACTAAAACTGAATATATGGATGCATTAAGATATAGACAGACAGATATTGCGTTTCATAACTTTTTTTTTTAAGAAAATAATAAAAAACTAGTTCATATGGTTTGAATCAGATTTTTTTTTTATATTTAAAATTAGATTATATATATTTTTCAAATATGCCTATGGAATTTTACTGTATATCTAGCTATTTTTTAAAATATAAATAAAATCGAAATATTATTTAAAATAAATCGTAACAATACATTAGAAACTATATTGCTGCATGAAAAGTAATATTGCCTTTTATCTTACCTTATTAAGAGGTTGGCAAAGATTTCTTTATCGAATAACTTAAGTTAACCCAGTTGTTTAGAAAATTTCCCAGTACAAGAAAAAGTGATTTGAATTTTTTTTCACTTTTTGATACCATATTAAGTTAATTAACTTAGTCTTAATTATTATCTGCATTATAATATTCAGAAAAAGATTTGCAATATCAAAATAGAGAGGGGTTTTGAAGAAAATGTTCTACTTTCATTAGTATTATGTTTTTCTCTCTTCCCCTCTCTCTCTATCTCTCTCCCTGCCTCTCTCTTTTATTTCGAAAAAAAAAAAAACATTTGCAATAACTACTTCCTTTTCGTGTATAAGAAGGAAGAAACTTTTACTTTGTTCTTAGTTTGCATTGTTTAAAAATGCAAATGAATTTTAAAATTTTATTTCAAAAGTTCTATGACTCATTACACATAACTTACAATTGCCGTTTTGAAAAATTGGGTACTAGCACTTTAAAAAGAAGACCTTCCATACCCACATATGTGACCTATGATTTCAGCGCCAGCTCATCTTTATTAGCAAAATGGCGTATTAAAGTTGAGCTAAGTTTCTCTACATTAGTTAGAATATTAATTAACGATAAGTTAAATACAGTGCCGTGTCCCACGTCGAATCAGGTGAAATATAATTTTTTCTCTTCTGCTTCTTTTACTTAACTCAGATTTATTATTTGCTTACGTATTTTATTTTAACAGTGATATATTTTTGTTTCGTGTACCTGGCAGCTTCGATGCACAGTTAGTTTGTTCGTGTTCCATATTGCTTCATGCCTGTCTTCGTATAAAGTCTTATATATCGAAAGAATTGAAATTTTTGAGATAGAATCTTAGTGAAAGAATTTAGAATTTGTCACTCAAGAGAATTGATACTTGACGAATTTGACTTACTCGAAATAGAACGGAAAGAACAGTTGCTTGCGTAAACAAATGCCTCTTTTCAACACCCATTCAGGATCCAGATACCCACACTACATCACTTACAGGTATCCCATTAAAAATTATTAACACAGCAATATATGTTCGATAAATTTTATAGCCTTGAAAAGCAATAAAAAATTCAAATAATGTCCTATTAAATATCTTAATAAATTATTAAATCAATGTCTTTTTTTTTAAAAAAATTTTTAAAAATCGTTTAACGAACCAATTAACCAATTAACCAGTTTAACGAACCAATATTACATATACTATGCTTGATTATATATTCCAATATTTTTAATCCATTTTATATTCACTTTACATCGTTCCATTATGCTGATTTTTATGGTTTCAGTTATAAATATTTGCTGCGGCGACTGCACGTGGATATCGGGGGGGGGGGGAATAATTTTAATTTAATTTTTATTTTCATTTAAAAAAATCATTTTGAAGTTTCTTGAGCACAGAAGGGATTCTCTCTTATCATCGATTAATTCTCTCTTATCAAATATTTCTAGTATTAATCACTCAAAATTTCGTTATATTTATATCTTATTTTTCTTGGTTTCTTAAATGATTATTTAATTATTTTTCAATAAATTTATTTTCGCGAAAGTTATTTTATTTTTCTTTATTGTATATGCTAATTTTATTCACCTTTTAATAGTTTCATTATTTTTTATTCTCTTTAAACCCAAATTATCCACGTCTAGAAACTACAGTTTTCTATAATTAGAAGGGGGGGGGGGGGGGAAGGAAGCCTACAAAAAAAAAAAAAAGAAACAAGTCTGGAAGTGTAAACATTTTTTTCGCACTATTTTTGCAACAAAATTTAATTATTTATGACCACAAATGTTTATTAACCAACTAACTGACTAATTTTTCTCATTAATAGTTAAACATGGTTTTTCGAAGCTCTGTCTCCAAGAAAAATAGAAAAGCCACAATTTAAGTGCCCTACACTTGTAGCAAAGCAATGATTTTAAACTATATGTACCATTTTGCTGTAAAGAATTATCTGGGATTTAGAACGAACAGATAACTTAAATATTTTAAAAATTATTAAACAATTTTTTTTTATATATCGCCGATTTGTGCGACATTTTCCCATCAAAATGAAAGCTATCAAAATCACTGCCTTATTTTCAGTTTTTGAAACTTTTTATGAGTCCAGGTTATGCAGCATTGGAGTAAGTTTTTAAATATTAAAAAATTAGAGCACAGAAGCTTTTTATTTACAAAAAAACTGTGGCCTTTCTCCCTATTGACATTTTGCGCCATTTTTCAGAATATTCATTGATAGGCTAAACGTATCTTTTATCAGTCATGAGTAACTATTGAAAAGTCACTGCAGTCTTGAAAATAACATATTGTTCGCAAAAAGCACGATTTTATATGACGATGGAGCCTTTGATGAACAGCCTTAAATGCCATTGAATAGATCGATTTTTTTTTCTTTAGTTTTCCAACGACTTGTGATATATCATGCCATTTATTGACAGTACGAAAAAGTCACAACTGCTGAGCCTTTTTTACAGTCTACAATGTTATAAAGCTGCCACCGGCTGCGTAAGCAAATAGGTTAAGGCAATACCTCCTGAAGGCCTCAGCACGGGTCACCACTCACCACAAACAAGAAACCTGATCCTTTAGTAGTCCAAATGTAATGACATATTTCGTATTTCCTCCACTGCGCAGTTTATGTTCTCTTCGTCGGACTGCTGAATTGATCCGTGCTGAGGCCTCCTCTCTTCTGGGAAGTATCACCTATACCTTGGCCATCTTCGATATTTTTTTTGTGCGTTTAAGTATTAGTTTTTTGCTCCCAGCGAAGTTTTGTTGATATAATATTATTTTATAGTAGCATAAATGCGACTAGTAGTTGCTGTTGCTGTAGTTTATTTACGTCGCACTAGAGCTGCAGAATGGGCTTTGTGACGGTCTGGGAAACATCCCTGAGGAAGATCCGAAGACATGCCATCGCAATTTTGATCCTCTGCAGAGGGGATGGCACCCCTGCTTCGGTAGCCCAACGACCTGCACGCGAAAAATGCGACTAGTATTTAATGATATAGCATCCTTCCTATAAAACAGGATGTGACATATGGATGTTGTCTATGAATCATCCTCAGGGATGTTTTTCACACCGTTGCCCATAGCCCATTGGGTAGCTCTAGTGTGACGTGAATAAAAGTACCAAGATAAATAAATGCTAGTTTTCCAACATTTTCTCCACTCGTTGTATCTTTGCAGGAGATAAAATGAGTCATCTTTCGTTGCTCTCATGGAATGTGTTCCACGATCCACAGTTTTGGCAACACTTCGAGAAGGAGGTGAAGGAAAAGACATGGCGCTGCGAATTCAACAATGACATCCTACAATCGAGCCTGGAGCAGGATGCAGCCCTTTATGACGATCCCACAACCTTCAAGAAGCGCAGGAGTGGCGTTCAGCAGTGGACAATGAACACCGCCCTGTGGGTAGCCACTGTTCTGGGTGCCTGTAAGGAGCTCAGCAACGGAGAAAGTGGTCAATATGTGCGACAACTTGACGAGTTAAAGATTTTGGAGGCATTTTCTGACTATTTGGATCATTTGAATTTCTTCCAAATGGTGGCTGATAAGATGGCTTCACTAGGACAGAGGGTTCGTATATTTGTTTATTGTATTTCTTTTCAAATGTGATGAACTTAAAGCATCTTGAGCATCCTTATCACAAATCAATGTCCGAAAACTAAACAACATGAATAAAGCACAAATAAAAGTGCAGAAATGAATATACTTTAGTTTCGGCCCTACAAGGATCTTCTTCAGTTTAAAGAGACCAAACAATCCATTTGATGTTCCATTTGTAGACAAATAAGGAAGGTTCTTGCTTTTAGAACTGAAACTATAGTATGTCCATTTCTGAACTTTGTTTGCGCTTTATTCATGATATTTATTGCGGTAGTCTATATAGACCAAAGTATAACTTTTCCTTCCTATGGACATAGTAGGAAAAAATTGCATTCCTTAATTTCTTTCTTATCAGGTGAAACCTCTCAGTCAGGATTCATCAGGAATCCACGACATCGATAAACTAGATCCCATCATGTTGGTTGGTTACTCAGAAAAATTCGAGGACATGATGAACACTTCCATTTGGAATCTGTGCGTGGACAGGCACACCAAAGTGAACCCACACCACCAGGCCCACTGCATGTGGAACGGCTGTTGCGAGGATACGAATGGCTGCACATTCTGCGAAGACAACAAGATCAAAGCCCTGCGCGAGATGATCTGCGACAAAGTGTCCAGAAGAGTTCAGAAAAACTTGGGTGGAAAACTTTCTAAAGATATGTGGGACGTGGACATCTCCTTCTTCTCCGGACTTCCCGAGGATTGGCTCAAGAGAGCGAAAAGCATGATGGTGGAATTAAAAGGAAATGATACATATACTTAGCTGGACGCACTATGCGCACTTTAAAACGCTTTATGTAGTTTTAACTATTTAAACCGTAACAGCCATTAATGTATATCATACAAAGCTGAATCGCTGTAAATTTTTAATGATGTGGGTGCAGTTGGTGCATTGTATTGTTAAACATTGTTGCAATTTTGAAAAGGTCTCATGCTAAATTGTTTCAACATTGTTGAAACTTTAAAAAGTTGTTATGTTGAACATATTCTACGCTATTTAACATTGTTATAACTTAGAAAAGGTGCTATGCTTAACTAATATATTTAGCTTTGTATAACATTGTTGCAACTTTGAAACTGCGTCATGTTGAACTAAATTGCCAATACAAGTTAATTCTTTTTATACTTAATTACAGTATTTGATACCAATATTAAATTTAAGTGAAAATATTTATAAATTAAATCCTTATTTAGGTTGCAACAAATATGCCAAGGTTTAGCCTTAAATCGAATTTGTTTAGCCCGAGCATATGGAGTTACAAATTTGTATTTGAAATTAAATTTAGTAGAAGTTATTTAATTTGATTGATAAATATTACCGCATTCTATAAAATTTTCATAATTTACAGTTGAAATGGATTTTAAAAAAATATTTGTAAGCAAGTTAAACCGATTTAGACCATGCTTGTTTTATTTTGTAGTGATTTTTGCAAAACAAAGACTTAATTCAAATTATAAGAAACAAAAATAAATAAAAAATCATCTTGTATGCTGAATGATACCTACCAGATGTGATGCAATGAGTGACGTCATATTGTATACATTTTATTTAAATCGACAATGTTAAATTATATATTTTCTTTAAAACTCAAATATTTATTATATGAGTATATATTATATGACTTAACAATATGTTATTACCTTAATATTATTTATTATGATATGTTGTAATACTCTTTATTATATGACTAAAGTCATATTGGATAAGAATATAGACAATAAAATAATATGAAACTTGAGTCTTTCGTTAGTTTTGATTTTTCTTTAAATTGTAATCCTGCAGATACCAAATTGCTTCACTTTGTGGAAAAATTATGGTAGATGTCGCAAGCTTTATGTTTTAGTGTAAAAGAGTTACCAAGTTACTACACATTGTGGATAAGTTTTTTGTACTTGTAGCAAACTTTACTGTAGCAGAGATGTCACACTTTCTACACTTATTGGGAAAATTTCTTAGAATGAAACTTAGTCGTAGCTAACTCTATGCTTTGTTGTATGATTTTTTGTTTATATTACATATGCCAGTTTGCTGTAAAGAACTATCGAATTATCTGGTCCTTATAACGGACAAATAACTAAAATATTTTAAAAGTCATTAAACATTTTTTAAAAATCGTCAATTTGGCGACATTTTACCCTTAAGTAGAAAATTATCAAAATCAATGCCTTATTCCCATTTTTATGTGCCCAGATAATGCAACATTGGAGTAAATTTCAAAATGTTAAAAAAATTAGAACACAAACGTTTTTCATTTCTTCAAAACTGTGGCTCGTCCCCACACTGATGTTATACTCCATTTTCAGAAGACAGGAATGACAACTGCTCCATATTCTGAGAAAGATTAATAAATTGGTAGTGAATAAAATAGTAAAACTTATAGAATAAATATCGTTTCATCCACCCTTTGAAAGTGTCAATACGAGATAACTGCAATCAATAAAGTTGCATATCAACTTAGAATTTTTGATATATAGTGGTTGATAAATGACTTAAAATGAAAAATAATAAACTATAAATAACTAAAATTCCGTTAGAATATATATGTGTGTGTATGTATTTTTTTCTAATAGAGGCAAGTTGACTGACATCGCTGCATAGAGTGCTCTAGCTAAAAATTGACTGAACTTGAGCTAACGGTCACGATTTGCAAACTCACATAAGTTATGAAAAAAATATATTATTCACAAAAAAAGATCTTTTCGTGCTACTACTGAGTCTTTGAAAAACAGCCTTATAAAGTGAGCAAAACTACGAAAAAGTTTGAAAGCTTCAGTTCTTTATGGTTTACTACACTACCATTTCAAGCCCTGATTCAAACAAAAGTATTATTTTTATTTTAATAGTACAGTAAAACCTTTTTTTGTGCGGAGGATAGGGACCGCATAAAAGAAATCGCACAAAAAAAATTCGAAAATGTTATAAATTCTTACATGTAATAAACAAGTTTGCACGATATACTACCTAAAACTTTTTTTATGCGGTTGATATGGACCACATAAAAAAAGTCGGAAATACATCAATGATTTATGAATCATCAATAAAATACATCAATGATTCATGAAATAGATGAGAGAATGCTTTCAATTGAATGAAATAATTAAATTAGTCCTAAAGAAATTGTAAAAATATTTAATTCTTTATTGTACATATACCTGGAGAAGTTTTCAAATTATACATTAAATAGTGGAATTGTCTGCCTTTTTACTTTCTTTTGGCTATAATTATTCATTTTAAGGGAGTACTTATGTCTAAAAATAAAATAAAAATCATTAAAACTATATATAAATAGAAACAAAAGTAACTAATTTATTTATCTTTAATCTCACTATAAAATGAATCCTTAATCACGTGAATCGTGTATTAAACTCTGTATACGAAGCGTATACTGTTCTCGCGTCGAGCGACAATATTCACGTAACTGACTCTGCCTTGTCAGGAGATTGTTTAAAATAAATGAACAGAGCATCGCGAAGTCCAGATACATCGTTGTCAAGGAGGCCACGTAATTAGAGTTCGTCCACAACATGTATATGTACATTGATAGTCAACATAAACTGGAGCTAACGCCGCTAAGATTCATATACCGCACAAAAATAAAATCGCACAAAAACAAAATCGCATAAAAAAGGACCGCACAAAAAGAGGTTTTACTGTAGTTCGAAACGTAAAAAGAGAAATTATTTTGTTATGAGCATAATTCTAAGAGATCATATGACGTAATCCATGCGCATTAAAATTTGGTTTGTTTTTTGTTTTGCTTTAAATTGGATTCGAAGTACCTTTCCGACATAGACATTGAAAGAAATAGTTATATCATGCTATGACGTCACAGAAAAGCCCAAGTAGGGTTTGTTTGTTTTGGATATGTGTAGAATACTTCGAAATTAGCTTTTGTTACGTTTAAAATTAAAACATGTGTTCAAATTTGAATAAAAGATAAGTACTACACATGCTCAAAATTATTATTATTATATTTTTTTTTACAAATTTCTAAAGAATGTGTACACTTGCAAAATTTTTTTTATTTTCTTATTTTTATTCATTTATTTATTATTTTTTTGTGCAATCCTTTTAATTTTCTAACGCTTTGTTGACCGATAAATTTAGAATTGGAAAACAACAAGTTAAATGCAATTAGTATAATTCGTTTTTCCCCCTTTATGAACATTTATATTTTCACGCTTTGACTGACAAACAGGAAAAGAAAAAAGAAAGAAGAAGAAGAAAAAAAGTGAAAGAAAAGAAAGAAAAAGTAAATAAATAAAAGAAAAGGAAGGGAAAGGTTAAAAAATGTTTCATGAAATGAAAAAGTCAAGGTCGCTACAAAAGAATAATAATCACGAGCTACAAAAAGACACAATTTTTCTCTGACAAAAAAATCTCAATGATAATGTTTTAATTTTATCACAGCTTTGAGTCATTATCAACTGCCGATATCTTTCAAATCAAGCTCACACCTGTGATATTCTGACTGATTATTATTTCACTGAGAATAAGTCAACGTCTTCTATTCGAGTTCGAACATTAAAAAAAAAAAAAAATAATAACTCATCCATTGCCGCATGTGGTTTCAATTGAGTCAAAATTGTTTTTGAATATATTCTTCCACAAAAGTATTTCCCCTGATGACGTAATTATCACGTGGATATTATATATTTTTTCCAAACATGTTGACATCGTTTCTCCCATATTTCTTGCTTTATTTGTGGTTTCCTTCAACATTATTAGGTAAGTATGAATTTGCTTTTAATATTGCTGACATGGGTGTTCGCGAAAGACGGGAAATATTAGGTAAGGTATCGTTTTTACTTTTTGTTGACAATCTCACTGACTTTTCAAGGACTTTAAAATGTAAAAAGTGGCGGAATCTTAATCTGTTAAGTTTTGTCACTATTTAATATGTTAAAATATTCAATCGTAACTACCACCAGAAATCACATTGTAAATTATTTATAGATAAAATGGGACATAGTTCACTCGCGCTGAATAGTAATTTGAAAAAAAAAAAATTAAAAACAAATATATGCTAGTGAAAGTTAATAATTTTAACCCTTCAATGAGCCATTTATTTCTACTACAGGTAAATTAAAGTATTTTTGAAATTCATGTAAGAAAAAAAACTCATTTAGTTTTTAAAAAAATAATTTTAATGCCATTTTTTTGGGGTGTTGAGTATATTTACCACGGCCTATTAAGAACTTATTGACTTTTATTTTTCGTTACATATTTATAAAATAAATTTTATAAATGCTACAAACTGAAACTTTTATACGTTTTATTAAACTAACAATTTTATTCAAACGCACTTCACGAAAGCTGAAGTTATTAACAAATGGAAACCCAAATTAAAAATGGTAAAAAAGTTCAGAATGGGCTTTAAAAATGGGTGACAAGTATATTTACCACGGCCTTCGAAAGGGTTAATCTCTATACTTCTAAAAATTTTCTTTTAATTATTCTCCACTTCTAACAAGTTTAGTTCTTCTGAATGCTTTAACCCCTTAACTTGTGAGCTCGAGTTAATTCGAGTGCGTTAAACAGGCCAAACTGTGCAAACTCGAGATAATTCCAGCGGCTTTGTTTTTTATGCTGCTATAATATTTCACACTCGAATATAATCGAGAATTGAAAAAATAACAATGTAAAAGCTAAGAAAAAAAATCGTTTCATTGATAGGATTGTAGCTAAAACACTTATTTATTCAAGAATAAAATCTAGCCTTTTTCCATGGAACAAAATTGTCCACCAAAAGAAAAGTTGAACCAGAAGCGGCAACAAATGGAAACCTATTTATAAAATAAATTTTATAAATAGGTTTCCTAAATATAGGTTCCAGTGTGTTTTTTTACATAAATTTTTTTTTTTTTTTTTTGGGGGGGGAGGTCGGTTTTTCAAAAAATTTGTGCGTTAAGGGGTTTACTGCAATAGAATTTAGCGAAAATTATCTACTATTGAAATAGTTCAACTACCAGGATTTTCCTTCTCGCATTCCTCTTAGCATCTATCTATAACGGCCGAGAACCAAAACGATGTCTCTATTTTGGAAATGCAATAAACAAATACAGTAAATATGCAAAAAGTGGTGAAAAATGAAATTTTATTTAAAGACCCTTAAAGCACTCCGAGTGCTGTTTAATCCTTTCGAAGGTCGTGGTAAGTATACTTACAACCACTTTTAATAGTCCATGGTAAACTTTTCTACCACTTTTATTTTAGGTTTCCATTTGTTAATAATCTCGAAGTGCGTTTGAATAAATTTGGTAACCATTTCTTAATTTAAGAAAACGTATAAAAGTCATAAAATACATAATTCCTTTTGAAGTTTGTAGCAGTTATAAAATTTATTTTATAAATAAAGAATAAAAAAAGTCTATAGGTTCCTAATGGGTCGTGGTAAATATACATACCACCAAAAAAAAAATGGCATTAAAATTTAGACTAATTTTTATAAGCTAAATTAGTTGTTTTTCCTTATATCAATTACTATTCTTATATGAACTTCAATTCCAAAAATACTTTAATTTACCTTTACTAAAAATAAATGGCCCATTAAAGGGCATTTAATATCAGCACTATAGTATTTAAAATACACAATATACTATTGTTATACAATTTTAAAATTCTTAAAATAATGTGGTTACTAATTATTAAGGTATAAAATTTCCTACTTTTAAAGTGGTGACTGTTGATGATGCCTCCGTGGGGGACATCCGAGTGCAAAGGTTAAAATTAGCTACTTCTTCTAGCATATTATTTTTTGTTCACACTCGTAAGTGATTGTATATTAACACGTTGAACGCCGTGTCAGCCATCGGTGGCTGACACTGAAATTACATTTAGGCCGCGTCAACCACCGGTGGCTGACACTGAAATTACATTTAGGCCGCGTCAGCCACCGGTGGCTGACACTGACCTTTCACATAGGCCACGAAAAACAGCTGGCTGACGGCGTATAACATGATATAGAACTATAAAATTTACACTCTTTTATGGAATTGCAGAAAATTTATTCAAAATTTACTTAATTCTTGGTTTAATAAATTCAATTTTATAGATTTTTATCCACCACTATTTCTACATAATTCGTAAGCTCATATAATGTACTACTTTTGAAAGATATGTCATGACAAACCTTCTAAAATAATAGCAAAATCTGTCTATTATTTGCAAATTTAGTTTGTAGTTATTTACCGTGGCCTGATGGGCAAGTCATGTAAAATTAGCGTGGCACTCAACGTGTTAATAACTTGAAATGTGGAAGTCCTAGTAATGTAAGTAGAATAATTAATGAGATAATAAAGAAACAAAAATGAATTTCCACCCCTTTTTACAATGTTAGTCACCTGAGACTGCCCTGCAAATACAGTGTTTTCAACGTCTGGAAAACTCTTTAAAGTGGCAGGGATGAAACAGGCGACTAAAATTTCAAGAAGTGATATAGAAACTCAATTCTTTCTTTTTTTATATATTTAATCTGTTTAATTATTCAACCGTAACTACTGCCATGACTTTCAGTAAAAATTATTCACATTTAAATGGAAATTATTCTTTGCCTATACTTTCAATTGTAAAGTGAAAGAAATATGTGTGAGAAAGATACGAGTTTTAATAACTTTTTATAGATTTTTGCTTTTTATTACTCACTACTTCGTACATTTTGAGTCGCCCGTGGCAACCTTAAAGTGAATGACTGCATTTGTGACATAAATTCAGTTGGCTTTAATTACCAATACCTTTTTTTTTTGAAAAAAATTAAAGCTCTGAAAACTACTTCTATCCAGGTAGCTTCCTGATGAAATAGTCAAGTGTAAAAAAAAAAAAAAAATTTCAATGAAGCATTAGTTTATCTTCATCGAGAGACTTGTTCCGGACAACGGATAAATATTTATCGAATTTTAGTCTTATGATAGTTTCAAATGGTAATATGTATGATTCTTGGTTTAGTCAATTCAATTTATAGAGTTTTTACTGATCACTTCTAAAAAAATTCAAAAACTTATGTGATACGCCACTTCGTTACAGTTAGGCAGTGATGAGTCATGTAAAATGTTGGCAAAATTAATCGAAAATCTGAAAATTTTAGTTTGCAGTTCTCTTTTTTTTAAAAAATATTTTGTCCAATTGGGAGCAGTTGGCATCTCTGCATTGAAATGACGATTCTTTACCACTATATATAAAAAATTCCAATCAATTGCAGTTGTTGCTGGTGACACTTTAAAAGATTAAGGGTCATTGTCTTTATTCTACAAGTTTTAATTCGCTACAAATTTATTAAAACGTTTGCAGAAAGCTGAGAGGTCAAATGCGTCGCTTTCTGCGGAAGTTTTGATGAACTGGTAGCGAATTAAAACTTGTAGAATAAATGTTAATTTCGCCAACTCTTCAGCAATCTCATTGATAGGGTTCATCCGCACTTGGAAAAAATTAAAAAATGTTAGCAATATGATGTAATTTTTTTTAATATCATGTTTGTAGATGTCAGAATATTCTATTTTCTCTTAAAAATTTATATGTAAATCCGAAGGTGGAGGATATGAAATTTTAATACGAAAGTGGAAGATAATATTAAGAAATTTTCAGCTTCCTTATAACAAAATTGATAAAAGATTTTAAATTTTTCCAGGTGTGTACGAAACCCTACCGTGAGATAATTGAAACAAAGTAGTATCGTATTCTATATGAGGCTATGAATTTTTGATACGTATGTGGTGAAAAAATAACTTGAAATCAAACTAATAAACTAAAGATATATTCTGCAAGAGGCCATGAAATTAAAAGTAGTATTCTATATGAGGCTATGAATTTTTGATACGTAGTGGTGAAAAAATAACTTGAAATCAAACTTAATAAACTAAAAATATATTCTACATGACGCTATGAAACTAAATGTAGTATCCAATATGAGGCTGTGAAATTAAAAGTAGTATTCTATATGAAGCTATGAATTTTTTGATACGTAGTGGGGGAAAAAATAACTTGAAACTAAATTTAATAAACTACAAATAACTCCTTACTTCAAGGCTACTAGAAAATATTATCTTTCTAATGCGGAACAATTTGGCATCTCTACGACTTGCTCGGCACAGCGAATTCTTGAGTGATAGTCTTGTAACATATATGATTCTTGGTTACTTAAATTCAATGCATAGGGATTTTGCTCACATCTTCTAAATAATACAATGTGATACACTATTTTGTTTCAGTTAGATCATGTTGAGCTTTTTAAAAAATTGTTAAAATTTACAGAAAGTCTGCAAATTTTAGCTCTCTATCGTTTTTAAAAACATTTTGTCCAATCCTGAACAGTTGACACCTCTGTATAGAAACGGTTGCTTAATTAATAAATATTTTAGATTCCGTTTTTTTTTTTTTTTTTTTTTTTAAGATTTTGTTTATTACCAGCGAAAAAAAAATTCGAAACAATGTCAAATAGTCTGAATCTTCATCTGTAAATTACAGAGCTTCCAACTATCTACACTTCTTGTAAAAATTAATACTAGAGGTAGCTAAGTTTCTGTTATAATGTATTATTTTTTATTCATTTAAACTTATTTTCCACACGACTATATATAAATGATTTAAAAGTTCATATGCAACGCCACTTTGTACCAACTCTTTTGTGGTGATGCTTTTAAAATGTTGGCAAAATTACCAAATGATTCTGAAAACTTTAGATTTCGAATGTGTACCACTGAATAAAATATTTAAAAAAAAAAAAAAAAGAAAACGTAGTATTTGCAGACCTGAAATTATCATGTGTTTTCTATACTTAGTAAATTTTATTGATAATTTTCATAGGCGCTGAGACAAGCAGCCACGCTTTACCCTCACGGAATGTGTTCCACGATCCACAGTATTGGCAACACTTTGAAAAGGAGGTCCGAGCGAAGGCGTGGAGTTGCCAATTCAACAACGACATCCTACAATCGAGCGTGGAGAAGGATGCAGCCCTTTATGACGATCCTACAACCTTCAAGAAACGAAGGAATGGCGTTCAAAAGTGGACAACGAACACCACCTTATGGATTGAGACAGCGCTGGGTGCCTGTAAGGAGCTCAGCAACGGAGAGAATGGTCAATATGTGCGACAACTTGACGAGTTAAAGATTTTGGAGGCATTTTCTGACTATTTGGATCATTTGAATTTCTTCCAAATGGTGGCTGATAAGATGGCTTCACTAGGACAGAGGGTTCGTATATTTGTTTATTGTATTTCTTTTTAAATGTGATGAACTTAAAGCATCTTGAAAAGTGTAGTTAAAATTATTCAGGGCAGTTTGAACCCCAGAAACGAGGAAAAGCTGGTAAAAAAATCGGTTCATATTTACCGTGTTTTCGAGAGGAGTATTCCCGATTCAGGGATACCACAGGCGACTAAAAAATGCAAAACGGGATGAAAATGACACTTCATTCCAATTTATTTATTTATTCAATCGTGACTACCACTGTGACTTTCCTTTTAAAGTATTCATGCTTAAAGCAAATAATCATAAATTTGTAATTGTCGTTAAACAGCCAACCCAATTTTTGGGCTCACGACTACTAATGTTGATTTGATTTCGCATGTCCACCGGCCGTGCACATGTATTTTCATTTTTTTTCTTTATTTATGTTTGTGCCGTCCATAAACCTGACCATATACCACATCACGTCTTCTTGATGCTCACGATTCATGTTTTATTCAAATAATAAATTCTGATTCCCTTGTTTTACATTTTATATTATAACCGGCGTTGAACAGTCGACTCAACTCTGGGTGTACGACTACTAATGTTCAATTCCGTAGCCTTGTAAGTTTTGAACCCAATCCAGAAGAAAAGGTAATTCCTGGATCAAGTATTGAGAGAAATTCGTTTCGTGAAGGATTTTTTGATGAGACTAACTCTCACTTGCGTTGCATGGAGAGGAAAACCACCCACGGTTAGCCTGATGGTAAGGGGAATCTAACCCATGATCCGTTTACCACTGAGGATATTTTAATTAAGCACTGTGGTTGTTGCCATCGCTGGGATTCGAACCTGGTTCACCTCATTGTAAGACTAACGTTCTATCCCCTGAGCCACCATGGTTCCTGTGAGATTCTATTACGAAGAACAATTGTTCAATTGAACAATAATAAAGAATCATTGGTTACCTAATTATTCCGTTCATACCACATTTTTAAATAAGGGAAATTAAAACTTATGACTACAACTGAAGATACTAAACTTTTGCGAAAAAGCTATCTTTCGTAACTATGAAAAATGTTCCCAAATGACGAGAGTGGTAGAATATTAATGCTTTGATAAATATTATATTTCGTAGTGTTGGTCACCACCTTTCAGTTTCAAAATATTTAAATTGATTAATTTCAGGTTTTCTAATTATACGTCACCAATCACGCTGTGCAATCTAATATACCATAAATCGTTTCCAAAGATGTTATTGATTTTTTGCCGTCTTAATTTGAAGTATATAACGTAACTTAATGTGAAGTGTATAACGTATCATTTAGCGTAAAAGTAGAGAGTGAAAATTATTGCAGGATTTCGCCTGCTTATTATTAATAGAGTATAATTTAAACAGACCATTTTGATAACCGCGTATCAGAAAGATAATTACTGAAAACTTAATTGAAGTAATTTTCAAATATAAATAAGTGACCTAGATAGAACTGAAACGTAGTACATTATTGAAAGCCATTCTATGATAAATTTTAAACAATCTTGACTTCCCAATGTTTACCTAAAATTAAAAGTCGATAAGGATCCAACATTGATAATAATATTGTTCCATTTTTGAAAGCCATTCTAGTACCAACATTTTATTTTATTTTATAACCGTCGTTGAACAGCCGACACAATTTCATGGGTTTACGACTACTAATGTTCAACTCCGTAACCTTGTAATTTTGAACCAATCCAGAAGACAAGGAAACTTCTGGATCAGTACCCCCAGAGGTATTGATTTGTTATGGGAACATGGAGGACTTTGAGACTCGACAGATTCAACGTGCATCAGTCACCATTTACTACACGGGGAGTCTTCGGCCGGCGAGGATCGAACCCACGACCTCTTGGATATGGGCCCAGCGCCCTACCGACCAGGCTATCCGGGCCCCCTAGTACCAACATTAAAATATCTTGACATCCCAATATTTACCCTATATAAAGGTTTATAAGGGTCCAACATTGAAAATACTATTGATCCATTATTGAAAGCCATTCTAGCACCAGTATTAAGAGATCTAGACACCTCAATATTTACCCAACATTATAAAACTATAAGGGGCCTAGATATAAATGAATCATGATCCATTATTGAAAGCCTTTCTAGGACCAATATTAAAAGATCTAGCCACCCCCTATATTTTTACAACATTAAAAGCCTTTAGGGGACCTAGAAAAAATAAATCGCGTTCCATTATTGAAAGCCATTCTAGGACCAATATTAAAAGATCTTATTTAACCAACATTATATATAGACTTAATATAAATGAATCGTGGTCCATTATAGAAAGCCATTCGAGAATCTATATTGAAAAAATTTAAACTTGAATGGAGTCCATAAATATTCAGCCCAAATATCCGGTTTTATCTAGCAATCTACAACATTTGAATCAAGCGTTTGTATTACGAAACATCTTATGAAAATTTCTATTCTCATCACAGGTGAAACCTCTCAGCCAGGACTCATCAGGAATCCACGACATCGATAAACTAGATCCCATCATGTTGGTTGGTTACTCAGAGAAATTCGAGGACATGGTGAACACTTCTATTTGGAATCTGTGCGTGGACAGGCACACCAAAGTGAACCCACACCACCAGGCGCACTGCCTGTGGCACGGCTGCTGCAGAGACAAGAATAACTGTACGTTCTGTGAGGGTGTGAAGACCATAGCCCTCCGCGAGATGGTCTGTGACAAAGTGTCCAGAAGAGTTCAGAAAAACTTGGGTGGGAAACTTTCTAAAGATATGTGGGACGTGGACATCGCCTTCTTCGCCGGCCTTCCCGAGGATTGGCTCGAGAGAGCGAAAAACATGATGTTGGAATTGAAAGGAAACGATACCTACACTTAACTTATATATAAATTTAGAATATAGGAACTGTATATCAAAAGTAGGTACTGTATATAAGGAAGACATGGTTTTCTAATAAAAATAATAGTCATATAATTGTTTAAATTTTTTTCTAACCTTTGTAAGGTATCTAGTTAATTAACATTATAGGGTATATGGAAGTATAAACTACCGTAGAGAGGATAATTGGAATTGAAGGAATAATGCACGCTTGTTTTTCCCCTTCTATCTTGCTTTTTGGTGCTTTGGTAGCTGTGCAATTCGTAATCTTTATTACGTATCCAACTATCCTTAAGCATTTGTCGCATTATTTTTTGGTCATTCTGTATGCTATTTAAATAATTTATATACTGTATGATTTCTTCCAAGTTGTGAAATTGAAACCCTGTAACAAACAAAATCCACTGATCCAAGAGAACTGCGGAAACTAGGAATAGATGCCAAGGAGTATCTGGCCATTGAGGCCATCTCCGTAATGATGGTGTAACCAGCGCTTAAAAGTATGGAACTAGAACGATGTTGAAGAGAGATGATGTTTCTTCATGTACTGGATATCCGCAGAGCTAAAGAGAATAGAAGGGCTGGTTCACTCCTTTGAAGAAACTCTCGCCGCGCCAAACCTCCGATTTTCTTCAGTGACGTCACGGTGGCGCGAAGCTTGCACATTTACTTCAAGAACGGAGCGTTCGGTCTAATTAGCTCTAACTAATATTGGAGCATTCCTTTTTGTGACAGATTCCAAGACATTTGTTGTTTACTTTAATGACTTTCCTCAGTTTTTTGCAGTGAATTTACAAAAATTTAAAACTATTAACGAAATGCCAGTTTGCGCGATTGCAACTTGCAAAAATTCTGATAGAAACACAAAAGGAAAAAATATAATTTTCCACGTGTTCATTAAAGTAAATGAAAAACCAGGAAAAGAGTGGATTCAACGTTACAAACGAAATGACACAGTTAATATAAAACAGCAATACGTTTATTCCATCGTTAAGAATTTTTATAAAAATTCACCATCTAAATAAAAACCATCTCGTTACTTCAAAAAGAAAGGCAGGCGAAAAATTGAAAAAATGGATAAAGTCAAAGAAAATTAAAGCGTAAATGTAAAGTATAAATAAAATATATAACATATAGTTAAAATTCTCCTAATTTCATAGCATATTTTTTAATGTAGTTCTTCTAAATATTTATGATTTTTTAAAATTTTATTCTATTAAATTTAAATATCTATAAATTATATTATCTTAAATTTAAATATCTATAAACAATTGCAAAATTTCTAATAACATTATGAACCTAAATTATTATTTTGTTTCAGTAATTAGCGTTTAAGGTTGATGTTTCTTAATGATTAAGTATGAACAAATTGCTATTAACGGCATATTTTAAAATCGGGATTCTAAATTTAACCCAACTTATTGTTATCAAAGAATATATAGATAAAAAAATGTCGATATATGCTTTCATTTTTCTTAATAATTAAAGTTAAAACTGAACTTTTAAAAAATAAAGTCTTTATAGTGTCATTTTCGCCAACTAGTAAAATATTTTTGTAAGTTGAAAATGGTATTTTTTTAATATAATGACCAATAAAATTTTTTTGAACTATGGTTTTGAACGGAAATAATGTGTTAATCATGTAAAGTTTGAAAGCTAATAACCAGAAAAAGCCTAACTTATTTTTACAGAGAGAAAGGTGCAAAGTTATCATAATATCTTTGCTAGCGATCTCCGAGATCTGTGTACACAGTGACGTCATGAGGAGGGAAATCGTAGCTTCAGCTCTAAGAGAGGAATGACTAGCTTTCTCTTTTGCTCTAGGACACCCGGAAGTAAACGGCTGAAAAAGGGTGATACGCAGTATCCCAACTTGATTTCGGATGTAGAAGATTTTGGGAGAAGAGATCGAATAATCTAAACTACCTCAGGATCATGAAAAAGAGACTTTAGATCTTTTAAAGTCCGGGCAAGTCTTGAAGCCTTATCCCGGAGGGAATCAGACTTTCTCCTCGACTGCTTCTTACTGTATTCACATACAGTATGAACGTGTATTTCAGTATATTCCTGTATTCACAAGAGAACTGGAATTTCCCCAGTATGCTCCTAAAGTAATGAAAATATTTTAGGCGTGGTTAGAAAAAACTTTAAATCTCTCTGATAGATGAAATTGTAAGTTAGCAGAAACTAAAAATATTGTCAATGCGATGAAAACAACAGACTAATAAAAAGAAAACTTTATTGCACACATCAAAAACATGCGGAACGCAGTAATTGGGAAAATGAATTGCAAATTCACTTTCGCACAAACTAAGTAACTTTAATACCTTCAAGAAAGGCCACGACCTCTATTTACGACCACTTTTTAGAGGTTTTTTCCATGTGTTGAAGAAAACCTTTTGGAGAGACTAACCTTTCCCAGTTATCGGAAAAATCTTATGCGGGAAAGGTCAAATAAGGAAACACATAAAATATAAATAAAGTATTAACAAAATGAATAAGTAAATTCAAATGTATTCGAAATATATCTGAGTGGCTCATATTTAGAGAGCTCTTTTTAACCATCTCTGATAGAGATTGGCATATTACAGTCTGAGTGCACTAAAGACGATGATTTAGTTTCAGAGTTAAAAATTAAATTAGGAAAAAAAACTAGACATTTCAAACAAACCTCTGTTTTTTTTTAAAGTAAATTAATTTTTATGATATAAAACTAAATGCAAACTTGTACAAAAAACATAATTGTTCATTTATTTATAATAGTTCTAACATTTTGAAGTCAGTGGAGTTTACCTCTAAAAACGACCGAACTAAGAGCAAAAATATTTTAAAAATTCCTCTATACATTTAAGAAAAAAACTTAAAACACAGAAAACAAACATATATAATCTCGTCATCAGCTCACACGATTAAATCCACAAATTAGAGTGCTTTTTATATAGAGTGTATTAATATCAACAAAATTTAGCCGATACCTCTTATGGAGAATGGGGAGAGGAAATCAGCGATAAGTATTTAATCCATTTTTGGCCAAGCATAGCAATTTTATTCAATGAGGCAATATTTTTTTGTAATATGCTTAAATTACATTCATTAAGACACAAAAAATGTTTCATGCTTGAAAAATAATATTTTATTTGAGAAATACATACGTGTATTTTATAAATGTCTTCAAAACCCTTAAAAATAGCAGAAAAATAAAATGTTTGAAAAATATGCATCAGTGTTTATAAGAAAATAAATTTGATTGATCGGTGATTAAAATTGTCCCAAAATGAGTTCAAAAAGCAAGTAGTAAATACAAAAATATTATTCTGCTCTCTACCATTATAGAAAAAGCTGGTGACTGAATTTGGCTGCGGGATTTATCTTTTGCAGGTCATTATTTATAATTGTTTTGATCATTTTTAGATTTCCTCTTTTTTTGCATAAACTTTTTTCTTCGATTTTGAATGACAATTGCTGATAACGTTAATTTTGATTTTATTTTTCAATTATTTTCTAATAAGAACATAGAAGCAAATTTTTCAATTTTGAATGATAATTTCTGATAGTATCAATTTTGAATTATTTTTCAATTATTTTCTAATAAGAAAATTGAAGAAAATTTAGCTTTTATTTGGGCAAACAAAAACATGAAATTAAGTGAAAATGAATCACCAAATTTCATACAAATTCACAAAATCAGTAAATTGCAGTATGTTTTCGAAAAATTGATGGCTTTTATTGTGTAAAATTTTAGTATTTTGAATTTTCTAATTTAAAATCTTTGAAATAAAATGAAATAATTACATACGAATTTATAAAAATATCTCTAAATTGCAATATGTAATGTAAAGAATGTTGGCTTTCTTACTTTGAAGCAAATGCCGGATATTTAAATACAAGATAAATAAAATATATACTTGAGGGTGCCCCTTGGCAAAATTGGCGACTTATGTTTGGCGCCATTCCTGTTTGCGCAGAACACCGTGGTAACAGGAATGGCGGCCAAAACATAATGATATTTCAATAAAACATTGGAAAATTTCAAAAAAACATCAGCCAAAACTTGCAATGAACCTAATGTAAGCAAAATTAATAAACCCAACAAAAAGCATTTTGAATCGAAACAAAAATTAATGGAGTAGGCGCAGAAAGAAAAGGAAAAAAGCAACTTACTTCTTCATTAAGCTTGAATATTCTCAGATTTATATGCACAGAGTTCTCTAATAACAGTTAGATACTGTTTAAATTCATCATAAATAGAATCTGTGTACCTCCACATAATTCGCCACATAAATTCGGCAAAATACGAATTTGTAATACCCAACTAGCGGTGACTTTTTTTTTCTAAAGTTCCTTTTTATGACTGCCCACAAACCTTCGATCTTACAGACCAGAATCAAAGGTAACCTCTTACCAGCCGGTATCCAACGTAGAACTAACGGACCTCTGAAATTACATATACCGTTGAACATTTAAAAATAACGCCAAAATCTAAACCAATCAGAATCACGATTGGGTATCAACATCGCCCAGCTTGGCGATCAACCGCGATGACAATTTGGCGAGAACCAAGGGGCACCCTCAAATATAACCCATAAACATTTGAAACAGCATAAGAGGTTCTTTTAAATCATTTTCATTCATTCAATTAAATCATTTCAATTTCATTTTTTTAAATATTAAAAATAACATGTGTTAATAAAGTTTTTAAGTGAAAAGATTTTGCTTTTGAACTGTAGACATTCCTTTGGTTTTAAGAATGTGAAAAGTAAATTCTAAAACTAAAAAATTTATAAATTCTAATTTATCTCGATGACGTATTTATTTACATTTTATTTTACACATAAATGACATTTTATAAAATTTATAAATACAAGTTACAATTTCTATGCATATTTTTAAGAAGCCAATAAAAAACATTTTCTCGAAAATTTAGAGGTCATTATTTTTCATTTTAAAGTTATTTTTTATTGCTTAGAGGTATTTTTTTCCCCTTTTAAGGGAATTTTTAAAGAATTATTAAGTTATCCTGCATCAAATAGTATATTTTTTGTGGGCACCGCTATTGTTGAGCGTAATGCAAAACATGTATTAAGTTCGCTAAAAACTTACTTTTGAGAAGAGCAAATAGTTTTCAAAACTAATTAACGTAACGAAAAAAAAGAGAATCAGTAAGAAGACGTGTTTATTTCGTCTTTAATGCACTAATGACGCTTGTAAAATACAAATTTTAAAATTAATTTGAATAACAAATGTAGCCATTCAGAATTCGAAATTTTCCAGACACTGTTTTAAGAGAGCTTGTTAGGGAATCATTCTGCAATATATGCTTAACGAACCTGTCGACGTTTTCTGCTTTTAAAACAGGATAATCTTTTAAATAAGAACACAGCGTACTGACTAATTTAGTTTTGCTACCACTCAAAAGAGCCTTATATATCTTTGAATGTGCGTCAAATAAATCCAAGTGATTTCTACTGTTACGATTTTCGAACGGTTCCACGAATTTACCAAGACTTTCTGTGATGTTCAGTGCGCGAGCTCTTGCATATAATGCAGCATCAGAATCAACCCATTCAAAATTATGTTTCTCATTAGTGGATTTTCTTATAAACAAATCCAGTAAAAGTAGCGCACCGCTAACATCAGCATATTTGAAGGCTATGCTGCTTTTTATTTCTGGAGTTTTTTTCGGTTCAGAAGCACTTAAAACTTCAACAGCATTTTTAATCGAATTATTGTTAGGGCTAATTTCAATAACTTGCTTTCCGTTATCAGCAACTGTATTTGCTGTGTAAGCATTACGACTGATGCTGTCACTAGATACATTGAATATTGATCTCGCAGAATCACCGATTTCTTCCCTGTTATATCGTCGGAATTTATTGCTACAGCGTTTCTTTCGTATCAACAAGGCAAGAATTTCTCCCTTTGCCAATCCACACGCCAGCTTATCTTCATCCCTGGCAGATTTGCCACTCTCCGTTTTCTGTTTCTTTTCCACTCTCAGCAAATCGTCAATGACCTCCTTTTTGCCGTGGATGATGGCAAGATCAAGCGCAGTGTGGTGCTGCGCTGTCTTCAAATAAACCTTTGCTCCGTTGTTCAATAATACAAACACAACGTCTTTCTGTCCACTTGCGGCAGCTAAATGTAGGGGAGTTTGTTTAGCGACGTCGGTACAATCAATGCTGATGTGAGGCTTGTTTCTGTGGTTATTCATTAAACTTTTGGCAAACACGTTTTGCTTAAAAAACACAGCATAATGTAAAGGAGTCCATTTCCTAACGCCAGCCACGTCATTGATGTGACTTATGTCGTTCGTTAATAAGTCCGTAACTAACCCTTCATGTCCCTTTATTGCGGCGTAATGGAGCGGCGTCAAGCCATGTTTGTCCTTCGGATACATATCGACCTCTGCAAATAGAAAGTTTATGTTATTATGATAACTTCCTAATATAGTCGAGTAATGCAATGGTGTTAAGCCGTTGATATCTTTGACATTGGGTTTAACTTTTGTATTCTTTAACAATTCCCAAACGATGTTCTGGCTAAAAGTTTCATCTGATACGCTAACATGCAATGGAGTCATACCTGCTTTGTCTTGCTCATTCGGTTTGATGTTTGGGCTCGCCAATAAGTCTTTTACGATGTCTTCTGACTGATAACGGACTGCCAGATGCAAAGGGGTCAAGTCGTGCGTGTCAGATTTAGCGTTGACGTCTGCCTTTCGCCTAATAAGTTATTTCACAACACCGACCTTTTTCCTTTCCGAAGCTATGTGCAACGGAGTGTAACCAATGGAATCTTTCAGATTGAGCAGTGAACGATCTTTGTCTAAGATTCTCTCCAACATCTGTATCCTCCCGGCTTCTGCGGCAGCGTGAATGACGCTCCTATTATTCTCGAAGACAGCCTTCACATTCGCCCCTAAATTTAAGAGTTTTTCCATCTTACTTAAGATTTCATGATCTCTGTATGAGTCAACAGAAGCCAAATTATACAAATCCCTGTCAACATCCCTGAATGACCTTTGGGTACCTGATACAATACGTACTAACTGCGGAGAATTTTTGTCAAATTTTCGAAAGACAAGCCTGTTCATTTTATTGAAGTTTCTCAACTCAATATCTGGATTGGCGATATTCATTACTTCCTGCGGAGGCAGCCATTTACTTATTTTGGAATATTTACCTTCGCTTTCGAATTGAAGTGAGTAGCTGACTTTGGTACCTTTCTTCCATTCTAAAAAGTTAGTAGTGCTAGATTTTATTCCCGGGTACGAATTGAATGATATTTCCATGTCGTTATATGGAGCTTTATCGAGAACGGGTAAGTTGATTTCGCTAATTTTTTGTTTCAGCTGCTTTAGAGTAGCAATTTGGCTTTCTAAAGCCTTCTACGAATCTTTTTTAGAGTTCTGCATGTTATGACTGTTTTTGGCACCTTCCAGTAACGGGAGGACTTTATCAATCAATCCAGAGCGATTTGTATTTAAAATTCGTTTAAAAGTATTAAAGTAAAACAGTAGTTTGCCTAAATGGTCATTGAATTTGTCCAATTCATTCATTTGATAGTAATATTCGGATATGTAAGCGTACTGATCGATAAGAGAAAAGACAATCGAAGCATATGTCAGCGTACCAAAATTCAAAGCGTCGAGAGCATTGTAAGCGTTTTTGTCATCGATATTTTTAGGAATTGCGTATTTCTTGCTGATGATTGAGAATAACGCTTTGAATAAAGAGCCTTGCTGTTTCACATAATCAAATAGAAAATTATCTTTGATTTCCTGTTCAATAATGTTTACGTATTCTTCCGTGCTTGCCTCCCTCTTACTGTCTTCGCTGAATGCAATAGACGTTCTAGCGTTCTCAATATCAGATATTATGTCGTTTATATCTTGAGCGGTAATGGATTCTAAGACTCGTTCAAATCCAGCATTCATCCCTTGCCTGATTGTCTCCAGCTGAGACAGAGTTTCGCTAACTTTTTCAGAAATGCCTTTCAGAATCTCTGCTTGCTGATCCAGTTTCCGATTCACTTCGTTGAATTTTTTATCCAATCTTTGTTCCAATTCTTTGATTGGCACATCAGCGCACTCTCTCTGGATATTGGTGTCGCCCAGTATACCCTTTGCTGCAGAAAAGCCAAGCATAGCACCGCCCAGGATTACCCCCAACCCGGGCGTGATCAAAGTACCTGCGACTACAGCTATTGCACCTGCTATGCCAAGCCATGTGTCCGAAACATTCTGACCTTCTTCTAGAAGTTTGCATTTAGCTGCTAATTCCTCTAAGCTCTCTCGTTTTAAACGCATCAACGCTTTACGATCAGGTGTATAATCGTTGCTAGAATCTAACTCCATGATTTTCGTAAGGGAGAAAAAAATAAACCAATACTTACTGTAAGAAACTGTATGAGTCTATGCCATTGAGTGGTTATTTATACAATTGAAAAAGGACGTACTTATCTATCTGTGCCACCTGTTTTAACATATATCCAAGAAAGTAATCGGAATAAATTACTCATCATTTGATGACTCATCAATACATATATAGTCTGTCAAAGTTGTTTTTCAGCTTGTTATATTGTTACACCAACATCTGCTCTCATCTCTGAGTATCAGGTATTGACAACTCATAAAAGTTTAATAGCGAAAACTATAATCTATTGATTTCATATTTTATCTAATTTTTTTTAAGTTAAAAATTGATTAAAATGAGATTCAAAAGTTTAAAATTTATAATACGCATATTGGTACACAATTTTTTAAACTGCTTAAAAGTTCTAATATTCGGATATTTAGACTGATTACCAAATAGGAAGTTACAAAAAGTATACAAATTTGTTGAATACTTAAGCCATTCTTAAAGTATACATGAGAATATATATTAATAATATAGTTAATATTACACATAACATTCAATTCCTTTTTTTGGCAATCAAACGGGTCTCGTAGCTTTCATTCTTACCTTTCTTAGTTTAGTAGTGGTTCTCTAAAATTTGAAAGGGTTTTATTTATTCCTCCCTTGGAAGGGTATCTTCAGTTTCTCTCAGAGCCTTCCGTTAAGTTTTTCTATCGTTGTTTTATTTTATTTTATAACCGTCGTTGAGCAGTCCACTCAATTTTGAAATTACGACTACCAATGATCAACTCCGTAACCTTGTAATTTTGAGCCAAATCCAGAAGACAAGGGAATTCCTAGATCGAGTATTGGGAGAAATTTGCCTTCCTGGAGGACTTTTTCATGGAGCTAACCCGCATTTGCGTTACATGGAGAGGAAGACCACTAGAACCTCCCACGGTTAGCCTGACGGCAAGGGGACTCTAACCCATGATCCGTCTACCACTGAGGATATTTCATGTGGTCGGCACAAGCCTTCGTGGAGGACTTTTGGATGAAACTAATCCACCTTTCCGTTACATGGCTAGAAAAACCTTCCACGGTTAGCTCGACATCAAGGGGACTTGAGCTCACAATCTATCTATCACAAGAGATATTTTATGAAAAACACTGTGGTCGGTGCTCATGAGGAGGCAAGTGCTCTATCCCATGAGTCACTCTTCATATTGATGACTCCAGCTTAAAAGTTTCTGTTTTTAAGCTGTCACTATACTTGTCCACTCAACGCATGAATATTTATTCTATTCGACAGTATCTTTCGATTCATGTAAAATTCAAGCCTTGAATATTACATGAATCGAAAGATACTGTCGAATAGAATAAATATACATTATTAGTTTATTTGTGAAAATTAAATCAAAGGATTAAAGACATTTTTCTCCGTATTTAATAGTTCGACTTGATCGAGAAAGGAGAGGCCTCTTAAGACCAGTGCTTTGGAGAGCAGTAATTCAAAAACACCCAAGTCAATAACCCAATCGTTTTGAAATTATGAAGAGCTTTAGTGCCAAGAATTAACAGATGTGTTTATTTTGTAATATAATTTATTATGTAACATGAGAGTTAAGGACAGTGGGTTCGAGTATGATGGCCAGTGTGAGAACTTTTTTATTATTCAATGACTATTTTGTAATATGAGAGTTAATGAAAGTGGGTTCAAGTATGATGGCCAGTGTGAGAATTTTTTTTATTATTCATTTTCAATGATTATTTTGTATCATAAAAGTTAACGAAAATGGGTTGGATTATGATAGGTGGAGTGAGTGTTTTTTTTTAATTATCTACATTCAATGATGTTCGGTTGTTTTTTTACAGAATGCTTTAACCAGTCTTAGTGACCATTGGGTTCTTACTCCTCGTACCAGTGGGTTGTAAGAATTCATACAACAACAGCTTCAAATGAGTTATTCAATAAAATAATGACTGAGTCTTTAACTTTTTGAAGTAATAATATATCATTTCATTAGGAGGAAGTTTCAGGTAAATTTTTAATGAATAATTTTTTAATAATTTATGATGGCATCAATATCATGTCAATTAGGAGAGGATATAAATATACTTAAAAGTTCGCTCTAAGTGCAAACGTCATTGCCGCTATAACGAGGTTATCGTTATAAGCAAAGGCACATATTTAATGTTAATATCTTTTTTATTTATCAGCTTATTTGATTTACATGACGCAAATTAAGGTATACAGTAAGAGTCCGCAATAATAGTCAACCTCATTGCCGGTATAGCGAGGTTATCGTTATAAGCAAAAACACACATATAATGTTGTCTTTTTCATTTTGAACAACTTATTTGATTTAAAATACACAACTAGAAACATTTTGGCCTACAGATTCTTCTCATTAAATGCCAAGCTTGTTATATTAAGTTTTCATTATATTAAAAAAAATCTTTTTTTAAGAGAAATATGAATAGAAAATTAGGAATAACTCTGGCACAGCAAAATAGAATCAATAAAAAAATCCTTCACAGTTCCAAGGCTAAACATGGCACAACATGTTTGAATCAAATTTTTTATTTACATAATAATCTTATACAAATTACTTAGATAAAAAATCTTTAAACTATAAATACACATAACAAAATTTACACAAAATCAACATGATTTTAGTATTTATTACAAAAGTGACGTCAGTATTTTCTTTTAAATATTTCTCAATTGGACAAATAAATTAATATCAATAACTCATAATGAATCTCATATTACAAATACATTTATAAATTATTAATGAAATTAAAAAAATGTCACATTAGTGAAATGAGTTAAGTTTCACTATGACACAAACTGAAATTCATTATTTCTTCATTAAAACTAGTTAAAACTTGAATAATCACAAGAAAACTGATATGAACGATGTCAATTAAAAAATTTTAGAAAAAGTAAGATAGTAATATTGACTATGAAATTGCAATGGCTGGCACCTCTTCATAATTATTAATTTTAAAATTGAATTTTTATTAATTTGATTAATTTTCACTTATGCATTTATTCTACAACATAGTCCCTTTAAAAACACATGTTTTATTGAGTCCATATAGTCAAGATATTTGAGGGAAAAATTTTTTTGGAATAAATATCAAATTTAACTTAAAATAAACAATATGTAATAATCAAAATTTTACATAGATGCTAACTTTATAAAAATAATTTTTTTTTTTTACATTATTTTCAAGAATACCTTAAAAATATTTTCATTGCACATGAAATTTATTTTCAAAAATAATAAAAATTTTTAATTGTTAAGCAAGCTATTATTAAAAATCAAAACATATTTGTTTTTAAAACATTATCTCTACTCTTGAGGATTTGAAATTTTTTAAAATAGTCAACTTTTCCGCACAAATCATTTTAATATAATTAACATGCACAGTAAAAACTATGGCAGTTTTTAATATTCCTAGAACTTTAATGGGTCAAATATTCTGTCATTCTGTTTTGCTATTATTCTAGTAATTTCATGATCCTGCACTCATAGAACTTATGGTCCTTATCAGCAAAAGAACTCAACAAAATATGATCAGACGTCATCGTTATTAATGATATATTGATCATTTAAAATATTTTCTAAACTTCTAAATAAATGATAATTCAATGGTGAAAGGCTATACAGGGGATCACAAGGGAGTCATGTTGCATCAAATTATCCCTTATTTGGAAATTTACAAAACATTTTAAATGATAAAAATTCCACTAATAATGATGACCACAAATTACACTTGGTTGAGTTTTTTTGCTGATAACGACAAGAAAAACAGAAGCATGAAGTTACCAAAAAGATGGCAAAAGCTTATCGGACAGAATAGAAGATATTTGTCTGATTAAATATCTTTTATGTCGAACAAAACCGAATTTTATTTTACATTAAAAATTAGAAATCTAAACTTTCTTGCCAACCCAGAAGTTTTTTTTAAAAAAATTGTTATGAGAGCTTTTTAGCATCGTTTTGCCTAGGTTTGAATTACTGTAAAAAACAAGAGTCGAGAAAACAGTGCACAGTAGGGTTTTCAAAGTTACAAACTAAATGGTTACTATTTCGACTCAATAAACAAGTAAAAAGAACTAAAAAATAAGAGAGTTTTTTGATTATCCTTCTTATTTCAGATATTTTATGTACAAATTTATAAGCCTTATTTAAAATGTCGGTCAATCATATTTATTTTTCTTGCATTTACTGATATAGAACAAAATAATTTACAAAAAGTATTAGAAAAATAAATATTTATTTATTAGCTAGGTCCCAGATAAAACTTTGCTGAAATCAGCAAGCTTTATCAATAATGCATTCAGCTGTTAATTTACTTGATGGACTTACATTTTATCACATTCAATTAACAGAAATAAAATGAAACATTAAGGAAAAGAAATCAATTTACACAGCAGGCATAAAATCGCATATTTCTAATAAAATAACTGAAAATAAATTCAACGTAGGATACAGTTTAAAAATAATTAGCTAAGTTCATTTACTTGAAACTGTATCCCAGTAACTATTCCTCTTACTAATAAATAATATTTTAAAATATAAAGCAAAATTAAAAAAATGGTTAGCCATTCACAACCCATAGAAAATGCACCCCATGCATTTTATTATTTTTTAAATATGTAAACCATATATTAAAAAAATGTTATAAAAAATATTATTTCCATATTTATTTTAATATATAAATATGGAATAATTATGAATACTTTATAATATACAGAAAATTATTTTATTTCATGCTTGTTTCTCAAAACTTTTTTTAATGTTAGAAATGTACCTAACAATGTTTACAATATTTGTGAAATGCTTCAAAAGTAACGCTTTTTATAATTAATACAGCAGTTTTTTTTTTTTTAATTATTTGAAAGTTCACATTTTTTTAAAAAGTAGCCACAGTTAAAATGCTACAACCTGCCATGTGATGATAATTTCTTTTCTTCTAATTTTGCCTTATACCTTGAAATAATACTTTAAAAACTTGGCAATCATTTTGGCGCAGAAATATTCGATTGGAATCCAATAAACGAATGAGTGCAGATAAGAATATTAAATAAATGCTTCAAAAGTAATGCCTTTTATAATTAATATCAAGTTTTTTTTTAATTATTTAAAAGTTTAAATTTTTTAAAGAAAGTGGCCATTGTTAAAATTCTGTAACTGGCTATGTGCCCATAACAATTTTTTTAAATTTTGCCTCATACTTTGAAATAAAACTTTAAAAACCTGCAATCTTTTTGACGCAGGGATTTTCCCCTGGAATCCAGTTAACGAATAAGTATAAATAAGAATACTAAACATGTCTGAACAAATAACAAGCATGTAATTAAATAAATAATTTTGTTGGAATCCTCGACTACTCTGCTAATGAGAATGAGCCAGGTCTTCGAATTCTGGAAGGTGGTGCTGAGATTTCAGGAGGCAGTGGCGTGCTACCCCCTAAATGAGGCACAAAGAAGTGGAAGCTTTTTCCATTCGGAGAGGGATTCACAATCATAACAGTTTCATTCCCACCGGTCATTTCTGGCGTTATAGGAATGGACAATATTCTATTTGAAGAGGTATTTAACGTTGTAACAAGTGGACTAGATGAAGATCTCACTAAATTGGGAGATGGAATCGTGGCCTGAATGTTGTAAGAAGCCTGACTTCCAACATTTGAGGGTGGTGCATCACTCTGCATACGAGAGTAAGTTTGTTGCCTAATTTGTCTAACAAACTGCGGCTCATCACAGGAAGTTGACTCTCGTACGCAGGGTGGTTCCATTGACGAATGTTCAATTTCTGGTTCCATCACAGGAGTATAGTTAAACGAAGATGGCAGCAAGCGGTTTTGGTTATTTTCTGGCTGCGTACGAGAATGAGTGTGCTGCCTAGGTTGTCTTACGAACCGTGGCTCATCCCGTGAAGTCGACTCTTGTAAGCAGGGCGAATCAGTTTCTGGTTCCATCACAGGAGTATAGCTAAACGATGATGGAAGCGAACGTTTTTGGTTATTATCAGGCGATCCTTTAAGAGCTCCTTTAGTTTTTTGTCTTCTGGACACAGCAGGTGTCGTGACAACATCAGTTGCCCCTTCTGATAAAACCTGCTCATCAAGAATACTGATGACGGTGAGAGATTCTGGATCATTATAATCAGTTCGTACTTCCTCCTCAATTTTAACAGGCTGTGGGTTGGCACTTTTGCATTTTGGTACTTTGACATTGGGTTTTACATTGAGCTTTCTTCCTCTCTGATAAGTACTTTTAGTACTCGAGTCACTAGAGGATGCAGAAATCGATGGTTTGGATGCTATAGTTTTTTCAGTTTGTTTATTTAAAGGTTCATTTTTCAAAGGCGATCTCAATTTTTCTTTCTTTACAGATATTAGATCTATTGGATCACAGACTACACTTTCAGAATTGCCTATAGATTCCACATTGGAAGAGTCATTGCAAGATGAAAGAGCTGTACTTTCTGAACTCAGATTTTTAAATTTTTGTAAATTTACATTGGGTTTTATGTTGAGTTTTCTACCTCTTTTAAGAGTCGCTTTAGGATTAACTGGACTGTTGGAAGATTGGGGAATCGGGGGCTCAGGTATGGTAGGTGTTTCTGTTTGCTTATTTGCAGGTGAAAGGAATTCATTTCTCATGGAAACAGAAGGTGATCCTAATTTCTCTTTTTTTATTGACAATATTTCTAATGGACCATGACCAGTTTTTGGAGATTCAAGCATAGAGTTCGAATTAAGAGGACTTTTGCTTGCTAAAGTAATCATTTCATCTGGGATTGGTAACTTTTGAAGCCTAACATAAGAATATGTTGCTAATCCTACAAATACAAACAAAGAAAGAATAGGATATATATATATAGCACAATTAAGACAAAAAGGAAAAAGATAGTAAAAACGTAGAAAATCAATAAGTTTTATTTACTGCGCATAAGCAGCAAGCATGAAGAAATCATAAAATAAGTTTAAGTCTATAAATTAAAGAAAAAACATGGAAAATAATAAAATAAAAACTAGAAAAAGAGGTGAAGAAAAATTATTAAAATATTTTTACAAATATTTTTATATATATATACTCATTAAAAGCTCACAAGATTATATCAAAAAATAGTACTTTCCAATATTGTATTAATATAGCCAAAGCAAAATATATCAATACAATAGTGTATTGACTAATATATTTTGTGGAATTAATCGTGTGAGCTGATGATGAGATTATATATTTTAATTATTTTGTTTTCTGTCTTATATATATATATATATATATATATATATATATATATATATATATATATATATATATATATATATATTTATATATATATATATATATATATATATTATATATACATATATATACATATTTAAATAATATTTATATATTTAAATATAAAATTTTAATTATTTTGTTTTCTGTCTTATATATATATATATATATATATATATATATATATATATATATATATATATATATATATATATATATATATATTTATATATATATATATATATTATATATACATATATATACATATTTAAATAATATTTATATATTTAAATATAAAAATTTTTTTAAGCGTTTTTAAAAAATATTTCATTTTAATAGTTTTTTTTTCTATTAGTTTATCATTATATAGCCTTAAGCTATTGAATTTGTTATAACTATAGTTTTTTTTCCTAAAATCAAACTCCAGCTCCAACTCAGTTTCTACCAGGTAAATCAGATTAATGAGAGGTATACATGGTACAAGAGCAAATGACTCACTTTAAAAGTTAATGTTCAAAGTTTTATTTAAAATGGTATCAAATGATAATTACCATTATATTCTGTGGGTGACTCCTCAGGATTAATTGATGACTCTAAGCAGACATCTTCATTGACTGGAAAAAATAATGTAAATACTAAATATGATGATTAAAATAGAAAACAGGTTACTTAAGTCACCAGAGAAATTAAGCACTTTTATAACTCTGTTTAATAACATATGGCCTTTGAATTAACTGTATAAAATCAGAAAAGAAAAAATATTCACTAAATCGACGTTTTTTAGACACAAAAAGAAAATATTTTGAAATTCGTAATATAAGTTAATGATTCTAAAAAATTTAAATGGTTTAGTTTTTTGCTATGTAAAGTTCTGCTAACCTCTCAATTAAAAAAGATGCAATTACTTATCTAAGTTTAGGGCTTTCTTTACTATAGAGAACTTTGTTTATACCTCTTTTAGTATTCGTATGAGATGATTAATCATGGTGATGGGGCCAGAGCAGTCACAATATATATCATGGATATATATCTTACTTAGTCATTCCATGTATTTATCTATTTTTTCATAGATTCACTGACAGATGAACTTTGCTTTAGTAAGCTATTACGCTGTGCTGTGCTGATGGATGTGAAGCCATGAGCTCCACTAAGATCTAAAATTAAATTGTGTTGACAATTGTAAATCTATATTTTGTGAAGAGTTATCCACTAGTGGCTATAGTTACTACAAACTGCCACTAAATTTGCCATGGTGACTGTTGAGTTGCCATGCAGTGCATAGTCCTCTTATATATACTCATGCTATTGTGAATAGTGCTGGTCAGTGAGTATGTTAAGTCATCAGTTTTTCAACTATTTATTTGGATGTAAATTAAATCTTATTCTTTTACATCTCCCGTCTACATCGTATGTAATGCGCCTCGCAGACATTAACATCAAATTATTCTTTCTCTGTTAACTTCAGAAATCATATGCTGTGAATAAAAATAAGAAAAAAACTTCTGAACAACTTGATTAAATTTTATCCATTCTCACGTGGAGTATAAACAGTATTGCCATCCCATTTACGTTTATTTTTTTAAAATTTCGATCTCTTGTTTTTCAGTTTTCTTATAATTTTGACAGCTAAGATTAAAAAAAAAATTTTTCCTTCACAAAAAAATATTTTTCAATTCTTTTTGTACAGTATCTGTAACAAATTACTGGCATATGTGCACATTATGTGTACACACACACATATATAAACATCATATTTTTATAATAGGTGACTATTTATAATTAAATTTTTAGTTGTATATTTAGTGGAGTTAGTGAACCTCAAAATTTTCTATAAAAACTAGTATCCCTATAACTAAAAAAGTTGGGAACAGTTGGTTTACTGTATGCTTCATTAGAAACAAACTCAACCATTTATATTAATCAACACGTATTAATTAAAATATGACAATAACTATGAAAATCATATCAATTACCACTTTCTTCAGCACGCATGTTGCCTTCTGCGTTATTTTCTAAATTTGATGTTGATTGCAAATAAATATTCGAGTTATCTAAAATAAATAAGTAAAAGCACTTTCAATTTATGATGGAAGGAAACAAATATATAAAGCTAACTATAAATATTCAACATTCATTGCAAACCCATAATGCTTCAATAAAGGTATAGTTATTAATAGAGCCCGGATTTTGATGCCCTAAAAAATCTCAATTAATGCCCTTAAAAAGTGCAAAAAATGCCCTTTAAAAGTGCAAAAAATGCCCTTAAAAATGCGAAAATTGCGCTAAAAACGCCTTATGACATGACTTAAATAAAGTAAAAATATTGAACTAAAACAATTTTTTACTCTTTAAAATTATTATGAGTCATTTCAAAAAATATAAAGCAATGTAATACTTGTTCTACGTTCATTAAAGTTTGAAAAATATGTTTTATATCCTAAAATAACAAAAAAAAAAGGAAAATATATTGACTCCAAAACATTTTCATTTTGTATAGAAACTTTAATGAATATAACAACTTCCATCTCATAATATTACTAAATATCAGAATTACACTGGATTATAAATTTTTTTTTAATATTTTGAAATGTAAACGAGCGTTTCTTGTCTGAAAGTTAATTTTTATACCTGAAGAAGCTTCTTTCAACGTCTACTGATGTTATTGGTGCGTACTTGAAAAAGACGGTCTCACTTACTGAAAATTTTTCTTCAATTTGAAAAGATGTTGCTTCACCTGTTAATATCCTAGAGATTTTCTTCATTGTTTGGAAGCCAGTGTAATAATGAAAAATGATAAAAAATAATAAAAATTGGAAAAAATTAACAAAAAATTTAAAAAACGCTTTAAAATGCAAAATATGCCCCAAAATTTAAAGAAAAATGCCCTATAAATCTAAAAAAATGCTCTAAAAGACAAAAAATGTCCAAAAATGCAAATGTCATCAAAATCCGGGCCTTAGTTATTAATAATGAATAAAAATTCAACATGAATATGAGTTTTATACTTTTAATAATACATTATGATTTTCATGACTAGATTATGAATTTCATTTAATAAAAAGTCAAAACGTAGATATTTGTAAGCTATCTACTGAGATGAAATAGTTTTTGTAATTTAAAATATATACTTTATATAATATAAATTGAAACATAACTTGTAATTTGCAGAAAAAAATGTAGTAGCCTGTCAAAAATGTAAAATATGACAAAAAACAGTTATAAATAAATTGGTTTAATAGAAAATACAATACCAACCATTCGGATTATAAACATCCTCATCAGTCAAAGCATTTATTTGAACTTGAATTTCACAATAATCGTCTGCAAATAAAAAAATTTTTTGATACAGATGAAGATGGGTCAAAAATACTTTAAATTCACTAATGTTAGTGATACATATTTTATATATATTAGAGTAAGAAATTTATTTTTGTTTTAATTTCAGAACATTTCAGTGCGGAAAAGTTACTTATTGTAATAATAATAAAAATGTCATCTAAAATTTTTAAATCTTCTAATATATTCTCTTTGCACAAAGTACTTAAAATTAATAAAAATTTAAAAAAATCATGCTCTTTTTAAAAAAAAGTTTAAGTAGCTAAAAGACTTTTGAAATAAACATGCTTTAGTTTTTAACACTTGTTTTATAGTTTGAAAAGCCTAAATAAATTCAATTTTTAATTAATAATTAAATTTTTTACCTTTCTGCAACATTTTAGAAACAAACAAAGTTAACCAATTTTTCTTCCTTTTTACTTCCCTTATTATGTTTCAGAATAGAACAAAACTTGTGAAGTGAAGATAGTTGCATATCGCGTCCCACCTACAATCTACCCAACCAACCATTCAATTTTTTTGGTAGGGTATTTACAGCTGCTAATAAAATTTTTAATGAAGTAGGGTTCATTAGATTAATGCATTGCTAACGTTCCTTTTTGTGCCCACTACACAACTAAAGTCTGATTTTATTTCAGAGAGCACAATGTATATGAACTTTAGCTTTACTCTGATATATTATTTTCCATCTTCACATATTTCATCCAATGACACATGTTTGACACACCTTCAGAGTGACAGAAAAACTTAAGTAATTCTCTAATGTGTTTGAATCTCAGTCATGGCTAGTCAATATGAATTCCCCACCAGGCTCGCACTGACCACAGGGCTGACATAAAAATATCCTGAGTGGTAGACATGTCATTGGTTAGAGTCTTTTTGCCATCATTCTAACTGTGGGAGGTTTTTGTGGTTCTCTTATTTATGTAACACAATTAGGGTATAGTTCCATCAAAAAAGTCCTCCCTGAAAGCAATATTTAACCCAATACTTGATCCATTAGCTCCCTTGTCTCCTGGATTGGGTTCAAAATTACAAGGCCATGGAGTTGAACATTGGCAGTCATAAACTCAAAATCGGGACAGCTGTTCAAGGACGGTTATAAAATAAAGACTGTCATTAAAAGATTTAGGATACTCGCCCTAATAGACATAGTAAAAAGGACATGCTTCGTATTATATTCTCTATGCTTAACTTTTTCCTATACGGAGAGATAACATAGCATGAAACACGCAATTTTATCAATTTTTAATCAGTCTATCTTAGTAAGCCAACAGTTTAAATTAAACGATTAAACTCAGCTGTGGGAAAGAGTAAGGAAGAAGATAACTAAAAAAGAAAATACCTTCTTGGGAACTTTGAGACAAAATTCTTGTTTTCCTTTTTCTCATAATTGGTGATGCTTCATCATCTTCAATTATTGCATTATCTAAAGAGTTAAATGAAATATTTACCAGGAAATGAAATGTTAAGAAAATATTGCATATTTCTATGAAAAGATCGAGAATTTTTAAAATTGTAAACAGGAGTAAGAAATTGGTTTATAATTGAATCCTTTAACTTCTCAAAATTCCATATAAGCATTGCCAACAAAAATACTTTTTCCCAGCTAAAGCAGTAGCAATAGATCGGTAAATTTCACAAAGAGGCATGCACAAAACGCAAAAATACAGACAAAAATACAGAAATAAATTGAAAAAAGAAACACATAAAGAGGAAAGGAAAAGAACATGTTTTAATAAGATTTTCTTCTACCGCTCATTTTTCCCAATAAAACAACAACCAGAAAATTCAAATAGCTCTTGCTGTAACCGTCTGAATAATTTCGGCTCATTGTGCACTTGAACAGCATGTGAAGTCAATTTAGACTGATATATTGTAAGGGAGTTATTCAAGCATTATGGAAGCATCTAAATAGGGGAGGGCTTGCCATTTGCTAATTTTTGTGGACACGGGGGGTAGAAAAGCAATGTTTATGTAATGTACTAAAATCTAATTATCTCCACATTTTACTTAAAAGACAAAATAAAAAGTAACAATAAAAGTTATACTTGAAAAATTTTAAACAAAACTTAAATTTCTTTAAAGGTTTCAAAATTTTATAAAATGAATTAAAATGTACAATGCACAAAATAAAAGAGGACCACAGTAAATAACGTTCAATTCAATGATTGGATCTACACGTACTCGGACTCAAATGTAATGTTTCGAGGAGGTGACGTTGAATATGTTAATAAGTTAGGGCAGATGTTATTTTTAAGTTACAAAATCAGATACAAAATTGTACTTTCTTTGAACAAACATACCTTTTTTTTCCAACAGATTCGGATTTCTGACCCCCAAAATATAGGAGGTAGCAGTAATCTGGGAAATGTGAACCCCATAGGTTAGTCAGGAGAGAGATCCAAAAATTTGATTTCTCAGGAACTATTTAAACGATTGTGCTCAAATTTTGTATATGGCCGTATAAAATTACATTAAAATATAAAAACATGCACTTTCCTAATTTTTATTTACAGGTCAAAAAGGTTAGAACAACAACAAAAAATTATTAATTTTGGTTTGCTGTGGAGACTTTTATCTTTTAACAAATGATTAATCCAGTGAACTGTTAATAGTTCTTGCTCAGTCAAAGAATTTTCTTCAATGCAATTTTTATTGTTTATATCAGCAAATTTGAGAGGGATTTATGGAATATTGCAGTTTATAGAATTGGGTCACACAGATCCTTGATAATAAGTTCTGTTTCTAAAGAAACTATAGTCTATCTAATTTGAAAAGAATGTAAAAAAATTAGAAATAATGTTTTTCTAGTTAAAAACTTCATCAAAAACTTTACTTTTCTTAATTATATTTTAGTCATAAAATAATACATATTATAAAATTATAGTTATTTACGAATCTGATCTCTTTTTTTGATGTTCAATACGTTCTTTAAAATTTCACTCCTCAAAAATTAATGCAGAAGGGAAATGACTGTAAAAAAATTATTATTTTTTAGATAGCACTGCTTACCGCTAAGCTCCACAGAATCTCTCGGCAAAGTTGTCACTCTTTTTTTTCTTAGAAGAGGCGATGACTCTACACTACAATCATCTTCTTGAAAGAATAAGAAAACAAAGAAGAAAATTTTTATTTCAATGATAGAGGTATCCTAACATAGCTGTAGACAGGAAAAAAAATGGAAAAGTAGAACTAAATAATAATTTGCAATAAAAAAAAAAAGAATTATTCATAACACGTGAATTGGGGTTTTGCAACCAAAATAAAATCTTAGTCTGCCAATAGAAGTTGACCTAATACAAATTAAAAATGCTTCAAACTCTTTAAACAATTTCATCTAAAAGTCAGAGTTGGTATTTTGTCTAGAAGAAACTAAAAATGACTAAAATAATCATTAAGGTAACACAAAGTATTATAAGAATAACTCAATTTAAAAAATAAATAAATTAATATAGTATTCTACACCTAAAAAAAAAAAAAAAAAAACTTTCATATTATATTAGTTTTCTACAGAATTTCAAAATCTAAAATTAAATCAATTTATTTTAGATTTGGTTTGAGTATACATATGTAACAACATTTGAAGACAGAAATAATTATTATTTACAATTCAAAATTAAGTGATTTGTTGCAGCGTAAATATGTAGAATGTGATTAGCTAACTAATAGCAATAATAAAATTTGATAATTATGTTTTAACAGTTATTTTTAAAAATATAATTATGAAATTAGGTTTTACATTACAAATTTACATAAAATATTGAAGGACTGCAAATGATTTAAACACTTTAGAAATTCATAAAATACATTTTTCTTCCCAGTTTTCCTTTACTTCAAAATGACACATTAAATAGCTTAATAGTGTTACTAGACTAGAATACAATTATAAACTGTTTAAAAAAGTTGCCCTAATATTTGATATTACATTATGAAAATGAGTTTCTTCCACTTGAGTTGGAAGAAACCTATTTCTTTCATTGCAATTTTTTACATGGTTCTTTCCACTATACAACAAACTTGCCATCCCAGTTTAAAGTTCAAATTGATAAGCAATTATAAAACTCGAGATTACTTCCTGAAACGAATTAAATTATTGAAATAATTACCTGGCTCAATAAGTGGAGAAGAGTTTTCAGCATGAGAGGTGTTGCAAGCATTTTTCTTTCCTTTAGGACGTCCACGGCCCTTCTTCAAAGGCTGAGAATCTGTTTTTAAGAATAAGAGAAAATATACATTAAACTAGATATACCTATGTATGCATATTTGTGTGTGTGTGTATATATATACAGTATGGGACCCCTAAAGGGAAAAGTAAAGACACCTGCACTTCCAATGAACAAAATAAAAAAAATGCAAGTTGGAAGAAACTGATCAATCAATCTTGACAGTTGTGCACATGCACTCCTTTGTCCCTACATTTCTATCTCCTGTTTGACCATAAATTGATCCCATCCAGTTGACATAGAAACTACCACATGGGGTACAGAATGAATTCTATCCCTTTTGCAGCTTTATTATAGGATGTGTTTTATTGGTTTTTCTGAAATTAACAGCATAATTGAATTATATCCTAATATATGGGCGCCATATTGGAATTTCCGAAAGAGATCCGATCTTCGGCAAATTCCGAATACAGAATTTCGTCGGTGCCATGAGTGCTGAAATTGGGGTCAGATACTGTATATATATATATGTGTGTGTGTGTATACAAAGAGTCAATTCAAAAAAAGCATTAAAAAGATAAGGAATTAAATGGAAATATTTATTTTGCTTCATTTCATTTTCAGCAACTATTTTGATTTAGAATGCATATTTAAAGTAGACTTCTTTTATCTGAAGAATGTAGAATGAACTACACAGGTTTGTATTTTATAAAAGACCAAAATTTCTAGAACAGAAATGTTTGAATAACAAATTTCGAAACTGTAACAAAATTTCCAAGTAAATGAAATGCAATCAATGATACAGAAATGTTGATCTTAATAGTAAGTTGTTTGGCAAGAAATAAATATGATGAAATAGATATGTGGTCCACAAAGGGGTCATTCCTTTGAAGACAGAATTTTTAAAAATAGAAATTTTCATTCATTAATGAAGAAGAAGAATTAACTGGTGGTCAGCCCACAGTACTTCTAAAAAATAAGGTGGTAAAAAAACAATGTGAGATTTTTGATTTTCTGTATTAATAGCCAAAAACATCTTTTATTTAAACCTTTTTATAGAACGTTACTCCATTAAACAGCAAAAAAAAAATGTTTTTTGGTCATAATATCAGAAGTCTGTGTGTTTCATATGGCTTTATTAGGAATTCAATCCAGAAAATTTGACGACTCACTGCTTCACAAAGGAGCAGAAACATAACAAAGAAACAATTCAACAATTTAGGTGAAGTGAACAAAAAGAACAATAAACATTTCAACAATATAAAATTTAAACATTAACACGAAAAAGGTAAAGTTAGTGACAATTCATGAGAGTTCTTGCGTCCCAATACAATTTAGTGACATTCCCACTTTTCTGGGATTTCCTATCAAGTCCCTTGCACAACAAAAGGTGATCAGAGTTTAATACACCTGTTTCACAAATTGGGCATGCTTTGCTGGGAAGAATTTTTATGTTAAATGTTCTGATAAGCAATCGTGCCCTGTTTTAAGCCTAAAATGGGTTACTGCTTCTTTACGGGGTTGGTAACAAAGAAATTTCTAATTGTCTTGAATATTTTGCCTTTTGATTTTTTAGTTAAACCATAATTATTTATTTCGTTGAGTTTTTTCATAACGTATTTTTTAAGAGTATCAGGTGTGACGGTTGTTATTTCTTGAGGCATAGTTGTTCCGTTTTTTGCCAGATAATCTGCGTTCTCATTGCTTTTTATACTAATATGTGAAGGGATCTACTGTATAACTATAGTTTTATTTCAATATCAGAAGTTTTGCAGTTTTGAAATTGTCAAAACATACAAATTTTGTACCTTTAATGTTAGAATTTTGGCAGTAAATTTTAAATTTGTTATAACAGCACCATTCTCGTAATATGTGGTATTTCAATATTTTAGTAAATTAGAATTGAAGAATTTTGAATAATAAGGAATAATTTAAACTGTCCAGATAGACAAATAGGCACACTTGCAGAGTTTCTTTCCAACTTTCCCTTATACAGAAAATAATATATCAGATGAAAATAAAATATTGGGTTTAAAGTAATATTTATTTAAATAAGAAGAAATGTAACTAGATAAAACTAAATACCATTTTCATTGGAACCATCATTACTTGCAATTTCTGACAAAACTTGAGATTTTCTTTTTCTATGCTTTTTTCCATTTGCAGCTGTAAAAGCATAAATTCTAAAAATTATAAAGTTTTTATACAAATATAATTTTGTAAATGAGTCTAAAATAACACAGATGTTTTTTTTTTTTTTTTTTTAATTTTCTTTACACACAACTATTTACAGAAATTTCTCTAAAAAAATTAAATAAATAAATATAAGGGGTGATCAAATGAAAAGGTACGAAACGACGTAAAAACGTAACAGTTAAATATTTGCATATTCCGCCATGGGAGAACGTAGCAAGACATCTCGGGATGCGATTGGAGTCTCTGACTGGGATCGGAGCATGCGCGGGTGCCCGCATGCGCAGGAGAGAGCAGAGGCTCTTATCAAAAGCGGCGTCCAAATGATGTGGCAGTCCGTATGAGGACAGGATGGCGTTCGCATTGCAAAATTCAACGATTGAGGAGCAGCGAGGTGTTATCTGATTTCTGACCACGGAAGGTGTGAAACTGGCAGCTATTCTTTGCTCGATGGTGACAGTTTACGGGGAGAAATGTGTCTCTGACCAGTCTGTCAGAAAATGGATTGCCCATTTTCGTGCAGGCCATGAGAGTGTCACACACATGGAACTGGCCAAGTTCAAGTGGGAGACGTTGGACCATCCGCCCTACAGTCCGGACATGTCACCCTGCGATTTCCATGTGTTTGGTCCACTGAAGAAACACCTGAAAGGGAAGCGCTTCAACTCGGACGACGTACTCAAAGACGCTGTGAAGGACTGGGTCTCGTCACGGCCACAGGAATTCAGGGAACAAGGAATCCTGCGGCTTGTTCATCAGTGGGATCGTTGTGCTCAGGCCTATGGTGTGTATTTTGAATAAAGTCTACATTTGTACCCACCGTGTTGTTTCGTACCTTTTCATTTGATCACCCCTTGTACTATTTCAATACATTATATTCCTTTCATACCTGCCAACATTGGAGAAATAAAATAACGGAGATTTAACTAGTGACATTTCTTAGGCTACAAGTAAAGTTGTGCAAGTCAAAAAGAGAAATTCAAAACTGGAAATAATGTAAGCTCTTACTCTTAGTGCGAGGTCAAAAATATGTATCTTAATCTAAAAAAGATTTTTTTAAACCATTATTTATAATTACTTAAGCTATTTTATTTTATAACAGTCATTGAACAGCTAGCCCAAATTTTTGGGTTTAAAACTACTATGTTCATCTTCGTAGCCTTGTCATTTTGAACCATATCCAGAAGTCAAAGGAACTCCTGGATCAAGTATTGAGAGAAATTTGTGTTGTGGAGGACTTTTTTAAAGAACTAACCCGCATTTGCGTTACATGGAGGGGAAAACCACGAAAAACTCCCACAGTTAGCCTGATGGCAAGGGGACTCTAACCCATGATCCGTCTACTACTTAGGATATTTTTACTTAAATTATTAACACTCAGCATACTGCAGTACTGGCAATAGTACTATCTGTTGAGGAATAAGAGAAATATTTTTGTCTATCAACGGATATTTTATCATCAAAATTTTTTTAAATAAATTTCTTCAATAAATACGGAGGTATTTGAGAATATATGGGCAAACAGGAGATAATCGTAAAATACAGGAGCCTTCGTTAAAAAACAGGAGACTTCGATTTGGCGCAAAATGTGCAGCACTTGAAGCCCTGCTTAAGCAGAAGGGCAATTTTACCGGTTAATTGGCAAAGCAATTCTCTTGCCTTTTGAGTATCCAAATGAAAATGTCATATATTGCATATGGATTATATAGCATGCTTTATGTATATAATATCAGGGTTGACAACATTTTAACAACAGTAACAGTAGCATTTACAAAATTTAAGAGGAGCATTTAATTTGTTTTGCACAGCTTTTTTTAAACTTAAGCGAAATAATTAAATAGCAAAATAAAAATCAAAGTACTAATGAAAATTAAATATTTTCAATTTGTTTAATGATCAAAAACCTTTAGAGCAGAAGCACAAGTGAACAGAACCGATGACAATAAATGAAATGAAAAATTATAGTAAAAAAATAGGGTAATTACTTTTAAAATATTAAATAAAAACAAAGTTTACATTAAATTTTCTGTTATATGTTTGATTTTTATGGCCTGAATAAAATATATGTGATTTTAAATATATATAGCAGTATTTATTTTCTCACAGGAGTGATTGTGGTATAGAGTGAAAAATCCTGAAAATTTTATGTGCAAAAAATCGATATCAATTTATATACCAAACATGTTTAATATTTTACATAACTATTTGTACTAACATTTATAATTAAATTACCTACTAATGCAGTCTGCGAACCAATTATTGTGATTTACACAGAATTTTGCAATATTCACACAAAAATCGCATTTAAAAAAAAAAATAAAAAATACATTAGAGTTCGAATATCAAAAATGATTGTTTTTAAATCTGGATATTTTTCATTTGTTCTCAATCAATTATTTTTTTTTTCTCTTTTACATAAAAATTATGCTTTTACTTTTTCATTTTATTTATTTCTTTTCAAATTAAAAGACAAAAACATTATTTTGAAGAATTATATAAAAATTAGTGAAGTAAATAATGCATTCAGTGGATTGGGGGAGTTTTAAAACCTTGCGGAGAAGTTGGTAACCCCGTAGTATTGATGAGTTACTTACGCCTAAAGCATGATGGTGAATCCATATTTAAAAAGTTATTTTAGCTAAAACTTACAACTTTGGGCAGTTGTAAGAAGAACAAGTAGAATTAAGTATGTAGTATTTTGTCATTAAATAACATGAACCGGGAAAGCCAAAACTTGAAGTTAAAAAACAAACCTGGAAATGTTATATTACTCAGATGTTATATTATCTTTCAATTTACGTAATAAAATTTAAATCTCTAAATTATTGATTAACACACATCATTATTTAAAATTCAGATCATTAAGTCAACTGCTTTCAATAAAATACAACAGCGTCTTTATTATCTGCCTTAATGTGGATCACGACTAAATCGGATAACTGAAAAACTCGGTTAAGGCAAAGAGTATAAAAAAGGAAAGAAAAAGAGAAGGTATAAATATAATATATTTAACAAATACAAAACTTATACAAGTACACCACGTAAAATTCTTATTATAATTAAAAAAGTTTACTTAAAAGCACTTAAAGAGCATACTTTACAAGAATTAAAGAAAATTTACTTAAAAAGTCCTTAATCGTTTTTTGTTTTACGTTACTTTGGCACTTTTCTGCAGCAACATTGTGCCATTTTTTTAGAGATAACAAGAAGGCTGGTGTCGCTTCTTCTCCTTGTTTTATATATTCAATAGCACTTTCGGTAGCTTTTAGTCCATCTGTAGGAGAGACTTTTGTATGCTGATTTCAATCGTCACTGTCTTCATCATCTTTCCTAGATTAATTTTCATTATTGACGATATTAACAATAATTTCATCTGTAATTTCCTGTTGTCCGTCAGCTTTGTTTCTTGAGTGTTTGGAAGATGAGGATTTTCTTTCAACCGTAGTTTCAAAAATAAACTTGAAACAAAGAATTCTTGAAATATTCGATAACTCGATAAAAGCGGAAACTTGGATAATCGGGACTCTACTGTAAAAAAAAGTTTTTTTTTTTTTTTAAATATACATACCTTCTGCATTATCAGCAACACTTTCTTCCAATCCAGGGATATCAATGACCTCCAAATCAAGACCTTCTACACTCAACTCTGACTGAAAAGTGTCTGTTTCATCTGCACGAAGAGGCATACATAAATAAAATCTTAGTATACATATTGTCAGCATTTACTACAAATATTTACAATCATAATATAAGTGTTACTTACACATTGCTCTGTGAAGAAGTTCCATATTTATTTTTTCTTCTTTTTTAAACTTTATCTGAAATCATTAATATATTGTTCAATCTGCTAAACTTGAACTTAAAAGAATGGAGTTAGGTTATTAATAGATTAAAAACAAACAAACGAACCTTCAATTCTCGCCTTGTCCTATTAGGGATAATACTTTCCATCAAAGCAAAATCGGTTCCTATAACACTTAGCGCTTTGTAAAAGTTAACAGTTTCTGAAACAAAAGGCATAATGTTTACAAATTAAAAAATAAACATACGTCAATTAAAATTATAAGTTAATGATTCTGCAAAGATATAAATAAGTGATCAGATAAAAATATAACAACTATTTTTAACACTGATTATTTTAATAATTATTATATTATCATTATTGTAACAATTCAACTGTTATGATAGTAATAAAATAATTGCAAAAAATTATTATTTAATTACAATAATAATATTATTTTATATTACTATTATATTAATATTATTATATTGTTATAATATTATTACAATTATTATTGTCATATCAATTTAAAGTGTACAGTTCATTTTCACTTTATTTTATCTCTATAAATAAACATTATGTAAGATAGTATTTAGAAAGAAAAAAACAGAAACCGTACCCTTAGGAGACCACTTCTTGGAGACCTTTCTGCGAAACGTTGCATATGTGACATCACTGTCATCTAGTATGACAGCTTCTGCATTCATATCAACAAATGTTTTCTTTCTTTCTCTCACAAGTGATGCCTCATCCACTATGATTTCTCCATTCTCATTGACAAACAGTTTGGGAGCAATGGATGTATCATTGTCATCCTCATCCAGTTCTTCTTCAGCCACTGTCTGTTGTTCGCTGAAAAGTAAGAAAATACGTAAGCAATTATTATTTATGCTCAATATGTTATGCACAGGGTTAGTTTTAAATAATTTATTAGAAAATTAGTTTTTCTTCCCTAAATTCTTTGCAACAAAAAGTACCATAAAATGTTATTAAGAGGACAATTAAAAAATATTTATATGAGTCTTTAAAAAAAGGTTTTGGCAACATTAAACTCATCTTGTCAGCAATTACAAATCCCCCACTATGCATACATAAGCATAAAATAAGCATATGCATAAAATTGCAATGCCTCCTGCTCCTGTTTTTGCATGTGCTTAGAACTGTACTGAAATAATCTAATTTTAGATTTAAATTTAAATAACTGATGCAACTTAACAAAAATCAAAATATTTCAATAAATTTTATAAAATTTTGAGTAAAATATTTGTAGAATTTTTTCCGTTCTTCATATTTACACATAAAGAAATTTTTGTGCAAATTTTTTTGTAACTCAAATTTTGCATCAAGTTCAGAGCTTTTTTTCAATGTATATTTTTGTCACATTTTTTTCAAGTTTTAAGAAAATATTTGTAAATACAGTGAAATCTCCGGGAAAGACCACCTTTGTGCAGCGGCCTCCTTTATTTACGACCACTTTCGGAGGGCACAGAATTTTTTACATAGACGTTGAGTTGAAAAAAACCTTTAGGAAAGACCATTAAAACCTCCCCCAGTGACCTTGCAAAATCTCTTAACCAAATGCAGAACAGGTCAAATAAGGAAACACAAAAAAAAAAAAAAAAATCTAACAAAAAATATTAACCAAACAAATACGTAGTTTCAAACGTATTCAAAATATTTGTGAGTGGCTCTTAATTTTTATGATATAAAACTAAATGCAAACTTTAACAAAAAAAAAACATAATTTCGTATTTATTTATAATTCTATCATTCATAATTTGTAAATTTGTTTTTAAACATAAATCAGTAAAGGTCATTTTTACTAACACTTAACTTTATTCCCGTTTCCATGATGTGAACACAAGTGGTATTTTCCCACCAAGAAAATTATCATTGTTTGCGAAAATATAACTTTGATAACATTTTGAAGTCAATTAAAGTATTCCTTAAGAACAACCATTTTACTGTGGTCACTCTTGAGAGGTTTCACCTTATTTTAGTGTCTTTTGTCCTCCTCCTTTGTCACACCCCCCTTTTCCCTGGTAGGTGCCAATTAAGTGCTGACATAATATTTAAATGACTCTCAAGTTATTTTAACAACCTAAACTTTAAAACATATCATACCATTCACATATGTTTTTACTGTTGTAAGCATGAAATGTATTAAAAAATTAGTTACGATTATTTCAAATTTGAGTTTTTAAGAAACAAATACATTACCTATAAAAGAAAAACTTACAATAAATTTATTACTTCAAGTCTATGAAGAAATAAAAGGGATCTTCAATCAATTTCATAATTGATAATTATCATAGTTTTCCATAACTTTTTTTCCAGAAACAGTACAAGCAATTTAACCATAATATCAAACTAAAATTGTACTAAAAAGAGTTTAGTATTAAAATGTTTGATTTCACTTATATCAAACAATAATTCTAACATATCATTCGATTAAGTCTTATAAAATGTGCTTAAATTAAAATAATAATAATTTTAAATCTTTAGTGTGATTAAGTCTTATCCACTGTGAAAATTATAAAGTAAATATAGGCAAACCTCCATTAACAACCACTTCTAAACTTCAACAATCTCAAAGAACAACACCATACTTTTATTGAATCAATATTCTTTCATAGAATTGATATTAACGCAAACTTCCGAACATCAGTCGCTCATTGCGAATTTTGCTTGTACAAGTTGCAAAATTAAATATATATATATATATATATATGATTGATTTGCAAAATTTTTAAAAGCTTGAAATAAAAACTATGAATAAGTCGATAAAAAATATATAATTATGAACATTGTTTGAAGTAAAAATACATACATTGTAAACAATGATACTAAAAAATAATGACAAAAAAACTTACATTGGATCAAAAACAGTCAGCGATTTTTCTTTTTTTCTATAAGAAAGACAATACAGATTAATATAAGATTTATAAAGTACCTTAGTAATAAATAATAATAAATAAATAAAAGGAATTTTTTAAGTTTATATAATCATTTTCTTAAAGCTAATTATTTGATTTAATCTGAAAATATAAACAAGAGGCTCTGTAAAGATAGCCCTTAATATGCTGTATTTTTAGAAACCTTATTAAAAACAAAGCTAAAAAAGCACAAACATTGAGGGCTGAAAATTTATATTTAAAAGGGGGAAATAAAAATACTGCCTAACTCAAACTCTGCCTAATGTCATCGCAGGAACACAGATATAATTATCAATCAGCAAGTACAAAAGAAAAGAGAGAAGTTAAAAGAGGATTATCGGAAACATCTTCAAACTTCCACAAAAAAAAATTTTTGTTTTGAAGTTTTTTTTTTGTTTTTTTTTACTTTTTATTCTCATTTTTTAAAAGAGCATTTATTAAAATTGTATATAAGAGCAGAACATGAAACACCTTGTATATGCATGAAACATGATTTGAAAAAATATTGCTGACTGATCTTCATCTATAATAATAATAAAAAAAAAGACTTGTGTCTATATGTCTCACTTACAAATTCAGACCTGTTTCTGTTAGAATCCTGAAACTTCCGAATTCAACAACTCTAATTAAAAAAAATTTTAACACCCAATCCTAAAAATTGTCCAAAAATTTCCTTTTTTAGTTCAGGAAGGAAGGTTTTTCTTTGTTACATTGTACATTGTTGTGAACAAACATTAGACAATTCTATTTTTTCATTTATTTTGAAAATGAAATCAGTGATATTTTCTAGGTCACAGCTCTGTTTAACCAAATACTAGCTTTACTGGAATTTTATTGAATTTTTTTTCTTCTTAATCTTTATATCTAATAAGGTAAATTAAAACAATGTGAATCCCATATTGGGTCGTCGTTCATAAATTAGTGCTTTGAGAGCTATCTAAAATTACTGAATTAAGAATAAAGTTACTATCTGTTCTTAAATAATCGTAAATAAATTATTAATTAATTTTGGAAACTGATTATTACAAGCACGATTTTATCTTTAAGAAAAAAATTAAACAGAAGCACTTAAAATTATTGTTCAAAATTAAATAATTTACCTAGTGAATTTCATTTGATTTTAAAGGTATTTTGAGAGTCATCAAGAACAAGGATTAACCTAAGCAATAGATATTTGCAGCACAATGAAATAGATTGAATAACTGTTACAGGTTTTTGGAACTGTTAGAGGCTGAGTTTTTAAGAAGAAATGTAGTAGATTAAATAATTCTGCTGAGAGAAGTGTTACAGGATGAGAAAGAAAAAAAAATTTCAAACTAATATCATGACTCAAAGAATTTTCTCTTGTTAATTACTTCTGATGTCATGGAAAACTCTCTGAAGTGAGGGATATCTTATTTAAGTAAAGAATTAGGAAAAGCATCTGTCATTTAAATAAATATAATTATTTATATTACCTGGATCTTCAATTTAACACTCGTTGCAGTTAAGTAAACTTACATATATAACTTATCATGATTCAAAAAAATTTTCCTTTCAGTTTGGGAATCTCTGCTCTTGGGGGACAATAAAACTCACACCATTAGTAGTCAAATCATATTATTAATACCTTGGTTATGTGTTTCAATGTGTCCTGATACAAGTTTTATCAACATAGTAGGATTTGGATATACATTATAATAGTTCAATTACCCATTTGAAATCTGCAAGTTAAAAAACAAGAACTAAACAGGAAACAAAAGTCAATTAAAGTATTTTTTGTCATGATATTGAGCTTTTATTCATACTAGAATAATTGAAAACAAGTGATATATTGAAAAACATATTAGAGGCCATTCAAGTATTATGTTAAAATACTTTTGATAGTTTTTTACACTTCTCTCCCCTAGTTAGCAGAAAAAAGTTAATTACAAACCCCCTTCCATGTTTTGCAGCATTCCACCCCTTGGTTTTTGCTTTAACTTTTGATTTGTGCTGTAGTTTCTAATTTTCACTATTGTATTAAAATAGAATATGTAAATTTGCATAAAACAAAATTTTGGTTTTAATTCATTTAATAAAATTTTGAGTCGGATATTCTTTATTAATTTTTTAAGTTTTCTTTTTGTGTTCTCTTGGGTAGTTTTTGAGTGCTGATTGTAAGCGTTTGTTTGTTGACTGAAAGCTCTGACCAAGGGGTTCTTTTTGAAGCTCACCAGAGGGTATTGCCGATATTTAGTCAAGGCTCTTGTCCCATTAGCTGCTCTGCTATTTTTAAAATTTATTTATTTCATTTTTTATCTTTTAATGTTCTCAATAAATACCCTGGAAAAAAGGCTTGCTCAAGTACCATAAGAATGAAAGGTCAGCATTTGATCTAGAATGGTCCTTCTTTGTCAAAATCTAGACTGAGTCTGACCTAGTTGGCTGGGTAAATGGAGCAGCCTTGATTTGAGATTGTGGATTACAAATTATTTTCGAAGATGCTTTTGTATTATTTTGCATTCAGGTCAAATGAGTTTTAAATAAGTAAACTATGCCGGTAATTGCTGATTCTTTACACAATATTTTTCTATGTCTCCATATTGTTTGATGCTAAGAAATACTAAATGTTTCATGAAGTTTTCCATATTTTAGCTATATGACCTGTTTTATATGAATTACTACTATTACTTGTTTGAAATTATCTCTATTGATATTCAATTTTTTCTATATAACTGCATAAGTTAAGTTACAATCCACAACATAGTTCAAAGCTGTTCTTAATTTGAAAATTTTCCACTATTTTTCTTTTTTTTTTTTCTTAAAGAAAATTTTGAAAATAAGGAGATTTTAATGTCTTACGTAAGTATTGCTATAGCATTCTTCAGAAAAAATAAGCAAATCACAAACTCCCTAACCCTATCAATGACTCGTACAATATTTGAATGGACCCCATACACATAAACATAATTTAAAATAAAATTATTATAGTTACTAATTATTTAGAGAACTTTACCGATAGATTAATGTTTATACATTGTAAAAATCAACTTGAAAAGGTCCCTCAATTATAAAACTATTTCAATTTTCTAACATACACCTGGTCTCAAAGGGTGTTGGATAAATGTGGGATATAAAAGGTAGGGTGAATAAGTATCTGTACATCCCACTGTATATATAAATACTTTTTTGGTTGTGAAACAAGTTAAAAATTCTTCTACTTGCCAACAAATAACTCTTAAGTTGAAGAAAAAGTAAACAAAAAAAGAATTACTTCATGGGAGCAGTATTTGGATTCCAATAAATAAGATCTGTAAATGTCATTTCGTTTCTAGGAGGAAGCTCTTTGTAGCTCGCCATTTTCTTCTTCCTCTCATTCATCTTTAAAAAATACAAAAATCATAAGCTAAGCACAATTAATAGTGTATTTTCTGGTTGATGTGCAAATAAATGTAATTTTACAGAACACCTAGGTAATGTAAATAATTGTCCTAAACCCTCTCCCTTTTGAGGTTTTTGCAAAATACTTATACAAAATATTAGTGGGTAGTAAACTAAAGAAGATAATTTTTAAGCACCCATACTTTTATAAAAATTAATTAGAAACATGGCAATTCGAATTAACCTCAGATACGTCAAATAAAACTATTTATATACAGTTGTGAACAAAATTATTTTAACTCGGATTTATAAAAATCAATGAGTGATTGTGACAGAAATTTAAAAACTGAAAATTTCAAGTGCAAAAACTCAATAAGAAAACACTAATTTACAACTATTCATATTTAACGTAATTTTTTGAACTAAGATTTATCACACCTTTATAGCAACTAATTTAAGAAAAAACTTATTCTTACAAGAATCACGATATTGGACTCGAAAATCATGTGTATATGAATCCTGAGATTCGAGTTCAGGTATGCGAAAATACAAATCGCTATATTAGATTTTGAAATCACTTGAATATGGATGGCGACATTAGATTGTAAGAACGTGAAAATACAAATGGCAATATTGGATTTTTAAATTGTTTGAATGCAAATCACAATACATGATTTTTAGATTGTATGAATACGAAAAGCCACACAGGATTTTAAACTGGAGTGAATAGGAATTGTGATATTGATTTCCAAAATGTGTAAATACAAATTGCGATATTGAGCTTTTAAATAGCGTGAATACAATTTACAACTTAAAAAAGGTAAATACAAAAATCGATGTTTGATATTAAAACTGTGTGAATATAAATCGTGATTAGCAGCCTCCGGTATAGTTTTAAGTATTAAAAACGGTCAATATCTGAAAAATAAAATTTTAAAAAATGAAGAAAGAATCACGTGTACGAATTCCTCTGGTTAACGCGATTAAGCAAAAGTTTCAAAATTTAAATTTCGGTAAAAATTTCGGCGGTTTACCAGTTATGATTGGTGGAAGTCTCCAAATCATTGGTTTTGAAGTACAGCGAAATTCCACGCAAAAAATCACATGCCCTACTCCTAGTTTCTAGACTATAGGAAATAGACTAGAATGATATGAAAAACCCGGAATTCTGGTATTCACCTGAAATAAAATCACCCCTGAAAAATATTATTACATACTTTTATCAAAATATTAAGCTTTTGCTTAAGGCAATTGAGAAAAATTCAAATTACAATTAACTTAATGTTGATAATATTTACATTAAGATCATACATCTAAATGTAAAAATCAATAACCAGCAGAGAAAAAACTTTAAAAAAATAAAAAAAAACATTGATGAAAGTTTTAAATTACAATTGCATGAGAAAATGTAATTACTGTCTCCTCACTTAAACACTTCAAAAATACACGAAGAAAATGTTTTATTTTTTATTTCATGAGTTAATAAATAATTAGGAAAACAATTTAAGTCATATTTAATCAAAAAATTAATTAATAACTTTTAAAAAGATAGATTACGAATTTGTACTTTTTCATTCCAAAAACATTCCTGTACCACTTATATTTTTATATTAAGTAAGACCACATTTTGTAAGGAAAAGGAAACATATAATAATTTTAAACCAAAACTCTTGTTAGTATTTTTAGAATGTGTTTGTGTACAGGGACATTTATTAGAGAAAGAAACTGTAATGACAATAAAAATAAACTAAAAAATCACCATTAATTTTTAAATTTTAATTCTTAATTAATTTTAAAATTAAATTACTCAATTCTTAATTGGAGTAAAAGGGAAACACGAAAAAAGGAAAATCCAAAGTTAACAGCAATAAAAAATATAAAAAATAAGTAACTCAAAATACAATTAAAACTTATAATACAAAGAAAAAAAACTATCATAGACGTAAACTAAGAGTAATTTAAAAAAGCAAGCATTTTTAACCTAATAGTTTCAAAAAAGAAAAAAAATTTTTTTTTTCTCACCTCCTTGTTGTGGGGCCTTTTCTTAGGAGCTGCTAATATTTTAGTCAAACATGGATATTTCAAACTCTTATCAGTTGAAGAGACAACAGAAGTTTTGATAGGAGATGGGTGCAGGATCACTTTCTCCACCAGTTCAATAGTTTTAGGGCGCTGCTACAAATAAAAACAAACATTTTTTATTTATTTCTTATGTACATTTATTATTAAAAAACACAATATGGTTTTATGAATATCACAAATTAAACATAAAAAAACTACAATTCAAATGGGAAAAATGTAACATATTTCAAGTAAACCAAAATATTAAATAATAAGCAAGATTGAATAATAAATAATGGGGTAAATGGTTAAAATACAGCAACATTTTAATAAAAATATACTTAAAAGGCACATAGATTAGATTAGTAAAATCTTTATATAAAATTAAAACATTATTCATTGAGTACTACTTAATGTTTGGATGAATGCCAAAATGCTTTTATAATTACTCAAGATTCATTTAAAAAAAAGAGGGAAAAAAAGAAAAGAAAGGGAAGTAATCAAAGCTGGGGAAATTACTTCTGGAACATCTAATTAGAATTGAGCTGATACGGGACAGAATCAAGTTTAAACAAAATATTGATCAAGAAAAATATTAAGGATATTGGAAAATATAGAGCAAAATTAACGGCCACCACTGACCACAGGGTAATTAAATATAAAAAAAATGGTGATTAAACTGTGTTTGTTAATCGCCACTTTTTTTCGTCAAAATTGCGTTCCATTTGCTCCAAAATATGTGCTTTTAACTTTTCACATTATTTGATTTTATTTTTGTGTTCGATGTTTTGCTTTTGTTCTTGTATTTTGTATATTTCATCTCTTTTCTGTATTTGCATTTTTTTAAATTTTTTATTATCTCTGTATGGCGTTAGGATAATGTCTGTATTGCCTGCTGCATTGGAAACAAAAAAACTTTTCACATTATTTATTACTTGAAAAAGCTGTAATAATTTTTGAACATTCAGGTTGTTCTAAGCTAATTCAAAATTTCGGAGGTACTAAATTTGGTTACCAAAGGGTTCTTTCATGTGTATTTCAATTTCATAATACTTTTTTTAAAAATTTATGGCTAGTAATATTTTAAACTAATTAATATGTTTCATCATTATGATTACAATTAGCTCAGATTGATTTTGTAACTAATGTTACGTTTGAAATCTTTATATATTTTAATAAACATTAATTTTATTTTGCAATATTGGTTCAAAGACTCACACCTTAAGCTTTACTTACGGAAAGTGTTATATACAATAATTAAATTTTGCACAGACCAATTTGAAGAAGTCAAGCATTTTCTTTTCCTCATTAGAAATGAACCCCGTATTGTTAACCATATTTTGAGATACGATTCGAAAGAAACATTTTACATTACTAATATCAATATATTTTTTTTAATGGTTCAGAATTTTAAATTTTGGAAAAAATAGCCATGTTTTCAAAAGCAGCTATTTTTAAAAATGCTACTACTGGCCACTTTTTTTCTTCAAAAGATAGATATTTGAAAATAAATCATAAATATCTTTTTTTGACGCACCAATTACATAGTTGCATAGTTTGTCGTTTTTAAATCTTTTGGATGCTATAGGATTATAAGTTAGACCTAAGTTGCATCCTATACTCTATTAAATGTGCTTAAAAATCTATTATCACACAACCAGAACTCTGCAAATGAAATGACTATGAATGAAATGAATGACTGCAAATGAAATTAATGTTATGAAAAACAAGCTACTAATTTCAAGCTTGTACAAGTAGTAGCTTTACATTTAACTTAGTAGTGTTGGTAGATTGTAAAACAAACTACTAAAAATTTTTTTTTTAGTCAGTTTAACTTAATTTTGTCAGTAAAAAGAAATTTTTGTCTGCACAGCCAGTTCTGCGTCGAGGAAATAATATATATATATAATGTAAACTATCTACCAAATTTAGAGCAACACACAGATATGAATACTAATAAAATAATAATAATAAATCTGATTACTTCATAATTTGGCAAAAAATAACTGTTTTCATCTTCTGTATGCTTGTTCAGTTCTTTTAAACTAGAATTTTTAACAAGAGAAGTTTCAGTACATGCAACAGAAAGAGGAGTTGTACTGGTAACAGGTAACTGTGGCTCTTGATTCCCATTATATATCTGATTTTCTGATTCGTCTTGTGGAGAGGAATTTTTGTCTAAGTTCTCATGTTCTTTTTTAGATGGAGAAGGCTTTTCTTGTTCTCTCGCATCAGTTGAGACTTTATTTACATTGCCTCTATTTGGTGATACTTCGTCAACACTCTTACAAGAGAGGCTTTTCTCCTCCTGATTAAGTGATCTAAACACAAAAATGAGTCGTTTTTTAATATTAAACTAGTAGAGAAAATCATATGAGAAAAATGAAGGAAAAGTTTCTTAAAGTAAATACTTGACTGAAATGTTAGAGGGTACAAATTAACAAAATTTAATTACTAATTCATGGGCCAGTAATAAAAAAATAAAGTTAAGCAGAATTGAATATTTCAATAAAATAAAAGTGCTAACAGGGGTAGAGTAAAAATGCATTTTGAAAAATAATGGTAATAACACTACAAATAAAATAACTTCAAAAACCAAATAACATACACAGATTCAGAAGTGCTTGATGTATCGTGAGAAGCTTTTTTGATTGCTACAGGACTTAAAGGTTCGGATCCTTTTTCTTCATTAGAACTTCTATATAAAAAAAACATGTATATGTAGGAGTTTATGCAGCATATGATGAAATTACGACGATAATTTAACAATAAAACATAATATTTAATAGAAATAAAAGGATAGAAGGATATAACAGTGACATGCCTGGTGAGAGCTGCCTTCTCGCAGTATCGCCAAAACAGATGTGTATAAGAAATTAAATTGTTCTATGGAAGAAGTTCAGAGTTAATTATAAATTTGGGAGTTTTCCCGTCAGGACTGGCTGGCGCCTCGCTACTAAGAATTAGTCTCACATGATTTCTTTTCAGAATTACATGATGGTTGATGATGCAATGCACCGAGATATTACACCATAATACTGTAACAACAGCTCCACATATATATACATACAAACATCAAAATAAATTTAGCGGAACTTTTTGTTTTAATGTGAAAATAGATTATTATGATATCTTATATACTGGCATATATGTCGATCCTCTACTTTTGATTACCAGATACCAAATTTGTGGTCAAGTGTATTAGAGGACCACTAAAAAAAAGACGAAAGAAAACTTCTATTACATTATAAAATCTTTTTCAAAGACCTTATTTACAGGGGACGCAACAGCTGATGATGAAGAATCAATTGCAGAGCAGAATCCCTCTGACACCATTATTAAGTTTATGGAATAAAACAAAGTTAATGTTCTGGAGTTTTTAAAATTGCAGCTTTATGTTATGCTTGAAAAAATTTCATTTTTTAAATTTTTTTAAAAAATACTTTCGTATAAAGCATCTTAATTTTCATTTTATTCTTCACTTTCGTTTCTAAAAATAATTTAAAGTTTTTTTTTTTTTTTTTTTTAAAGAAAAGCACATTTATACGTTGAGAAAATAGAAAATATGACAAGAGTAAATTCAAAAATTAACTGTATATATAATACAATAAGTATAGTTTATGAAAAAGGTAAATTGATACAGAGTCATTCCTTAGGAAAAGTTGATATTAACATTTTTTAAACGAAAAAATCAAATCACATTAATCAGAAGCATCAAAAAAGGCATTTCGAGAATCGCATGTTCTAAAAATTAATAATATTGTATAAAAGTATCAAGATTTAAAAAATATACAATAATGAATAGTGATGACTGCTGAAAATTAGATTGAAAAACTATACAATTATCGTGTCAAATAATAAATACTAAGGTGCATGATTTAATTTAATGTATCATAATAATATTGGGAGTCATGTTAAAATACTTAAAATCGACATAATTAAAAAATTATCGAAACATCATGTGGATACAGCACAAATCAAAGTATCAAAAACATTTACTTGAATGTGAGATTTGAATTTCTCGTTTCTTTATCAGAAAATATTGGGATTTAAGAAAACGTGTATGGTTCTCAGGTGCTTTATTCTGTTATACTTTAGCTTTAAACTTAAACAATTCTGTAGTATTACTATAGAAAATAAAAAAATTTAAAAAACTCCTTAGTTTTTTAAAATTAATAAAATTTCAGCATCAAAGGATTAAAATTTCAAAATTATGCAAAGTTCAAAAGCCTGGAAGGGACAGTAAAAATAATATGACATAATAATACTTTTGTTTACAAAAAAAGGGACTTGCTGCAAGCAGTAAGAAAATTTTAACAATAAAAATTTTAAAAAAAACTAATAATAATAATAAATAATATATTCTGTAAAATTAGAGGATTTTCAAGGATAACATATTTTGATTTGGCAAAAAACATTTCCTTACAAATATTTGATACCAATACTTTTGCTGTCACAGGTGATTACAATTTAAAAATTGTTCCATTCAATTATTTATCTCATTGCTTATAATACATTGATATTTAACAAACAATGAATGCCCGATTTTATCACCCATGTAAAAGTCAACCTCCTAATTTTCTTAAGTTTTAGGGGTTTGAAGAGTTGAATAATACACCAGAATGTACAGTAATTTAATTTAACCTAATCTTAAACTGGACCATTTAAGCAGGGGGTAGAATCTCTTGGTAATACAAAAGAGTTTAAAATAAAAGAAGAAAAAAAATTGTGAGAAAAACCAAACACAACATAATGTACATATTCTAAAAGATTATGCTAATTTTACAGAAGATATATAAAAATTTTTTTTTTTTATTCTATTGAAATTAAAAAAAAAAAAAGATTCAACTGTCATTATCTCTAACATGACATATTTTTGTTCATAACAGTCAAACAACTTAAAAAAATGGAAAACTTGATTAATTTAAATAAAAGCTCCGTTGAGTATTAAAAAGAATAATGAATAAAAAAAAAACTTACTTTGAAAAGTCTTTTTCATTTTTTGACTGAGAACTTTTCGGAACAATTTTAGGTTTCGCTTTTGCAAAGCGAGAACGTTGCATGACCGGTGCAACTTTCTTTTTAGCTAAAAAAAAGAAGAAAGGAATGAAAATAAATACATAAGTAAAAAATATATCAGTATAAAAAAAACCTATAACTTTCATTTAAACAAAGAATATTGATTCAATAAAAGTTCTAAATACTATACTAAGCTAGGAGAAGGAATTAATTATTAGATAGCGATACGGAAATATCCCCTAAACAATTACTTACATGCATTAAATAAGCTGAAAAGCAATTTTTTATAGTTCTATACAAATTTTATTCAAAAGTGATGACAACACGTTTAAAAATAATATGATTCAATACTCACAAAACATGTTTTTCTTTAAAGATCCCCTAATTGAATAAAGAGCCAAATTATTAACTTTTATGATTTCATAAAAATATTTTAAAAAATTATAGAAACATGAGATTGAAACGCGTTAATAAGAAATTTTGTATGTCAAGACCAAGACACATTATACAAACAAATTGTAACTTGATGATGTGACCACAAAAGTGATTATTGATATAATTTCATGATTGTTTGATTGTTGAAGTTTTCGGCTGCCTGTTTTAATCCAGTTCAAGAACCAAGAAATGAGAACCAATCTAAAGAAAGCCCATAATTTGAACTGAACCTATAAAGCCACAAGCTTAAGCTCTCTTTCAAGATAATTTATCAACCTCCTATAGTCGATCGCAACGCTTGAATACGCCATCTGGAGAGAAGACCGGTTCCATGCTTTTGGCTCTTCTCCCTTCCTTCTCCTCCTCTTTTCAGTTGCATAGGAATATACAACGATATTTTTTTCCGTTTCTTAATACTCTTTTATTTTAATTAATAACAATATTTTTAAAAATTTCCTTGCTTCTTTTTTCTAAATTTATGTTTAATGTAGTTTTCAGTTCCATATAGTTTCCCAACTTAAAACAATTTAATCTATATGAAAATTAAGACAGAAACTAACGTACTTCCTTCTTCTATAACTGTCCACACGCTAATGGTGAAAGCATGCGAAGTATTGCAACAGGTAGAGAGTTCCGCTCTACGCCATCTGTAGCCCATCTTGATTTCTAATCAAAGAGCTCTGAACTTGATCTTTGCTTTTATTTCTAAAAGATCTAATTTAAATTTTGTTTAAGCACAGCTCAAATTATTATATTAAATGTGTTTTTTATTATATAGAGAACTTAGTATTATTTCTTGATTTAAAAATATTTATGCACTTATTCCAATTTTTTATTGTTTAATTTAAGCTGTTCTAATACCTTATTTATTCAGCATCTATGATGAGACGTGTAGTACTTTGGCGTGAGTGCATAGTGTATGATTAAATATTTGCAAGTAAACACTCATTAACTCAGCATTATAGGTTTCACAATAAAGAGAAACCCTATTCATGTAGTGTGTGCAATAAAAACTACAGTACTAAAGGTTGTTTAACTCGACGTATTTCTTTTCTGGCTAATAAAAAAAAAAATTTTCCCTTCAGTGAAAATGACAAAAAATGCATTGCAAAAATTGAGGATAATGAGAAATTGTATGCATGTGATAAGACATAAAGATAAAACTAGTGTAATTAGACATGCTCGTGTTCATAGCACTGATGTACTTTTTTCATGCAATGAGTGTAAAAAGACATTTCCAAATAAAAAGAATTTTATTCGTCACTCTCGTATTCATGATGATTTATAACTTTATTCGTGTAGTTTCTGTGATAAAACATTTTTACGAATTGCACATTTGAAGAAGCACTATCGTGTTCATTCTGAAGAGAAGCCCTTTTCATGCATTGTTTGTGACAAATCATTCTCATTGAAATATAACTTAATTCGTCACTCTATCATTCATAATAATGATTAGCCTTATAGCAACAAATATAATTCTTGTACTCTTTGTGATAAAAAATTTATAGGAGATTATCATTTAAAGAGACATCGTCTGATTCAATTCTACTGAAGAGAATGCATTTTCATACTTTGTTTATACAAAACATTCACTGAAATGTAACTTTATCCGCCACTCTAGCATTCATTATAAAAATTACAGAGGATCTGCGCACCTGGAAAATCATGAGAAATCATCGAAAGTCATAAATTTCGATATTGAATAAAATGTGTCATGAAATGTTATGATTTTAACTAATATTTTAAAAAAATCATGGAAAGTCATGGATTTAGGTGGTCGAAAAATCTAATTTTTAAAATGGAATCCCCCCCCCCCAATTTCATGGTGTTCCGAATATCTGAATTTGTAACAAAATCCAGTCATATTTTACTAAAATATAAAATGTTTTATCATGTTCTTTAAAAATTATGGTGTTCTTTCAAACAATAAAAGAAAAAACATCATTTCTGGAGCGAATTATCTTTTAAACTTCTCTTCTGTGATTTCAGAATTTTTGTTAGTATTTATTTTTATTTTATCAATTTCAAATTCTATCTGAAGTCATCCAGTCATTGGCCAACTTTTTTAATTCCGAAATAAGAACAGAAAAATCAGGAGTATTCCTTTCCTTTCTGATGAACAAGAAAAGTATCTTTAGAATATAATTCTGCTGGAAAAAAAATTTGCTTTTGTATTAGTTTCAACTATTCTATTGCTTCAACTCTATCTTTGCTCTGTTTTTTAAATTTAAGATATATAAATATAAAGATGCTGAGTATAACAGTTTTGGTTATACCTATCGTTTAAATTATTGTTATTATGATGCTTTTTTAAATTTATAGTTGTGTTTTTGTCAGAGAAAATAGTAATTTCGTTAAGTCATGAAAAATTATTGGAATTAGTAATGAATTTGAAAATCTAAAAAGTAGCAGATACGCTGAAATTAGCCTTATTCTGGCGTTCTTGTAGTCTATGCAACAAAAGATTATTACAAAATAGTCATTTTAAGAGGTTCTATCTTTTTCATTTGAATTAAAGGGAAGCTTCTTTCATGAGTGTTTGTGACAAAGCATTTACACTGAAACGTAACTTAATCCCTCACTCTGTCATTCATAATAGTTAATTTATTTTTGCAATAAGTATTGTGTGGCTTTCAGGAGATCCCAGACACCCGTCTCGTGTTGTGACCAGTACTGTGGTTACGAGAAAAAGACACTTCGAATAGGTGTGAGAGGTGAATAGATTTGGCGTGGGTCGGTATGAGTACACCAGTCGACAGCTTCGTTCCTCCATTTCACCTCCATTAGAGATGTACTCTCGCTTGTTACCATAGTAGTAGACAGCCCCAGACTTTTAATCTGGAGGAGTTCTTCTCAAAGCCGAACTTAAGTATACTTGTAATCTTTGTGATAAAATATTTTTATGAAATTGTCAACAGTTATTACGATTGAAAAATATTTTTTCACAAATTTTAAACACTTTTTTTGCTTTACATTATAGTTTATTTTCCATGCCCATAAATTTGTCAATAAATTTGTTTTGACTTTTACCAAACCAATAAATTTGTTTTGACTTTTAAAAAATTTAATCTACATTAAGAACTTGATCTACATTTTTTATCGTAAAAATAACTTAGTCAGATATAATAATAAATGATTATATTTTCCTGTACAAGTTGACGAAAGAAAAAAAAAACTATCCATTTCATACAAAAAATAGACAACATTTTAATTATGTATAACATTCGGCCAGCGATTTTTTTTAAAAAACAGAATTTAAGATTGTAATTTAGTAACGCATGTATATGAGAGCAAGCGAGAAAATATTATAATTAAGTGTTTAGATTTTACTCTCATTAATAAGTTGAAATTGATTGTAACTAATTGTTATTACTGATTCCTCAATAATTAAAATTGTGGGCGCATATTTGCTAAATAATATGATTTTGTTAATATAAAATGTTTAAAGCTTTATTAGGACATGAAAAAATAGTGTTCCTTTATTTAATGATAATTTTTTGGAACTTGTTTTAATATATTCTGCTAACTATCATTTTGTGTATTTTATTTTTCCAAATTGTAATTACTATGTGTTAGTAATGGTTCATTAATAATTTATGTAAAAGTCTTTAATATTGTTAGTAATTCTTATTAAACCTATATAAAGATATGGCACATACAAAATATATACACAAGTTTAATTTAGTTTCTTCAAAATTGTAATTTATTTACATAATTAAAATTATTTTTAAAGATGCCTTATTCTCCTTTCAGGGGTCTACTTGGTATATTATTTGATAATACTGATGTATGTATAGGCAATTAATGTATTAAAACCTAATCTATGCTAGACGCTGCATTAATCTGGAATAAATATAGTAATCATTATATTATTGTACTAGCTGACTACGCTTTCTTCGCAAGGGCTGAATAAAAAAATAAAAAAAAAACAAATAAATAGTTACTGAAAAACACAATGCAGTCATGCTCAAAACTGAAAGGCATATACCAACTCAATTAAAGATGGAAGAACCAAGTGAATGACATTTTTAAGGCAATTAATGAATTAAAAAAACAAACATATAGTGGTTGCATCAATATAGAGTATGTTTAATGAAACAGAAATGTTTTTGCTTTCACTTTTATCTTAACATAACTAATCCATGTTAGTTTTTAGTATGCTTGCATGAGTTTTATTTCAAATTCGACAGAGGTAAATAAAATAAAGACAGGAATTATTAGTCCCACCTTCTTAAAAATTAGTAAAAAAATAATTTGGAAACATGTGTTTTTTTTTGTGTGTCTTTTTTTGTTTTATTTATTAATTTTTTTTTTTTTTGAAAATGTCACTTACCTGGTTCTTCCACTAAGTTTTTCTCCTCGGTTATATGTTAGGGAAAATCTTGCAAAGTAAATCCGTAAGATGTTTCAATTTAGTGAAAGAGAGAAATCTTAGAAATTACTATTGGTTAATTAAATAGATCACGCGATTCCCACGAAGCTTAAAGGGAGAAATGTCTTTATTTAAATTTATGCCTACTTGTGCCAAAAATAGATTTAGAAACAGGATGTGGCTTTTTAAAAGTGTGAGAAAGCATTTCGATTTGAATTAATTAAGGATAACATAAAAAGATTAATTGAAGCTTTTTATGTTACATCCCCCCTCGCCAAAAATGTTTAATTAGAATCCAAAAATTTTAAAAATTATCCATTTGCAAAATCTTCCCTCTCATAGAAGCACAATTAAAATGAAAAGAATCAAATTTATAATATTAACAAAATATAAATGTTATATGAACTATAAAAAACACATTTGTACACATAGTAAGAATAATACCATAATTAAATTAAAGTGTTTGAGGAAAAATTGTAGTAGCGCTACCAGCAAACTTTAAAGTTTGATTCTCATTTTTAATAGTTTTTTTGACTTCAGTTTTTTCAGTTCACAGTCTTTTGTTTGAAGATCACAACAAAGTTTTTTCACCATAAGAAGTATTTACCATAAGAAGTAATCCTCATAATAACGCAATTTAAGTTAACTCTTAAATCATGATAAAAAATTATAAACATTTTTAAAAATGTGTAAGTAAATGTGTAAAACATAAAATACAAAAACAGTTTTACAGGAAAAATTTCAATCTGAAATTATCTTCAGTGTTGTTTAGCTTGTTTGAAAACAAAATAAAATGACACAGTGGTTGTTACTCTGAAGTCCAAGACTTCAGTATTGACTTCATTTCACTTTATTTATTATTTACCTTACATATTTGTCACTTTAATAGCAAAATATTTGAAAATTTTTTGCAAAATTTCCTAAAGTTAGGAATTTATTTATTATCTTGGATTCGCACAATTCTGTCAACATGATCTTAAAAATGCGGCCCCACATTATCACAATCAGTCTCAAGAATATTAGAAAATTCAAGATTATTTTCAGTTTTGCTATTTAAATTTTTATTTTTCAGTCTATTTTGTTTTATTTTTCTTTAAATTCACTTTGTTTACATTCTTGTTCTCCTTTATTTATTTTATGTCCAAAATATTTTTTTTCTCTCTTTTCTTTCTATTTTCTCAATATTTATTTATACTTTTTCTTTATTGGTATTTTTATTACAATCATTAACCAGGATTTCAGGAAAAATGTGTAAGGACAAATTGCTTTTTTAATTAGAAAAGGTGATCAATCTTCTCAGATTTTACATTACAACCCGTTTAAACACAATTTATCTCTAAGCGAAATCCGAAACAAAGCTTTCAAATTTAATATGGTATTAAGGAAAATCAGTTTTTAAAATTTGACTGACTTAGCTATTTTCCTTATTTGTAATATGAAATGCAAGTTTGGTTAATTTGCAAATTACCTTTTGTTTCTTTTCATTTATATCTTTTCTTTTTCTTTTTGGACATATAATTTTTAGAAAATATTGTTGGGATCATATTTAAAGAACTATTTGTGTTGACTTTAAATAGATAGTTTTATTAGTCATAATCAGTTATTTATCATTTTTAATGTTTTTATTTTGAAAATATTTTGAGTGTATCCGGATACTATACATTGTAAGTTTATGTTTGGTCACTTTATCTCTATGCTGGAATTGACCCTCAGCAATAAGAAACTTTGTTTATGGAAATATTTTAATGGCATTTTTATCTCAACTCTAAACACCAGTATAACAAAAATATAAATTCAGCTAATCAATAATTCATGGAAACTGTAAAACATAAACAATAAATATAAAAATAATTTCTCTCAACGTTTTTTATGCCAATCAAAACAATCAGTTCACTGAAAATAAAAATTACAAGAAAAAAAATTTCAACAGTAAATACGACCGATGTCTAAAAAATAATTGTTTCAATTGAAATAGCAAGTATAAAAAAAAATTTCAAATCATTATCATTATTTCTGTTTATTTACACGAGTGCGTTTTTTTTATTAATCAATAAAAATTCAAGAAATTGTTTTATGAGAATTGCAAAAAAAAAAAAATTACCATAAAGGATACGAGAAAAAGTTCGAATTAGTCCAAGAAGATATTTTGAAAACCGCAACATCATAGATGGAAGTTCGTTGAAATTCTATGAACACAATTCCAAAAGCAAAGACGAGAGCTGCTAGAGAAAAAATGTGTTTCTTCGTTAAGAGGAATCATATTTCTCATTGAATGAGGCAGGGTTAAAACAAATTATCGATGACACAATACGGAGCACCACACGGTAGGCATATTAGCTTTCAGAAAGAAGGAAAGGGATGTTATTTCGAAAAACTTTTTAATTATCAGGAGTCCGATGCAGTTTTTCTTTTTAGTCCAAGGAGGGTGAAAAATATTGAAGCTTGGCTCTCTTAGTGGAATCCACAGCTTTCAGAACGTAGACAAAACATACAGCATACACAAAAGTAAAGTAGAAGATCTATAAGACAAGTTTCACTGGGCGTAGGTATCATTTTTAATAAACAAAAAGTTTGATGATTGAAGAATTTATTTTTTGTTGAAGACACTCTGGATGAATTATGATACGCCATGAGTTGCAGAAGAATTAGACTTGATAAATTTTCAACTGTCCGTATGAATGAGATATTCCATATTTTTGCTGTACCCTCTTCCGATTGATTCAATTTCAAATGCGATATTACATATATTTAATTTTCCGTACCCCCTTCAGGATCGTTTAATCCTGGCGACTTATAACGTCGTTGCCGAGTGGAAGGATTAAAACAGGTCTTAGGCAGGGAAGGAGGGTACAAAATTTATTTATTATTTATTAGACAGGAGCAGTCATGGAAGTGAGTACGAAAAGTTGCGCTCCTCGGTTATATGTTAGGGAAAATCTTGCAAAGTAAATCCGTAAAATGTTTCAAGGGAAAATGTTTCAAGGGGATTTAGGGAAAGAGGGAAATCTTAGAAATTACTATTGGTTAATTAAATAGATCACGCGATTCCCACGAAGCTTAAAGGGAGAAATGTCTTTATTTAAATTTATGCATACTTGTGCCAAAAATAGATTTAGAAACAGGATGTGGCTTTTTAAAAGTGTGAGAAAGCATTTCGATTTAAATTAATTAGGATAACATAAAAAGAATAATTGAAGCTTTTTATGTCTCTCTCTCTCTCTCTCTCACACACACACACATACACACACACACACCACACACACACACACACACGCACACACACACACACACACACACACACACACGAGCACACGCGCGCGCACACACAGATATATACAGAGAGAGAGAGATTGATAAAAGGTATGAAACACATTAATAATTATACTGATGTGTTTTATCAATGTTGTATTTTCAGATAATTAAATTTGCAGTTCCTGTGGAATAATTCCGGTCCCTACCGGTTTAAATTTAACTTTTGACTGTGAGGGTTGAATCACCTGCATGAAAGATTAAAATGAACTATGATTCTCAATTGTTGGTGGCATCAGTGAGGGAACTGTTCTAATGGATAGAATTATAAGATGCTAAATGGCTCAGGCAAATAACTTTTCTCTTAATGACACTAAACTTACAACTATTAGGAAATAAATTAAAATAGTTCTTATATTAAAATTCTTTATAGTATTGACAAAAAAAAATATCATTTTACAGAAAAATAAACTTAATTGAGGTATTTTTAATACGAATGAAATTTTTTGTATGAAATTATAACTCTTCCCTAAATATAAATTTTCAAATGTGAGATTTGAACACTTTTGTTTTATGTTAACAGTCTTAACAGTATTCAATTTAATTTTCTTTAAGATAAATTTCCACAAAAAGTAAATTTAAAAGCAGCTTTATAATTCTGTTAATATTTAAAGTTATGTGTTTTATGTTAACATTCTTAACAGTATTCAATTTAATTTTCTTTAAGATAAATTTCCACCAAAAGTAAATTTAAAAGCAGTTTTATAATTCTGTTAATATTTGAAGTTATGTGTTTTATGTTAACATTCTTAACAGTATTCCATTTAATTTTCTTTAAGATAAATTTCCACAAAAAGTAAATTCAAAAGCAGTTTTATAATTCTGTTAAGATTTAAAGTTATGTGTTTTATGTTAACATTCTTAACAGTATTCAATTTAATTTTCTTTAAGATAAATTTCCACAAAAAGTAAATTTAAAAGCAGTTTTATAATTCTGTTAATATTTAAAGTTATGTGTTTTATGTTAATATTCTTAACAGTATTCAATTTAATTTTCTTTAAGATAAATTTCCACGAAAAGTAAATTTAAAAGCAGTTTTATAATTCTGTTGATATTTAAAGCAGCAAATCCGATTTAAGATTAAAAATAATAAATGTTTATAAAAAAGAATATTTTTGAAATCGAAAAATATAATGAGTGGGCTTACTTATATAGATACGTGATTGCCTATGTCATCAATTATATATTTAAAATAATTCTGTTTACTATTTAGTTATTCTATATAATAGTTGATAATTTTCTTATCCTAATAAAAGAGGGAAAACTAATTATTAAAAAAAAAAAAAAATGCTTTCTAAGATGTGTAAAAAAAAGAGCTTATTCTTATAATCAAAATCTGTCTCCAAAAAGGAAAATCTAATTTTAGTGAATATTGTATACATTCTTAACCAAATTTTATATTTGCAAGACCAATCCTATTAACTAAGTTTTATAAATGTAAAATTTTTCATCATAATGAATTGGTGTAAAATATGTATAAAATTAATGCAGTCATTGTGCTTCTTCTTCAAAAGGTCTCAATGCCGCAATCATAATAATTAATAAACTTTGGAGAATCCTTTGAAATACATTTATGGAACATATTAAAATTTCGAAGCATGCGCTTTTCTCGAAACTGGTGTACGAGCACGCGCAGTGCAGGGAAACACGAGTAATAACCACGATTCATGCAGCAGCCCTACTTCCAGTAGTTGATTTTGTTACATCCGCTCTGTCGGAAGCAGATGCAACTTTTTGAATTAATAAATGTTATCTAATATTAAGTTGTAGTTGTAGTTCATTTATGTCGCACTAGAGCTGCACAATGGGCTATTGGCGACGGTCTGGGAAACATCCCTGAGGATGATCCGAAGACATGCCATCACAATTTTGATCCTCTGCAGAGGGGATGGCACCCCCGCTTCGGTAGCCCGACGACCTGCACGCGAAGTCGAGCACTTTACGGTTGAACAGTTTAACGAGGGCCAATACCGCACACCCTCGGTCCCTACGTAGACTGATCCAAGTGGTCACCCACCCGCACACTGATCTCCGCCAGTGATGCTTGACTTCGGTGATCTGTTGGGAACCGTGTCTTAACGATCAGTCCACTGCGGGACATCTAATATTAGGTGACATATAGGTAGTAGAAAAAGTAGAAAATGGAAATCTCGGTGCACAGCCGCGAGGCGGCTCTAACCGATTCATCGCTAGTAGTAGGTCGATGATGTTGGTTCCATAGTTTCCTGCTCCTAAGAGAGGAAGAAAAGAAAATCACAGCAAAGCTGCGATAAAAAAAATAAAAAATAAAAAAGCTGAGAAGGCGTGGCTTGCAGGAATCTGGCTCGTGATTGGCCGGTCGTCCAAGTTTAGGTCTCTGGGAGAAGGGAACGAAGGAGCTTAACAAGCTCTTCGTTTTTTAAGAGTTCTTCCATTTCTGTGAAAAGTCGTAAAAAACGACTGCAGAGTCTGTAGTATTTTTTGGAACAGTCTTTTTTCCTTTGGGCACTTTCCTGGGTCTTGCACCGCAGCCAGCAAAACTGGCTGGGTGCTCACCGTTACAGTTGACACAGATCACCGGTTCGGTGATAGGCTTCGTACATTCATACGAGTAGTGGTTTATAGCACACTTGAGGCAGGCTGGGTTTGCAGTGCAGCTTCGCTGAGTATGTCCAAATTTTTGGCATCTAAAGCACTGTATTTGAAAGCGTCCCCCACGGAAACGCTCTATCTGCACTTTTCTATCCAGAATGGAACTATCTAGTTGTTCCAGTTGTAGATGTTGCGAGTGATACTGGTATCCGATTGGATGACTAGGAAAAGTGGGAGGGGCCTAAGGCCCTGGTCGCTTCTTTTCTTAAGTTGAATGATTTTTTCGGGAAAAAGTCCAAATTCTTTCAAATATCTCTCCAGTTCGGGAATTTCTGAATCAGTTTTCAATCCTCGGATGAGGGTTTTCAATTTTCTACTCGGTGGCGAGTCCTTAGGTGTTGGAGTGGAATCGGGAGGGTCCGCCGTCGCCTGGGCTTCGGGTTCTTCCACGCGTTCCATCGGCACTGGTTCCACGGGTGTTGCGGGAGTAGGAGTTGGTTCAGGCAAGGTGTTAACGCCATTCGGTGTTTTGTTGGCTTGCGACGCCGAGTTGTCGCAAGTTTTTATCTTCTTTTTCTTTCGCTTTTTTGGAGCTGGAGTATCGTTTATTTCCATGGCTGTGGAGATTTGTGATGGTGTTTCAGTCTCTGGGATGGGGTTTGGGACTATAATTTCCGGCCCTAAAAAGGGCCTTTCTTGTTCTGAAATTGGAGTTTCAATCTCCTCTACTGGTATCAGGTTCTCGGTCTGCTGGGGAATTTCTGGCTCGATAGAGGTTTTCATCTTTTCAGTTGTCACTGGCTTTGTTGTTTCCTCAGTAGTCCATTTTTCCTTGATCTCCAAGTAGCGTTTTAGCATATAAGCACATCGATATTGATTTTCAAATTCCGCTTCATTGAGTCTCCGTCCTCTGTCGAGTTTTTCAGAAATATCATCTATGACGCTTCGCTGAATTCTGATCATTTTGTCGATTTGATCCGGAGTTGCTGTTCTGCTAGCATAGTTGCGGCAATCCTCCTTGATGGTGTCTAGGTCGAGAGTAGGATAAGGCTTTGGGTTAGACATTCGTTTGTTGCCTCGACCGAATCTGTGATAAGAAGCCATTTTAGCTGTGGAGATTGGTCACAACACAACCGTTCACCACGAAGTGTCTCAAGAGGATATAGGAATTATTTATTATATAGGAATTATTATCATATAGGAATTATTTTTATATTACTAAAGACTATATTATTTTAATTCTACTGGTAGATAATTCTTTAATGTAAGCGTATTAGTCGGGACGTCTGCCTTGCGGCATTAGTCTCTTCATCTGAGATTATTTTGACAATGGCAACGGACGAATGCAGTCGAGTGATTAATATGCAGTATAGTTAAATGAATAATATATACATAAAAAAAATATCCGAACATTAATTAATAAAGTACAGGTGCGATTACAAGAAGTGTAGATAACACAGAAAAAATAACCTATTTACATAATTGAAAAAATAAATATTTACAACGGAGTGAGTAAAAATAAAATCAAAAAACTAGTACTAACTGCATAGTTACAGCAGAGTGAAAAATAGAAGATGTAGATCATAATCGGAAAAGAGCTACTGGCAGATGTTATTTCTTATAATTTTTATATTGTTTCTTATATTGATAAATATAATTAGTATGATTTTGAAATTAGAGATTGATTTTAAGAAGTATTTTTCTTACAATAAAAAACACTCCCAATAATGCAAGTTAAGAAGTCTGATTAACATTGGAAAAAATAAGCTATTTACATTATCGAAAAATAAATATTTACAACGGAGTGAATAATAACAAAATCGATTTAAATAATAATTATCAAAAAAAAAAAAAAAAAAAAAAAAAAAAAAAAAAAAAAAGCAGGTCCGATTACGAGAAGAGTGAATAACACGGAAAAAATAAATATTTGCAACGGAGTGAGTAAATATAAAATCGAAAAACTAGTACTAACTGCATAGTTACAGCAGAGTGAAAAATAGACGATGTAGATCATAATCGGAAAAGAGCTACTGGCAGATGTTATTTCTTATAATTTTTATATTGTTTCTTATATTGATTCTTATATTGATAAATATAATTAGTATGATTTTGAAATTAGAGATTGATTTTAAGAAGTATTTTTCTTACAATAAAAACACTCCCAATAATGCAAGTTAAGAAGTCTGATTAACATTGGAAAAAATAAGCTATTTACATTATCGAAAAATAAATATTTACAACGGAGTGAATAATAACAAAATCGATTTAAATAATAATTATCAAAAAAAAAAAAAAAAAAAAAAAAAAGCAGGTCCGATTACGAGAAGAGTGAATAACACGGAAAAAATAAATATTTACAACGGAGTGAGTAAAAATAAAATCAAAAAACTAGTACTAACTGCATAGTTACAGCAGAGTGAAAAATAGACGATGTAGATCACAATCGGAAAAGAGCTACTGGCAGATGTTATTTCTTATAATTTTTATATTGTTTCTTATATTGATAAATATAATTAGTATGATTTTGAAATTAGAGATTGATTTTAAGAAGTATTTTTCTTACAATAAAAAACACTCCCAATAATGCAAGTTAAGAAGTCTGATTAACATTGGAAAAAATAAGCTTTTTACATTATCGAAAAATAAATATTTACAACGGAGTGAATAATAACAAAATCGATTTAAATAATAATTATCAAAAAAAAAAAAAAAAAAAAAAAAAAAGCAGGTCCGATTACGAGAAGAGTGAATAACACGGAAAAAATAAATATTTGCAACGGAGTGAGTAAATATAAAATCGAAAAACTAGTACTAACTGCATAGTTACAGCAGAGTGAAAAATAGACGATGTAGATCATAATCGGAAAAGAGCTACTGGCAGATGTTATTTCTTATAATTTTTATATTGTTTCTTATATTGATAAATATAATTAGTATGATTTTGAAATTAGAGATTGATTTTAAGAAGTATTTTTCTTACAATAAAAAACACTCCCAATAATGCAAGTTAAGAAGTCTGATTAACATTGGAAAAAATAAGCTATTTACATTATCGAAAAATAAATATTTACAACGGAGTGAATAATAACAAAATCGATTTAAATAATAATTATCAAAAAAAAAAAAAAAAAAAAAAAAAGCAGGTCCGATTACGAGAAGAGTGAATAACACGGAAAAAATAAATATTTACAACGGAGTGAGTAAAAATAAAATCAAAAAACTAGTACTAACTGCATAGTTACAGCAGAGTGAAAAATAGACGATGTAGATCATAATCGGAAAAGAGCTACTGGCAGATGTTATTTCTTATAATTTTTATATTGTTTCTTATATTGATAAATATAATTAGTATGATTTTGAAATTAGAGATTGATTTTAAGAAGTATTTTTCTTACAATAAAAAACACTCCCAATAATGCAAGTTAAGAAGTCTGATTAACATTGGAAAAAATAAGCTATTTACATTATCGAAAAATAAATATTTACAACGGAGTGAATAATAACAAAATCGATTTAAATAATAATTATCAAATAAAAAAAAAAAAAAAAAAAAAAGCAGGTCCGATTACGAGAAGAGTGAATAACACGGAAAAAATAAATATTTGCAACGGAGTGAGTAAATATAAAATCGAAAAACTAGTACTAACTGCATAGTTACAGCAGAGTGAAAAATAGACGATGTAGATCATAATCGGAAAAGAGCTACTGGCAGATGTTATTTCTTATAATTTTTATATTGTTTCTTATATTGATAAATATAATTAGTATGATTTTGAAATTAGAGATTGATTTTAAGAAGTATTTTTCTTACAATAAAAAACACTCCCAATAATGCAAGTTAAGAAGTCTGATTAACATTGGAAAAAATAAGCTATTTACATTATCGAAAAATAAATATTTACAACGGAGTGAATAATAACAAAATCGATTTAAATAATAATTATCAAAAAAAAAAAGAAAAAAAAAAAAAAAAGCAGGTCCGATTACGAGAAGAGTGAATAACACGGAAAAAATAAATATTTACAACGGAGTGAGTAAAAATAAAATAAAAAAACTAGTACTAACTGCATAGTTACAGCAGAGTGAAAAATAGACGATGTAGATCATAATCGGAAAAGAGCTACTGGCAGATGTTATTTCTTATAATTTTTATATTGTTTCTTATATTGATAAATATAATTAGTATGATTTTGAAATTAGAGATTGATTTTAAGAAGTATTTTTCTTACAATAAAAAACACTCCCAATAATGCAAGTTAAGAAGTCTGATTAACATTGGAAAAAATAAGCTATTTACATTATCGAAAAATAAATATTTACAACGGAGTGAATAATAACAAAATCGATTTAAATAATAATTATCAAAAAAAAAAAAAAAAAAAAAAAAAAAGCAGGTCCGATTACGAGAAGAGTGAATAACACGGAAAAAATAAATATTTACAACGGAGTGAGTAAAAATAAAATAAAAAAACTAGTACTAACTGCATAGTTACAGCAGAGTGAAAAATAGACGATGTAGATCATAATCGGAAAAGAGCTACTGGCAGATGTTATTTCTTATAATTTTTATATTGTTTCTTATATTGATAAATATAATTAGTATGATTTTGAAATTAGAGATTGATTTTAAGAAGTATTTTTCTTACAATAAAAAACACTCCCAATAATGCAAGTTAAGAAGTCTGATTAACATTGGAAAAAATAAGCTATTTACATTATCGAAAAATAAATATTTACAACGGAGTGAATAATAACAAAATCGATTTAAATAATAATTATCAAAAAAAAAAAAAAAAAAAAAAAAAAAAAGCAGGTCCGATTACGAGAAGAGTGAATAACACGGAAAAAATAAATATTTGCAACGGAGTGAGTAAATATAAAATCGAAAAACTAGTACTAACTGCATAGTTACAGCAGAGTGAAAAATAGACGATGTAGATCATAATCGGAAAAGAGCTACTGGCAGATGTTATTTCTTATAATTTTTATATTGTTTCTTATATTGATAAATATAATTAGTATGATTTTGAAATTAGAGATTGATTTTAAGAAGTATTTTTCTTACAATAAAAAACACTCCCAATAATGCAAGTTAAGAAGTCTGATTAACATTGGAAAAAATAAGCTATTTACATTATCGAAAAATAAATATTTACAACGGAGTGAATAATAACAAAATCGATTTAAATAATAATTATCAAAAAAAAAAAAAAAAAAAAAAAAGCAGGTCCGATTACGAGAAGAGTGAATAACACGGAAAAAATAAATATTTGCAACGGAGTGAGTAAATATAAAATCGAAAAACTAGTACTAACTGCATAGTTACAGCAGAGTGAAAAATAGACGATGTAGATCATAATCGGAAAAGAGCTACTGGCAGATGTTATTTCTTATAATTTTTATATTGTTTCTTATATTGATAAATATAATTAGTATGATTTTGAAATTAGAGATTGATTTTAAGAAGTATTTTTCTTACAATAAAAAACACTCCCAATAATGCAAGTTAAGAAGTCTGATTAACATTGGAAAAAATAAGCTATTTACATTATCGAAAAATAAATATTTACAACGGAGTGAATAATAACAAAATCGATTTAAATAATAATTATCAAAAAAAAAAAAAAAAAAAAAAAAAAAAAAAGCAGGTCCGATTACGAGAAGAGTGAATAACACGGAAAAAATAAATATTTGCAACGGAGTGAGTAAATATAAAATCGAAAAACTAGTAACTACATAGTTACAGCAGGGTGAAAAATAGTTGATACAGATCATAATCGGAGAAAAGCTACTTATGAATGTTATTTCTTATAATTTTCATATTGTTTCTTATATGAAGACATTGATAAATATAATTAGTGCGATTTTGAATTTAGAGATTACAAATCCCCATAAAAAAAAAATTATATATATATACTAACATTAGATTTTTATTCGATTGAGATGGATTTCTTTAAAATACCGAAATATTATGTATGTGAGTCATTCCCCTATTTTTAATAAATACCGATACAGTTACTAATTGTTTCACTAAAAATTATTATAATTTACAAAATGGAAAATAAATAATCAATGAATTATAGCGTCTAATTAACATATATAGAACCCTAAAAGGAAAAATTTTACACAGATTTTCCTACTTTTGGAGTGTATAAAAAGTTTCTATAAAAAAGTGAATTTTGTTTTTTGTTCAACCAATCGAAGGAACTCACTAGAAATATATTTTTCTTTTTATTCAACGTCCGTTTACATGGCTTAATTTAAACTATACTCTTTCTTTAGGCAGTCTGAAGATAATGTCATATCAACAACCAAACATCGGATTTTATTTAATATAAAAAGTAATGAAGTAACCTACAGAATTCGTCAAATAACTGATTTACCGATTTAAATTTGATTTTTCGAAGTTCCTAGCCCGTAGGGCTATCTACTTCTTCATCGAAGATGTTTGTTCAATAAGGGTAGATTGGGGTAAGAGTGATTGAAGGAGTGTAATAACTTCTTCGTTTTTTATTAGCACTTGCAGTTCCTTAATTAGAGAGACTAATCTGTGGGCTGATGTGGCTGGAGTGTTCTTTTTCAGTCTGTAATTTTTTCTACAGGGGCGGGCCCGGGCCTCGCACCCTGAGAAATTTGAAGTATGTGCTTTGTTGCAATTGCAACAAGTTGCAGGTGTGTCTTTAGGTTTCTTGCACTGGTAAGAGAAGTGGCCACCGGCACACTTCATACATTTTGGTTGGCTAGCACTAGAGTCCTGAGTGTGACCATAGGCCTGGCAGCGGTAGCACTGTATCGGCCGACTGCCGCCGTGAAACCGCTCGATGCTGACCGGTATATCTCTGATTTTCTCCGTGTAGTATACTTTCATGTGATTGGCCAGTTTCGGTAGGATCACTAGGAAAAATGGGAGGAGCCGATAGGCTCCGCTTACCCTCCTCTTAAATTGGATGATTTTATGAACTTCTATATTCAACTTCCCTAATTCTAGAGAAATCAAATCAGGATTAAAGTCCTTAGGGAGATCACTTTTAGGAACGTGGGTTTCTTTATGGCATTGTCAGTGGGAGAAACTTTGGTGTCGGCTTCCTCTGTGGTTTCCATCGGGGCTGGTGCGGGCGACTCCGGCGGCAAGAGAGCGTCTGAAGACGGGAGGCAGGGTGAAGGCTTTGCTGGGGGAGAGGCTTTAGTTTCCTTTGCTGCTTTTGACTTTTTCTTCTTCTTTCGTCTCTTTTTGGCTGGAGGCATGGAAGGGTTTTCTGTGTACACTGGCTCCGAAGCCGAGGCTTCCTCATCAGGTTCAGTAGATTCAGGAACACTGGGCTCGGGAACGGGCACATGTTCTTTCGGAGTATCAAGTTCCATCTCGGGAGTGGGATCTTGCTTTGACATCAAATCCATGAAGAAATTTGCGTCGAACTTTTTAAGCTGTGTCGAGAGTTTTCCCATTACATTTGTAGCAGTCATCAAGATCAAGAGATGTGGAGGCATCTCCTATAGATTCGGGTCGACGGCTGGTAGGTAAAACCTTACCGCCGCGAGCTGTTCGATGAAAAGGCATGATATAATCGAAGCTTGAATGAAAACACAACCTACTCTCAGTTCGGTTGGCTATCGAAATATTGGTGGTCATCATCGCCAGTTCGTCAAATCTTTCTTTCTTTATTTATTTAAATAAACTGGGCACCTGGGCCGCGAAACGGCCCCTATCCCATTCATCATAAAATTACAAACAGTCAGATAAAAAACATTGATTTGGCAGACATTGTGGTAGCCATAAAAAAAATCAAGCTGTTTGCTTGTGAAATAAAACAATGAAAAAATTCAATATCACAAATTGACGTTTTTACATATATTGATTGTAGATTAAAAATAAAAATTAAACATGATTTGATTTGTACAATGATTTTTGAAAAATGAAAGACATAATTGATGAAAATAGATAAATCATACCTTGATACATGATAAAATAGCATATTTGGAGAAAATGCAGTAAATATATTTTATCAGAGAAATATTGCTCATTAACTACAATAGAATTTGCAAAAGAATTTAACGTGCATAAATTGTAAAATATATATGTTTAAATTGGCTCTATCAGAAAATAAAATGTAAATCTTTTAAATAATAAATATATTTTTTTCAATTTAAAATGGTAACTATTTAATAAGTTTCTTTTTCAGTTAATATTTTTATTTAGATAAAATTGTGTCAAGTTTCAACTCATTTTCAAGATTCAACTACTTTTCAACTCATATCGTTGCTTAGGCTCTCAGTTGGTACCTAGAATCAAAAGTACGGTTTTCCGAGTATAGTTACACCAAGTTCAGTAGATTACGTACAATGACATTCACCGACTGAGCGATATGCCAAAGGTTCTACACAAATCATACAATATTCCTCTTAACCTTTTGACTACGGCAACAAAGATGAAAAAATTCTCCTCTTACCACGGCGCTTTCTTACCGAAATTCATCCCCCCACTTAGTCTGTGGGAGGTAACTACTTTAACCAGTTATGAATAGGAAATATTTTGTTGCAATTTGTACCTCACTTTTCATGGTGGGAGAAGAAGCAGGGTTATAGACCAGTAGTTATTTTTGGCATAGTTATACATATTTTGGCTTGCTTTTTTTTTTCTAATGTAGAGAAAAGATGAAATGTAATTTTTTTAAAGTTTTTTCTAAATATATTAACAATTTCTCTAAAAAACAAGCAAGTTTTTTTTATAAATTATTAAAAATATTTATTATTTATATTAGGAATCTTGATTCTTAAAGGATTATATTGATCTACAAACGAAGCATTTGTAGATAATTTTTTTCCAAGTATATTTACAATTTCTCTAAAAGAGGCAAACATTTTATAAATTATTTAAAATTTTTATTTTTTTTTAAAACGTGTATTTTCATGTGCTTGATTCTTGAAGGATTATAAATAGACCGCTACAAAAGAAACACATTAGGTTGATAAATAGAACCTTGTTTGAAGTTTTATTTTTGTCTTAAAGTTATAAACAAATTTATCCTATATGATATTGTTTAAGAAAAAAAAAAAAAAAACTCAAATCTGTTTGAAATGAGATGTGAGTAAAGCAGTGAGCGGCATTATTTTTTTTATATATTTTGAAAGTTCATTTCATTTATCGGTTTAAAAAGTGATGCCAAATGCAATTTTTTTTTTATTCAGATTTTGTTTAACTATTTTACGTGTTTTTCCCCTTTAAGATCGCATAAAGTACACTATTATAAAATTTAAGACAAATATCATAAGAGATAAAAAATTGTATTTAAATCATTAATATTTTTTATATATAAAATAAATTTTTAAATATTGTTTCTTGGACAAAATTGAATAAGTTTAATGCTAATTATTTAATCCCTTTTAATAAACGGGATGTTTCTGCAATAATATTTTGCATGTAGAACTTATAATTTATTCATTTAACTACATTATTTATTTTTCATACTTGCACTTAATGATTAAAATATTCAGTTTTTTTCTTATTTTAAGAAAAAATACTGGTGACAAGAACAAAGCTATGTAGCTAATACTTATGAGCATATGACAGTTTCTGTGTACATAATTCTAATAAATTTTTTCTTTATTTTTTCTCTAATAGAAAATAAACTTGTCACTTTTTATAACAAAAATTCGCGAGCCTATTTACCTAAAAAATTTGTCACATTTCAAAAAAAAAAAAAAAAAAAAAAAATTTAAACAAATAAATGAAATTTAAAACAAAATTCTCGAGCATTTGATATGTTTAAAATTTTAATAACGGTACGTATTGTATGCTAAATGTTTCATTATATCCAATGTTACATCGCTAAGATTTGATTATGTTTATTTTAAGATTTGATAATTTGTTTATAATATAATTAGAAGTTTTAATCATTTTTATTTATGTTAAAAACTGCAAAGTTCAGTTCAAAAGAAAGTATCTGTTGACCTCAAATCCTTTACAACAAATACTTTAAAAATAAAAAGTTTCAGGTCATCTATCAAACACATCCATACAAGCTCGATTGACTTTCTGAAGGCAAAACATGCATTTACTTTAATAATTGTGTGGTCCTTTCCTCAGGTGTCCAGAATTAGCTATTGTTAAAAATTTTAAAAATGACAGACCCCGAAATATATTATCAATATTTCTGAAGCTAAACAAAGAGGCAGGAAATGCCATTTTACCTGTGGAAGAGGCAATACTGAAAGGTAGAAATGATTTCGATATCATGTCTTTTTCTAAATAAGGGAAACAATATATTTTGTGAGAAGTAAATTACATTGTGGCAAGCTGTGAAGGCACAGATAGAAATATTTCCTGGAAACTTAGAAAGAAAAATATGTTTCTCAGAGAATAGAGCGGGGGGCAGTACGTAGTTCAATAGCTTATCATGTGGGTGGCATTTTTAGAAATGGAGATTATTTCATTGAGAGTAAACTTGTTGTTCAAGGTCACATATTAAAAACAATCCTATAGATGTTCACATAATAACTTTTCTGCCTTCCAAACGCATGACAACTACCAAGAAAAGACACAGTTTGAATGATTTTATCTTCAGACTGCAATCCTTTTTATTGAGCCGCTTTTTTTTTTATCTACACCGGCAACTCTATTCACTTTTCAACCATTATCATTTAAGGTGGTCTTGTGAAGTAAAAATCTATATTGAACTCAATTTTCTATTCATATGCCAATTTTGCAGACCTCCAAAGTCTCGTCTGGTGCGTTATCAATTTTATTTTGAAACAGGAAGGATTCTGCATAATTTTAAAATGCATCATACTTGACAAATTTGAGAATTGTTAATTTTTAAAAGGAGAATTCAATCATTTTAATTATTAATTGATCTTTAGTTATCTATAACTATATCTGTTCCCCTTCAATACACTATTAAGAACTTATACTTGTTCTTTCACTCTTTTTTATTGGGAATTTTTTTGATTTTCAGAAGTTCTTCCAATAAAAAAAGCTCATAATCATATTTATGTTTGAGTTTATATATAGTTATGTTATGTTTATATATAGTTATGAGTTTATATATAGAATATAGGAAAATGGATAAGTGTCAGAAAAAGAAATGAATCAAGTCTCCTTCTGGCAGTACATACTAAAAAGGGATAATAATAATAATAGGGTTTTAAATTCTTCAACTAATTATTTTTTGAACAAGTTTAAAAACAATCTGAATTTGAAAAAGAGAGTTAGATTCAGTATTGGCCGTCCGATTCTTAATTTTCAATAATAATAATTACATCAAAAATAATTTTTTTCCCTTTAGATCAGAAAAAGTGCAATTTAGTTTCAAAGAAATTTGTGTTTCTTTCTTCTTTTTTTGCCATGAGAAGCTAAATGCGTTTTTATTTTTAAATTATTTGGATCTTAAAAGAAGCTCATTTTAACTATAAAAACTTAATTAATTATTATTTTTTTTAATTTTTTAAAATTTTTGTAGTTCTTAAACAAAATATGTATGTATGAAATTTCGTATAAAACATTTAGTATGGAAAATAAATTTTTTTCACTAAAAAATAATTGAAATTTTCATGAAGTTCTAAACACAAATGGGGAATAATAATATAAAGAAAAGACTCAGAATTTGAAATAAAACAAAATAAAAAAAAAAAAAAGATAATAAATTAAATATTAAATAATTTTATAAAATAGATCTCAAATGAAAACAAATAATTAAATAATAGCACAGCTATCATAAAAACAATGAAAAGTTTATAAGCACTCAAAATTCGCCAAAAAATAAAAAAAAATCTGAATTTCTTTCAGCCAAGTCAAAGAAGACTCTGATATACATCGCTCCATTTTCCAACAAAAGGGTCTTTTAAAAGAGGAGTGTGTTAATATGACAGGTTAATGGGTGGTCAAACAAGTTCAGGGGAAAGAAATAGCCGGCACAACTGTTGTGCCCACGCCGTTGTAAGGTCAAATTTTTTGAGCGGCACATATGCTGTGCCCGCCGTTGCCAAAGGGTTAATGCACTCAGAATATAAAGGAATCTCCAAACTGTCAAATTTTTTTTAATATTGTACAGCATAGATTTCGTTAGTTTAAAATGAAATTCAATCATTTCGCATACCGTTGTATATAGGATCATAACTATTTATTATTATCCCTTGATCTAAGTTTGCAAGTAGAAAGTAGGCGTTACCTTAAACATGGTGTCAACACAATTTTAAGTTCAAATTACGTGATATTTTGCATGAAGGTCTTTTTATTCGAATGTCTGGGGAAATAGATTACTGACTGGCTGACTATGGATTACTTGATGATTGTTTTGAGATTTTACAACTAATCTAAAAATAACTTTTTAGTGCAATTTTTTGCCTTTTTTTTTTTGCTAAACATGTTTCAATATTCGCTGTAAAATATCTAAATGTTAATATAATATCTAAGGGAGGTGTAGTCTATTCCTTAAGTTAAATATTTATGTGCATTAAAAACAAGAATAATAAAAGAAATGTGAATTTCTTTAAAGCTGTGTGATTATTTTTTGCCCAGTTTTCGATCAATACTTTAAAAAAAAAAAAAAAAAAATTTCGTTCTTTTTCGAATTTATACTAAATTTCAGTGTATAATAAGCACATAAATCTATATTGAAAAAATTCTAAAATAAAAATTTCTAAATCTTTCATCTGAAGGTATTTAGGAACCTTATAAAATTGAACTGAGACAAAAATTACCTGTCTAAGAGAATGGATACAGCTAAGAAATTATGTAGGCAAAAATTAACATAGAAAAAAAAAAAAAAAAAAAAAAAAAAAACGATGGCAGTACAGGTACACTGCTGGTGGACCCACCTAACCGGCTGCAGCTTCTGGTGAGTTCCTCCCAGTTGCATCAGTCTGGTATAAATGAATGATAATAAAATGAAAAATAAAAAAAATAAATAAAAAGACTAACACAAATTTTTATATCATTTTAAAAAGTGCAAACTTACAAGGTAAAATACAAAATTTGAATTAAATCAGTGGAATAGTTCGTAAGAAATAAAATTTAAGAAAAACATCTTATATTTAAAAATCAAATTCTCAAGAACTGTCCAATCGATTTCGTTTAAATTTTTTTTTTTTTTTTGCCATATAAAATATTATATTCTTTAAAATAATGTAAAAATTAGAATACTTTACAATTTAAAACATTTTGGATATCATTAAATAAAATAGTAAATATTTACTAAAAATCATTTTTTGCATGGAATAATCTTTGGATAAACGAATTTTAAAATTGCGCGCAAAATTTTTTCAATTCGCTTAAAAAGTTTGTGAGATATGGCGATATACACAAAAGTAAAATTAATATTTAGGGATTCAAACTTTGCACCACCCTCCTGATCAAAATATTGGGATCAATTTTCCCATCTTGCGGTCACTTCTATCCTTTGTCAGAAGTTTGACTTTATCGGGAAAAAATTATTCATGAATAGTAAGTACGTAATATCGTTCGCAATCATAAATAATTATATTTGAAATCACCCTCTCAACGAACCATTACGATTGAGTATTATAGTGTGAAGATCCGATCATTAAATCAATAGTTATTCAGGTCAATTATTAAAATTTTTTAGTTATTTATAGCGTAAGCCTCAATCGCATAAGCAGTCCCTCTCTCTTCTAAAAATCTATCTAAAATTAAGGAACTAAAACAATTTATGAAAGAAAAACTAGTTTTAAATTTATTCTTGATTTTGAAATATAATTTATTGCTTTTCATAATTGTAGACACATACATTTAGAATTTTGTATTATGAAGTTAATTATTTTGATTATAAAAACATACTTCAAAAAAAAAAATTTATTCGTATGATTTTAATTTTAAAATTTTTATAAAGAGTTGCGATCGCCTTATTACAATCACTGGTTACCCATTGGTCAAATGATATTTGTTTCTGGATTGACTCCTTTCAACGTCACAACATTTCAAATCATCGGTTGCAAAAACTGTCTCAATTGGCATTTGTCGTCGGATTGGTTTTTAAATCTTGCCTATGTACGTGTTTCAAGACGTCACAATACACTCTTCCTTCCTCAGCATTTATATTTATATTGAAATCACCATGAAACCTGTAATTATACGTTAATAAAAAAATATTTAAAATTATTATTATGCAAATACATTAAAAATGCCAGCTAGTGAAAATAAAAAGAAAAACAGCAGCGGTCGCCATAGCAACGCATGCAAAGACGACGCATGCGCACTGTTTACTTTTGAACACAGTTGAAAAGTGTATGGACGCCATCAAATCTAAATCAAGACCCAATTTGCAAATGGGTTAAAAAAACGCATTGGAATAGTTACCTTTTACATTATTGTTACTTCTGACATCAACTCAAGCGCGAGCTTATAAAATAACGATCTCAAGAGTTAAAAACAAATTTTTCTACGACAACATATAAATAATTATTATGTAAAATAAAAATTCTAAAAAAAATAATAATACTGAAAACTGCTATATTTTTCAAACAAATAAAAATTTCGAGGGAAAAAAAACTCGCGTTTAGCTTATATATTAAACCGGTTCCTTCAGCTCATCAAAGTTATACTTGAAAGAGGGACAGAATGGCACCTATGGAATTTTTATCATAAGTTTAAGAGTTCATAATTCTTCAGCTAATAAACGAATGTTAACTTTACATTTTATTTTTAATTTAATATTTATAATCTTATTTTATTCAATTCCAAACACTAGGCGAAGCAAATAACAGTTTTTGATATTTTAAAGTTCAAGTAAAAGCATATATCCCAAGTAGCACAGAAACATCGATCTATACCGTGGCCGTTCCTATCAATATTTTGAAAGCGGAGGAATATAGATACTGTGAACAAGTTATTGAATGAATTCCGTCAATAAAACTTTAAAAGTATTTTTCTTAAAACACTCTATATTAAATATATTTTAGTTCCATAGTTCAAAATATTTGCTAGAAAGATAAAAATGAGTAAAATTTCTTTATACTTGCTCATATTAGTGAAAGTAAAAAATAGAATGCCGTGATAACTTTATGGAACGGGATTGGAAGGTGAAGCGATCTCAGTATTGCTATCAACAAAGTTTATCCGCTTGTCACGTGATCTTCAGCTCTGACGTCGCGCCAAGTTTTTACCATGATCCATGAATTTTTAGCGTAATATTGTCGTCAAAAGTCACCTTACTGATTTAATTTAGGTAAGCAAAGTTTATTCATCTTCTATTTACTTATATAAACTCTATTAATATCGTGTCAGGTCTTCATTTCTAATTGCAATGTTTCACTTTTATATTTAGGTTAAGCCTACATTACCGAAAGAACATTCCATTATAAAAGATCATATGTAGCTGGTTTTGAATTATAATTAAGTAAGTAGTTTTTAACTTTTCGCTAATTTTAAATATTATTATCGGAATAATTTCTAATTAATGACGTAAATTTATTGTCAAAGTTGTTTGTTCTGAATTGTTTACTTCTTGTTTGCTGGGATGTTAAATGTTATGTTTTACAATCTATCTAATTTTTATTAAATAAATTCACTAGGTTCGTAAATAATTTTATGTAAGATGAAATGTTTCTAATGTCATTTGTTGTGTGAACAAGGTTCATAGCATTTTAGTTATGAGTGTATAAATACTTTTCATAAAAATTAAGTCTGTCAACGTTAATTCTGTAGCTTATTAACAGTTAATTCGTTTTAAAACATTAAAAATTGTGCTCAAAATGATATAAGTATACATAATTTATCAAAATATTAATGTAAGCGAATTGTAAAAGGTTATATAGATTTTAAAATTACGTCTAAAAGTAAAATAAGCAGTATGAAAATATTAAACAATTTTAAAAAAAGAAATAAGTTTAACTTTTCAATTTCTGAAAACAATGATATTCTATTTACCTAAATTTAATCCAGTCTTGTAATATAATTCTCTATATAAAAGTTATTAATATAAGATTTAGTTTATGGTACAGGAATGATTGTTATTCGTTACTACTAAAAAAAATTTTTTAAATGTGTCAGATATCAAGTAAGGTATGTGTTATGTATAAAGTATGATATGTGTTTGTTATGTAACAAGAGTATACTAAAGGAAAATTAAAATAGACACTAAAGGCTCAAAATCAAAATAGAGATTTATATGTTTATTAAAACTTCTTTAAAGAATTTTTTGTTTGCTGAAAATTATTAAAAAAATTTATAGATAAAAAGGAAAATTTTATTGTCAAAAATAATATCAAAATGTGTTAATCTTTAAAATAACTTTAAAAACTGAAGTATAATTTGGATAAGAGCACAACAACTAAAACTTATAAGTTTCTAAGATAATGATTAGAAAATATTGATCAAAGCTTTTCTAATTAAATATTTTATTGTTTTTCAGGCTTTGAAAAAACCCGGGGGGAATTGGGTTTTTTCATTTTGTGGTCATAAACTTTAAGTTTTACTGTATAAATATTTTTATTTATTAAAAAGTGTTGTATAAGCTTAAAAATAGAAATAAATCTGAAAAGTTATTTTAATTTTATTATATGTATTTTTTATTATGTTTGAATAACACATTATCACTAATACATAGGTTGAATCTTCTTTACTGTTAAATACATAACGTTTCGCAATTTTTAACCCAAGCATTATAAAATATAAATACAGTATTATAAAAGGAACAAGTTTATTAATTTTTTCGTTTTCACGCACATATATTTACTAAACATGTATATATATATATATATATATATATATATATATATATATATATATATATATATATATCTTACCTATTGTAAAGTTATAACCAGTAAATATTTATAATCAGTAAAAACTAAAATTTCATTTGACTTTAATAAAAAACTGAAATAAATACTCAATGGTCTTCCATGTTTTTATAATAAAATTAATAGAAAGTGAAATTAAAATTACATATAATTGAATAAAATTAGATATAGTTTCAGCAAATACTTTTTCTTAAAATTGTATTTTTGTGTCTCGTAAGAAATGATAAATCCATATTTTTGTGTTGATTTTTTAATTTTTACAAATTATGTCTAAATTTTTCACGAAAGGGGTACCTCTCAGAAAAACCTAGACAGACCAGGTATATATATATATATATATATATATAAATAAATATACATGGTATAAGTATATATATATAACACAACAGGTCTATATGTGATTCTTATTAAATAAGATTATAACTTAGCTGTGATTCATTCTAAAATTAATGTGTAGAAATTAATTTTGTAATGTCTAATCTTATATTGATATCTATTTACAATATATATCAAGTAGAAGTTTTATATTTTGATGTGATAATTTGTTACTGTTTTATCTTTCAGTTTGTTACTGTTGTATCTTATTCTCAATGCTTTCTCGTAAATGATTAGAATTTATTTAGAAAATGAGTGCACTTGTTTATTTATACCACTATCAGTAATTTAATGAATAAATGTCAGACAGTTCTTTCATTGTGTTGCAATTTCACCAACATAGGTGTATATTTTGCTCTACTCAGCCTTTTAGCTTTTAAATAAGTAAATAAATTATGACATCAGACTATTTTATTTTGTTGTTACTGCACAGAGCAATTGCAAGATGAGAAAACTAGTATAAATTTAGGAGCCTCGAGTAACATTTTGTATTTTCAATTTTTTTTCCTAATTTATTTTTCATGAAAAATTTGCATGTTATAATATTTACAAAAATGTATTTAGTTTATGTATTAGTAAGTATAATCATTCCCTAAATTTTTTCTCCATAGAAAGCATTTTATTAAAAATGGAGCTATTATTATTATGATCAAAAAAATTACAATTGCTCTTTGGATCCTTTGGCAAAGGAACCTTTGCTCTAAAGTATAGACCAGTAAATCTTAACCTTTTCAAACCTTGCTGTCCCCTTAAAAAGCGAAAAAGACTTTCACCATCTTATTTGTTCTGTACTTAAGGGTGTATGGAGAGAGTTTAAATGATTATTCTATATAGGACTGGGCAATAAATCTATGTATCTCAAAATATCTACGTAACACATATATCGGCAGGCCAATAGGATGACTTTTGTTTTAGATGATGCATCAGAAATCTGATTTAAGCAACTGATAGTGACTTTCATTTTAAGCGATGTATCAGCTGAGGAGTTGTTTATAGCATCGATTTTTCTTATTATTAACAAGTGTACATATAAATAATACTGGAAAGTGGGCTAGCTAATATAAGTATTTTAATACTTTTTTAGATTAAATTTTTACATAATTTGTATTGTCTTGTAGCTGTTTGAATAAATTAACAAACTTTTGATTTCAGATTCGGTATTTTGACAGCATATGCCGGTATTTTGACTGAGGCGAAAAGAAAAAAAGTCATTTGAAAGAGTGCCTGCCATCACTAATGTCATTTGGGTAAAGTTGTTGATTAAAATATTATTTATTTTTATTAATATATATATGTGATATTTTTTTCCTTCCAGTTTTTAAATGCTTTAAGAAAAAAAATTTAAAATTTTTTTTATCTGAATAACAATTCCAATTGCTAATAATAAATCAAAATATTTAGAATTCCTCTCCTTTTTGTATTAAATTTTACAAACATTGATCTGCAGTTAATCCTTAACATTTCTAAGTTTATTCAGGATTTTTCGTGTATACTCACAATTTTTTAATATGTATTAATATATATATCATCAGTCGATTTTTATCTTTACAAGCTTTAGTTAAAGGCAGCATTACAATTAATAGAGATTCTCTCTATTTGAAAAATACAAAATAAAAATTTTTTCCCATGTAAAGGAAACCAAATATTGCAAAAAAGTTTCAGAAATCCAAACCAAAAGAGTGAGTGAGAGAGAGGCTTGAAAAACTTAATTTTCTAAGTCTAACACAGTTGTAAGTCAATAGTTTTTGAATCTGATCACAAAAAAAAAAGTAATTTTGTAGAAGGAAGGGAAAAAAAACGGTTACATTAAGGAATTGAATGCATTTGGAAGTGCAGTGTATTTATAATAAGTTTGAGCTTTTGTTTAATTATACTTCTAAGTATATGCAATCATAAGTAATCAATATCAGATCTAAATTCTAAAAATAAATCTTATTTTCAACTTCAATACTTTTTGTGTATTCACATTAGTTTAAGAGAATTTTCTTTAATACATAGAAATAAAATTGAATATTAAGAAATACAATTAAAGCTGAACTGACTAGCTTTTTATTATAGTATTTTTTGTTGTTAAAGATTTATTATTTAATCAGAGATACAGCATTGCCGCTTGAATATTCAGTCAGTTTACAAAACAGTGTCTAATGCAGCATGCCTTTTTTTTATCCGTGTGTCGATTCTCTAAGCCAGTGATTCTCAACCGCTGTGCCGCGGTACTTTTTTGTGCTGCCAAATAGTTTTAAAAATTTTTTGAAGTAAGTAGGAAATTTAATGACTTTAATTTAAAATGATTAATTAACTAAGGAAAGCAAGCTAAATATTAACTTACAGATGGAAATAAAACTTAATCATTAAAGTAAGCTATGCAATTAATAAACAAATTAACAAAGGATAACTAAAAAAAAAACCAAATAGGGGAGAGTCGGGTAGCCCCGCCCACTTAAGGACTATTGCTTATATTTCTGTATAATATGGAGTAATAATCAAGATTTTTGTATGTTTCTATTGTTTTATCATTTAATTAAATAATACAAAAAGAATAGTTTAACTTAAAATAGAAATTAAAAAAAACATGTTTTCAGCTCTTTTCAAAATGTGTCGGGTAGCCCCGCCCAGTTACAAAAATTATGTTTTTTGATTGTTTTTTCAGGTGTAAATGAAAATGACCAATGTATTGACAATAGATAAACCTTATTTATCATTTTTATCACAAAATTATTTTTTTTATTACATATTTATATACTTTTAGTGAATTCTATCATTTATTAACAACAAATGTTATATTTTTTATTATTATTAATGTATATTAATATATTATAATATTAATATATATTTATATTAAATATTTAAAGATTATAATTTAAGTAAATCTTTGGAACCGCACATTTATCGACGAAATAAAAGTGGGCTGTGATACCTAACATTCATGTGAGCGGGGCTACCCAAAATCCAATTTTTTTGTAAATTTGTAATTACTCGAACAATTTTTCACAAATAAACTTCGTTCTTTGTGCAAACTAAACTTAAGACTACATACTTTAATGCTGTATGTATAGAAAAAATTATTTTTTTAATATTAAAATGAAGTTTAATCGAAACATTCAACCAATTTTTCTTAATATCATGACAACTGTATTCAACATATTTTCAAAACTATTGTTTACCATGTTACCAGCTGCATAAATACTTGAAACTTTGAAAATAATCTTTTTTTAATATAACAATTATTGTCCGATGGCCCATTGACTTGAAAAAAATATTATTCTCTACATATGAAATTGACATTGGTCGGGGGTACCCGACTCTCCCCTATATAATAAAACAAATTAGGAAAGGATAACTAGCAAAAAAAAAAAAAAAAAATAAGCTAACAATTAATAATTAGCAAAAAACTAGTAAACAAGAAATCACAAAAAATAACAATTAATAACTATAGAAAACAAGCTAACAATTAATAACTAGCAAAAAGAAGACGAAAAAATAACTGTTACTAACTAATAAAAAATCACTCAAAAGAAATAATAATCCCTTAATAAACGTGCTTTTGTAGTACTTATTATTATAACAAACTATTTAACACAGTGTGTTGTAGGTAAGTAAACAACTTTTAATCTAATTTTTTTCATTGTGTGCCGTCAAATTTCGAAATGGTTAAAAGTGTGCCGTAACAACAAAACAAAAAAATGTTGAGAATCATTGCTCAAAGCCCTTATTCAATTTAGTTCTCTAAGTTTCGTTATATACTCATTAATAAATTGTGTTTTGTTAGTCTTTCAGTTTTTATTTTTTAAATGTTATAATATTACTCAATGTTTTGCTTCCAGCTACAGTTCTCGAACGCTTTGAGACCAAGAGCTTGCGGAAAAATTTGGGAAGGTCTGCTTCAGCCACTGATTGGGAAGGACGGAAACCTAAGATAATTGACGTGACCAATTCTTTGGACTTGGAGACCTAAGAATGTGCCAATTTGTTTTAATAAATTTTTAAATGTTTATTCAAATAAAATATTCATAGCTACTTTTTGTTTTATTCCTCTGCATTCACACCTTCTATATTACAAAGCACGTTCATATCAGAAGTGTAAATTTTATTGAACCCATAAAATTATAATATTTTTTGAGTTTTTAGTGCTATTGTGCAATATATTAAATTATTAATTTTCAGTGACTGAATCATGTCTGAAGATCAAATGTACCTTGCAAATGCTAAAAAATAAGAAAACTAATTTACATACATGTTAAATGTGGTAATTTTTAAAGAAGCAAATTGTCTTTGATTTATAAATCATAGTTGAGCTGAAAATAATTATCATGCCTTAAATTAATATTCACTTCTTACATTCCATCTACAGTGCTCACACTTATTCCTTTTCACCTATTTTACACTTAATTAATTTTTAAGCTTATTACTGCTCAAATCCTAATTATATATATATTTTTATTGTTTGGAAACTGATTAAAAATATTTTTGGGTGCTTATTATTATTATTTTATTTTTTTGAAAAATCTGGCTACACACCTTGAACTTTGAAAGTATGACTTAAATACTTGCAGATATTTTATTCTAAGGCAATATTAAATCTTTGCTCACTAGTTTGCAGAACGCTTATTGTCTAGCATGCAAGGAAATGATTAATTTTCTGCTAAATAGGCATAGACTGAGCAGAGCATGTAGCTCTTTTCAAGTTATCCTTGACAAAAAATGAAGGATTTTTTTTTTACTCATTATAAATCAAATTAATTAAATCTGCAACTGTACAGCCTGGAGTATAATTAGCGAAATGAAATCTGAAGTGCAAAACCATATAAAATAATTAACAGACGTGTACCTATATCCTACAATATCCAGCGAAAAAAATTTCTTGAATAACGTATTAAAATTATCGATCGGCGTTCTGCCGCATCTTTAAATGCTTATTAATATTTGTTTTACGAATAACGTGATAAAAATATTCATCGACATTCTACTGTATCTGTAAACGCCGTGGAATATGGTTTTTTCAAACTCGACATTCTACGGCGTTATTGAGATATCGATCTATATAAATTTTACAATGTCGTACAATATAAAAAAAATCTGACGTTTTTACATAGATCGATGTTTCGGAAGAACATCGATCGACGTCGTAAGCGAAGTTTTTTCGAGATCAATCGATATTGAGTGCTACTTGGGATATATATATTTTTCGTATTTCGTTTTTAGAGCCTTACTAAATAATCCTTGATTTTAGAGCAAGCTAGAAGAAAAAAGCAAAGAAAAAGAAGTATAAATCTATTTATATTTCTGAATAAAAAAAAATAATAATAAAATAAACACTGCAACACTGTGTTGATAAAAGTGCGAAAAGGTTTATGATTATCTATTTTTTGCTATTTGAAATTTTTTTTAAGTGTCTGTTACTCATGTATGAATAAAAATAAATTCACCGCTAGCAATAGGGCTGACAGCCTACAAATACCAAGACGGAAAAGAGCGAAAACTGGTACAAAAGTTTTTTTTTTTTTCAATAGACATTAAAATTCCGCAGCTATATTATAGCGTATATATATATATATATATAAAAATAACGGCAGGCACTGAACTTTCGTTCTTCGCCATAGAAGATGCCGGAAGTGTTACTCACTTATCGTTACCCAGAGGGCACCTGTGAAGCAAAGTCAGGGAGGCGAGCAACGTTACCCACACCACAAACCCGTTTATAGGGTGGACCACATTCACATATCAGAAGACAACACAGAGAGAGAAACATCATGCCCAGAGCAGGATTCGAACCCGCGGCCATTGGCTTCGCAGTCAGACACGCTAACCACTCGGCCGGCATAGCGTATATATAAAACTGTTTCTTTCTTGAGAAAAAGTAGATATTGTGGAATTGATCGATTTTCTTCTCCCGCAAACAAGTTAAATAAAACTTTAAAAGGTCTCTCTGTTACAATTTAACATACCATCCGCACATAAAATGTTGCGCAGACAGCGTTGATACTTTCCGTATGGTGTTGAAAAGCACTAACAGTTAACAAATTTATAAATATGCATTAAATTTTATACTTTTAAATACTGGTAGATTCGTTAAAAGTGTATGAATATAGTAGCGTGTTGATACATTTGTGAAAATTGATTACGATCCTATTTTTTAAGAGACTATTATCCATTAGCTTTCATCGATGATAATGCAAGGACAACACAATGGCTTGCAGTTAAGATATAGAACTCCCAATGATAGCCAGATACAGTTACGATATTTCATTCTATCCGTTTCGTTGTTAACCCGTAAATAAGTGAGAATTCTCAAAATGTTCTGGAGTTCCGAAAATATTTCACAGTTTTAATCTTGTGAACAACATTACATTTTTGAAAATCAAAATTAATTCACATTACTCGCTGTTATAGTTAAGATCATCATTATCATATGCAAGTTGTTCGTAATGCAGAGGAAGTAGGCGTTACTGTTTAATGCATTTAAACCATTTTTGGATGATTCACTGTCAAGGAAATGAGGGTGTATGTTCATTACTCTTTAGATGATTCACTGTTAGAAATAAATTTTGACCCTGATTGGTTTAAATCTTTAACTTTTCATCTTTCTCTAGTCAAATCAACTTCCTTATATTTTAGATGTAAAATTTTCCCTCTCGTTTTTCAGACACCACTTCTGATTTCACTATCGCTGTTGATTGAATTTTCTGTTGCTCTTTCTTTTTGGAACCGATGAATATGGCGTTTTCTCTTAATTAAGTACTATTTCAGAATTTCTTTTTTCTTATGATTTTAATGTTCGTTTAAGGATAGAAATCTCTCCTTCATACAAACTTTCTCAGGACAATGACTGTGATGAGTAGCATCAACTTGAGAGTTTTCCCACTCAGGAAATTTGGCTAAACAAGTTTCATTTCTTCAATTTTATTCCTCCGCCATCCTGATTTTTAGATATTGATGTTCTGTTCCTGACAAAAATCTATTTCTTTATTTCAACTTCTCTATCCGCCATCTTGATTAGCGGATGATGATTGATGTTTCTCAGTGAGACGAGTTTCTTTCTTCTACTTTATTCGTCCGCCATCCTGATTGATATAATGATACTTATTGTATTTATGATATGTGTGGTTTATTTTGCTATTAATTTAAAAACTAAATTATTATTGAATAAATAAAGAAAGAAAGATAAAATATAAAGAGTTATGATCGCCTTATTACGATCACTGGTTACCCATTGCTCAAATGCTTTTTTTTTTCCTGATTGATTCGATTAAACACCACAACATTTCAAATCATGGGTTACAAAAACTGTCTCAATTCATGTTTGTCGTCGGATAGGTTTTCAAATTTTGCCTATGTACGTGTTTCAAGAAGTCACAAAATTCTTTTCCTTCTTCAATTTTCATATTTATATTGAAATCACCTTTAAGCCAGTAATTATACGTAAATAATAAAAAAAGAATATAAAAATACTTTAAATTATTGGTATGTAAATACATTAATATTGCCTGCTGGTATAAATAAAAGGAAAAACAGCAGCAATCGCCGTAGCAACGCATGCAATGACGACGCGTAAGCACTGTTTATATTACTCTTAAACACAGTTGAAAAGTATGTTGATGTACAAACAAGTTGCGCACGCAAATCAAACTCCAAACAACACATATTTTGCCAGTGGATAAAATTAGAAACTTTGGGACTTTCAGTATAAAGAATATAACTAAATATTATAATTTTATTGATTTTAGCTTTAGTGTATAATTAAGCCGGTGTCACAGTTGATCGACAATATTTTGCACACAGTTGTACACTGAAAAACAATTTTTTTGTTTGCCTTTGGGGAATATGGACTTCTTTTTGTGGATGGAATTTAGAAAATTCCGTATTACTGATTTAAATCTGCAATCTGTTTCTTTCTGTTAGCTTAAATTTTTATGCAATTCAATTATAATCCTAAACAGTTATTTTATTAAACTTCACTTGAGTGAAAATCCAGCGAAAAGTGTAAATATATGCATTATAAACCAAAGCGTTCTTTAATATATTTTATATCCAGACATGACATAAACTAAATAAAATTTTTATTTTGAAAACAATTTGTAGCTTTCGGAACAGGTCTGATTTCTGAATTGAAATCCCCGCACAAAGAAAGATACTTGTAAAGATGCACCGAAAAATTTATTACTCGGTGTTATTAAAATAGAATAGATTCAAGATGAGCCACTACGATACGACTGTTAATAGTTTTTTTATGATCATCTAACATAATCTTTAAATATCCAGAACAAGACAATTGGGTATACTATCGCCTACGTCACAGGTTGTGTTATTCCTACTAAATTTAACCAGTGAACGGCATTTTCTGCGAGCCTGACTTCTAGCCACAAATAAACAAACGGAATGTTCGATCTTTTAAATAGCTGCTCGCCAGATTATATTGTATTATAAAGAAAAGTTCGTTTTGTAATAATTGATTTTGTTGTTTTATCTAAGTAATTTAATGTTTTTAGTAAACATATTTAAAACTCAGTTTATTAATTAAATTAAAAGTTTTTTTTTTCTCTTCTGACAACGTGAGACATCAAACCAATTAAACTTAACGGACATCATTCTATAGAATCCATATTTTTAAAAAAATCAATGTTTTCAAATCAAATTAAATTAGCGCATGTAAAATATTAAACAACAATCACTATCTTCCATTCATTTAGCATTGCACGATAGTATATGTTATTCCTACTAAAATTTTCGAAGTGGAAGTAGTTGTGTTTTTATTATATTATACCCAATTACGTTTCACGCTTAACTTTTTCAAATGTATTGTATTATCTTTCAATATCTGTATGAAAGATGTTAGCTATTAACCCGTTTTGTCCCAAAAATGTATATTGAAATGATAGAAAAAGTGGTTTTATGGAAAAAGTGGTATAATATATTATTGAAATTAATTAGATTTTCTACTGTTAGGACATTCAAAAAGTCTTTGATAGATCAAAAAGTACTTTCTCCTTATATTTCTACATCTAATCTGAAATAACTATCATTGTGGTATCTGAGAATATTTTAATTCACCCAAATAAAAGAAAATGTTGAAAAAAGTTTCCCACCACAATGAATGTTTTTGAAAAAAGGAACTGTGCTAAATATACGACGCTGGGCGTTAACCGGTTAAGGTGGCATTAAGTTAGGTAGGCGTTACATTTCCTTATCCAAATTAGAGACAGAAAATGCAGGTGTTACTTCACTTTAGCTACATCCGGTAATAATGAACAATCAAACACAACACAGCTTTTTTCTTTCCTCTTGCCGGAACCGCAATTGAATTATCACGTTCACGCCGGCGTGACCCACCGGTGGCCCACGCTAGATTGTCTCATCGGGCGGCGCATCGAAGTAAAAACTGGTAACAAATAAATTTCATTTTTTTGTTTTTTTCCGGGAATAATAATAATTCATAACTACCAATTGTTTTTAACGGATGCAATTTTTATAATGAATTGCTTCTTCGCCGTGATAAATTTCCTTACAGTGAATTGTTATTGTTGAGAATATATTAACTCCTCCCGAATAATATCTAATATTGAAATAGTTCTACTACCAGTATTTTCTCTTTTCGGTCCCACTTTCAGGCCTGAACACCCGGCGTGAACGTGTTAATCAAGCGGTTGACATTAATCTAAATTTTAAGATTGTTTAAAGTACAACTGATACAAATCTCATATATGTGGTGGTTATCTCAGCATCAGCCCCACTAGGGGCTCTAACTAATTCATCTGAGTGGGAATAAATAATAAATCGCCAAAGCGCAACTGAAAGGAGAAAGTTGGGGTTCAGTAACATTTACTGGGAGAAAATTAAAATGAAATGGAGAGATTAAACTAACAAATTTAAGAGAGAGAAAAGTTTTTTGTGGCAAACTGCCTCGCCTCCCCTGGGGGCATTATCCCCGAGCTTCTCAGGTGCACAGTAGCCACATAGCCTCAGAAAAATAAGAAAAACACATTGTTGTTACTAACTAGACTAGATATGAGGTAGATTAGAGTACCTGCCCGCGAAGCGGGCATCTCACTCCTTTATCTGTTCAAGAATTTGCCCTAAGGCGACGATGACTAGTGACGATAAAAATTTAGAGAAGTACCACCGAAAAAATTCTGTGGTTATCTCTTGTAGTTGCTCCACACTTAGTCCTTGGTGGGTGGGAGAAGGAATTGAATCAGGTTGACCAGTTCAGAGTCCTTCAAAAGTTCTTGTAGTTCCTTGACGATTCGAAGAAATCTGGATGCAGAGTTGGCAGCACTCCTGTGTTGCCTGTTCTTGAGTTGTGTTTTCCTCTTTTTCCTGGCACCACAGCCTGAAAACAGGCCGGGTGATCTCCTTGGCAGTTTACACAATTTGGAGGCTCGTTGAAGGGTTTAGTGCAAAGATAGGTCCAATGTGCTCCTGCACATTTCATGCACGCTACTTGGCCGGTGCAGCTTTTTTGTGTGTGGCTGAAGCCTTGTAGCATTGAATTTCGTGGCGGCCGCCACAACATCTTTCAGCCCGCACGGATGTGCCGAGCAGTCGGTCAGTTCTGTAGATTTCCCGATGCTTGGGATCGTCTGGAAGGATGGCTAGAAAGAATGAGAGGATCTTGTATTTCTGGCCACGCCTCTTTCTCATCTGCTCGATTTTTATTGGCCGGTATCCAATAGCTGAGAGTTCATTTTCGAGATTGGAAATTTCGATTTCTGGATCAAGTCCTCGGAAGAGAACTTTAATTTTCCTGCCGGTGGGCCGCAGCACTTCTATCTAATCAGGATTTGTAGTAGGCGTCTCAACTGTAGACGGGGCTTCAGCGATGACTCCTATTTCCATCAGTTCAGTTGTTTCTATCTCCGCTCGGGATTTTCTCTTTTTCCTGATGTCTCACTATCGGTCTCGGGAGTAGTTAGTGTCGCAATGTTGACACTCTTTTTCCTCCGCTTTTTCTTATCTTTTAGTGCTGTGGTAGGATTTTGGGTTGCAGGCTCCGGGGTGGGAGTTGGGCCTTGCTCATCTATCTCAGGTGTTGAGGCGACCGATGTCGTGGTCTGGGTTTCTCTCGGGATCTCAGTTGTTTCAGTAGTCTCCATAGCTGGGCCTTGCTCAACTATTTCGGGTGAAGAGTCAACTGATGTCGAGGTCTGGATATTTTCTTGCATCTCCACTGGTTCAGATATCTCCATATCTGGGTCTGGCTTGGCCGTTTGAGAGTCTATCAGAAGTTTAAGTTCCTCATCGTAGTAGATGCTTCTGCATAGGTTACCCAAATACATTGGGTCTTCTCCCTTATTTTTTCTGAGAATCTCGTCTAACTCCTTTGTGCATCCTTTTGCGTGATGTTCGGAATTCGCTAGCTCTTTTTCAATGTCCGTTATTGTTTGCAGCTTATTGCGGGCGAACTCTCTCGTGGCTTGTCTTATCTCGGTCAGATCGATGTCCGGTACGTGAAAGGGTCGGAAAGACTTCCCTCCGCTGCCAAATCTACGTGAGGTCAACGTTAAAAAACGTTATTTATAAAGTCGGGTGTTCCGCCGAAAGAAGGTTAATTATTTAGGGTTCCACAGCCAAAAAATATTAGTAGCCGCTGACCCAGATCCACTAATTCAAATACAAAAACAGTCTAAAGTAATTTGTACGACCGACTTTTATAAAGACTCTTCCCTTATAACGACCATTAAAAAAAAGAATCGATTAATAAAACCCTTCATTTTATTGAATTGATTCTAGAGAATCGATTGGCACATCACTATTAATAACTACTTAGTAAATTTTGCATATTGGAATTTGCAGAAATCTCAGTATTCGGCGCGAAGCGCCGCTAAATGATTCATCGACACTAAAAAGTCCTCATTTGTGTAGGCATAAATTTCAAGATGAAATATATGTAAAGTTCATCACAGCAAAGAGCTGAGATGGTCATGTGTGTAGATAACTTGCATGCAGTGGAACACTAGTTGAATTCATTAAACCAAGATTCACAATTGATAAACTACCACTTTAAATATATATTTCCTGTCCGGAGCAAGCTGGCATCTCTGTAACTGTTGTTATATGTATTCGTTCATTCGTCAAATTGACGCGTATTCGTAGAGATAGTTTTATAAGAAAAGTCCGTAAACCTAGTGTTAGTATTCCGCAGTAATATCAATACCTTCTGCGCCCACATTGGGCAGAAGGCTTTCATAGCAAAGTGATTTGTTTTTTTCATAGTGAGTGTGTTTCTCTTCTAAATTCTTTATTTATAAATTCACAAAAAAATTTTATGTATTTAATTACTGGTAGATATTCCATTAAAAAAATTAAACTGTGTTTTTAATATTTTAATGAAATTAGAATACTTTCCTATTTTTGAGAGGCTATTGTCCATTAAGTTTGTTATATGTTGTAATCTTTGGTAGCTTTGCGTTATTAAAACTAAGCTCGTTGTTTGTAATTCATACCATTGGAATAAAGAAAAAATTGTATTTAGCATCTCTTGGCATGATGGTATTGCTCACGGCCAATTCATAATAGTTAAAATTAACCTATTTATTAATTGATTTTTTCAGGTACATATCCCTTTCGAGGGGCGGTAAAACACTTTACGTGAAACGCATTGAAACTGATTAGTGCCGTTTTAATAATCACCAAATATATCAATACATTTAATGCCTATGTTAGTAAATATGGTAATTGTTTCATAACCCCTTAACTAACCCCAAGTATCTTTTCCACTTATTTTTTCTTTTAAGTTCAGAAGTTACTTTTTTTATTTCAGTTAATGCATATTACCAACATTAATTATGCATCATTGTCGTAAATGTTAGTATGAAGATTTTTTTACGGTTCTTTTAGACAAATAAATACCTTTACTCCATTTCTTTTGCTTTCTAGAACATAGCTGCTTACATATTGCTAGCTTATTTTATTTCTTTTATTTCAATATGCATATCTTACCTTAACTAATTAAGCATCATTGGCATCGATGTTTTATGTTTCTACTAAACGAATTAGTACCACTTTTCAATGTATTTTGCTTTTAAATACATAAATCTTGTTTTCCTTTCAACTATTGATGGTTTTAAATAAGTAATTTTTTGGATTCACGTCTAAAATAATTAATATCAATGAAATAAAAGTGAGTGAGTGGTTTGAGACAAAGTATAAAATTGGCGGCGCAAACCACGCGTGCGTAATGTTCATTGAATTTATCTGACACAGTGCATATAAAATAATTTAACATTTAAATATGTGCAATAAACTGTTTCTGATTTCAAATAGAGGTATAAGCTAGCATTCATCACTGATGTTATCTTTAAAATAGGTAAAAAATTGAATCGTTAAATTTGAAACAATGGCTAACGCTTAACCAATCAGAAAATTCCATTACGTTTTTCGTTCATCCCACTCGAATGGTTTGTTTTGGAATGTTCCAATCTGGACAGTGACGTTTCTCGTGCTTTGAACTATGTATATGTCGAATTTCATAGCTTTCGGTCGGATGGTTTAAGAGTCTTTAAAGGATACAAACTCAGATATATATATATATATATATATATATATATATATATATATATATATATATATATATATATATATATATATATATATATATATATATATATATATATATATATATATATATATATGGGTGACAATTCGGACCAAAGAATTTCTTCAAATTTAAAGTCTTCAAATTAATCTAAATTTTTTTTTGTATACTTCTTTAGTTACACTTATTAATACCTTAGAGACAGCAGTGTAGTTTAGTGACATTTGCTCGAGGAAAAAAAAAAAGATTCACCAAATCTTGAATGACAGGAAAATGACATATTAGCTTATAAATTTGAAAATTCAGTCTATTAGTAAGTAACAAAACCTAGGCCTTTATGTTAGGTGGACCATGAATTGCCTAAACTAATTATTTTATCCACTGTAGAAAGAATCAAAAATGTTTTTATAGCTGATATGTACAGAATAAAATTGTGCGTAGTAATCTATCAATAAATGAAAAAAAACTTTGATTACATTCAGTCATATAACAATCTTACATAAACTTGATATTAGGTTAATATTTGCTTTACATTCAACAGTTTAAAAAAATTTCAGGTAACTGTTTCAATTTCATGTCATTCATAAACCAGGAAAATGACAGCCAGGATAATGACAAATTCGCCATTTTATAGCATGTAACTTTACTTTAATTTAATATTTTGGCCTAAGACGGTTATATTCTGTAAAAAACAACAGGATTTCTTAAAATAACTCAGATAAATCAATGTAGTTTATGTTATTTATGAGTTCAAGAAGCCAGGAAAATGACAACATAAAAACCTACTCAACTTGAAAAATTTTTTGAAATAGATTTTGAACCAGAAAATTGGTTCTTTATTCATGTAACAAGACATGTTCATATAGGAGGGTATCTAATCAATCTATTAACATAAGATATTGATGGCTGGCTCTAACTATTTTGGTTATAAACCACTAAATAAAAGTAGCCAGGAAAATGACAGATTTTCTTGGGACAAACAAATTATTGCCAGCAAAAATTATTTTAAACGAAGTTTTTGTAAATAATACCCTCTGCGTATATTCCAGAAATGCTTACAACGGTTGAGATAAAAAAAAATTAGATATTGAAAAATTTATGGGAAGTTTTGAAGCTAGTTATCATTGGAAACATTGTTTGGGACATGCCAGGAAAATGACATTTTGAAGTTCAATTAAATTTTTCAACTATACAAAACAGTCATTGCTAGTGCAGAGTCATTTATATATATATATATATATATATACTGGATGCTGGATATTGGGTGAATCTCGGCGTTTAAGCGCGAAGCGCTTCTGACCGATTCGTCGACTCTAATAAGACGTATACTATAGGTCTTAGATATCAAAGTTCTAATCTAAAAAAGTTCAAAATGTCCTTAAAGATGTAGAGCACGATTTGGAGGCAGAGGAGCATCAGTTGGAAGGGGTAGATCCCTTTATCAGAGTATTTAGGAGCTGAAGCACTTCCTGATCTTTAATCAGGTCCTGCAGTTCTTTGATGAGGCTGATTAATCTGTGAGCACTGGATGTTGGAGTAGTCTTTTTGTTTATCCTTTTTCTCGAGGGGCGAGCCTCGCACCCCGAGTAATTTGCTGTGTGGTCCTTTCTGCAATTGCAGCAAGTGGCTGGTGAATCTTTGCTCTTAGTGCATTGGTATGAGTAGTGCCTACCGGCACACATCATACACATTTGTTCTGATGTGCAGTTGCGCTGAGAATGGCCGAAGCCTTGGCACCGGTAACATTGTAGAGATCCCCGGCCGCCGTGAAATTTCTCCACACTGATCGGGTAGTTCTTGATATTTTCAATGTGGTAGATCATCTTGTGATTGGCTATCTCAGGAAGGATGATGAGAAAAAGTGGGAGTGGCCTAATGGCTCCTCCCACTCTCTTCTTAATCTGAATAACTTTCAGAATTTCAAGATTCCGTTTCCCTAATTCTATGGAAATAGTGTCTATATTAAAGTCCAACGGTAGTCCTCGGATGAGAATTTTAAGATTCTTGACTGGTTGAGTATTCTGTTCTTTAGTGGGCTCTGGATCTTTATCAGTATTCTCCTCCAAGGTTTCCATCGGGGTTGGGTTGGGGTTCACTGGTAGGATTAGAGACTCCGAAGAAGCGATTGTAGTCTTTGTTGGGTCCAAATCATTAAGTTTCTTCTTCTTTTTCTTCTTTCTCCTTTTGGTGGGTGGTTCTTTTCTATTTTCTGTCTGTGGTTCAGTATCAGAGGCCGAGGCCTCCTCACTGATTTCCGGATTCTGGTCTATATCCTTGGTTGTGACCACTTCCTCAGTTGTTTGTGGTTTGGTATCAGGAGTGGGAACAGCATCTTTATTTGTTTTTTGTTCCTTTTCCTTCTGTTCCAATCTGTTTAATCTGAATATGATGTTGTAGGCGACATTTGATCTATGGATGAAGTGTCTATAATGAGGCCCATAAGGATTAAGTTTCTTGCGAAAGTCACTAAGATAGTCGTTCGCTATACACAGTTCTTCCCGGCGAAGTTGTGAGTAGAAGGCATCTATTTCAGAATCGTCTGAGTTTTTTGGTGCTAAATATTGCGGGGGAATCCCGCATGTAGCTATCAGATCATCTAAAGATGTTTGATCACACGACAATACTTGACAGCGGCCGGAGAGGGTGTTCTTTCCGCCGCGAGTGGTTCTGTGGAACGGCATTTGTAGGAGATAAGGAACACGTCTTCACTCATCAAAGGCTTGAGTCGATGGTAGAATGGTAGAAATCACATAAATCTCGGTGCGCTGCCGCGAAGCGGCATTAACCGATTCATCTGTAGTGAAAATTCGATGTTGAGGAGTAGTGAGGAGGAATGGAGATGGGAGGAAGAGGGGGTGCTCAGCACCAAAAAGTCGAGAGGGGGTTCGTGTGACATAGACAAAATTTTAAGATTCTTGACTGGTTGAGTATTCTGTTCTTTAGTGGGCTCTGGATCTTTATCAGTATTCTCCTCCAAGGTTTCCATCGGGGTTGGGTTGGGGTTCACTGGTAGGATTAGAGACTCCGAAGAAGCGATTGTAGTCTTTGTTGGGTCCAAATCATTAAGTTTCTTCTTCTTTTTCTTCTTTCTCCTTTTGGTGGGTGGTTCTTTTCTATTTTCTGTCTGTGGTTCAGTATCAGAGGCCGAGGCCTCCTCACTGATTTCCGGATTCTGGTCTATATCCTTGGTTGTGACCACTTCCTCAGTTGTTTGTGGTTTGGTATCAGGAGTGGGAACAGCATCTTTATTTGTTTTTTGTTCCTTTTCCTTCTGTTCCAATCTTTTTAATCTGAATATGATGTTGTAGGCGACATTTGATCTATGGATGAAGTGTCTATAATGAGGCCCATAAGGATTAAGTTTCTTGCGAAAGTCACTAAGATAGTCGTTCGCTATACACAGTTCTTCCCGGCGAAGTTGTGAGTAGAAGGCATCTATTTCAGAATCGTCTGAGTTTTTTGGTGCTAAATATTGCGGGGGAATCCCGCATGTAGCTATCAGATCATCTAAAGATGTTTGATCACACGACAATACTTGACAGCGGCCGGAGAGGGTGTTCTTTCCGCCGCGAGTGGTTCTGTGGAACGGCATTTGTAGGAGATAAGGAACACGTCTTCACTCATCAAAGGCTTGAGTCGATGGTAGAATGGTAGAAATCACATAAATCTCGGTGCGCTGCCGCGAAGCGGCATTAACCGATTCATCTGTAGTGAAAATTCGATGTTGAGGAGTAGTGAGGAGGAATGGAGATGGGAGGAAGAGGGGGTGCTCAGCACCAAAAAGTCGAGAGGGGGTTCGTGTGACATAGACAATCTTGAAGTGTTGAGCGGCATGGGGTATAATTAAATGAATGTAATCATAAACAATATAAAATAAAATAATCATGAAGATTATGATGATCGATATAATTAAGGAAGGTCTGGGTTAGATTCAATATATACATATGCATATATATATACACACACATATATATATTTACAACACCATATCCCTAAGGAAAAAGGCAGTGATTGGGCTAAATTTAGTGTTGTCATCAATTAATTCTTTATCTAGGAGTGAGTTAAAATTGCTGGTGGTGCAGGTTTTTGCTTCATCGTAGAAATTTTTATTTAAATTTTTCATATAAACATTGATGTCATCAATTTTTAGATCCTTTTTTAAGCTATTATTGCTAATGCATTTAGGGGCGCGACGAGTCTTCTAATAATCTTCCCTTCTGCCAAAGAGAGTTTATTTCTTAGATGATCACTAAGGGTGTTAATGGCGGGGCAGGCATAGGTTAGAATAGGCCTAATTGCCATTTGATAGACAGTGCGCTTGCATTTTAAGTCTAAAGATGACTTCGAGTTTAATATGGAGTTGAGTGCCCAATAGGCACCATTCGCTTTTTTAATGATGTTATTTATGTGTTGTTTCCAACTTAAATTAGAGGTGATAGTGACTCCTAGATATTTTGCACTCTTTGTGGGTTTAATGATCTGGTTGAAGAGGACAATATCAGGAATAGTTCGACCTTTCTTATTACTATTGAAAATAATCATTTGGCACTTGTCCGGGTGTAGTTTTATCTTCCATTGTGAGCACCATTTCTCGATATTGTGGATTTTCTTTTGCATGTATTTAAAGGCTTGTAAATGGCTCATAGATTTCGTGATAATTGCTGTATCGTCGGCATATAATGCTGTGAATTCGTTTGGATTATCATTATTGATGGGGAAGTCAGCTGTGTATAAGATGTATCGTAGTGGCCCGAGGATACTACCTTTGGGCACACCGGCTTGAATATTTTTATAATCAGAGAACGAGCTATCGATTTAAATTCTGAACTTTCTATCAGTAAGGAAAGAGTTAATTAAAGTAATAAGGTCTAATGAAATATTCATTTTATGCAGTTTTACGATAAGTCCCCTATGCCATACTCGGTCGAAGGCGCTTGAGTCGATCCTCTGGTCTTACTTACTTTATTTAACAAAGCTGGGCACCTGGGCCGCGCAGCGGTCCCTATCCCATTCATCATGAAAATAAAAATTTACAATGAAAAGGTACATTTTGAATTTAAGCGTCAATATGGTAGCTTTACAAATTATCAAAATACAACCCTGATTGGAGAAATATATACAGACTTGATCAGAGATAAAATTTGCATTGGTGCAAATTTACAGACATAATTGGTGACGATCCTCTGGTCTATATATATATATATATATATATTGGTAATAGGCATAAAACACATTAATAATTATATTTAATAATTATATTTTATCTATGTTTTTGTATTTTCAGACAATTAAATTTACAGTTCCTGTGGAGTACTTCCGGTCATTAAGTGTTCAAATTTAACTTTTGACTGTGAGGGTTGAATCGCCTGCATGGAAGAATGAAATAAAATGAACTATGATGCTCAATTGTTGGTGGCATCAGCGAGTGACTGTTCTAATAGATCGAATTATAAGATGCAAAATGTCTCAGACAAATAACTTTTCTCTTTTCGACACTAAAATTACAACTATTAGGAAATATAATTAAATAGTTCTTATATTAATATTCTTTTTAGTATTAAGAAAAAAAAATCTTTTAACAGAAAAATAAAAACTCATTTTTTTAATAAGAATTAAATTTTTTTAGTATGAAATTATAACTCTTCCCTAAATATAAATTTTCAAAAGAGAGATTTGAAAAAATTTTGTTTTATGTTAACATGATTAGCAGTATTCAATTTAATTTCCTTTAAGAAAAACTTCCGCATAAAGTAAATTTAAAAGCAGTTTTATAATTCTGTTAATATTTAAAGTTATGTGTTTTATGTTAACATTCTTAACAGTATTCAATTTAATTTTCTTCAAAATAAATTTCCACCAAAAGTAAATTTAAAAGTAGTTTTATAATTCTGTTAATATTTAAAGTTATGTGTTTTATGTTAACATTCTTAACAGTATTCAATTTAATTTTCTTTAAGATAAATTTCCACAAAAAGTAAATTTAAAAGCAGTTTTATAATCTTTCTTTTCTTTATTTATACAAATTGGGCACCTGGGCCGCGCAGAAGGCCCCTATCCCATATATCATGAAGTAAAAAAAGTTAAAATAAAAGACAGTTTGAGTTCAGCAGTCTATGGGGTGGCTGTTACTGGGAGACAAGCACCTTGCTTGTATAACTGAAAGAAAATGAAAATAATAAGAGCAACTTGCTGTTAAACTGTGGATGGCTGTGGTTTGATTGTCAACGTGAAGTAACATAAGTCAGGATTTCAGTATTGGTAAAGTGTTTGATGCTTTGGATTATTGATGTAGACTATAGATGCTGGAATTGATGACTATTACTTATGCTGATAGTTGTTGTATGAGGAGTCGGAGGTGAAATGAGCGGCTATTGGTCTTAGTTTTTCGTCTTTTTTATAGTTCTCGAAGTTAAAAATCTGATTGAAGTTGGCTGTGCTGCATTTTATGGCTTTATCGTAGAAGTCTGCATTTAATTTATATATATATTCGGATAGAAACGGAATTTTGAGATCTTTATGGATATTTGAATTACGTATGAACCATCTGGCACGAGTGATTTTTCTGAGTATTTTATTTTGACATTGGTTGAGCTTTTTCATTAGGTGTTCGGGTATAGTAGTCCAGGCAGGCGAAGCATATGTAAGTATAGGTCGGATCATAGAGGTGTATAGTAATTTTCTGATTTTTAGTGAGGCATTTTGGTTATAGATGAGAGGTTGGATGATATTAACTGCTGCATTTGCTTTGTCTATTATATTTTTAATATGGTCGCTCCAAGTGAGTTTGCTATTAATTATGAGTCCAAGGTACTTTGCTCTCTTAACTATTGGAATTTGAATGTTGAACAGTTTCGGTTTGCATTGAGGTGAAATTTTAATTCTTCTTTTTTGTATGATGAGGATTTGTGATTTGTCGGCGTTTACGGCTATTTTCCATTTTCTACACCAGTCTTCTATTTCATCTATTTGTTCTTGTAGTTTTATTAGAGCTAAGTTTGGATTTCTGGATTTGATTATTATACCAGTATCATCTGCGTAGAAGGCTGTAATGCTATTGTAATCTGCTTTATTTATAGGGAAATCATAGGTGTAAAGTATATATAAAATTGGTTCAAGTATGCTGCCCTGAGGTACTCCGGCTAAGATGTTTCTTTTTGATGAGATGCAGTTTTGGATAGTCACTTGAAATGTTCGGTTTGAGAGATAACAGGATAGAAGTTTGATGAGTCCAGGAGGAAAATTTAGTTGCATTAGTTTGAATATTGTACCGGTGTGCCATACTTTGTCAAATGCTTTTGAGATGTCGATCATTAGGAAAACTATTGTTTCTTTGTTTACTATTGCTCTTCCGGCGTAGTCTATTATTCGAAGTAGCTGTTTGGTTGTATTTAGTTTTTGTCGGAATCCATATTGTTCATCGGGAAGGACTGTTAAAAGTGGCTTGATTCTGTTGTAAATTATTTTTTCATAGATTTTTCCAATTATATTTAGTAGGCTGATTGGTCTGTAACTCTCAAGGCAACTTGGATTTTTGTTTTTCTTGAGAAATAGAATAACTGAAGCATTTTTCCAGATTTGAGGGTAGTGATTTAATGCAAGGCAGCTATTGATGATATGTGTGATCTTCTGAATATAGGTTGGTGGTAGCAGTTTTATCATGATATTTTTGATTCCGTCTTCACCTGGAGCTTTATTGTTTTTTAGGTTTCGGATGATATTACAGATTTCTTCGTTGTTTGTAGGTTCTATTGTTTCTGGTAAAGTTTTATAATTCTGTTAATATTTAAAGTTATGTGTTTTATGTTAACATTCTTAACAGTATTCAATTTAATTTTCTTTAAGATATATTTCCACAAAAAGTAAATTTAAAAGCAGTTTTATAATTCTGTTAATATTTAAAGTTATGTGTTTTATGTTAACATTCTTAACAGTATTCAATTTAATTTTCTTTAAGATATATTTCCACAAAAAGTAAATTTAAAAGCAGTTTTATAATTCTGTTAATATTTAAAGTTATGTGTTTTATGTTAACATTCTTAACAGTATTCAATTTAATTTTCTTTAAGATATATTTCCACAAAAAGTAAATTTAAAAGCAGTTTTATAATTCTGTTAATATTTAAAGTTATGTGTTTTATGTTAACATTCTTAACAGTATTCAATTTAATTTTCTTTAAGATATATTTCCACAAAAAGTAAATTTAAAAGCAGTTTTATAATTCTGTTAATATTTAAAGTTATGTGTTTTATGTTAACATTCTTAACAGTATTCAATTTAATTTTCTTTAAGATATATTTCCACAAAAAGTAAATTTAAAAGCAGTGTTATAATTCTGTTAATATTTAAAGTTATGTGTTTTATGTTAACATTCTTAACAGTATTCAATTTAATTTTCTTTAAGATATATTTCCACAAAAAGTAAATTTAAAAGCAGTTTTATAATTCTGTTAATATTTAAAGTTATGTGTTTTATGTTAACATTCTTAACAGTATTCAATTTAATTTTCTTTAAGATATATTTCCACAAAAAGTAAATTTAAAAGTAGTTTTATAATTCTGTTAATATTTAAAGTTATGTGTTTTATGTTAACATTCTTAACAGTATTCAATTTAATTTTCTTTAAGATAACTTTTCACCAAAAGTAAATTTAAAAGCAGTTTTATAATTCTGTTAATATTTAAAGTTATGTGTTTTATGTTAACATTCTTAACAGTATTCAATTTAATTTTCTTTAAGATATATTTCCACAAAAAGTAAATTTAAAAGCAGTTTTATAATTCTGTTAATATTTAAAGTTATGTGTTTTATGTTAACATTCTTAACAGTATTCAATTTAATTTTCTTTAAGATATATTTCCACAAAAAGTAAATTTAAAAGCAGTTTTATAATTCTGTTAATGTTTAAAGTTATGTGTTTTATGTTAACATTCTTAACAGTATTCAATTTAATTTTCTTTAAGATATATTTCCACAAATTGTAAATTTAAAAGCAGTTTTATAATTCTGTTAATGTTTAAAGTTATGTGTTTTATGTTAACATTCTTAACAGTATTCAATTTAATTTTCTTTAAGATAACTTTTCACCAAAAGTAAATTTAAAAGTAGTTTTATAATTCTGCTAATATTTAAAGCAGCAGATCCAATTTAAGATTAAAAATAATAAATGTTTATAAAAAAGAATATCTTTGAAATCGAATTGAGTGAGCTTAATTATAAAGACACGTGATTGTCCATGTCATCAGTTATTTACTTAAAATAAATTTATTATTTAGTTATTTTGTATAATAGTTGATAATTTTATTATCATAATAAAAGGGGGGAAACTAATTAAGAAAAATGATTTCTAAGAAGTGTAAAAGAAAAGAGCTTATTCTTAATAATTAAAATCTGTCTCCAAGAATGAAAAATCTGTTTTTAGTGAATATTGTTTAGAATTTTAACCAAATTTTATATTTGCAATACCAATGCTTTCTTATTAACCAAGTTTTATAAATGCAAAATTATAAAACTTGATTGTGTAAAATTAATGCAGTCATTGGGTTTCTTCTTCGAAAGGGTGTCAATGCTGCAATCATATTAATTAATAAACACTGGAGAATCCTTAGAAATGCATTTATGGAACATTTCTCGAAGCTGGTGTACGAGTAGCGAGTACGTGCAGACACGAGTAATAACAAATATTCATGCAGTGAGTCTCCTCAACTCTGTTTTACTCTAACTGAGTGTTCAAAGAGGACGATTTACGGTATAGTCCTTCCTCCAATAGTTGATCTTGTTACATCCGCTCTGTCGGAAGCAGGCGCAACTTTTAGAATACATAAATGATATCTAATATCAGGTGCATCGTAAGTAATTATTTTTATATTATGGAAAACTATATTATTTTAATTTTACTGGTAGATAAATTTTTAAAGCAATTGTATTAATCGGGATGTCTGCTTTGCGGCACTAGTCTCTTCATCTGAGATTATTTTGCCAATGGCTACGGACGAATACAGTCGAGTGATTAATCTATAGTATCTATACATAATAATAAACGCGGCTGTGTGTGTGTCTGTAATCACAATATATCGCCCCAGAAGCCTCGCCCAGGTACGAAACTTGACACATAATTGTGTTTTGACATAATGAAGAAGTATTTTTTTCTTTTTCAAAAATTTGGATTAGTTTTTTAGTTATCAGTCATTTTGTAAGAAAATCTATGCTTTTTCGTCTTCAAAGAGCCATATTCAAAAAACTATTAAAAAATGCATATACTTTTCTCCACTCTTATAAATGTATGCTAATGCGAACCTTATAATTGAAATATTAATTTTCGATAACTTAAACCAATAATATACGAAGGAATTAATAATTTAATTGTAAGGTTCGCATTAGTCTACATTTATCAAAGTGGAGAAAAGTTTAACTTTTGTATTAAAAATGTGGCAACATATTCGATACGTAAATAGAACGCTTCTCTTTGATATATTTGTCGCTGTTCATAATTGTTATAATAAGTTTTTCTTCTTCTTTCCACGCTCTATTTTTTTTTCTTAAGCGAAGACGATAATTTTTGTAGCGATATAGAAATAGAAATAGATACCATAAAAAATTATATAGAAATAGAAATTGATACCATAAAAAATTATATAGAAATAGAAATTGATACCATAAAAAATTTATTCGTTTTCGTGTTCTTTTCATGTATTTAGCATTTTAGTTTTTTTTTCTTAAGCGTTGTAGCTATATATAATGTATAAAATAGGAATTTAATTGTTTTTGAAGGAACGATCACTGTTACCTTGGATCTCTTTGGTTTTTCTATTCTTTATTTTAACAGTTTTTTTTAAATGTAATTAGTTATTTTCAGAAAGTTTCAGTTTGCAGGTAAGCACTTAGATTTTAATATTGAAGTTTCATGATTTGCTTTCATAGTAATTGTTGTTCTAAAGTATTCGTTGACTTCTTAACAACCAGATTACTGACATGGCAGAACCGCCTTCCAAAAAACTTTGTATTTTGTCAAAGAAAAAGATATTAAGAGATTCTCAAAGAAGAAGAAGGGCCCAAGAAACGTCTGTGGAACGTCAAAGAAGGATGGAACATGACCGAATTTCGACAAGCAATATATATATATATATATATATATATATATGCTAACACTGTATAACACTATTTAAAAGGTATTACGGTCAAATTTATTTTATTAATTTCTAATCAGTTTATATTAATGTAATCTCATCATTCAATACTTCCAATATGTTACATACCCATACGTACATAGGTAAATTTTAGACTCATTATCATTTTCAACAACAGTTTTATTTGTTTCAAACCGATAGATGAGTATATTCATGCATTGCGTTATATCCTTTTGTTAAAATTATTTATGACCCCGATACGAATATTAATTTTTGAATAAGAGATTATTAGTTAGATTTTTATTCGATTGAGTTGGATTTCTTTAAAATACTTGTTAAAATACCGAAATGTATGTGAGTCATTCCCCTATTTTTAATAAATATATATTCAGTTACTAATCATTTCACTAAAAATTATTATAATGTAGAAAATAGAAAATAAATAATCAATGAATTATAGCACCTATTTAACATATATAGAACTTTAAAAGGAAAAATTTCTCACAGTTTTTCCAACGCTTGGAGTGTATTACTTTTCTAAAAAAAAGTCTGAGTTTCGTATTTTGTCCAACCCATCGAATGAACTCACTAGAAATATATGTTTTTCTTTTTATTCAACGCCCAATCACATGGTTTAATCTCTAGACTATTTCTTTAGGCCATCCGAAGGTAATGTCAAGTCAACGACAAAATAACGGATTTTTTATAATATAGAAGACAATCAGGGTAACTGCAGGAATAGAGAAATCATGAAAATATTTTAAATCATAAATATATTTTCTTCAATTATTAAATTTTATATTTTGCCCTGTGAAATATTACAAACTTTATATTAATGTAAAAATTGGAATACTTTACAATTCAAAAAATGTTGGCTATTATTAAATAAAATAGTATATATTTACTAAAAGTCATTTTTTTTCCATGGAATAATCTTTGAATAAACGAATTTTATAATTGCGTGCAAATTTTTTTCGATTGCGAGATATGGCGAAATACAGAAAAAGTAAAATTAATATTAAGGGATCCATACTTTGAACCACCCTCCTGATCAAAATATTGGGATCAATTTTCCCAGCTTGCGGCCATTTCTATACTTTCTCAGAAGTTCGAATTCATCGAGAAAAATAATAATTCATGAATAGAAAGTTCGTAATATCGTTTGCAATCATAAATAATCATATTTGAAATCACCCCCTCTACAAACCCTTAAGATTGTGTAATATAATGTGAGGATCCGATCATTTAATCAATAGTTATTCAGGTCATTAATCAAAATTAAGTTATTTATTGCGTAAGCCTCCATGGCGTAAGCAGTCCACCTCTCTCCTAAAAGTCTAGTTAAAATTAAAGAACTAAAACAATTTAGGAAGAAAAAAAAACCAATTTTAAATTAGTTCTTGATTTGAAACAAAATTTATTGCTTCTCATAATTGTAGACACTTACATTTAGAATTTTGCATTATGAAGTTAATTATTTTGATTATAAAAACATACTTAAAAAATATTCGTATGATTTTAGTTTTAAAATATTTATAAAGAGTTGTGATCGCCTTATTACAATCACTGGTTACCCATTGGTCAAATGCTTTTTCTTTCTGGATTGACTCCGTTCAACATCACAACATTTCAAATCATGAGTTGCAAAAACTGTCTCAATTGATGTTTGTCGTCGGATTGGTTTTCAAATCCTGCCTATGTACGTGTTTTAAGACGTCACAAAATACTTTTCCTTCTTCAGCATTCATATTTATATACAAAATACTTTAAATCAGGGCTATATATGTTGAAATCACCGTCGAACAAGTAATTATACGTTAATAATAAAAAGAATACAAAAATACTTTAAATCAGGGCTGTCCAACTGGCGGCCCGGGGGCCGCATACGACCCTCCAACACATTTTGTGCGGTCCGCCTACTTCTTATTCAGCATATTTCTTTTTTCGAAATTTTATGGTTACAAGGAGCATCCGAGACTACCATTCTTGGTCAAGACGAGATCCCCGAAGTTTCCTCTTGATCGCTCTTTCACTCCTTTCATTGTATTGGGAGAAAAAAGTACAGGACATCTACAGGTCAAGAGCAGTCCTACCCTGCACGCATGTGTTATACAATATTGCCTCGCGTTAGATAGACAGTGAGAATCGAGTGTTCCAGGACCGCTAGGAAACCCAGTATTTCATCACGAATAGAAAGGACAAACTCCAGAGCTTGATTTGTATGCAAGTTGTAACTGTGTGGAAAGAATATAATGTCAAAAGGCATTATGGGAGTCTTCACGAAGGGAGCCACAGTAAATATCAAAGAAAAGAAAGATCTCTGATTGTTTCAGAACTGAAATCAAAACTGCGAAAACAAGCTGGGATGTTTACTCAAGTAAAATCTTATCAGTACAATGCTTTGCATGCTTCATATGCAATTTCACTTGAGCTTGCTAAAGCGCGAAAAACCTTACACTGATGGCGTCGTTGTTAAAAAGTGTGCTGCAGAAATGGCAAAAGCATTTGATGATAGCAAAATGGCTAAGCATTTTGATTCAGTTTTCCCATTAAAATGTAAATAAATTGTTTTATAATCCTTCTGTTCCATTGTTTTAAAAATAATAATTCAACTATTAATTGTTATTGTATAAGAGGTTATTGTTCAACTTTTTCAAACTGCGGCCCGTCAGGTGATCAATGACCGAAATTCTAGCCCGTGGGCTCTTTGCAGTTGGACAGCCCTGCCTTAAATTATTATTATGTAAATGCATTGAAAATCCCGGCTAGTGAAAATAAAAAGAAAAACAGTAGCGGTCGCCATAGCATCGCATGCAAAGATGACGCTTGCGCACTGTTTACTCTCTATTCTTGATCACAGTTGAAAAGTGTATGGACGCCATCAAATCCAAATCAAGACTCATTTTGTCAATGTGTTAAAAAAAACGCATTGGAGTAGTAACTACTCCAATGCGTTTTTTTAACATTATTGTAACTTCTGACATCAGCTCAAGCGCGAGCTTATAAAATAAGGATCTCAAGAGTTAAAAACAAATTTTTCTATGACAACATATAAATAATTGTTATGTAAAATAAAAAAAATCTCAAAAAAACATACTGCTTAAAACTGCTATATTTTACAAACAAATTGAAATTTCGAGGGAAAAAAAACTCGCGTTTAGTTTATATATTAAACCGGCTCCTCCTGCACATCAAAGTTATACTTTAAAGAGGGACAGAATGGCACCTATGGTATTTTTATCATAAGTTTAAGAGTTCATAATCCTTCAGCTAATAAACGAATATTAACTTTCTATTTTAATTTAAATTTAATATTTATAGTCTTATTTAATCAATTCCAAACACTAGGCGAAGCAAATAGCAGTTTTTGATATTTTAAAGTTTAAGTAAAAGCATATTATTATTTTTTTTCTTTCCGTATTTCGTTTTTAGAGCCTTACTAAATAATCCTTAACTTTAGAGCAAGCTAGAAGAGGAAAGCAAAGCTATTATCTAGGTCACAATGGTCATTATAAAATAAATCTGTTTATTTCTGAATAAAAGAAATAATGAAAACACTAAAACGTGTTGATGAAAGTGCGAACAGGTTTATGATTATCTACCTCTTGCTTTTTGAAATTTTTTTTGTTTGTTACTTAAGTACGAATAAAATAAATTTACCATAAGCCTATTTTCCACCGCTAGCAATAGGGGTGAAAGCCTATAAATATCGAAAGGCATTTTATTCTACCATTTTTTTCAAGAAACATATAAATTTAAAAATCCGCAGCTAAATTATTGCGTATATATAAGATTGCTCCATCCTTAAGAAAAAGTAGATACAGAAAAGAATTAACCTTCCCCTCCCGGAAATAAGTTAAAACTAAAAAAGGTCTCACTATTACAATTTATATCATCCGCACATAAACGTTGAGCAGGCAGCGTTGATTTGATATTTCTTTCTTGCGTGTTTGTGTGATTCACCACAATGGCAATATCAATCAATCAAATGAATAAAAATCCATTAAATTTAATACTATTAAATACTGGTAGATATGTCAATAGTATAATAAAATAGTAGCGTTTTGATACATTGTGAAAAATTGATTACGATACCATTTTTAAGAGACTATTATCCATTAGCTTTCATCGATGATAATGCAAGGACAACACAATGGCTTGTAGTTACGATATGGAACTCCCAATGATAGCCAGATACATTAACTATATTTCATATTATCCGTTTTGTTGTTAACGCGTAAATAAGAGTGAATTTTCAAAATGCTCTGGAGTTTCAAAAATATTTTACAGTTTTAATCTTGTGAACTACATTACATTTTTGAAAATCAAACTTAATTCACATTGCTCGCTGTTATAGTTAAGATCATCATTACCACATGCAAGTTGTTCGTAGTGCGGAGGAAGTAGGCGTTATTGTTTGATGCATTTAATCCATTTTTGGATGATTCACTGTCAAGGAAATGACGGTGTATGTTTATTGCTCTTTGGATTATTCACTGTGTATAAATTTTGACCCTGATTGGTTTAAATCCTTTCTGTAGTCAAATCAATTTCCCTCTATTTTAGATTTAAAATTTTCCCTCTCGTTTCAGACACAACTTCTGATTTCACTCTCGCTGCTCATCGAATTTTCTGTGATTCTTTCTTTTTGAAACATATGAATATGGCGTTTTCTTTTGATTAAGTACTATTTACAGAATTTCTTTTTTTTTTCTTTATGATTTTAACGTTCGTTTAAAAATAGAAATCTCTCCTTCATACAAACTTTCTCAGGACAATGACTGTGATGAATAGCATCAACTTGAGAGTTTTCCCACTCAGCAAATTAAACTAAACAAGTTTCATTTCTTCAATTTTATTCCTCCGCCATCCTGTCTTTTTAGATGGAGATATTTTGTTCCTGATGACGAAATTTCCGTTCTTCAACTAGTCCGTCCGCCATCTTGATACGTGGATGATAATTCCTTTTCCTCAATGAGGCGTGTTTCTTTCTTCAACTTTATTTACTGACCATCCTGATTGATATACTTATTGTATTTATGATATGTATGATTTATTTTGTTATTAAATTAAAAACTGAATTATTATTAAATAAATAAAGAAAGAAAGATAAAATAAAAAAGTTGTCATCTCCTTATTACGATCATTGGTTACCAATTTCTGAAATGCTTTTTCTTTCTGGATTAAATATCTCAAATCTTGGGTTACAAAAACTGTCTCATTGATGTGTGTCGTCGGATTGATCTTCAAATCCTGCCTATGTACGTGTATCAAGAAGTCACAAAATTCGTTTCCTTCTTCAGTTTTCATATTTATATTGAAATCACCTTTAAGCCAGTAATTATAAGTTAATAATAAAAAAGACTATAAAAATACTTTAAATTATTATTATGTGAATACATTAATATTTTCTGCTAGTAAAAATAAAAGGAAAAACAGCAGCAATCGCCATAGCTACGCATGCAATGACGACGCATGCGCACTGTTCATATTACTCTTGAACACAGTTGAAAAGTGTGATGACGTCCAAATAAGTTGCGCTTGCCATCAAACCCAAAACAACACATATTTTGCCAATGGGTAAAATTTGAAACTTTCACTATAAAGAATATTACTAAATATTGTAATTTTATTGTCTTTTAACTGTAGTGTATAATAATACCGGCGTCACAGTTAATCGTTAAGGTTTACACTGAAAGACAATTTTATTGTTGCTCTTTGGGGCGTATGGACATTGTTGTGGGTGGAATTCAGAAAATTACGTATTGCTGATTTAAATCTACAATCTGTTTCTTTCTGTTAGCTTAAATTTTTATGCAATTCAATTATAATCCTAAACAGTTAATTTATTAAACTTCACTTGAGTGAAAATCCAGCGAAAAAGTGTAAATATATGCATTGTAAACCAACGCGCTCTTAAATGTATTTCATATCCAGACACGATATAAAAATTTTATTTTGAAAGCAATTTGTAGCTTTCGGAACAGGACTGATTAGCGATTTCAAATCCACGCCCTCCGAACAAAGGAAGGTACTTGTAACGATGCACCGAAATTTTTTTCCCCTCAGTGTTAGTAAAAATAGAATAAATTCAATATGAGCAACTACGAAAGATAAGAAGTCATCATCATGAATCTGAATTTTGTTAATAGTTTCTTTTACGATCATCTCACATAATCTTTAACACGTTCACGCCGGCGTGACCCACGCTAGATTGTCTCATCGGGCGGCGCACCGGAGTAAAATAAAAACTGGTAAAAAATAAATTTCATTTTTTAGTTTTTTCCCCGGAATGATAAAAATCCATAACTACCAATTGTTTTTAATGGATGCAATTTTTATATTGAATGTGATAACTTTCCTTACAGTGAATTGTAAAAAATAGATTAACTCCTCCCGAATATTATCTGATACTGAAATAGTTCTTCTACCAGTATTTTCTCTTTTCCGTCCCGCTTTCAGGCCTGAACACCCGGCGTGAACGTGTTAAATATCCCGAACAAGACAATTACGTTTCACGCTAACCTTTTTCAAATGTATTGTATTAACTTTCAAAATCTGTATGGATGATGTTATCATTAAGGTGGCGGTAAGTGAGGTAGGCGTTACTTTTCCTGATCTAAATTAGAGACGAAAATGCAGGTGTTACTTCACTTTAGGTACATATGGCAAAGATCATCAATCAATCAGAACGTAGCTCTTTTTTCCTCTTGCCGGAACCACAACTGAATTAATCAAGCGGTTGGCATTAATCTAAATTTTAAGATTGTTTAAAGTACAGTGATAATTTGTTGAGGAAATATAAGTAAACAATATTTTTTTAAAAATTACTGGTATATGTAAAAAAATTCTTTTATTTATGAGTTTGGATTTGCCTAAATTGCGCAGTGTCTGAATTAAAGCATAGCCACCCAGAAATAAGACCGCTGAGATCGCCTAGGTAGTTTAGTGAGATTACAAATGGTAGTGCCAGGGGCGGATTAAGCGTACGCGGGGCCCTAGGCCATTCCAATTTTTGGGGCCCTTAGATTAAATTTTTTTCTCGTATATTTTTTATTTATTCAAATATAAAAGTATTTTTATATCTTTTCATTTAAGAAAGCATATTTAAAATAAAAAATAAAAATAATAAATTAAATTTTATTTTATTTAGTTAAATTAGAACTAAAAAAATTATCGTATTTTATTAATATATATTTAAAATTGATTTTTTTTTAAAAAAGAATTTTTTTTCTTAATTTTTTAAAATTTCTTTTCAAATTTTTTTTAAGGGGGCCCCTAATCATTGGGGACCCCAGGCCATTGCCTAGTCTGGCCTAATGGGTAATCCGCCCCTGGGTAGTGCATAGCTGATAAGTGATAAACCGCAAATTTCAAATATGTCATTCATTGAATAATAATCCCGTTAGTCCGTCGGATACGTGGTTCGTTATAAACCATTATATATATATATATATATATATATATATATATATATATATATATATATATATATATATATAAATGTCCGAAATATTTACTAGGTTTAGTTAAGTGACAATGTCAGATATACATTTGCCTGGTATGCCCTGCATCAATATTCTTTTAAGGTCAAATGCCACTGCCCAGTATGCATTTAACTGGCACTCCGATTACTGATGTAAGTGTTTGTATAAACGTAAATGTATTCCCTCTTGTTACGTAAAAGTTTATATATTGCACCGCCATGCGTCTTATGTATGCATTCAGTTGGAATAAAGGGTATTTACACAATCTTCGCTGAAAACTATATTCTTTTTTTCGTCAAATGCTCTCATATTTGAGGGATCGATTTCAAACATGCTAACATTGCTGATATAGTATCTTGAAATAGGAAGTTGTTTATCAGAAATTAACTGCCCAATTCATTTCAGAATAAATAATAAAGTAAAATGAATATACTCTAAAAAGTCTATTTCAATTTCTTGAAAGAAAATTACATTGAAATAAAAGATATATGCCGATAAGTTAAAATGATACAGTCAATTCATTATTAAAGGAAACGAAGTTTTTATCTAAAACCAATAAAGATAACTCAAAAAGAAAATAGCAACTCAAATATGATAAAATTTTATACGTACTTCACATTTATTTTAAGGCAATTATAAAAATGTAGGTGTATGCTGCGTTCAAATTACACGATTTCTACCTTATTTCAAAAATTATCCCTTCTAAAATATGTAAATAAGATTTTTTTCTTAAATGTTAACTTTTAGAGTTAATATCGTTGCATAATTAAAAATATTTACTATTTTAGTGTTGAGTTGAAAGAAGAGGGATAAGCATGCATTTTTAAGGTAAGTCATTTTAACAATTTTGAAAGAAAGGAAATGTATTAATTACTATAATTGTTGGATAAATGTTTCTTGAATTTTATATATTTAAAGTCTGAAAATGCTTAAAATGTCCTAAAAATTCTTTTTTACATAAAAGGGTGCAAAATTTATTATTTTATTAAATGCAAAAAGGGATCAGGCCAGGCCCTCGAAAATGAAATGTCTTCATATTGCCGGTTAGTTTGAGATAAAGGCATTCATTTAGTAATGTACCGGATACCCTGTAATTAACCGGTTTATGTCCAGATTTTCATTACCCCGACTCAGCTAACAAGTTTCAATACACAGTACCAAGTATCCGGATCTGGTTATAAATTTTAACAGCCAGGTGCTGCTACCTGGAACCGGGTAGTTTTGACGGGTGTTCGGTACCGGTTAGCACTCATTTATGCTCGACACAATCCTATAGAAATTCATAGCTAATTTAAAAGAAGTAACAAAATCATTGCTTCTCTTTAAACTGATGCACCCTAACAGCTTCTAAATCATTAATTATAAATGTAATGATGATCCGAAATTATAAATTTAATGATGATTAATTAATAAATAAGAATGGAAATATGATAGGAAAACAGATCTTATCAGCTGGAGTATATAAGGTTTTGAGAGAGAAAAACCATAGTTTATTTTGAACTGTTAAACCTTATTTTTAAAAATAAAAGATATATAAAAGGAAAATCAATAAATAATATACATCCACTGCTTTAATGTATGGAAAAAGCATTGCACATTTTTAAATCATTTAGAGTTGCATTTAATTTGTAATATTTTTTAAACTAATGCGAAGCGAATAATGAAAAAGGCATTTTCATTAACACTAAGGGTTGTTTTTACGAAACACAGAATTGTGCTCTTGACTAAATTGTGATAAAAACATAACTTGAATTGAAATAAAATCATGCTTTTCGGGGTCATTTTAGGAAAAATATGGGTCCTTAAACGGGCCCTTTGCCCCTTACGACCCCACTTTTGTAGCATTAAAATTTAAATATGAAAAGGATTTATGGTAATGCTGACGTATTAAAATAAGTACAGTATGAGTTTACAGTCTTCCACTTTTTCAGTTTTCCCACAATTATGTCCCAATTGTCTTAAATAATGTAAAAATACCTATATAATGCATGGGAACAAGTAATAAAAATAATATAAATGCATCTAATTATTTATTCTTCCTGGAAGTTGTCTTACCAGGAGTTTTAGAAACCAGAAGTTATCTTTATAAAATAATCAAAAGAAAAACTAAAATTTTGTATTACAATATTTTTATCACTATTTTCGCACTGGTAAGTACGACTGAGACATATTGTAAAAATGGTAAAAGCGATTGTGACACATTGACCCAATGGTAAAAACGATTGGGATATATTGTCCCAATGGTAAAAACTATTGGGACAATGTATTCCACCAAGCAAAATGTGCCGAAATTTCTAAATCTTGTACTAAATAGGTACAATTATTACTTGATAAGAATAAACATACACAAAATATGGCAAAAATATATTTGTACTTACCTCAAAATACAGAAAATAAGTAAATTGAAACGAGATGACTGACGTGGTCGCAAACAGAAGTCAATCTTTATGAATATGAAAGTGTTGCCAAGTTTCTATATTTTTATTCCCTAATGCCTAAAGAACCCTGAAAACATATACACCCATGCAAAATTGGGATTTGTATTTCATTAGAGAGAAGTTTAGTCTTTGGGAACTATATATATTGCGTTTGGGTCGAAAGAATAATAATGTCGTACATGAACCTTCCACAAGGTATTTTTTTAGTAAATGCTGTCTAAAAACAAAATATTTTATCTTAAAACGCAGCTATTTCAGACTATTTCGCTTTAAAATTCATGCTCCTTATTGCATAGAAGAAAACATTATTTGAAACTTTGTATATATGAATTGATTTATTCATCACATTCAACCCCTTTAAATTTTCAAATTCTTTTTATTTTTACATGACTTAACAAGAAGCTCATTTAATTATATTTTCAGTTTAAATGTATTCATGTAAAGCACGTGCTCATTGGGCTCATTGAAGCAAAGCATGCATGAATGAAATAAGCTATAGTCAACCTTAAGGGTTAAAAATCGTATAGTTTTCTATTCATTTACAATTAACATGGTCTCAAAACCGTAAATAAAGAAACTTGAGTGGACATTGGAAATGGTTCATCAATTTTATGGTGCTGCCATCTATGCGTGAATTAGAGCACCGTATTCTAACAGCCCAGGGTCAGAAATGGGGGATTGCTGAACACTGAAAATTCTTCATGTGTTGAAGGGAATGGAGGAAACATTGTGGTGTCAAAGCTGAGATTTGAACTCCCGTTCTAATGGTCATAAGATTGACAGATTAGCCTTCTCGTCTGTAATATGTACCCATTTGCAAGCCCAATATGTACGTGGCTTCATTAGGTAGGCCTTGTCGGTGAGATAAAATTCCGGTTGTTTAACCGTATTAGGTAAAAGCAGTTAAAAAAACGATTTTTTTCAGAGTTAAAAACCATAACATCTTATTTATGGTTTTGCGAATTTTCGTCCCCTACGCCATTTGATTGAACTGACTGAAAACATTGCTTACTATGTATAGTTTTTCTAAGTCATAAGAAAACAGTTTTGATGATGTTTTTATCACTGAAAGTAATCAAAATATTTTTTTTAGATGGCAGAAGAAATGAAAAGAGGACTGCCCTGGACATTTTCAGATGTTGATTTGGATGAGGAGGTCATGATTGCAGCTCGAAACCATCGTTCCGATTCGAAGGAGAAGAGACATGACATCCTCCAAGAATTTATACAAATCATTTGCGGTATTCCTTCTCATTACATAACAAAGTGCGCATTTTAAGGCTCTATTCTAAAAATAATTTTTCTACGAATTGTAAAAAAAATTGTTTAAAAGAATAGCGTAAAAAAGAAAATTTGTTTACAAGCGAATATTATAACTGCTTTGAGCCAAATTGACTTAAAGGATTGAGCGCTTGCCTCCAATCAAATGAACCAGGTCCGATTCTCAGTGGCGGTTGGTTGATGCAAATTCTTCTCCTCGATCACACCAACCCTTGAGCTGACGTAAAATATCCTGAAGGGAAGACGGATCCTGGTAGGCTTTGTGGTTTTCTACCCCATGTAATGCAAATAAAGGTTAGTTCCATTAAAAAGTCCTTCTCGAAGGCTACTTTGTCGTAATACTTGATCTAGAAGTTCATTTTAATTACTGTTTTGAAATTATTTAATTTAAAAGAAATATTATTCAAAAACATAGTTATAATCAAAACAAACATATGGTTTCAGATAACTAGAGGAATACTAATTTTTAGACATAGTCCTAACCCTCTATCCATCTAGATAATTGAGCTTACCTGATATAACGAACAAAAATAATTAAATACTAAAGAACGTGGGAAAAAAATTATATTTTGATTAAATAGAGATGTAAGGGAAACACCACTACTGAGGATGATTCCATAACACAATTTCAATAATTTGTAAGGCTCCTTCGCTTTGGTATTCCGTGCTATGTCAAAAGCACTTTACGGTAGAACAATCTAACAAGAATCATACAGCGCAACCTTGGTCTCAACGCGAACTTATCAAAGCGGTCCTCTTACTGACCGCGCTTTACGGTAGTCAGTCCATTGCGCGCTTGCTGTTTTTCACATTCAACTTAATGTTAAATAAATAAACTAAAGTTAAAATTTGATTTCGTCAAGCAATAAAATTTGGAAACTTGAAATTACTAAAGTTTTTTTTATTTTATTTCCAATGGCAGATAGGAAAGACAAATTTGTAGCTGAGAAACAAAGAATGAACAAAAAACGGAAACAGCAACTACAAAAAGAAGGTCTATAGGTCTCTGATAATGTGTCTCGCCCGCCAATAACGTTCCCACAAGGGCCCAGGAGGAAGTGCAGGGCAACGTCTCAGATGGTTAACGTCCATTTCTTCTTGTAGGTTACATAATGGACAAAAGGGGCTTGAAAGGACTTTGATTTTATACAGGTGTTTTGATAAACAGTCATGGCCAGTGGCAAGGCGAAAAAGGGCCACAGATTTTTCTCTTGGCCATGACGGAATATCTTTAATTTCTTCCAGCCAGTCCTTATCTTTGTTTGCTTCTTGGAGTTTTGCCTCAAATGTTGTTCGGAGAGATGTTTTTATTAGCCTTTTTGCGGTGTAGAAAGGAACTGGCTTAAGTGATATTTGCAGAATCTTGGCGGCTTTTTTGGCCAAGAAGTCTGCTGTTTCGTTACCTTTAAGTCCACAATGCGAAATTACTAAAGTATGTAGGGAAAAAAATATAAGAATTACGAGGGAATAAAAAAAAGTAACTTTCAATAATTAGTTTTGGAATTATAAACTGTTAAACTACGCGGGCTGTTCTTTAGGCCACAACAACAGAGTTGAAATTTAATATGCTAAAAGAGCCATATTTATTTCGGAATTCTGCAGAAAATACCAGTTGTTTTTTCAAAATTTCTATTTGTTCGAAAGTTATTTTAATATTACATTTAAAGACCATATTAAATATAAACGCGATTTTTTTTCTTTTTTCTTTAATTTGGCTTTCATTTTATTTTGCTGCTCAAAATCTACACACCTGGGAGCTTTGAAATAACAAATTTGTTTATAAAGATACGCAGGGATTATGATGAAATAAATAAAAAAAATTACGATACGACTCTTAAGAAAATTAAAAATTTCAATGTTCAAATATTAAAAACGCTTAGATTTGTGGTAAAAAAAACATGTTAGACTAAGCACTGAAATGCAAACACTGAGTTTAAATTTGAGGCGTTGGTAGGACCATTTTAATTGATAGACTTAACAAGTGTTGCTTTTTCTTTATTTTTTGTAATTTCAATTTGTTCTAAAGTTATCCCATTTTAAGTGCTTCATTGTGATTTTTTCTCTAAATAATAATTATAATTCATTGCTGTTTAAAATTTTCTCTTTTTCGCAATTTTCATTTCATAATTTTGTGATGGACTTAATTACAAAAGTAACATTAAAAAAAAATATATATATAAAAAAACAAGAGAGGGATTAGATTTTGCATGATATAAATTTTAATATATAAATCGAAAATTTTTTTCAAAATGTGAAGATTGAAGAGAAACTGTTTATGATTTAAACAGTTCATAGCGTTGTTATTGTTATAGAAAGTTAACATCTCGTCTATTACTTCTTATTATGCAAAGCATTTTGAATTCCCGAGTCGAAATTTTTTTCTTCAAATACAGTTGATTATTTTTTAAGACTTACTTTGATTTCGTTACGATTAACGTATTAATAAAATGTACTTATATGAAATTATAACAATTAAATACGAGGGTTGTAAACTAAATAGTGGCAACTTAACTTTGAAACTCACAGAAAGGCGGGCATGAGCAAATATGATATGGGACTGGTGAGGTGGCACTGTTGTCGATGTGCCGAGTGCAAAAAACAGTCGATCTGCTTAGAAGAGTAGTTCTTGTGTGGCGTTAAAGTGAGGAGTTTTGTTTCCATCGCTTAAAACATGTTTTCAAAAGACTTAATGACGAAAAAAGACGAGATGCTTGAACACATCGTGCTACTGTAGTATACGATAAAGCATTTGCGCCACAGGCTTCCACTAATCCTCGATAGCATTCTGTTGCATTTTTGCCATGGGCAATCTCGATTTTAAGCCACGACCGCTGATCACCTTTTGAAAACATGCTTTAGAGCAGGGGTGAGCAAGCTTTTTAATCATCGGGCCAATTAAAATTTTAAAAATTTTTGGCGGGCCACACATAAAGTAATACTTATTAATAATTTACAAAACTTTATTTATAATAAACATTAGAATAAAAAAACATAAAATTTAAAAAAAAGTAAAGATTTCATATACAAATTTTAATGCAAAATAAAAACAAACAAGAAAGGAACAATAAAAAAAATTTACTTGAAATTTTTAATGAGAAATTTGGCACTGTTTTTTCGATACAAGCTGATCAATATCAACCGGAATTGATGAGGTAGCTACACGTACGCAGTTTTCTAATCGTGCATCACTCAGTCTTGATCGGTGGTCATTTTTGATTAATTTCATGGTTGAAAATAATTGATCGCAAACATACGTACTTCCGAACAGAGACATCATTTGCTTTGCATTTTTCGTCAAAAACGGAAATTTCTCAGGGCTCACATACGATTTATAAAAATTTTCGATGTTTACTGAGAATTTTTTTTTAAACCGGTATTATTCTGCATGTCAATCACTTCCATTTGAAAATCTTCGGGAACTGTATCCACATCGATATTAAATGGCGAGGAAAACATTTTAATGGAAACCGCTGTCTTCTCAGCTTTGAACATTTGGAATCGTAATTGAAATTTGTTGATTAAAATGTCTATACATTGTGCGTATTTTTGAGAAGTAGTAACGTTTTCTTTTTCTAAATGTGGAAAGTGAGACACATTATTCTGCAAAAGATGCTGTTTCCACAATTTTAATTTGCGCTCAAAGCCCTGAATTTTATCATACGAATTGTGAATAAACTGTCCTTTGCCTTGAAGTTCCACATTAAGATCATTGAGATGCTGAGTCATGTCGATAAGAAACCCAAAATTGCACATCCATTCTTTATTAACAAAATGAGGAAAGGCATATCCCTTCATATCCATATCCACGAACAATTGTATTTCGCTTTTTAAGTTGTATACTCTTTTTAGCATTGCACCTCTACTAAGCCAACGTACTTCGGTATTAAAAACCAAGTCGCCATATTCAGTTTCTAAATCTTTCAGGAATTCCTTAAATCCACGGTGATGTAACACGCGCGACTTTATAAAATTGATTAGTTTAATTATTGGTACTGTGAAATTTGGCAAACTCAATCTTTTCGCACACAAATTTTCCTGGTGAATTGCAGTGGTTAACGAATATTTCCTTCCCGACCTTCTTAATGTCTTGAAATAGCCTTCCCGATACTCCTACCTTCATGTTTGACATTACTCGTGCTTCATCTGTCAATATACCAATAATCTTTTCCAATGAAATTGAAAAACTTTCCAATACAGACTTTAGTTCATCGTACAGGTCTTTGCCGGTTGTAGTCCCTTGCATTGGAATCAGTGAACACAATTCTTCGGCAATATTAAATTTGGTGTCAATACCACGTAAAAATATAGCCAGTTGTGCTGTATCGCTAATATCGCAACTCTCATCAAGTGCCAAAGAACAGTATTCGAATTTTGCAATGCGTTCATGAAGCTTTGTTGCTATGTTCTCGGACAAGTCTTCAATTCTCCTTGCAATGGCGAATCTTGATAAACTAATGTTTGAAATAATATTTATTTTTGCAACAGCAGTCAGACATTCTTTTATCATCTCTCCATCCGCAAAGGGTTTCCTAAGTTCCTTTTTTTTTTTTTTTTGTCAGTATTTGACTGACAACAAAACTAGCCTTTACTGCCTTATTTGATAAAATAGCCTGATTTTTAAAAATAGCCTGTTGGTTTCCCAAGTTTTTCTTCATTTGATTAAACTTATCTATCCGGAGTTGTCCTGTTAAGTTTTTGTATTGTTGTTCATGTTTTGTATCGTAATGCTTTTTTATGTTATATTCTTTTAATGTCAACACAGTCTCTGAGAATATTAATCATACAGCTTTATCTTTGACGAAAGTGAAAAAATAATCAAATTTCCACTTTTCTTAGAAATGCCTACGCTCATCCGCAACATTCCGTTTTTTTTTTTTTTTTTTTTTGCTTGCTTTTCCGCCATGCTATTATAGATTGCACTAATATTGCACTCACGCCTTTCTAAAAACACAAGGATTGATAAAATTGCTAGTTAATAACTTACCTGTCTGATTGATTGTGTGACAGAAGCTAACACAAACAAGCACAGACGCGGCACCGATCAACAAGTCACCGACAAGTGAGCAACTCGTCACAAAAAATTGTTTCGGTTTAGTATGTACTACCATTTTATTATGATTGATTTTATAACAATACGATGGGAGAAAGTCGATAAAATAAATTCAGTTTTAGAAATGCTTGGCGGGCCGTATGAGCATGTTTAACGGGACGCAAACGGCCCGTGGGTCACGTGTTGCTCATCCCTGCTTTAGAGCGATGGAAACGATACTCCCCACTTTAACACCACATAATAACTACCCTTCTAAGCAGATCGACTGTTTTTTTCACTCTACACATCGACAACATCCATCACCTCCTGTATCAAATAGCCTCCACACGGTCTTTTATAAGTAGTCCACGCAGACTATTTAAAATGCGAGCCAGTTGTGCGCATGAACCCAAAACCAAATAAAAGTATTGTTTATTGTTACAACATACATTTGCAGGCTTGTGTGCTCAATTAAGGCTTATAAACCTTTGTCAAGTAGAAAGACAGATAGCACAATATAGAGAAAGACATCACAAAGAATACATCCAGGGTTACGGCGGGATTCGAACCCGCCATCTCTACGTTTAACAGAGCGTTTGGCGAGCGATACCGCTCGGCCAGGGAGGCCCCCAAATAAAAGTAATTGAGAGAAATTTATCATATATATTTGAGAATTGAATATGTAGTGGTTGACAAGTGAATAAGGCAAACTAATAATATTTATAATTAAAACGAATTTTTAGTCGTATATTTTCTACCACTTTCTTATTTTAACTAGATTTTGTATTAAATGACTCGTTCGAAAAGTTGATAACTCTTACAGTGGTCTGATCAGACTACCTACAAAAAACCGTGTGGAGGCTTTCAGTTAAGGAGGCGTTGCAACAGCGCACCTCACAAGTCCCATATCCTATTTGCACATGTGTGTTTCAAGGTTAAGTTGCCACTATTTAATTTACAACCCTCGTATCTTAAAATCAAAATTATTTTTTCTTCAACTTTTAAGAACAAAACACTGACGAATGAAAAGCAACCACTGGGATTTTTGAATGAAGCCTCTTAGTTTTTAAATTATTTGATAAAACAGAATGGTCTACAGTTTAATTTAACAATGGCTAATGCTATATCAACGAGAAAAATAGAGTCTTTCCCGAAAAGAAAAACATTTTTTAGATCGGAAGCTAAAATCTTTTCCTTTTCACTTGCTTTAAAAATTTTAGAGAGTCAGCACATCACCTTCTAGGAGGTGATGGCCAGCATAAACGGTTTGGAAGTGATAAGAGATTTAGAGGGGCGTAGAGGCCTCGTGTAGTAAGTGGTGACTGACGGACGTTAAATTTGTCGGGTCACAAAGTCCTCCATGTTCCCATAATAAATTATACCTCCGGAGATACTAAATTGGAGATGGAACGTTCTCTGGTTCAGGTCAAAATTATGATCTGTGGATGAATGAATGGACGTGTGGTTCTGCCCTATAAACGGGTGTAACGTATAGGTGTGGCAGAAGTCGAATTCTTGGCCATAGATGGCGTCACTGGAAAACAAAAACAATCACACCCTTACTGCCTTAATGACTGAACACAGCAACAAGTTATAAGAGAGGCACACATCATGCAAAAGGTCTCTTCTTTATTTTTATGGGTATTTGAGCTATTCTACAAGTAATCAAGATGCCAATTAAAACCAAATTTTAAAAGCCTATAAAAATCATGGTCGAAACGCATGTCCTAATCAACTTTGTACCTTAACGTGAGACACGATTCCGAATAGGTCATCGATAGCAACATTACAGACAGCGGTGAATGAGCGGATGGGTGACCACTTTGATCAGCCTGTGAAAGGAACGACGATGGGCTTTATTGAGCTACGTTAAACTTTTATCTTCGAGTGGGGATCGCCTGTCCACGCCTTCCGCAGAGGATCAAAATTGCGATGGCATGTCTTCTGGTCATCCTCAGGAATGTTTCCCCATCGCCCATTGTCCATTGTGCAGCTCTAATGCGACGTAAATAAAGAACAACTACTTAATCTACTCTTGTGTTTCTTTCAGAAGACGAATCCATAAAGGCGTATGTGAATGTTGATTTCTTGATGAGGTTCTTAAGAGGTGGGAAATTCATTTGTGAGAGGGCGCTCAGGAGACTGAAGGGGTACTACCACATGAAACGCTCACATCCGGACATTTTTCGAGACTTTCTTCCGAGCTGTACTCTACTTGCCCAGTCTCTGAATCACCTCTCAGTCTTGCCCTACAGAGCCACCTGCGACAATTCCATAATACTAATTTATAAAGTGGGTGAGTTAACACTTTTTGATACTTTTTTTTAATAGTTTGCAAAAACTATGATTGCTTTGAGAGATTACTTAAAAAAATTTATATTTTATTTTATAATTTTATAGCCGTCGTTGAATAGCCGACCCAATTTTTGGGTTTACGACTACTAATGATCAACTCCTTAGCCTTGTAATTTGAACCCAATCTAGATGACAAGGGAACTTCTGTATCAAGTATTGGGAGAAATTCGCCTTCGTGGAGGACTTTTTGATAGAACTAACCAGAATTTGCGCTACATGGAGAGGAAAACCACAAGAACCTCCCATTGTTAGCCTGACGACAAGAGGAGTCTGGCCCATGATTCGTCTACCACTGAGGATATATCACGTCAGCACTGTGGTTGGTGCAAGCCGGATGCAGAATTCGTATCGACCAGCCATCGCCGGGATCGAACACCGGTTCACCTCATTGGAAGAAGAACGCTCTATATCATGAATCATCACGGCTCTACTTAAAAAAATTATAATTATGCATTTAAACCAAAAAATAATAATAGAATAATAATTGAAATCTCGAAAATAGTTATTTTCATAACCCTTTGCTAATGAAGCTTAGTATGCTGAAGCCCGCCATTCTGGTTCACCTGGTTCACCAGCCGTAAGCAAAAGGTTAATTTGCATCTAGATTAGATAGGCATTATGTAAAATCTATTAAACCTGGAAAAAAAAATTTTATGAAGAAAAAACTATTGTAGTAGAACGAACCAAATCTTATTAAATAGTCCTCTTTTGAACGAAAAAAAAATAATTTCCAATCCTTAATTGTTTTAGTACACAATTAATTTTTCATACTTAGTTTGTCTAATTTGCCAAACCTAAATTTTCATTGACTAATAATTGAAATATAAATTTGATAAAATATTGATGTATAATATTATACATAAATTTCAGTTAAAAATATTTTAGCATGTCTGATACTTCCACGGAGGAAATATGGAATGAAATTATTTTATTGAACTAAAAAGTCTAAAATATCAAAAGGAGTAACGAGGAATAGAAAAATTTTATTTAATTACCAAAATTTAAAAACATCTGAAAAAAAAGCGGTGTTTAAAAGCAAATTAATAAAAAACAATAATAATTATAATAATAACAGAACAAAAATGTATTTAACCACATTTTAATAACTTACTGATATAATTTATTGCCAAACGGAATTTATCGTCCATAAAAATCATAATTTATTTATCGGCAAAGAAGTGTGATCAAATGTTATTAATATTCTCGATGATAATAAAAGTTTCAAGCGTTTTCTGACATGTCACAATCAGAATTTATAGGATTTTATCATCCATCGACATTCCATCATTTCGACTACACTAGTTATTATAAATTAAGGGAACATTACAAAAATAGCGATAACTCTTCCAACAATAAGCCAATCCCAATAAAATTTGAACACGTTGTCAAATAAAAGTAAAGCTACAATATGTAAATTAGTAGCACCGAAATGGAATGACGTCATCTGCAATGAGCATAAAACTGTATGTTCGATCGAAAGCTTCCGAATTTCGATGTGTTTCGGAAATTAAAAATTTGAGATAGCCAATTTGTAACAATGACATCCGATCATCATTTGTCTGAGGGACTGTGATGGAGATCTATTAGAGCACCAAAGGCAGGACAAAGTCAGATAGAAATGGTCTAATGGCTAAAAGCCTATTTGTAACAATGACCTCCAGGCATCATTTGTCTGAACGACTGTGATGGAGATCTATTAGGGCACTAGAGGCAGCACAAAGTCAGATAGAAATGGTCTGATGGCTAAAAGCCTATTTGTAACAATGACCTCCAGGCATCATTTGTCTGAAGGACTGTGATGGAGATCTATTAGGGCACTAGAGGCAGCACAAAGTCAGATAGAAATGGTCTAATGGCTAAAAGCCCATTTGTAACAATGACCTCCAGGCATCATTTGTCTGAAGGACTGTGATGGAGATCTATTAGAGCACCAAAGGCAGGACAAAGTCAGATAGAAATGGTCTAATGGCTAAAAGTCTATTTGTAACAATGACCTCCAGGCATCATTTGTCTGAACGACTGTGATGGAGATCTATTAGGGCACTAGAGGCAGCACAAAGTCAGATAGAAATGGTCTAATGGCTAAAAGCCTATTTGTAACAATGACCTCCAGGCATCATTTGTCTGAACGACTGTGATGGAGATCTATTAGGGCACTAGAGGCAGCACAAAGTCAGATAGAAATGGTCTAATGGCTAAAAGCCTATTTGTAACAATGACCTCCAGGCATCATTTGTCTGAACGACTGTGATGGAGATCTATTAGGGCACTAGAGGCAGCACAAAGTCAGATAGAAATGGTCTGATGGCTAAAAGCCTATTTGTAACAATGACCTCCAGGCATCATTTGTCTGAAGGACTGTGATGGAGATCTATTAGGGCACTAGAGGCAGCACAAAGTCAGATAGAAATGGTCTAATGGCTAAAAGCCCATTTGTAACAATGACCTCCAGGCATCATTTGTCTGAAGGACTGTGACGGAGATCTATTAGAGCACCAAAGGCAGGACAAAGTCAGATAGAAATGGTCTAATGGCTAAAAGCCTATTTGTAACAATGACCTCCAGGCATCATTTGTCTGAACGACTGTGATGGAGATCTATTAGGGCACTAGAGGCAGCACAAAGTCAGATAGAAATGGTCTGATGGCTAAAAGCCTATTTGTAACAATGACCTCCAGGCATCATTTGTCTGAAGGACTGTGATGGAGATCTATTAGGGCACTAGAGGCAGCACAAAGTCAGATAGAAATGGTCTAATGGCTAAAAGCCCATTTGTAACAATGACCTCCAGGCATCATTTGTCTGAAGGACTGTGATGGAGATCTATTAGAGCACCAAAGGCAGGACAAAGTCAGATAGAAATGGTCTAATGGCTAAAAGCCTATTTGTAACAATGACCTCCAGGCATCATTTGTCTGAACGACTGTGATGGAGATCTATTAGGGCACTAGAGGCAGCACAAAGTCAGATAGAAATGGTCTGATGGCTAAAAGCCTATTTGTAACAATGACCTCCAGGCATCATTTGTCTGAAGGACTGTGATGGAGATCTATTAGGGCACTAGAGGCAGCACAAAGTCAGATAGAAATGGTCTGATGGCTAAATGCCTATTTGTAGCAATGACCTCCAGACATCATTTGTCCGAAGAACTGAGATCTATTAAAACACTAGAGGCAGGACAAAGTCAGAAAGAAATGGTCTGATTGGCTAAATGTGAGTCCTGCATAGACTTTGGTAACGATTTCTAACTTTAGGTTCGGCATCCAGAAGGTTCAGCCAAGGACGGCTAAGTTGTACGGCGAGATCCGATGACCGATATTTATTGTTACGTGCACGAAGGAATAGAACCGCAACTCCGAGTTAAATCCTCTCTTAGTGCAGCTACCTGGACATTGATATCGACGTCTACTGACCGTAGAAGGTTTCAGGAACGTAGTTTGTCCACTAGTCGACCAGAAATTTGCGTGCCAATCTCGTTACTCCATGGAAGAGAACGTTTGAGGATGGTGCAGCAACCTCAATCACTAGTCAGCAGTCCACTGGACGGCTGACTGGTGGAGAACTGTTCTCTTCACAGATGATACCATGTTTAGCCTTATTAGGCGTTGTTTGATTTGTCATACATCACTGTGTTGCTACTTTAGGTGATCACACTCAATGCTAAAAGTACTTTTTTTTATATTTCAAACAGACTCATCTGATTAATTTATTTCACACATATGCTAATTTCTGTAACAGCACCATAACTGTCTGGTTAATTCTTTTTACGCTATTTTATACAGTATTATGTGCGCTATAATGTGTGCCAGTCACATTAAATTCTATGAGTAACTTTTTGAGTTATTTTTGTGTTTTTATTCCTAATTTATTACAACCTGTATAGCTAGAGTTGAATTCGCATTCGGCTCGCATCGACCAGAATACGGACCTAAAAATATCCCCAATGGTAGACGGATCATGGGTTAGAGTGTCCTTGCCGCCAGGCTACCGTGAGAGGCATTCGTGATTTTCCTCACCATGTAACGCAAATGTTGGTTAATTCCATCAAAAAGTCCCCCACGAAGGCGAATTTCTCTCACTACTTGATCCAGGAGTTGCCTTGTCTTCTGGATAGTGTTCAAAATTACAAGGCTACGAAGTTGAATATTAGTAGTCTTAAGCCCAAAAGTTGATTCGATTCTTCAACCTTGGTTGTTAAAAAATCTGTATTACTAGAGGTCTCTACTTTTTACTAGAGGAGTTTTAAGCCTGAAGCCAATACAAGTACAAATAAAAAAATTAATTAGTTTTTGTCTCATCTGAAACATAATCCACTTTCGCTCTGAACCGAAATCCCCCTCCCTCCTCGTCTTACAAAAATGTATTACTTCTTTTTATTTGAGAATTGACAAAAATTAAACGACTCTTCACTAGAAAAAATGAGATTTTTATTCTTTTCTAATGTATGTTAATTCAATATCTGATTCTTCTTTCAAAGTGATTAGCAATTTATGGTTCTTATATTTCTTAATTTTATTAAAAAGGTAAATTTGATCCAAATGTTGCAACCTTTGAAGAACTCATGCGTTTGGATTATTTAGTGTTGGAGTCTCTGCTGCAAAATCCGGTGACTCAATTGTGTGGGGTGACACTTCTCATCGATTTCTTAGGTGTTTCTATGCTTCAGACCACACAATTCACTCCGCGGAGAATGGAAACAATCTTCGAATTATATCATGTAATTATTATTTCATTTTATTCATCTCTGAATTCAGGCAATTCATTTTTTTTTGTTTTTTAAACTTATTAAAGGTATTTTGTAATAATGATATCTTACATATGTATTAAACTTCAAATAATTTCAATGGATAAATGTGTTCCGCAGCCGGTGTCCAGGCTTCAACAATATATTAACTCACGATTGAGTCGTTAACTCTACTTCTTGAATTTCTGTTGCCAAGGAAAATAAAAATGTGCCTAATGTGCCTTACACTTCAAGCAATGGTATGATAAATATAATCTTGCAGTGCAGAATTATCTGGGTGCTTTAGAACAGATAAATAAATTAAATATTTTAAAAATTATTAAACTTTTTAAAAAATCGCCAATTTGGCGATATTTTTCCACCTAGAGAAAAATTATCAAAATCACAGCCTTATTCTCAGTTTTGGCAACTTTTTATGATTCCAGGTAATGCAGCATTGGAGTAAGTTTTTAAATGTTAAAAAATTAGACCACAAACGCTTTTTAATTTCTCAAAACTGTGGTTTTTATCTATATAGACGTTTTGCTCCATTTTCAAAATAAGCAAATAAGACGGAGCTGACTTTCGATAGACTGAACTTGACCTAACAGTCACGAGTAACAGTTACAAACGCATTTCGCAAAAAAGCTTCATTTCGTATTACGGCGGAGTCTTCGAGAAACAGACTATTATTTTAACTATAAACTTAACTATAATTTTACGCGATGAAAAAAATCACCTATAAAGTACTATCAACAGTCAAAATGTGTGTGTTTCTTAAATATTATTTTAGTTTGTAGCAGATATAAATAATTTGTTTGTTATTATGTGGGTAGATTTTCAAAATATAAAACTGAAAAAGTTTCAAGTTCTTTGTAAGCTGTTAAAACGTAGTTAAACTCTTCAAAATGCTTTAATTTAGTGATAAGAAATCTATGAATCATAGTTTTTGCAACTTTCTACCAAAAACAGTTTCAATATTTTTCACGAAGCAAATAAGAGACAAAACATCGAAAAATTGTTGATAAATTGAATGAAAAACAAAACATATATATGAATGTTTGAGTAAGTAAAAAAGTTTAGTGTATCTGAAAAATACCGTAAAATGTTTTAGTGTATCGCAACATCAAAAATGGTGGTAACTATTGTGCGGCTTTGAGGAGACTCCTCCAGACTGAAAGTCTAGTGCTGTCTGCTGCTATGGTAACAAGCGAGAGAACATTTCTAATGGGGGTGAAATGGAGGAAAGAAGGTGTCGACTGGTTTACTCACGACGACCTACGCTAAGATTAACACAAAACTATTCACCTCACACCTCTATTCGAAGTGACCTTTCCTAGTAACCATAGTACCTGCCACGACGTGAGACAGGAGTCTGGAGGAGTTCTCCTGAAAGCAGCACTATACTTTACACCAAAAGTAATGTAATGAAACACCACAGATAATTTATTGTTATTTGGTGTAGATAACATATAAAAAAGATAACATAACTAACATAAATAAACATAACAAATAAAGATAACATATGATGCACATAGGAGTCAGCAAAATTATTTTTACGATACAAATAAAAATCAGAATAATTAGATTAGTATGCATTAGTACGCGAATTCTTTAAATAAAACTACTTTGTTACTAAACACTCGCAGAATGTTAAGTCGAAATCGTATAAGGCTTAACGGACGAGAAATCAATAGAAATTTTAAAAAAATCTTAATTTTTTAATACAATTTATAGACATTTAAAAATCAAGATATAATTGTCTTTATTACAAAACTGAAAATGTAGATTTATTTTACAACGGCGTGCTTTCATTTTTGTAGATTTATAGCAGCATTTAAAACAACTTAAAACTCATGCAATTTCGTTGTCGATTGTTAATTGACGGTATCTAAATTACCTTCAGTATCTAACTTTATTAAGGGCATCTGAATCATGCCGATATTTGCATTAATAAGTAGAAAGAATTTCGAATGCGCTTGGGTTTGGTGCAAAGAATATTCTTTTGAGATTTCCATACATCCTTTAATGCGTAGATGAACACGTGTGATTTTGCTCAGTTTTGGCCTTTTCTTTTACATTTGATCTGAAAAACTCAAGTATGAGACGTCGGAATTTAGGAAATGGAAAAACCAGACTATAATAGGTAGTAATGTATAGTAGAAACTTTAGTTGCACTAACGGGAAACAACAGAAGAAGAAAACAGACGACAGGGATGGAATAAAGACGGAAAAGTTGGTAGTCGAACCATTTCAGTAATAGCTGGTCTTAGGGTGGATCCTTTACTTCAAACTATTGAACAATAACTACTTTTCCTTAACTTAATTGTTTTGGTTACTTGGTACCAGCTCTGGTGAGCTATCACTTTTCCATCAGATCTGACACGACTCAAAAAGAAAAAATAAGGTCGTTGAGTGGCAGTTCTACCAATTACTACGTTCTTTAGAAAATATTTTATAGAGCGGTAGAAATTTTAAATTCAAAGCAAATTTTGGTAATTTTGCCAACATTTAAAAACCAGTAAAGAGAGGGAATAAAGTGGCGTTGAAAAATGAACTTTTAAATCATTCATATGCAGTGGTGTGGAAAATAGTTTAAATGAATGAAAAATAATATTTTAAAACATAAACACTAGAATAAATTTTTGCAAAAAAGCTCAGAAAGTTGGCAGCACTGTATATAGTATAGTATAAGCACGACAAAAACGTTAATATAAAAATAAGTACTAGTAATAGAGGTGCATGGCAGTTGGAATCAGCCGTCACCTCTTATATCGGAAAGCTTGCACACGTTTTTTTATAAGTAGTCTGCGCAGACTATTTCCAAAAACAAAGTTAGAGCCGCGATAGCTCAGGGGATAGAGCGTTCACCTTCCAATGAGGTGAACTGGGGTTCGATCCCGGAGATGGCTCTTCGATACGAATTCCGCATCCGGCTTGCACCGACCACAGTGGTGAAGTAAAATATTCTCAGTGGTAGACGGATCATGGTTTAGAGTCCCTTTGTCGTCAGGCTAACCATGGGAAGTTCTCGTGGTCGTCCTCCCCATGTTACGCAAATACGGGTTAGTTCCATAAAAAAGTCCTCCACGAAGGCAAAACTTCTAGATTAGGTTCAAAATTACAAGGCTACGGAGTTGAACATTAGTAGTCGTAAACCCAAAAATTGGGTCAGCTGTTCAACGACGGCTATAAAAACCAGAACAAACCAGTTGTGCGTATGCACACAAATTCTATTTTAAAAGTAATTGGTTTACATTTTGGTTATGAAAGCTAGATTTCTTTCCTTTGATTAGAGTACAGCCTTGACTACATCACGTGTAAATTACATACATAATTTTTTTCTTCAAATTGTCATGTAAAATTGAAATGTCTGCTTGTTTTTCACAGAATTTCTAGCATTTCTAAATTTCCCATAGTGTTACGAGTACTTGGTCTTACACTGGCGTAAGACTACCTTGTGATTTGATTTTTTTCTAGAAAGGAATAATTTATTACATGAAATACTTTTTAGGAATCATATATAGTACACGAATAAACAATGAGTTTAAATTAATATAAAATTTAACAGTTTCAGGTCGAACAGTTAAACTCCAATAGGATTTCGAAACTTAGTTGTTGTTGTTGTCAGTTGTTATTGTTGTTGTCGGTCATTATTGGTGTGGTTGTTGGCCATTAAAGCAAGAGGTGCGAATGTTCTTGTTTTCTAGTTGCCCCATTTATGACCAAGAATTCAACTTCTGCCACACCCATACGTCAATCCGACCCATTAATTGGGTCGGCTGTTCAACGGCGGTCATAAAATAAAATAAATACGAGATGAGCCACGATGGTTCGATTGAGCTTTCACCTTACAATGCGGCGAACCGGGTTCGAATTCCAGTCGATACGAATTCCGCATCTGACTTGCACCGACCAGGGTGCTGACGTGAAGTGTCCTTGGTGGTGGACATGATTATGGGTTAGAGTCCACTTGCCGTCAAGCTAACCGTGGGAGGTTCCCGTGGTCTTCCTCACCATGTAACGCAGATGCGGGTTGGCTCCATCAAAAGAGGTCCTCCACGAAGGCAAATTTCTCCCAGTGCTTGATCCAGGAGTTCTTTTGTCTTCTGGCGCGGGTTCAAGATTGCAAGGCTACGGAGTTGAACATTAGTAGTCGTAAACCCATAAAATTGGGTCGGCTGTTCAACGACGGCTATAAAATAAAATAAAATCCAACCCATTCATCCATCCGCAGATCGTAATTTTGACCACGATCAATCAATCTTCAATTCAGTACACTCAAAGATTTAACTTTTTATGATAAAATGGAGGACTTTGCAACTCGAGAGATTTAACGTGCATCAGTCACCATTCTACAACACGGAGAGTCTTCGGCTGGCTGAATTCGAGCTCCAGTTCTCACGAACATGAGTCTAGCGCCCTGCCAACCAGGCTAGTTACACGGTCCTATTCCATTTCCCCCAACTTATTGAATCGTGTGGGTGTTACAACAAAGTTGATTGGCGTGAGAAATTTTGCGGATGCTTCGCTTTGATTCCCACGAAAATGCTAATCACATAAAAACAATCCTTTATTATATCCTTTTTGTTTCGTACATATGTTTTTTTTTATGCCGTTTAACCCTTTCTAAAGCCGTGGTAAGTATACTTACCACCCATTTTTAAAGTCTATGGTGAACTCTTTTACCACTTTTAATTTAGGTTTCTATTTGTTAATAACTTTAGCTTTCTTAAAGTACCTTTGAATAAAATTGGCAACTATTGTTAGTTTAAGAAAACGTTCAAAAATTATAAAATACATAATTCCTCTTGAAGATTGTAGCATTTATGAAATTTATTTTATAAAAATATAAAAATAAAAGCCTATAAGTTCCTAATAGGTCGTGTTAAAAATACTTACCAAAAAAATGGCATTTTTATAAACTAAATGATTTTTTTTTCTTATATCAATTACTATTCTTATAACAATTTCAATTCCAAAAATACTTTAATTTACATTTAATAGAAATAAACGGCCCATTAAAGTATTAATTTAAATGTAAGTCCTTTGACAATTTCATTGGCAGTTTTAATTTTGTTTCTTTTTTCTTTTAGACTTATAACACGTTGCGTATAGTAAATGTGCACATTGTTAATGCTCCGGGAATGGCTCACTCTTTCTTTGATATTTTGAAGAGTCGCATTATGAGTCGGAAAATGAAAGACAGGGTAAGTATACAAATTGTATATTTTTTCTGTGAAATTGATATTTGAATATCTAACAGCCCATCAGACATGACTTTGAAATGTTTTTTTTTTATTTTTTTTTTTTTTAAAGGGTGCCGAAAATTCACTAATATTGAAAATGCTAAAATCATTTTTGTTCTTCAACTCATTAGATTTTACGGAAACGGTTTAAAAGTATGCAGATGAAGTATTGCAAATGAATTATCAAATGAGAAAAAAATTAGCAGAGAATATGTAAAAGTCAATTATTAAAAAAAAAATTTTATACGGCAATTAATAATATTTTTACCATGATTGAAGATATATTTAAATGTATGCTTATAATAGATAAGTTCCCTGACTTGGAGTTTTTAAAGTTCGCTGCAAAGTATTTAAACACTGTAGTTCGAAAACTGACAGAAAAGTTAAATCGGTTTTAATTTAAAGGGAAGAGTTGAGATAATCCATCCTTCTGTTTTGGTATGAAAAAAGATATTGTGTTGAAGTAAAATATTTTTAAAATAAACTTTTCATTTTAATACAAAATATTTATCACCACCGGTACATACCTCATAAAATGCTTATTCCATGCACAGTTTAAATAAGTGTATTATACTTAAGATAAAAAAGTTTACTTCATAGCTTTATCTTAAATAGAAAAAATTCTTTACGGATTTAATTAAGATTAAAACACAAAATTATCATCCATGAGAAAAAGCACTCTTAAAGTCAGTCTGCTGATCAAGTTTCTGTTTTAGGGCAATCTAAAATCATCCATAACTTTTTTTTTAAAAATAAAAATAGAGAGATAATTTTTCCCCCTGTGAATTTGAAATAGTTTGAAGTTTTATTATAATCAATAAAAAATATAGTTATTTCGGTCATTTTTGGGTACTGTGATCCTTTAATTATCATATTTGAGGTCATCTTTTCGAGTCATTAGAAGGCGGAGATCAAAAGTTATTCCGGTAGGCCCGTTTCTTTTCGGCACACTCTTGTCTCACGACTCATTTGCTTACTTGTTAAATAAATTGAATACGAGGGTTGCTATTTATATTTCTGGCCTAGTAATGAAAAAACAAGTATGTAGGATTGAAATTGGTTTTATTGTTTTTCAAAATATTCTCCATGATGATCAATACACTTTTGCATGCGTTTGAACCAATTTTCAAAGCACTTTTTCCAGTCCGATTGAGGTAGCTCCAAACCATGCGTTTTGAATGCATCAACCGCTTCTTCGGGGGTCGAAAATCGTTGTCCACGTAATTTATTTTTGATGTGTGGGAATAAGAAGAAGTCATTGGGTGCCAAATCAGGGCTGTACGGCGGATGACCCATCAGTTCGATCTTTCGCTCCGTCAGAAATGCCTTTGTTTGAGTCGATGTGTGAGAGCTCGCATTGTCATGATGAAGAATGATTCGCCTGTTCTTCTACTTTTTTCGAATTTCTCCGACAACTTCTGGCAAACAAATGGTCGTGTACCATTCAGAATTGACCGTCCTGCGTTGCTCTAACGCCACTGTTGCCACATGACCGTTAAATCCGAAGAAACAGGCAATCATTTGTTTCGATGTGCTTCTTCCTCGAACAACTTTTGTTGGTTTTGCCTCGTCTTGGAAGACCCATACAGTTGATTGCTGTTTTGTTTCCGGCTCATATGCATAGATCCATGATTCGTCACCTGTGTAGATGTTATACATAGCCTTTGATGTACCTTGAACGTATTTTTCCAACATTTCCTTGCACCAATCGACACGAGCCTTTTTTTGAGCGTTTGTCAGATTATGCGGAATCCAACGCGAACAAATTTTTTTTTACGCTCAAATGTTCATGCAATATTTTATTGATGCTAGTCATACTAATGTCCAAAGACGCCTCTATCTCACGGTATGTTACATGACGATCTTGCTTTATCAGTTCACGCACAGCATCGATCTTTTCTGGCACAACAACGAATTTTGGACGACCTGCACGGGATTCGTTCTGGATCGAACATCGACCACGATTAAATTCGTTATACCATTTTTTTTACAGTGCTGTAAGATGGCGCTTTATCGCTGAATAAAGAATTAAGTTCATCGAAGCACTCTTGTCTTGACAATCCACTTCGAAAGTTATGAAAAATAATGGCACGAAAATGTTCACGATTCAATTCCATTTTTGAAAGAGAAGAACTTTTCAATTTACTGTCAACAACACAAATGAAGCTATAATGGTAAATCGTCTGCTGAATTTATGTTTAAAAATATCAAACTTTCGATTAAAATCGTCTGCGGTCGCCTAGCAACACTTACTGTTGCCAAGGCCAGAAATATAATTAGCAACCATGATAAACTCTTATTGAACAATCGATTTCATTAATCAAGCAATTGTATATTTCTGTAGGTCTTTATTCACTCCTGCGAAGATAATTGGACGTCTCTGCACTCTCATTTCCCTCCCGAAGTTTTGCCGGAAGAATTCTCGGGATATTTAAAATCCTCTGAGTTAGTTTGTGTATACGATTTGATCAATCATAATGAAGACTACTTTCTGGAGCAGCTCATCTAAATTTTTGATGTTTTCCGAATCAATTTATGGTTTGGGTATGCTTTAGAGATTTTTTAAGAAAGCTTTTTAACTACTCGATAAGATTTCAATCAGTCTTGGTTTATAACATTGTTCGACTTTGAGTAGCGTAAATGAACTAGCTCATTCAGTTACCTCTTAAATAATTTTAGTATGAAATGACAAATAAGAAAACGCATACATTTTCCCAACACACAAAAGCTTTTTTCGGCATTAAATACAGTCTGTTTACCTTAGCATTTTCATATTAACAGAACTTAAATTCAACCTGTGAACAGAAACTTCAAAAGAAGTTTTTCTGTAAGCAATGTAGCATTAAGATTCAAAATTCAAACAGAAACTTCGAAAGAAGTTTTTATCGGGACAATGAAGAATTAAGATTCAACATTCAAGCAGAAACATCAAAAAACGTTTTTGCGTAGAAAATGTGGAATTGAGAGGCAACATTCAAACAGAAGCCTAAAAAAAAAAACAGCTCTTCGGTAGATAATATAGAATTTAGATGCAAAATTCAAATTGAAACTTCAAAAAAAGTTTTACGGTAGATAATGTATAATTTAGATGCCAAATTCAAACAGAAACTTCGAAAAATTCTTTTCTGTAGATAATATAGAGATAAGATGAAACCTTCGAGCAGAAGCATCAAAAAAGTTTTTATGTAGAAAATATGAAATTAAGAGGCAACATTCGAACAGAAACTTCGAAAAAAGTTAATATGCAGATTAGTTAGTTACATGTCTGGTTAATAATGAATAACTGCATCGCTTCATTTCTTCAGGTACACACTTAATGAAAATTTGTTGAATCAATCTCAGATGTTGGGAAGACTCAAAGTTTTGAAAAGCAGAAAATAAACGAATCATTGTTTGAAACAGATTCGGAAATCAGAATCACTGAAAGTGAATATGAGCCTGGTTGCAGAAACGCAATTAAAAAATAAGAATCCCTTTGAGTGATAAGAGCAACATAGAATGTATAATCCGCTTGGTTATACAAAGTCCAGTCCCACCAATGTGACCACCTGTCAAAAGCCAAAATAACACCACCTTTCGCTAAACAGGTCACTACGAAACGTGTAAAAAGAGAATTAATTAGGTTCTTACAGGGGTGAAGGTCTTGTAGGTGAAGGACTGAGATAGACAGTGATTCTGAATCCAGTGCCATATTCAGCTGCACTAGGCTACGTGGTTGAGTATTCATGGAATGAACAACTTTGAGTGATAAGAGCAACATAGAATGTATAATCCGCTTGATTATACAAAGTCCAGTTCCATCAATGTGACCATCTGTCAAAAGCCAAAATAACACCACCTTTCGCTAAACAGGTCACTACGAAACGTGTAAAAAGAGAATTAATTAGGTTCTTACAGGGGTGAAGGTCTTGTAGGTGAAGGACTGAGATAGACAGTGATTCTGAATCCAGTGCCATATTCAGCTGCACTAGGCTACGTGGTTGAGTATTCATGGAATGAACAACTTTGAGTGATAAGAGCAACATAGAATGTATAATCCGCTTGATTATACAAAGTCCAGTCCCATCAATGTGGCCATCTGTCAAAAGCCAAAATAACACCACCTTTCGCTAAACAGGTCACTACGAAACGTGTAAAAAGAGAATTAATTAGGTTCTTACAGGGGTGAAGGTCTTGTAGGTGAAGGACTGAGATAGACAGTGATTCTGAATCCAGTGCCATATTCAGCTGCACTAGGCTACGTGGTTGAGTATTCATGGAATGAACAACTTTGAGTGATAAGAGCAACATAGAATGTATAATCCGCTTGATTATACAAAGTCCAGTCCCATCAATGTGACCATCTGTCAAAAGCCAAAATAACACCACCTTTCGCTAAATCAATACCTTTGATCGTTCTCTGATTCAGGTCAGAAGATCGATCGTTCTCTGATTCAGGTCAAAATTACGATCTTTGGATGAATGAATGGATGTATGTATGAGTTCGCCTTATAAACGGGTATGATGTACGATGTGGCTGAAGTTGGATTCTTGTCCATAGATAGCGCCACTGAAAAAGAAGAAACGCACATCTGCCTCAAATTGCTCGGCTTCGCCAAGCAGGCTTGCTAATGTGGAAATTTGCATTAGAAACAACAACACAATTTGATCAAGGTTGTCCATGTGATTCTCAATTAAGTTTAAATGCCAGGAGTTAGATGCCCTTCAAACTGTTTACCTACACTGTGAGCTGTATGAGGATTCGCATTATTCTGCTGGTAGATGTTTTCATCCTGAGGAAAAACAATTCGTATGTAAGAGTGAACTTGACGCGCACTGTCAGATGCGTACTTGTATTGAGCCATCGTGCCTTCAACAATGATGAGTGCACCTAAAGAGTGTCACGAAAAATATTTCCCTGACCATATATTTGCTTCTTAAATACCCATATGGACTAGAGGCACATTATTCAATATATATTTTTTAATTCTTAATCGAATGAGATTAAGACAAAGCTAGAAATAAAAGTCGAATATAAAAATTAAAAAAATTATTTAAGTATAAGAGTATAGTGTTGTATGAATGTTTTACGTATAAAAGAGTTGTTTAGTGCTTTTTACTTATTTATAATTTTGAATTCGCTTCATTGATAAACGACGTCTTATGTTTAAGTTAAATTTAAAATAGAGTTAATTGAATATAAGTCGATAAGACTAATATTTTTTAAACTCTAAGGGTTTTATTACATATGGAAGTGAAAAATCCCATACGATATTTTGAAATAATAATTCAAAAATTAAATAACTGAAACTATCCTTAAAAAATTAAAAATAAATTCAAAATTCTCAGAACGTCAAAACTATTGGCCCTATGGACTTGGTTTCTATCTCTGCAATACATAGGATTCAATAAATCATATAGTCTTACAAATTTAACTGGGCATCTGATACCATGCCAGGTTCCTTTTCCCATGTAATGCGTGAAGGTGAGAATATGAGATGGGTTGGAATGCATATGGAACAACTTAAAAAGAAAATGAATGTGGCACATTGCCCAGTAAGTGAGGATTTGTTTTTGAGAGCTTGAAACAAATCGGCTTTCTCATCTTTTTTTAAATTTATGACGTGTTTACATTAACTATCTTACCTCTCAGTTTCAGTTTCTAGGTATTATTTGATATTAAAAGTGTTTCTTATTTTAATGAATCAATAATATATTCTGGATATCATAATAATAACTCAATTCTATTTATAGTTTTAATCTGGGTTATTTTGCGAGTAGACAAGCTCTATTTCGTTACAAGTTTGAAAATGTATTTATTATTCCGAGCTGATAGTTTAACGCCTTCTGCCTGATTTTATATTATCGGATTTTTTATATTTTTAATTTGATCTCTTTTGCTTAAAAACATTATGAACAGCAGATTTAGAGGATTTAATTAACTTGCATTACTCAGGATCAATATGTTTCCAGAGCTTTTAACGAACCAGATTTTTCGATCTTCTACCTCAGATAATTCTTTTCCACATGGCACTGTGAATTTTCATATGAAATCAAGTAACTTAAATTCTCATTTCTTTTATAATATCGTTTGCGTTTTCAGCCATGCAACTGTTGACTTATTATTTTTGAAATTAAACCCGTCATTTTTAGCAAGTAAATATAAGAAATAAATAAATATATATAAAGAAACAGTATTTTGCATTTAAAATCAAGTGATAATTTTCACAGTTTTACTAAAAAGATTCTTATTCTTTTTAATGTGGGAAAAGAGCATTACAGTTTTAACTATAGCATTACGTCTTCATTGGTCATTTACAATCAATTTTTTTATACGTTGATATACTTTCAGGGAGTACATATTTTACGTTCGTAAGCATATGTTTATATCTGTATGTATCACAAAATCTGTATCAATAATTTCAAAGCAATTTTTTTTGTAGTTTTAGTTTAGATATATTGTTGAGAAAAATGCAAAGAATCAAATAAAGCAATAAAATGGTTCGTTCAGCCTGAAATCACTGGAGACATCTGTTGATCGATGTGTGAACTTCAAATTTCACGAATAACATTTTAATAAATGCTAAATGTTTGCTTATTTAGACTTAAGAGCACTATAAGTACACAAATAATAAAGAATAATAAAGAAATATACAAGCTCATTCTAATTACTAAAATCTATTTCTCTCATTTGATGATTTTTTTTTTTTTGTGCGTATATTTTCGCCATTATAACACTCAGCTCATTTGCATGTCGAAATCAAACTGAAATGGATTTGAGTGGCAGCTAACGCCGTAGCTCGGCATCTGATGTTTGTTGACCAATTCGTGGCCTGTCCTATCAGGAATGGGCAGTCAGATGCCGCTGATTTTCTACGAGAACCTTTCTTAAAAAACCACTTCTTCAGATGCTATCTTAGTAGATATGCATACCTGCTAACTTTTAAGCATTTGTCGTAAAATTTTATTTCTATATTTAAAGTGGTAGCAAAATGTATGCCTTTCTACATATTCCATGCATTTATAAACTTAATTTATAATCTTTTTGACCACCACTATTTTTGAAAATATCAAACATATATAGTAATATGTAATATTGTTATAGTAGTCCGTTAGCGCGACGAAAGTGCCCAGCTCTTGTTAAATAAAGTAAAGATAAGTGTAGTAGTCCGCATAAGCTTTCTCAAATTACAGCATATGTTTCTACCTAAAATTGTAATTTAATTTCCATTTTACTGCCACTGGGGAAAACCATCCTCGAAAGGATTAAAAGTTGGCAGATATGTTTTATGTGAATAAATGATTGCTTTTATTTATTGTTTAAATAAGACATAATTTATCACCTTTTGAATCATATTGAAAATTAATTTCAAAATTTTTAATTGATAAATAAAATACAAAAACTTAAAAAAAAATATTTTAAGAAAAATTTTCTACCAGTCAGATTTTCTGAACATTTTTAATAATATTAATAATTCTATTATCTTTTTATCAATGTTAAACAATTCATACACTACTTTAGTAACAGTTGCATCTGATTCTGCTTAACGTTTCGGAAGTAGCTATTCTTCTCAGAAATAGACGTACAGTGCTCGCAAAAGATGCGACTAATCTTAGTTCCACATTAAAATGGAAGTTCTTAGAGCAGTGATTCTTAACCTTTTTTTTTGTCGAGGCACACTTTTAACGATCTCAAAATTTGGCGGCACACAAAGAAAAAGATAAGTTTAAAAGTTGTTTACTTACCTATTACACTGTGTAATATAGTTTATGATGATAATTTGGAATGTAAAATAATATAATATGTATTGCAAAAACCACAGTACGTTTATTAAGGGATTAATTACAAATGAATAACAAGAATACTTTTAATGCGAAATTTCAGCTTGATGTTTTTTGATAATTTCATCTATATTGGGTCGTAAAAATGACAATGCTACTCTCATATCGTCTTTTTCATTTAACAATCTCGATATTTTTTTCGTTTTTATGTTGGTTAATACTGAAAATCCGAATTCACACAAATAACATGTAGAAAATTGTTATAATATTTTTAAAGCTTTTTTGGCTATCATGGAATAATCGCATGTAATGTTAATCCAAAATGAATTAATTGATTCTTCCGAATATTTTAAAATTAAATCTCGATTATTAGAAAGCGAAATTAGTACTTCCTTTTCATTCAAAGTTAATTCAAATACAGAAGTTATCACAAATGGATTACAAACCCAATCAAATTTTTTTATATCTAAATTTGGGAAATAATGAATAATTCTCTCCTCTAATGTTGTCAAATGGTCAATAACAATTTTATGAATAGTTTTATTAAAATCCTTTGGGACTCTACTCGTAATAAAAAAAGCATTATAATTTTTACCATATACATTTGTAAATTTGGCGGCACACTTTACGAATTTGGCGGCACAGTGGTTGAGAATCACTGTCTTAGAGGTTACCTGACTTGTCATCAAAAATGCATGATTTTATTTTTAGTCAGTGTTATTTTATTGGCGCTGAAATGCCTATTTACGTCATGAAATGACGGATCTATGAATAAAGTTTAGCTTGTATAAATATGATCCCAACTGATAAATTTATGGGTAAAAACAAATTTATCAATTATAAATGATAAATCTATTTTAAATAATTATAAGTTTGCATTTAATTTTATTTCGTAAAAATAATTAGTTTCTTACAAGAGATGAAAAGAGATTTGTTTAAGATGGGTTTATTTTGTGATTTAACTTTCAACTCTCTAAAAGAAAATCATTGATAGCATCGTCTTCAGTGCATTCTGATTGCAATTGAGGTGGTATTGTCAAAGAGTACAAAGAGTATTGTCAAAGAGTCTCTAAATACAAATATTTTGAAGAGATTTTACTCTACTTATTTGTTTTGTTTTGATATATTTTTCGTGTTTCCTTATTTGACCTCTTAGCATTTGGTGCAGAAGTTTGCCCGGTCGCTAGGAGAGGTTTTAATGGTCTATCCTAATGGTTTTCTTCAGAAAGTCTATAGAAAAAAAATTCCGTGCTTCCTAAAAGTGGTTGTAAGTAGAGGTGGTTTTTCCTGGAGGTTTCCCTGTACTTGCAAATGACTCTGATTTATGAGTTTTCCATTTCAAGTGGATCTGTTAATAACCAAAACTGATACCTGATCTACAATTTCAGTTGTAAAAGTACTACAGTTGCCCAAAAATCTTAAAACTCTGATATTGCAATCTCAAGACTTTGTCTACAAAATTGAGAATTGGATTGCAAATTGTCATGTCGTCATAAATGCTGCTGGTAAAAGTGATTTATTATTAATAAAGATAGTGCAAAATTCACTAAAAGCATTGAAATCTTCAAACAAACTGTTAAAGTGGTGCAGAAAACTAAATACCTTGACTTGGCATTAAATAATAAACTTATCATATTAAAGAAATCTTAAAAATACGGGCCTTATGTACAAACCATAAGGCCGACAAACACTTACGCTGAGTATCAGAAACGCATGGTGCAGACTACTAGATCACTTGCTAAATAAACTTGACATTTTTCAGAATAAAATATTGCGATCCATTACCAAATATCCATTACCACTACGTTAGAAATCAAACTTTTCGAAATGAATGAAATATTTTAGAACTCTCTCAATCATTTTTTAAATTTTTGTAGTAGAGCAGAAAAATGTGACAATATCTTCAGTGAAAGATTCTTAAATGAAAATATAGCACTCAGTTTATGGGATGGTATACTAAACCAAGAAGTATTGCATATAGTGTTAATATTGTACATAACCTTTTTTTTTCTTCTTTTTATTACCATTCATATTATATCAGACTGGTGTAACCGGGGTTAAACCAACCAGAAGTTGGGGAAAGCCGTGAGGGAGGTGGGTCGACCGGCCGTGCATCTAAAAAGTTGGAACGAAAATCATAGAATTCTGATTTCATAGAATTATATTATTAAATCATAGAATTCTGATATAATAATATAATTATGTATATTTATTATTATAGGAAATATTTTACGAAATATTATTATAGGAAAATAGATCACGAAAATTTGACTCGATAATTTTGAGCAAGTAGCAACTGTTTTAAATGAGGCTGCCTACTTCGCAAACATAGGCGGATGCATTACTACAATTCTAATTTTAGTGTAATCATTTGATTATGAATACTGCTTTCGCCAAAGAAGCTCAAGGGAGGAAGAGACAAGTTTTGCCGTTTTCTATAAACTGTAAATAGTTTTAGTTTCGACTTTTAACCTTTTCTATTATTTTGGAATTGCACATGTATAAATAGTAAATATCACGTTTTTTCTAACTCTTGTAATCATTTTGGATTAAGGCAAAAGAGATATCTTTTCTATCGTAAGTTCTGTTAATTTGGTCACCAAACTGAACGGCGCCATATTACAAAAAATCTTACTTTCATATTTACAGTGGTCGTAATTACATATTTTAAGAATACACAATTATTTTTGGTTGCTGAAGAGAACGGTAATTAATTTGACTAAGTTATTGAGAGTAACGCCCAGTTTATGCGCTCAACTGAACTGTTTTGGGGGAAGCAGGGACTCTTTTTAGAAAGTGTGTTTTTTGTCTTTTCCAGGGAAGCGTCTTTCTAAAACAGACATCATGTAAGCCTTTTTAAGCCATCACATTCCCCAACAGGGGTGAAAGCGAGACGGAAAATAGGAAAGGCTGGTAGTGAAACCTTTACAGTTATAGCTAGTTTTGGGGAGGAGTTTACTTATCCTTTTTTTAAATTATTCAACAATATCTACTTAATCTGCGAACTCATCTCATCTCATATGTGGTGGTTATCTTAGCATCAGCCCCGCTAGGTGCTCTAACTAATTCATCTAAGTGAGAATAAATAATAAATCGCCGAAGCGCAACTGAAAGGTGAAGGTTGGGGTTCAGTAACATTTACTGAGAGAAAATTAAAATTAAACAGAGAGATTAACCAAACAAATTTAAGATAGAGAAGAGGTTTTCGTGGCATACTGCCTCGCCTCCCCTGGAGGTATTACCCCCGAGCTTCATATGTGCTTAATCTGCGAAAAGTAGCAGTTTTACATATATATGCTAAAATTTTAAAAGAAATCTTGATAGTTACAGATATTTTATTTTTCTCGAAAAAAAAATGCTGGAATGAAATATCTTACGTACCAGTTTTTTCTCTTTTCCGTCTTGCTATATAAGGGCTTTCACCCATGTTCCTCAAATAGTTTAGATGTGGTTTCAGAGTTTAAAACACTACACTTTCTGATATTATCAAGTTGACTATTTTTTAATTTGCCATAATGAAGGCAGTTACTCAATACAAATTTAATTATTAAAAAAAAAAAACAGATTTCTAAATTATTAAAAATTTTTTTTAAACTCTTTACATTCATGCCCGTCACTAGACAGTACCCACAGTTAAAATTTCATGTGTAGCAAACATAAAAAAGGAGTCATAAAAACACAGTAAACCAAAGAATCCTACTATATTGAAACTCTTTTAAAATAAACTGTAAATATAATTTCAATAGCCCACCCTAAAACTATACGCAATTATATTTCAAGGGTGAGATTGTTCGTAACTAACATAAATAAAGTAATATTCAGTTAAAGAAGCCAGAAAGCCTCGGTATCTTCCGACCATTGAACAGAAATGATATTAGTCAAGGGTATTATAGCTTTTATTTCACTAAATAACCTTTCTTATCGGTTTCCAAACATTTATCAACTTAGCAAAAGTTTTCTTCTTTTACAAATTTGACATAAGTTAAAAGTAAAGCTTTGTTTCCAAGTAAAGTGGACTCGTCAAGCAGTGTAGAAAAAAATTCAGATGTTTTTTAAGTACTCACATAAAGAAATTTCTACTCACTGAGCCATTTCGTCTATTCTTCTTTGTACTGTGTTATTACTCAGTGGAATACTTTTTATAAAGTCGAAAGCTGGTTTGTGCATCACGGTGCCTCACTTACAGCTGGTAAAATAAGTTCTTCACCAATAATGTGCTGCTTTTCAGACTTTGCAATCAATAAAGAAACGTTATAAAAAACACGCAGTCCTTCGTCATCTCGCTTAGATATTGTCCCTATGAGTTGTTGCTGTGATCGGTGCTTTCAAATATTTTTCTTTGATTGTTTGAAAAAATATTAAATCTTTATCTTTTTCATCCTTATAGATTTTTATTAACCTGCTGTTTAGCGAACTTTAGCAAGATTGCTTTTAAAGTGGCTAAGGCGGGTTAGGAGACTATGTTTTCCACTATACACTATTGTCTTTATAGTACATGGAAAAACTGATTTCGCTTTGCAGAGAAGACTGCAAGTTAAAATATGACTTTTTGCGTGCAGAACCATCAGTGGGTTCCTTAAGTTTGGAAGGTTTCATTGAATCATTTGACATAGTTTTATTGCATAGAAGACGTAGGTAAAGAACTACTTACTGAAAAAATAAAGCAATATTCAACACTGTATTTGCATACATTTTATTTGCGAAGCATTGTTAATAACTATAAACCTTTTCAATGGAATGCTGTATTAAATACCTTTTGAATTTCATAAAATTTCATGTAATATTTGAATAAAATATAATTCACAATAATTATCTTCTTTCGAAAACAATACATCGGTATTAAAAAAAGCAACTGATGATCTCTTCCCAAGTTTTTATTTAAAAAGTAATCCCTTATTTTACATTAAAGAATTACTATTGAAAAATGCGATATGTAATTTATTCAAAAGAGATCGATTTTAATCAAATGTACTTACGTAGCAAAATTATACTATCTGCGTAACACTATAAAAAATGCAACTGGGCCAATCAGCATAAAGCAGCACTAAATTGTTGATTGGATGTACTATGTATAGTTTGTCTAAAATAAGAACTCCCCCAGACATTCGTCTGCACCTGTGGCGGTGACTATGGTAACACGGTATGACTATTTCAAGTAGGCGTGCGGGGTCTGTGTTTTGGAGTGGTTTCGGTTCGGGTCGGCAAGAAAAAGGGAATATCTTTCTTCGGTCTATTGTGTTAGTCTTAGAGTGGAGCTACCCTCCCTAAAATGCGCCATTCTTGTTTCCATAGCACCAGGCGGCCTCAGACTTTGTGGCGGAAGGAGTTCTTAACTTAGACAAACTATAAAACTCTTTCACAGTTTATGTTTACATTGAAGACAAGTTAGTGCACCTAGCGGCTTTATTGTGTTGTTGAAACCTGCTTTCGACCATCAGTCTCGCACCATGTCGTGCTTAATATTAACTTCAGTAGCTGGCGCCATCTGAAACTAGTAAATAATAGGCATGTGTCAGTGGTTTTTTTTATTTTCGTTTTTTTGGGATTATCTCAGTTTTTTTACTGCTATATTTCGTTATTATTTTGTTGCTAAATTTTTGTCAGCGTGTTGACGAGAATTGAAAGCTTAAAACTTTTGAAGAAAATTGAACAATAACTAAGTTTTAGTAATAACATTAAAGCAAGTTATACAAACCACTATTACTACAAGTGACAAATTCAGTGGAAATAAGTTTTGTCAATGTTCATTCACAAAAGGCATTACATAACTCTTAATACTTAAGTAACATACCGTATTTTAAGCACAAAAATATTATATTTATATTTTAATCAGGACAAAAAAATCGCTACTACTTTATTTATTTTAGTTATAAAAAAGGATCACAATTTTATCATTTTGCATTAAACCTTGTGCTCCTGACGTTGTTCAGAGAACCAAAATCAATTTTAATTTTCCAGCGGACCGCCTGAATGATATCAGGGACCTCTTAGGGTCCGTAGGGATCACTTTGGGAAAAAGAAAAGAAAGAAAATTACAAAGAAAGAAACAAAGAAAATTGAAGTCATATCCAAAATTCTGCTAATAACTGTGTACAATTAGTTAATTTTTGTGCACATCTGATCATAATTTTTTTCAATAAATTATTGTAATCTAACCACAATTGGCTGAGAAGAACTGATGAGATATTCTTTTAAATATTTTTGTTTTTGTTTAATTTACGAACTCCAAAAAACATTATGGGGATAAAGACAGATAACAATAAGTATCAAATCTGTAAATAAAATGAATCTCCTTGAATACATCTGGGTAAATTTGAACGTAATACCTATAAATGTAAACCATAGATGGCACTGATGCATTTTTTTCAAAAACATTTTTCCCTTAATAAAGTTGCTTTTGCTCTCTTGTAGCAACAAATTAGACAAAAATACTTGAAAAATAAAAACGATGGCACGTAAATTAATAATAGAAATTTACATTGTTATTTGTTCCATTCATTAAATCAATATTATTTTCCATGTCTCTCTTTATACGTGTCTCTCTTTCTTTTTTACTTATTTATTCTCATAAATATTTCCTCAGCATAATTTTAATTTCAAAATTAATTAAATTGAAGGAGCGGGAATGAGCTTGGGATTTCTTTAAAGAATACTCTACTCTGCAAGTTGATCAAAAAATAAAATAAAAATGAAAAATAATTATTATAGCTAACTCTCAAATTTTGAACAGCTTTCAAGTTTTTAAATAAAGTAATTATTTCCCTAGAAAACGCCCGAATTTGTAAAGTAATAAAAAATATACTCATGTTTGGCAAAGTTCAAGGAAAAAATTATTTTATATAATTTTTTCTGCCTTTGCTTTTAACTTATATTTAATATATATATATATATATATATATATATATATATATATATATATATATATATATATATATATATATATATATATATATATATATATTGCCTTAATTTCAGATAGAAGTTCTATTTTTGCTCATGATAAGAATATTTACAATATTACAAAATTTGGAAATATATGTAGCCATTATTAATAATCGTATTTCACAGTAATTCTATATTGTTATTATTTAATTAAAAGTACTAGTTAACTTTCAATTTAGAATTATTAATCTTTATTATGAGAAAACATTCTAAATCTTGATTTATAAAATTCTTTTAAGTTACTCGATTTTACGAAATTTCCAGAGGGTAAAATTGGCAGTAAATCCCCACCACGCAGTCACATGATCAGGATGCAGCTGCAGGACACTAAAAAGTGAAGCACCCCATATGCTGTAGTTTTTATTATTCACAGCCCTATCTAAATAAAAGTGCGTATTTCACCACTTATGACAAACTATCTCCTCTTTCCCTCACAGCGCCATCTGAATAGACAGAATGGACCTTTTTTTCTATTTCTCGTAATTATTCAAATTTATGTTTGTCTGTGTGCTATTTGTTATTAATAAAAATATTTGACACTCAGCTTTTCTTTATTTAAACCCTCGAGATTTAGCTAGGGCCACACGCTGAATTCGCATCCCTTCTTTCCGATGTTTTTAATTTTTTAAGTCAGCCAATCCGTCGCTGATATCCATGTAAGACTTAATACAATATCTTTTTCTTGGAAATATGTAAAGAGAAGCTTTTCAAAATAATTATTTTATAATTTCATTTGTGGTTTGTTGCTTTAATTCCATGGGTAATTAAGTTGACGATAAATGTTTTAAAAATATATATATATATTTTTTTGGAGAAAATATCTACAGAATTCATTAATTGCAATTTGCATTTAACCATACTAAAATTGTATTCTTCGCTTTAGATATTTTTTAATTTTGAAGAGAGCCAGGCCTTCACTGCAATCCATGTAAGAAGTAATACAATATCTTTTTTCTGGAAATATGTAAAGAGAAACTTTTCAAAATAATTATTTTATAATTTGTTTTGTGGTTTGTTGTTTTAATTCCCTGGGTAATTAAGTTAACGATAAATGTTTTAAAAATATATCTTTAATTGAAGAAAGTATGTACAGAATTTATTATTCACATATTACATTTAATGAGTTCCTTCTGCAAAACCAACGTTCTCGCTTCCGTCGTGAGACTTTTGCAGTGAGAGTTGAATTCTGTCTTCCAGACCAGATCCTCTTCTATATCTTAGATATAGAATCATTATGCAGACACCAATACCAATTCCAATAAAGATCATAGCAAAACTAAGTAATGCTAGGGAACCTGAAATAAACAAAATCATAGAATAAAGCGATTCTTTTTACATTATATTAAGTTTAAATAAAGGTCTAAAGAAGCTCTTTCGCTTTTGACCTAACTCAACAGTCGAAAGCATGGAGGGAAAATTCTTATGCTTTTATTAATTTCGAATATTTTATTAATTTATTATATTCCTTTTTATTTAATTTCGAGCAAATAAACTATTGATTGATATATATTCTATTTGGTAGTACTTTTTATGCAATCAACGTTAAAAGAATTTTTTAACGTCATTCACATCTATTACCATCAGATTAAACTGTAAATAAAATTAGATATTAAAAAATCTAAAAACTGAGAAAGCCATAATCCCATCTTCCAAGACATAGACACGGAGAAATTCCAATGAAGACGACCACAGAATTCTTTCTGTCGGATATTTCACTTTCATTTTCATATCCCAATAGTCACCGTTGCCCTAGGGCAAATTTATAGATTAAGAGGTCTCGTGCCCGCTAACGCGGGCAGGTACCTTGTCAAATACAGATCGCTGTTGTCGAGAAAGCCATAAAGGGGAGCAACGTTGCTCCCACTGTAAGGACAGATGCTACAAAGAATACAAAAACATCCTCGGCTTTCCGGGGATTCGAACCTTTCTGATGTGAGATCAGCTTTCTGACCACTACACAGTTTTGTTGGCAGTTCTGAAACTTATAAAGAACTCTTTATCCTAATCTAATAAAGCGATCCTTTCTACCTTTTTTGACAGGAATTTCCCAATAATATTATTTCGCTAAAAGTTAGTTTACCACAAAAAATATGAAGAAAATACAGATAAAAAATTTAACCTATAACCCAAGATGGCCGGGTTAGAGCTCTCTTAATATCCACTGTGTCTCAACCAGCGACAAATCACGACTCTTAAAAACTTCGATACATTAGCACGTTGAATGCCATGGGGGTCACCGGTGATTATTAGAAGCACATAATTCGAGTAAATTTTTAATATTTTTAATATCGTTACTAAAATGGTTTGAAGAAATTAATACAAAAATAGAAAATAGTTTTATTTATATAAACAGAGATGCCTACTTGCTCCGGACAGCGAATAAATATTTTCAAGTTTATTAACTGTGATTTCTTGGATTAATAAATTCAATTTAGTAGATTTTTATCCACCACTATTTCTAAACAGGCTTATATAATTCACCACTCTATTAATGCTAAACCATTTAAAAACCTAGCAAAATCTGTCAAGTTTGCAAATTTAGTTTATAGTAATTTACAGTTTGGCTGGTAGGGCAAGCTATGTAAAATTAGTGTGGCATTCAATGTGTTAAAGCAGTATTTTAAAAACGAAGGTGTCTACTAGCATTTAAGATGATTTGCTGCAACTATTAAATCTTTCTAATATCCACCAAAACTTTGTTTTCACGAGTGGTGTAATGTAGATTTTGTTAAATTTTAGAAAAATGAACTCTTATTTTGTTTTAGTTAGTTTACATCGCACTAGAGCTGCGCACTGGGCTATTGGCGACTGGCTGGGAAACATCCCTGAGGATGATCCGAAGGCATGACATGCCATCACAATTTTGATCCTCTGCAGAGGGGATGCCCCCCCCCCGCCTCGGTAGCCCAACGACCTGCACGCGAAGTCGAGCACTTTACGGTAGAACAGTTTAACGAGCACCAATACAGGTTCCTACGCAGACTGATCCAAGTGGTCACCCACCCGTACACTGACCGCAACCAGTGATGCTTGACTTCGGTGATCTGCTGGGAGCCGTGTCTTAACGATCAGTCAACTGCGGGTAAAAATGAACTCTTAGGTCCATCTCGTGTTGCATTAGATTCAAAATATTCTGATTTTACTCTTGAGTGAATTCCTTCAGAAATTATACCTTTGCCCCTGGCTGGCTCAAAATTGGCTAAATGTGAATATTAGATGAACATGCAATGATGGACCAATATTGGGATGCTTAGAGTTTTTAATATTTTTCCTATATAAGGCCAATATCAGCATCTATAGGGCCCATAATGGCTGAATAATGAATTTAAAATGTCGGGTGAATCATACGATTTTAATATATAGGGCCGATATTGGTTGTAAAGTGGCTGTAAAATATCGGGTGAATCGGACTATTCTATATTGGGCTGCTATTGGTAATAAAGTATGGGTGAATCGGTGAATTCTATACAAGGCCAATATCGGAAAATAACGGCCATTTAAATCCTTATTGAGCCAAGATTCGTGAATATTGGTCCTATGATGGCCATTTTGATGCTAGAGAAGTCTTAGGTTGAAATTGAAATCTAATTTTTCAATTTAAATTCAGGTTTCAATTTTTATAAGTAATCGAACAAAATATCAGTTCAATTTTTCTAATATCGGTTGAAAACTTGTTTTCACAAATTATGTTGGATAGATTTTGTTAAATTTTAGAAAAATGAACTTTAAAGTTTTCCTCATACTGCATTAAAATCACAATATTCTACTTTTAATTTTTAGAGATGCATTAAACTAAAACTGAGATCTAATTTTTTAATGTAAGTGCAAGTTGTTATTTTTATAATTAATCAAACACAGTTACAGTTTATGTACTGACAAATAATATCACAATTGTATAATTAGATGAGCAGGAGTTTAGTGAGCGGGGGGTAGTAAAAAAGTATAGAGGTGTACTCGAGTCAGCCGATTAACAGATAAACCTACTAATATTTTTTTAGGAATGCTTTTGTTTCTGATAAATATTTTCTTAACTAGGAAAGAGGTCAATTGAAAAAATATTTTGCCTAAGGACGAATTCTTTTTGCTTTTCTTTGTCAAAAGCTGCATTAAAAAAACAGAAGTTGGCCAATTAATATGTAAAACGATATAATCTTTCCGGTCAAACTTTGTACCTGACCATTTTTCCCTTATCAAATGGCTAACTGGCCGACTGAAGAAAATATTTTACTATTATTACTTTTTCTTCTAATTAGATCTCAATGCAATTTACTTTTTTTTCCTATAGTAAATTATGCGTCATAACTTTTTTAGTTTCTGCATTTGATTGAACTGATACCTGCGTGCAGAATAAGGCTGTATAAATTTGAATTCGTGTTTTTTTCGAATTGGATTTTTGTGAAGGTAACGGTTTTTCATCACCACAAATAAAAAAGTCATTATTATTAAAAATAACATTTCTTTTCATCCCATTTCCCTATATTTCTTCAAATCACATGATATTTGATGATGGAGAATACAAAGAATTTTTTCGACAAAAAATGTAAGTTTTGACATGCTTTGTTTACTGTTACTGTTAGATACTTTGTTAACTGTTTATTGATGTTTGATACTTTGTTTACTGTTTATTTAATGCATTACTTTAAAACGGAAATGCCCGACATTTTTAATTGATTACTAAGGGAAAACTCGGGAGTTTCAAACCCCGAATCAAATGAATTAATTTCAACTTAGCAAAAATTATACCAGCTTATGAAAATTTATTATTCACAGGCGTTGGTGACACAGTTTAATATAGATAGACGTTAGTTAACAAATAATTTATTATACACGATTATCGTGATGATGGAAAAAATGTTAAAATAATTGTTATGTGAATTATTTTAATCTAAATTTGTTTTTGTTACTTAAAATTTTGGAAATAATTAAGGAAATTATTTTATTTTAAGTTTGTTTTGTAACATAAAATTTTAAAACATTTATATAGGATTTATTTCTGTTTTTGTTACATAAAAATTTGGGAATAATTGTATACTAAATTTGTTTTGTTACATAAAATTTTACAAAATGGTTATGGAAATTATTTTACTCTAAATTTGATTTTGTTACATAAAATTTTAGAAAAAGTTAAGGAAATTGTTTTATTCTAAATTTGTTTTGGTTACATAAAATTTCGAAATAGTAGTCGGAATTTTTTGTTCTAAATTTGTTTTGTTACATTAATTTTTAAAAAATTGTTATGGGGTACATTTTATTTTAAATATGTTTTGTTACATAAACTTTGTAAAATTCTAAAAAAGAAATTACTGGAATTATTTTATTCCAATTTTTTTTTGTTACAGAACATTTTGGAAATAATTGAAGAAATCATTTTTTTCCAAATTTGTTTTATTTCATAAAATAATAAAAAAAATATTATAGGACTTATTTTATTCTAAATTTAGTTACGTAAAATTATAGAAATGATTATGGCAATAATTTTATTCCAAATTTATTATTCTAGTTTTATTTTAAATTTGTTTTGTTACAATAACTTTGTAAAATTCTAAAAAAAGAAATTACTGGAATTATTTTATTCCAATTTTTTTTGCTACGGAACATTTTGGAAATAATTGAAGAAATCATTTTATTACAAATTTGTTTTGTTTCAATTATAAAAAAAAATTAAATAAAATTATAAAAAAATGTTATAGGACTTATTTTATTCTAAATTTAGTTACGTAAAACTATAGAAATAATTTTATTCTAAATTTATTTTATTACATAAAATTTAAAAAAAAAAGTTGTTATGAAACATTTTTTATTCTAAATTTGTTTTTGTTAAATAAAATTTTGGATATAATTACGGAAATTATTTTATTATAACTTGTTTGTTGCATATAACTTTAAAATATTATTATGGAAATTATTTTCTCCTAAATTTGATTTTGGAATCAGTAATAGCGCTTTCCGTTTTGATAAATATTAATAAGCTCCGCGTTAGCTATTTAGTTCTACCATCTGGAGAGCATTGTCTTGTTAAAAACAAATAAAAGTTTAAACAAATTCACCCTAAAATAAATAAAAGTGTAAGTAAATTAAATAAACTGACTTCTCGGCTATTGTGTTTTTTTTCATCTAGTTTAGTTTCTTACCTATATTTCACCATTTTTCGTTGACAATTTGCGTTTTATATATCAAAATACATTTGCTTTTTTTTCCATTCAACTCTGGCAAGTCTTGAAAATGGGTGCCTGATTTTGAGAGCTCGGAACATGTCGATTGTTATATCCCGTTTATATATTTTTGAAGAGAATAAGGTTTCTAATCAGTAAAAGGGAAAATGTTAAATACATTTTTATTATGCAAGCAATTACAAAAGGCTTGAAATATAAGTTAAATAAAATAATTTTAAGTTTAGTCGCCTGCTTTAACCCACTCTCGCACACGTACAAAACACATTTTCTAGAAAATGGAACTAACTATTGCATAAAGCTGCTGGAACTGTAATAAATAAATTGCAGATTGAAAAAAAAAACCTTTTTTTTTCATAATGTGATTTTTTTTTTACTGAAATTTCAAAAGTATTTTTAATAGTTGCTATCATCAATTTTGAAACTAGTTTTATCTTTGGAAATTTTTCCAAAAAATCAACGGAATTCCGATAAGAAAAAATATATTTTTATTTTTTAATCTTTTCTTCTCGAAATTATCAAAATGCAAACAAAGAGCCCAGCACTTAAATAATCTAATGCGTTTTAGTTTTTTGAACCATGAGATAAAAAGCAAATGTTAAAAAAAGCCTTTACCTTATCTTATTCTGAGGATAAAAAATATTGAAAGGAAAAAATAATACAAAGTGAAACTAAATTTCTCTAGACAGAATTTTATGATATTTTATCAAACTTTAAAGCATGATTGTTATTTTTATTATCCATTATTTACTAGTGAATTATCCTGAAAAACTGGTATCATTCCCCTACATTTATCTTGGCTAAGATTTTCGACAAATATCTACGTGCGAGTGGTCCAGTTGTAGACTGCGAACCATCGGTTTAAAATCAATGCTATAGAGGACACAAAGGTTTTGTAGGAATAAGTGACTTGAAGTAATAAAAAAAATACCCGAGGTCATTCCTTCTTCATTGACATTATTCAGATCTGCAGGATCATCATACATCACTTTTTCTTCGATTTCATCCGAAACAGCGGATAGAATTTCTTCTGGTACCGCAACGAAATAAGTCAAATCCCCATTTGACTTTCGTACATAAAGATTACCTTTCAAGGCAGGGACAAGAACACTCTAAACAGAAAAAAATAATAACACACACACACATTATATATATATATAATCTCGTCGTCATCAGCTATATCCACAAGAAGGAGTGCTTTGTTTGGAAGGATAAAAAGAAGTAAAGATTATTTATTTAGCATGTTTTATTTTTATTTCAATTCTTTCGGATGCTTCACCCACTATTGTATTGATGTATTTTGCTTTGGCTATTTTAATATAATATTAGTATGCACTCCTTTTTGCGTACACAATCGTGTGAGCTGATGACGAGATTATATCATTTCATTATTTTGTTTTCTGGCTTTATAATATTTCTTTAAACAAAAAAATATTTTAATATTTTTAAAAATCTTTTATTTTAATTATTTTTCTTTTTCCCCCTAATCTTTATTATATTATTTACCATGTTTTTTCTATATTTTTGCAGGTGGCATGTTATTCCGCCCTTCTCGCTAGTTAAGTTTGCTTTTTATCCTTGTTTCAGTTAGATATTGTTGTGTAGAAGCTCCGCGATCGTAATTAGTTTTAAAAATCAAGCAGCGCATTAATTTGAAATTCATTATGAAATTTAAAAAAAACTTCAACTGAATGTTTTAATTTATTAAAGGAGGTGTTTGATGATAATTGCAAGTCACATAGTCAAAGTTTTGAACGGCACAAACGATTTTCGGAAGGTTGTTGAAGATGATGAACACTCGTCTTGTGACTTCAAGAACTGATGAAAAGCTTTCATGAAATTGAAGCTTGAGTGATGTCAGATAATTGACAGAGAGACAATAAGAAAATTTTTAATTAAAGCAAAATATAGACAGGAGCAAAAAATGTACAGGAAAGACTTTTGCTCTGACATCATAGAATGCTACACAGAAGATTGAAAAAGTCATCACGTGTGACGAGCTGTTGACTGAAACTAAACGACAATCCATGCACTGGAAGACCATCACCAAGAGCCAAAATAGCTTGAATGAGCAAGTCCAAACTGAAAGCCATGCTCATCGTTTTATTTTGTGGTGTAATCATGATAGAGCCTCCAGACCAAATGGTAATCCTGCAGTACTACAACCATCGGATACACTTTGCGGTTTATATTAAGGTTATATTATTTAGAGGAAGAGCTGAGTGGATAACCAACAAAGAGTTTACTTTCAAATTTTATTTTATAACCGGCGTTAAACAGCCAACACAAATCTGAGTTTACAACTACCAACGTTCTTTTCCGTAACCTTGTAATTTTGAGCCACATCTAGAAGACAAATGAACTCCTTTATTAAGTAATGCGAGAAATTTGCCTTCGTGGAGGACTTTTTGATTAAACTAACCCACATTTGTTTCACATGGAGAGGAAAACCACGAAAAAATCCCACAGTTAACCCGACATCAAAGGGACTCTAACCAATCATCCGTCTACACTGAGGATATTTTACGCCTGCACTATGGTCGGTGTGATGTATCTTTAAATTTTAAATGTTTAGTATAACCTAGTATCTTTTAAATCAGAGGTAAAAGTGTTTCATTTTTTACCTCTGAAATCAGAGGTACTGTTTTTGGAGTACGCCCTATTACTAGAAAGAATCAATCAAATGACGTGCGTACGACTGCATTCATTTTTATTTTATATTATTTATTGATCTATCTAGTATTATTTTAGATTAAGACAGGAATACGGTATTCGTTAATTTATTTGCAGTAATTGTAATACTGATCAACTTATTTATGATGAGCAAAGTTCTTCACGTCTGAAAAGTGATAATTCACGTCATGTTTGACCCGCAAAGTACTCTAGACTTGCAATTACGATTAGTAGTCATGGGTTTCTACTTGATATTCCCGTATCGTATTTTTGTTAAAAAAATGTGGAGATTTGTATAAAAAGTTGCAGAAAAAATGTTCGAAATAAGACGTGAATTGACGACATAAATCACACGTATATTTTTTACATCATCTCTACTTTTGGTGACTAAGATTTGGCATTTTGGTAGCTAATTTCTGTGAAAAGACAACTCTGATTCGCAACTGGTAATCGATAATCTAAAGCACTAAAGTACAGGTCATAAAAATTTTATAAAATCCTATTAAATTTAAGATATAAGCACGACTGTTAATTTTCCAAAAATAAGAAGTACCTATATATATAATATTATTTCATTTCGACTGTTATTCCAATAAAATGAACTATTTGTGACTACTACTTTTTTAAACAGTTTTACGCTTACATTTAATAAAAAAAATGCATATACAATAATAATAAAATATACATATATAAAATAAGCATATAAAATGTACATACATATATAAGAATAAATAACTATAAGAGTACATACTTGTATACAAGTATGTGTGTAATATTAAGTTGAAAAAAATTATACTCTTCCTAATTGCTAATAAATAAGTTATAAATAGTTTACTATTTCCCAAAAAAATGAAATGTTCTTTTGACCAGCAAATAATTAGCAGCCTCGGATACAAGTTTTATTTTTAACTGAATGTAATTTATATGTTGTTGCGGTTAACTTTATATGCGAAAAAATATTAAGAATTTATAAGCAAAAAAATTCGTAGAATGAAGCTGATATTTGCGTACCTGAGAATTAGAGTACATCTTTCATCGATGAATATTTAAAATAACTTACCTCCTGTGACTTTGGTGGCTTGAATTGGATCGCAAATTGATTTTGGTCAATAAATTTTCGAAGAAATGCAACAGCTTCGTCCAAGGAGGCTCCACGCTGTCCTATTGGAACTTTTGATTTCAACTTTATTTTATCCACCAGAGTGAAAAGAATAACCGGGAAATTTTTGCTTATAGATAATTTCCTAAACTGAAAAAAAAAAAAAAAAAAAAAAAAAAATCAAATTAAATTTCATATATTCGTCTTGTCTACATATATTAAAATTAGAACTGCTTGTCTCTCTACAAAACATTTCGCGAAATGGTTGTAAATTAAAACCTAAAAATTGCGAAATTTTTGGTTAATTCTAAGTTACTTTAGATACATGTAAACTTAAATTCCAGCGACTTTTAACAAATCGCTCTATTTTTTGGACATTATCCTCTTGGCTGTAAGTAAGTGGTTTCAATTTTAATGTAAGCTTTTATTTCCTTTAAAAATTTTTACCTGAGCTAAAAAAGTCAAAAATCATATCTTTCTTTTTTAAAAAGCGACAAACAGGAGAGCAGGAGGTCGTGAAAAACCACTGGATTGGAAAATCACTCCCTAAAAACCTGTCATTTTAGGAAACTAAACTAAACTTACAAAAAAGACGCCTGGATATATTGTATTATTTATACAGCATACATTGACAAGCTTATAAACCTTTGTCAAGTAGAAGGACAGATACTACAGTAGAGTGAAGGAGAGCATCCAGGGTAACAGAAGGATTCGAACCCGCCACCTCCACTCTTTGCAGAGAGTTACACTGGTGATACAGTTTGGCCAGTAAGACCCCAAAAATATGTAGAAAAAATCTCCATTGTATACATAGTTTTTTATTATTTTTAAGAAGTGGTGAAAAAAATAACTTTTGATTCACACATCCATTACCATGCATTAAACATGGTTTTTGCTGCCACTAAAAAAAATTTACCCTCTAATCTTAGCAAGTTGGCATCTCTGACATATAAAAATATTTTCTCCGTTTTAGTTTAAATGATTCATTAATTATATACCATTAATGTTACTAAATATATAGACAATCTTCATAGAAGATCTATCCTGTCTTTTAGAAATAAAAACAAAAATCTTTTTTTTTTTACTTTGGTCATAATGTTTACATCATTTTAAAGGTTAAACATTTGTCTGCTTTTACATCTAATCAATGCCTATTTAAGTAGAATTATGTAAAACACTTTGCCTATTTTTCATTTAATTATAAGATTAAAATAATGATCGAGATCCAAACGTAAGACAGTATACTTGGTCAAAAATAAAACTTCATTGGTTTCAAAAAAATATTAAAATGGTAATAAAATTCAACATATTTCGAGTGCTCAAAAATAATTGCCCTTTCTCAAAACTTACCTGACGGGAATGGGGAAAACAAAAGTGATTTGATACAGAAAACGTGAATTTACGAATGAAAGATGAAAAATACAAGTTAAAAATAAAACTGATGAAACCATGTACCCTTGAGTTAAATAGAAAATAAAGGTTAAAAAACAAATCTAGAAAAACCGAAATGGCTGAGAGAGTTTAGGTGAAATGAATTACCGCGCACAATTCACAGTTGTTGATGAACTTTTGTCGTTAACAAGGATATCTGCGTTCATTATAAATAAAACAAGATTCAGAGCATAAAGTTTCAGGACTGATGTGACAGGGGTATTAAGAATTTTGATATTATCGAAATTGAATTTATGCACAGGATTCCAAGAATGTGCGGCAATAGATAATGTATCGCAATTTTAATAATGGATATATCTATTGTGTTCTTTTAGTCAAAATATTAAAGCGTGTCTGTTTTGTCCGATGTAGCCAAGGTTACACTGGATAAGTATACATTCCCTGTTTCACTCTCGGCTGCTGCGGTCTGTCTAATTTTGTTTATCACTCTTATTTACTATTTTTCTTTAGAAACTTAATTTTTTTCCCCTTCAAATTACTTTTGTTTCCTTCATTCACGTCTGGCGAATCTTAAAAATAGTTTCCAAGGCTTACCAGACACGAATGACTTCGTGACGCAAATTTTTGAGCTCTAGCGAAACAGTATGTTAAGTTAAAATCAACGACTTTGTGACGTATTTTTGAGCTCTAGCAACACAGTATATTAAGTTAAAATCAACAATTCCAAGTTTTCTTCTGTTAAGAACATGACAATAATTTAAAATTGAGTGTTTAATTTAATGAAAAAACTTAAAATACTAAAAATATAGATTATTATATTATTGGAGAAATACGGGGTAGCGTAAAGAATAAAATTTTTGAAAAATGAAAAAAATATAATTAAGTAGTTGATAAAATTGTCCGGTGAAACACGCTCGCTCAGGTAATTAAAAATGTTTTTTAAGATTATGACGATTTATAACATCTTGAGAAATTTTAAGATGTTTAAAAATGTTGGCTACCTATTCGGCAACTCTATTCTCGTAAGTGACATGAAATATCAAAACACGATGATATTCAAGAAGGTATAGCTATACCTTTCATAAAATTTTTATCTCCTTCTCAGTTTTAATTGATTGATAATTATAAAACGTATATCGAAGAAATTGATAAATATATTATTAAAAATCAATGCATTTGTATGTATATTAAGGAAACTGTATGAATTATTCAAAGAGCCTACTAAAATTAAAAAAAGCAGATGTATAATCACACATTCTATCAAAAACATTCTTTTATAAAATTCAACATTCGTTAAATGTAATGTTTTAGTCAAATCTCTTTTCTAAATAACTAATAAATTTTCAAACGACTTAGAAACATCGTATTTCATAATTAAAAAAAAAGAGATAAACATTCGGCTATCGGCGGAAAAGTATGAATGAAATTTTACGCTCTGCGAACTCAAGTTCCTCATAAGTTAGCCACATTTAAATATTAATCATTCCATTTAAATATTTATCTACTGTCACCAAATAATTTTTTAAAAATAATTAATTTTAATTTTACTCTGTTTTTCTGATAATAAACAGTTGAAACTTTTGATTTTACAATAGCAAAATAACGTTGAGTTATTAAGATTGACACTTAGTACGTGAAAATACGATCATAAAAATGAAAATTATTCAGGGTGATATCTCTTTTTTGTACCCTGTACAAAACAAAAGAATTAAATAAATAAACAATTTAAAAAGTAGTTAAGAAGTCCTTCCAGACCACTTGTTTGGCATATAACCTAATTAAGGGATATCCTAATTTTAAACGCAATTCATTTCTCGTAGTCTGAATTAAAGAATTTTTAATTAAAGAATTTTTTTATAACTGTCGTTGAACAGCCAACTCAATTTTGAGTTTACATCTACCAATGTTAGCCTAGTAATTTTGAACTCATTACAAAAGACAAGGGAACTCATGGATCAAGTATTGGGAGAAATTTCAAGTCGTAGAGGACTTTTAGATGGATTTAACCTATATTTTACATGGCGAGAAAAAAATAATACGAAAACCTCTCATGGTGAGCCTGACGGCAAATGTACCCTAACCCATGATCATCTACCGCTGAGGATATTTTACACCAGTACTGCGGTCATTTCGAGCCGAGTACGGATTTCGTATCGAACAGTCATTGCTGGGATTTAAATCCAGTTTACCTCATTGGGGATGAAAGTGCACTATTCCTTGAGCCACTACGACAATTAAATGCATTTATATAAGTAATTTTCTAGAACATTATTATTTAAACTTACTTGAACGTTTTGCACTCGTAGGGGTGACATTAATTGTGCTGCATCATTTATATAGTATTGAACTGTATCCAGGAACTGATACTTGTACTTTAAAAGGAGATTTTCTGTTGCATCTGATACTAAAATTGAAAGAAAGCTCTTAGAATATAGAATCAAACAGAGTTAGTAAAAAGAATTCAAATGTTTGTTTGGAGAAAATGTAATAATAAGCGAATGCGAGTAGTAATCGCTCCGATTATGTTAAGGTTTGTATGAGGTACAAAAGACGAGTGAGTTTTACAATATCTTTATTGGTAAGAAAGATCAGGATATCCTGGTTGGTAAGGCGTTGGGTTCTTGTCCATCCGAAAATGTAACCAGCGTGTAGAACTGTTCGGTGCGGTATGCTATACCAGAAAAACAACTTACAGGGCGGGATTCATATTAACAGAGCATCATCTAGCGCATAGGAAGCAAAGTTAGAGTAGGGAGGTCGTACGTCACCTGTTGTTGGACCATGTATGGTTATGTACGCTAATTTACCTCATTTTATTCTATCTTTCTTTCTCGAAATAAATATGTTGGCAGATTTAATCAACAATGGATGCTATAAATGTGTTCTCATAGAAGTATCTTAATTAATACTGTTAATAAAAATGTAATAATTTATACATAATAATTTAATAATATTATAATAATAATGCAATAAATAATACATTTTTGTTTAAAAATAGTACAAAAATGCAGAAAAAACAACAATATATAAAACAAAATAAAGCTTTTTCTCTCCTCCCCACCCTGATAGTGGTTAGGAGATTGAAAGCCCATTTCAAAACTTTTGCTTCTGCTCACCTAAATGTTGATTTTTCCTCAATACACAGGGATTCGCTCCAAATCTTTGGAGACTTGTTTACATTATGTTTGTCAAAGCTAGTCTTCTTTTTCTAGGTATATTCGTTGCTTGCATCATTGGATTATGATATATTTTCAAGTATATATAACACATGTTACCGTGTATAACCGAAATCAAGAAAATGTCATCACTTTCACCGGTGAATGTCCACAATCCCATAGTCACTTTGGTGAATGTCCGAAATATTTGTTATATAATTAATCTATTCATTGATATTATTATATTTATACGATACTTTAATATCTGGATAGATTAGGAGAAACATTAGTAAACATTGATGTAGGGCATACCCGACAAATGTATACCGGGCAGGGGCACTTAACTAGATCTAGTATATATTTTGGATATTTACCGAAGCGACTATGCGATTGTCACCATTCACTGGTGGAAGCCAATTACCACCAAATTCGGTCAATCACAGTAACATACAAAACATTCTCAAGGTAAATTATTCATCAGTATCGATGTTCTCAGATTGCCCTTGTATGAAGTTACCATAGAGGTGACAAAAGGTCATGGTATAAAAGGGCAGATATTTGATTGATTAAATTTACTTTTTTTTGTAAAATTAAAACTGAGTTTTATTTCATACAATAAAAGCCGAAAATATTTTCTAGCCAACCCAATATTACATCATCAGACTCGCATTAGAACTTACTTATTTAGCTTAGAAATGATAAACGAATTTATTTATCTCTTAAAGTTTAAGTTTTTAAAAATAAAGTTTAAATTAAAATTATAAAGGTTTTACTATTATTAATTATAGACAGATTAATACGTTGCTTTTTTGTGGTTTATCACAGAGGTTTCAAACTTGAAAAGGATGTAGATCAAATCATAAGTATAGAGAACTATATCAAACCAAGATCTGAAATGTTATTGTTCTTCCTCATTAGATCACTACTCTACTACACAGTAGCTGTTCGTGCGCATTTGAACCGCAGCGTATTTTTTTAAATTTTATGTTTTTTATTAACTATTGAAAAAAAAAATACAACTATGCAAAGATATAGTTGTTTTATCATGGTTTATTTATCTGGTGAAAAACTTGCTAATATGGTTGCTAAAATCAGAAAAAAAAATGAAATTGCTATTACTGCAATGCATATTCTTTCGACAATAATTTATGGAAAGCCGGGATAACTTGCTTGGCAGGGCTCTGGGCCCATGTCGAAGAAATCGTGGGTTTGATCCCCGTCATCCGAAACTTACCGTGTAGTAAATATTGACTGATGCACGTTAAATATGCCTGGTCACAAAGTCCTCTGTGCTCCCGTAACAAATCAATACCTCTGGGAGTACTAAACCAAGAGCTCCAATGTCATATGGATTGGGATCTAAATTACAAGGATACGGAGTTGCACATTGGTATTTGTAAACCCAGAATTTTTCAACGACGGTTACAAAATAAAATAATTTATAGAGAGACGTGATGGTTCAGAGGATAGAGTGTTCGACTTCCAATAAGGTGAAAGGGGTTTGAATCCCAGCTATGGCTGGTCGATACGAATTTCGAATCCAGTTTGCACCGGCCGCAGTATTGACGTAAAATATCCTCAGTGGTAGACGGATCATGGGTTAGGATCCCCTAGCCGTCAGGCTAACCATGGAAGATTTTAGGCTTTTTCCTCCCCATGCTTCGCAAATGTGGGTTAGATCCATCAAAAAGTCCTCCACGAAGACAAACTTCTTCCTATGATTGATCTAGGAGTTCCCTTGTCTTCTGGATTGGGTTCGAAATTATAAGGCTACAATTTTGAGTTTACGACTATTATTGTGTTGTATAATAGTCGTAAACTCAAAATCGAGTCAGCTGTTCAACAAAGGTTATGAAATAAAATAATTTTTAGGAATCATAACGAAACCTAAAAGTAAGATGATTTAGATATGCAATCCCTTCGAAATAGGGAACTACATTACGTTTCCGATGTTTTTTTTTTTTTTTTTTTTTTTTTTTCTTTTCCAATTTATAGCCTTTATGACGTATTTTATTTCCTCTCTAAGTTTGTTACAATTTCCCCCAGTATTTTGTTCGATTTACATCTAAAATACTTTATTTCGATTTGTTCGATTTACATCTAAAATACTTCAATTATACATAAGAATTCTCTTGTAATAACATTGGATTAGTTATTTTACTTACTGTAGAGGATAAGGGCAAAATCCATTTTATTTTGAGTCTCAATGCAATTGCTGACTTCGAAATCTCTCAGAAGGGGAGGCTTTGCTTTGAATTTAAGAAAACTGTAAGCTGTAACACCTTCTCTCAACTCACCATCCTGAAATTTTAACATTTACACTATACGAAAACGTATATAATAGTTAAAAATATTTTATTAATAGAAATGCCATAAATATTTTAATAATATCAATGTCATAAATATTTTGATAATAATAATAATAGCCATAAATATTTTCATAATAGCAATGTCTTAATAGCAATATATAGTAGCTATGTGTAAGCTGTAACACCTTCTCTTAGCTCACTACCCTAAAATTGTTACAGTTACACTATACGAAAAATTATATAATAGTTTTAATTATTTGAATAATAGCAATGCTATAAATATTTTAATAAAGATAATAATAATGGCCACATATATTTCAATAATAGCAATAGCATAAATTATTTTTTAATAATCACGGCCATAAATATTTTAATAAGAATAATAGCTATAAATATTTTTAAAATAGAAATGCCATAAATATTTTAATAGTTACAATAGCCACAAATATTTTAATAATAGCAACAACACAATAGCAATGTCTAAGCTGTAACACCTTCTCTCAGCTCACCCTGAAATTTTAAAATTTACACTTTATGTAATAATTTTAAATATTTGAATAATATTTAAAACTATTATAAAAATTTTAAAGAAAAATTATATAATTATATAAATTTTTTTAATATTTGAATAAAGCAATGCCATAATTAAACTCTAAACTAATTTTCTCCCTTTCAATAAAATAAAATAATGTAAAACAGAATAAAATAATTAAAAAATTTTTACTTTTCTACCGTCGCAAAACCAAAAAATGTATTTCACTGTCACAAATAATTTAGTCACTTTTATATTTCTTACGTTTTTCGAATATTATGCAAGTTAAACTTCGGTCTAACAGCGACTTAATCCTTCAAGAATATAAAACAAATATAAAATCTTAGTTTCCATGTCTTAAGCAGACACATTTAAATTCTCTCTTCAATAATTTGTTAAATTTATTTTTATATTTTTTGTCATTAAAATATTTTATTCATTAAATGGTTCAACATTTCGAACACCTACCTTCTCATATTTATACCGAAAACTAACTCTTATGAGCAAATGATACAAAAAATTTGTAGTAATACAGTGATCAGCCACACTTTTTCAAAGACAAAATTTTTATAACAACAAATTTCCTTTGTATTGTTTCCAAATAGGTATTTTGCAAATTTCCTCGATTTTTACCCAATCCAGCACAATTCATAAAAACATACTATTTCCCACATAAAATAATTTGAATTTAATTTCTAAAATCACTCTTTTGAACAATTTGAATATGTGGTTTATTATTAATAATAATCATTTTTTATATCAGTAATTAAAACGGGAATGTAAGATCAGTCGGAGAAGCTTTTAACTTTTGGATATATTGAGTAAATATAATTAAATAATTTACCAATTCTTTTTGTATAATTGAATGCTTCACTGGTACTCCAAATTCTTCCTTATCATCCGCAGATTCATGCCATCCATTCTGTGAAAGATTAAAAATTAATATACGCTTAATAAAGGAAGTCTATTTAAAATAAATAAATAGTCATTAAATTAAGTTCGGTACATCACATGTTACAAAACGATTTGAAATATCCTTCACTGGAAAACGTTTAGGAAGAAAAGTGTTTATCTTCGTAAATTTCGCTCTTTGTTTCAAAGTTTGACAATAGATGGTGCTGCTCTCTTGAAAAAATGAAACAAGTGTTTTTTTTTTTTTTTTTTTTTTTTTTTCGTTTCTTGTCAGACAATTCCAAATGAAATATTTTGACGGAAATTGTTATTTTTGTTTAAAGATTGCACCACGTTGTTTAAAGATTGCAGCAGAAAAAGGAAATTTTTCTGGTAGCAATCTCTGGCAAATTTTGTTATTATTTTTAAAACACTTGATACTTAGGGGAGAATAAGTTCAATAGTGTATTTAGTAGAACACCGCAAACCTTCTATTTTTATTTCTGTTCATTGTTTAAATTTAACATTCCCAATTATTACTTTGGAGCTACTAAAATTAAACTACTGAAAATTGCTATAAAAGAGATCATTGTAATTTTTGTACACTTTTTGAGAGCACATTAAACAACGTTTTTGGAATTTATTTCCATAAATAATATTTTGTTTCTTAGTTACTAAATAAAAAAGGTAAAGTGTTATAATACTGTCCATCAAAAGTAAATCTATAAAAATAAACCTGAAATTGATATTATACACAGAAACGTCTATTTTCATTCTACACAGAACATTGGTCTTCTAGAAATGTCTTTGATTTTATAAAATGAAACTATGAAGAAATTTGAAATTTTTTTCCCCTTTTCTTTTTTAGTTTAAGCCATTTTAAAATGCGTAGTAAAATTCGATGCAAATTTAAAAAAAAGATGATCAAAACACAGTTCATTTAAGCAAACTTACTGTAGAAATATAAGTTTCTTTCACAAATGTTGCATTTAGATTCTTATCGAAGTATGAACCAGCCCATACATCACATTCAATGTCTCTTGTAAAATCCTGTTACAAAATAATAAAATTAATGTAAAAAATTAAAAAGCAGTACAAGGGTTGGACACATTTATTGAACCACTTCTATACGAATTCTATGTAAATTCTATTTAATATGGCAAAACTGTTAGCACAATTTAAAAAATCATGCTTGAAGCTTTTTTTATCTATGGAAAATTTTCACTGACCAAAATGAGCATAAGAAGTTAATAGCTTCTTTTCTTTATCAATATCACTGCAAGGTGGCTCAGGGATAGAGCGTTCGCTTCCCAATGATGTGACCCGGTTTCGATCACAACCATGTCTGGTCGACATTTATTCCGCATCCAGCTCACCCCGATCACGATGCCGACCTACAAATATTCTCATTGGTAGACTGATCATGGGTTGGTCCCCTTGCCGTCAGGCTAACCAGGAGAAGTTTTCGTGGTTTTCCTCTCTAGGTAACACAAATACGGGTTTCCATTAAAAAGTGCTCCACGAAGGCAAATTTCTCCCAATACTTGATCCAGGAGTTCCCTTGTCTTCTGGATTGGTTTCAAAATCACAAGGCTGAGGAGTTGAGTACACTCAGAATGGCGTCGGATTTTTTAACGACCGTTATAAAATAATACAAAATATGAGTAAAATTGCATATTATCTTATATCGCAATCCTAAAGAGTGATTTGACGGTATTAAAACTGGAATTTACTTTTGGTGTTTAAACTTCGCATGGGATAAACATTTCTAGAAAGCTTCGATCTTTCAAAATTGTGAGACCAGTTTTGCAATGTAAAATATTTCAAAAATTTTTTAAACTAAAAGAAAAATGTTTTATATAAAGTGAGTGCAAAAGTGTTTCTACAAAATATCATATATTTTGTAGTTATGAGCAATATTTATTTATTGTGAACGTAAAATAGGAAAAATGTTCTTTGTTTATTTTGCAAAGTGCAAAATCTTCAAACATTTTAGCTTTAATATTTATTTATCTTTCCTATATATATTTTCGGACTACGTTGTTCTATATTCGATATATCCAATATTCTTTTTTCATTCAATATCTATATATAACTAGTCGTTCACTTTAAAGCTCTGAATTTGTTTCTGATGTATCTGGCAGCATTACTCTAAATCCCCGTTTTTAGTATTTCTAGAGCAATTTAGAGGGTTTTCTATAGTTCTCGGACACCCATGCGGTGGTAAGTTGACCTACTTACGTAAACTAACCATTTCGAGTTTCCATATAGTTTTTAAAATGCATGAACTCACTTTTAGAGCAATTTAGAGGGTTCTCAATAGTTCTCGGACACCTATGTGGTGGCAAGTTGGCCCACTTACGTAAACTAACCATTTCGAGTTTCCATATAGTTTTTAAAATGCATGAACTCACTTTTAGAGCAATTTAGAGGATTCTCTATAGTTCTCGGACACTTATGCGGTGGCAAGTTGGCCCACTTACGTAAACTGACCATTTCGAGTTTCCATATAGTTTTTAAAATGTATGAACTCACTTTTAGAGCAATTTAGAGGGTTCTCTATAGTTCTCGGACACCTATGCGGTGGCAAGTTGGCCCACTTACGTAAACTAACCATTTCGAGTTTCCATATAGTTTTTAAAATGCATGAACTCACTTTTAGAGCAATTTAGAGGGTTCTCTATAGTTCTCGGACACCTATGTGGTGGCAAGTTGGCCCACTTACGTAAACTAACCATTTCGAGTTTCCATATAGTTTTTAAAATGCATGAACTCACTTTTAGAGCAATTTAGAGGGTTCTCTATAGTTCTCGGACACTGTTGCAGTGGCAAGTTGGCCCACTTACGTAAACTAACCATTTCGAGTTTCCATATAGTTTTTAAAATGCATGAACTCACTTTTAGAGCAATTTAGAGGGTTCTCTATAGTTCTCGGACACTTATGCGGTGGCAAGTTGTCCCACTTACGTAAACTAACCATTTCGAGTTTCCATACAGTTTTTAAAATGCATGAACTCACTTTTAGAGCAATTTAGAGGATTCTCTATAGTTCTCGGACACTTATGCGGTGGCAAGTTGGCCCACTTACGTAAACTAACCATTTCGAGTTTCCATATAGTTTTTAAAATGCATGAACTCACTTTTAGAGCAATTTAGAGGGTTCTCTATAGTTCTCGGACACCTATGCGATGGCAAGTTGGCCCACTTACGTAAACTAACCATTTCGAGTTTCCATATAGTTTTTAAAATGCATGAACTCACTTTTAGAGCAATTTAGAGGGTTCTCTATAGTTCTCGGACACCTATGCGGTGGCAAGTTGGCCCACTTACGTAAACTAACCATTTCGAGTTTCCATATAGTTTTTAAAATGCATGAACTCACTTTTAGAGCAATTTAGAGGGTTCTCTATAGTTTTTGGACACCTATGCGGTGGCAAGTTGGCCCACTTACGTAAACTAACCATTTCGAGTTTCCATATAGTTTTTAAAATGCATGAACTCACTTTTTAGTAGAGAAATAGCACACGAGCCTGAATCGGCTATGCTGCTCCAAACACATGTTGGTAATTGGTAAAAACTTGAAATTTATTCCCTAAATAACAAATAATCTGAATTTGAGACATTTATATTAGTTAATATGTGTTATTTAGAATTACTATGAATTAGGCTAATTGTCCTGATTAATTAACCCTGTATAGTTAATCCTGATTAATCAATCCGATAATCAATCACAAACTAGTCCTAGTATGATTTGGTTACTGGGAACCTGGGCCGAAAAGCGTCCCTTATCCCATCCATCGTGTACTTTTTTTTAAATCTTTTTTATGAAACTTTGATGTCAATTACCTTTTTGGTTGCTGGTTAAAGAATCACTCAGAAACATGAAATAAAAACTTAATCGTTTTTCATTTTATTCAATAAATAGTGATTTGAATTTGAGTTATCTATCTTGGCAAAAACGTATTACTTAGCATCACTGTAAGCTAGGCTTATTATCCTAATAAAAAATTTATGATAATTACAAATATCGAAATGAAATTTTCTTTTTGGTTTTTAGATTTACCTCATAAGGAGCGCGTGTATCAAATTTTTGCTTTCTAATTTCTTGGGAAATGGAAAAACTCTCACTTTTGACGGCTCAGCAATTCTTGAGATATATATTTTTTTAATTTTGAGAATCATATCTTTACGAAATCACGTGATATGTGACGAAACGTGAATTCTCAAATCGCTATACATTGCGCGATATTGCTTGCTAGAATGAAGATCAGATGATCGAAACTAAAATGTCGAAGTAAGCCGACCGACCAGTATGCTAAGGAGAACATTTGGACCTGGCTAAGAAGTTGGCCTTATACCACGAAGATTCTTGGTTCAAATCCCGTTTCTATCTGTTGTTGGGGTGACAGTGATCCGTCACCTGTTGCCCACGAAAAAGTGATCAACAATAGACAACATCAATCAGTTAGACACCATAAGATTTCAAAAAAAATATATTCAAGTAATATTTCTTTACTTTTGACCAAATTCATTTTCTTGAAGAAGTAATTTCGTCACTTTGACAAAATGTTCACTCGGAACATTATATCTCGGAACATTGCATACGGGGAGGCATCCATTTCTTTACAGTGTACAGTTTATATATCTATACAAACTTACATGTATTTTCTTTATATAAAAATGTTCGTTTCTATTTCGTTTTGTATTAATATATATTTTCATCTTATGCCTACAATTTTCAAAATTAAGAAAAGATGTTTTTTTAAAATGCCTTATCGGATTTAACTTTCCTGTTAAATCTTTATTGTGATGAGCGTTTTAACACTCTTTACTAAGCTTCATTCCTGGTTTGATTATAAATTTATTTATTTGAGTACTTTTTGTAGCGAAATACTTTTTTATATCAAAATAATCAATTATACATTTTCATATCGAATTCTATTCGATAGTTGTGAAAAGAAATAATCGACTATTTTTAAAGCATGAAAACCGAAAGCTCGACAGTTTTCTCAATGTAGGAGAAAATATGTTATTTAAAAGCTGGCTGATAAGGCGCGAGAGTTAGGACTGTTAGTTTTATCATTTTGCTTTAATACTCATCAGTTATATCTTCTTTTGTTTTCTTACCACGTGTCTTTATAATGAAGAAAATATGTATGGTTTCTAGAAACTCAGACGCGTGCGATAGTTTTATTTGCATATGTCATATCATTTGTTTTTATTTTTTTATTATATTGCAAGCAGAGTATTTTTTTAGATTTGAAAAGGCTGGCAAAGCAAAATAAATAGAAAAGGAAAACAATACATAAGGAAATGTATAACTGTCCTATACATAAAGAAATGGAACATTTTAATTTAAAGTAATGACATGCAATTTGTATCAAAAATTTAATAAAGGTCACATTTTATACGTCATAGGTATCTCACTCGCTCATTTTATTTTATTTATGGCCGGCGTTGAAGAACCGACCTAATTTTCAGTTTACGACTACCTATGTTCAACGTAGCGCTGTAAATTTGAAAGCAATCCAGAAGACAAGGGGACTCCTGGATCAAGTTTTGGGAGCAATTTGCCTTCGTTGAGGATTTCTTGAAGGAAGTAATCCGCATTTGCATTACCGCGAAAACCTCACATGGTTTACCCGACGGCAAGAGGACTCTTACCCATGATCCATCTACCACTGAGGATATTTTACTAGCAATTCGTGAGACCCGAGGATAGAATTCGTATCCTCCAGCAACCACAGGGATTCGAACCTGGGTTACTCAATCCCCAAAGCCTAAGCTACCCCCTCCTAACCTAAGCTAGATTGGTGACTCCTGATTCAGAGTAAACAGAAAAACTACGGTCTGGAGGGGGGGGGGATTATGAAGAGGTGGCAGTTGTTTCCTGTCACTGACAATAATTTCATTTTAATTTTAGGAGCTAAATACAGCTTTTTTACTTCGAGAAAGATTTTCTTATATTCAGAAAATATTTTTTCATAGCAAAAGAAATACGTGAAAATGATAACATTTCATTAATGGATCCCGCACTTGTTATATGGAAATTGGGTACTTGCACTTCAAGAAGAAGACAACTGATACCCACACATGTGACCTATGACGTCAGTACCAGCTGATAATTCATAAACAAAATGGTGTGTTAAAGTTGAGCTAAGCTTCCCCACACAGGTTAGAATGTTAATTAACGTAAAATTAATTAAACACAGTGGCGTATCACTCATCAAATTTGTTGAAATAGAATTCTTTTTCGTCTACTTCTTTTACTTATTTGTTTTTGTATTTAATTGTAACCGTGATATATTTTTGTTTTGTGTACCCGACAACTTCGATGCATAACTAGTTTGTTTATGTTACTCATGGCTTCATGTCTGACATCGTGTTAAGTAGGAAATATATAATGAAAAATTGAAATCTTCGTAAAAGAATCTTTGTGAACGAAAATAGAACGTGTCATTTAAGGGATTTGATACATGACGGGCTTGTCTTACTCGAAATAGAATGGAAAGAACAATTGTAACGTAATGCCAGATATCAACAACCAATCAAAATAGATATACCCACACTACGTCACTTACAGGTATCCTTTTGGTGCCCAGTTGATTTGGCTGAAATTTTGATATGTATTTCCACTACAACATATCAAGAGTGCAGCCAAATCGACAGGGACACAATTCCCAATTAAAATAGCAGAGTAGTTTGACTTTCAATTTTCACCCGACCGGAACAACACTGATAAAATACTTAATTCATGAAAGAATTGGTAATTAAAAGAAGTGAGTGCATACGTTTCCTTTATATTCCATTTTGTCAGTCTCCATCTGGAATACGTGTTCTGGTGTTGCCATATTTATGTAAAGATTACCTTCATCGTTAGCTTCCATGTAATCCGCGTGAGTGATGGGTCGGATGAAGCATCTTCCGGTTGCTATGTTGGAAGTATACAGTATACCTAAAATGTAACAACCTAATTCAGAAAGAATGTTAAATATTTAATAATTATTTATAGCTAATTAACAATATGGTATAATCTGTGGATGGACATCCATCTTACGGTAAGGCTGAAAGTAAAACGGAAAAGAAAGAAAAAACTGATGTTAAATTGCTTAGCTGTTTTTCGTGAAGAGAAATAAAAAGATGCTTTATCTATTCTGTATAATAAACGTTTCATCACTGCCTATTTTCGTACAGTGTCGTGGGTGACAAAAAATGTTAGAAGTGGTAGAAAATCATTTTATTTTTAAATTTTTTGTAATCTATTATACATTTTTAATCAAAACTACTACTATGACACATATATTTTAAATTATAAAGGAAAAAAAAACATTCCATACATTCATTTCGGGAAACGCACATGCACCAATTTCGGATTGCCCGACTTGAGTTCAGGCAAGATAAAAATCGGTGCTTCCATTCCGTGAAACCCGATCTCAGTTCATCCAATGTATTAATATGTTATTTACCATTCTTCCAACAGATGGCACTACTTGTTTTTAAATTTTCCAGCGAAAAGTTCTCAGTTTCGAGCCATTTGTCGTGCTTTTGTATTTTTACAATTCGAAGTAATCCGAGGGGCATTGGATTCATGACAGTTAATATTCGCCATCGCAACGCTCAAATACGCCATCTGGGAAGAAGACCGTTTCCATGTCTTCCCTATCGTCTCTTTCTCTTCTCAGTTGTATATAAATGTAATGTACTGTGATATTCCCCCTTTCTTAATATTTTTCGTATTACCGGCCAGGTAGCTGAGCAGTTGGCATGCCTGACTGCGAAACCAATGGCTACGGGTTTGATTCCTGCACAGGGCATGGATGTTTCTCCCTTGTGTATTGTCCTCTGTGGTTTATGATGTGAATGTGGCCCACTCTATGGACGGGCTTATGTGGCGTGGATAATGTTGCTCGCCTCCGTCACTTTGATCACAAGGTGTTAACTAGGCAACGCAAAATGGACAACACATGATGAAAAACGATAAAGTCAATAACTGCCGCTAAAAAAAAAAAAAAAAAAATTCGCGTTTATTTGTCAAATGTTTTTTTTTTTTTTTAAATTTCCATGAAGCTTTTTTTGAACTATATAGTTTTCAGTTCTATATAGTTTCCTAACTTAAAAAAGTTTTGAATCTATTTAAAAGTCATGACAGTAAGTAATGTATTCCTTCTGCTATAATGAAATAAAAAGAAAGATTTATAAAATTAAGGGGAAAATTCATTAGCATCGTTCACCAGGACACTTAGCTCCACTTATTCGGTCGAAAAGTTCATTTCCGGGCGGGAGTAAGAGGAAAAACGTCTCCGCGCCTGAAATCTATACAACCCTTGATGCGAACAGTGAATTCTTTTTCAGTCACTTACTTCAGCAAAATGTCTAAAATAAGACAAACTATTCACTCAAAAGAAAGAAATCTCATCAAATTCATGAAATATTTAATGTTAAAAAAATTCACATTAAGATAGCGATATAAACATTTTAGTCATAAGATCACCGAATAGCAACCTTGTTCAGGATTGTTCACTTCCTTCTTTCAAATATAGCAAAATAGTATCGCCAGATACCACGTGATGAAAGTAGAGCCAAGTGCCAACTCCTGGTGAACGTTATAATGGTGAAAGCAAGCGAAGTGTTGCCATAGGTAGAGAGTTCTGCTGTACGCCACCTGTAGCCCATTTCGATTACCAATAAATAACATTGTTGAATTAGTTTATTAAATTTATCTTAATTATGTCATTTGATATATTTCGTTTAATTTGAGCAAAAATACTGTGATCTATTAACATTTCCAATATATGTGAAAATATTGAATATTGCAGCTATTTCGTTTAAAAAAAAATTTTTTTAAAAAAAGAATCTATTTCTAGCTTTTTGATGGCAATAACGAACAAAATTAAAGAAAATATTTCTTTTTCTCCATTTTTGGCACGTTTTTGTTAAATATATTTTTACAGGCAAGAGAATAATGTTTGTTGTGTTTTACTTGTCAACGATGTGATTCGATAATTTTTAAAGGTTTATAGTTTTAAATAGTCATTTATTTTTTATAAGAAAATACTACGGACCTCAATATTTCAGATGAGCATGTTAAAAAATAACGCAATAAATTATCGAGTGATCAAAGAAATGTATAATATTTTTTTCATAACGTATGTATTTCTTGCTCTGTAATAAAAAGAAAGTGTACAAAGAAAGTAAAAGAAAGTGAACTTTTATTTCCTTAAAATTGAAATGTTTCTGACTATTTTTTGAGGGTTAATTTACAGAAAGACACAAAATAAAATTGTTAACATTTGAAAGAAAAGAAAAGTTAAATTATCTTAGTGAATGAGTTCGGAAACCTTGAGAGAATCTAAGAGCGATGAACGGTAAATTATTTACATACTTTAAAAGCAGGTGTAACCTTGGTATCGTAAAAGAGATTTTTAGTCATTTTTCTCTTAAATAGGATGCGCGTCATTCCTCTTAAAGTGGATATTTATTTCAGCGCTAATTTGTTTTCTGAAAATAGAAATAACGGAAAGAAATTTGCAATGAAGACTAATAGAAATCCATATTTCGAGATATTTAGTTTCTAAATATAAATAGAATTGAATATTAAAAATATTCCGTAGCTATATTTTCTCAATTAAAGTTTGGAACTCAATCAAATTTTTGGAAATTGCAACGATTAAAAAATTTTATACATACCGAAAATAATGTGTGTTATTTGCATAACCGATTATTGACTAGGTGCCTACATTTGGACTTCTGCGAAAAAATTTCCCGAATGGTAGTGAAAAAACAATTTTATTGTTTTTAGTACTGAGAATTTTTTTTTAAATTTCCCGAACAACTAAAATTTGTTTGAAATAATTCCAAGGCCAAGACTCAATCTACTACGTGTTCTTCTTAGTTTGAAAAAATATTTTTCTTAGTGGTAGGTCTATAATTAATATTATAATTTATATATTATAATTGCTGGAATTAAAAATAAAATTAAAACCTTTTAAATCCCCAACAGCCTCGTGAAACATTTGTCACCACTTTTTAATTTTTTTTCTGATATTGACCAGTATATTAAAGTAATTTTGCTCACAACGACATTTATTTAATTCAAACATGCATATAAAAAGAAACTTGTTGAATTATCTCATAGTAAGTTCTAAAACAGAATTCTGGAAATATTCTGTTGAATAAAATATTTGCTGAAGTCATATATAGAAAAGTTGTATTTTAAATTCTCTATCACTTTTTTAAAATAACACGCACATATAACTTAAATTTATATGACCACCGTAAAAATATTAAAGAGCCGTAAGGCCTCAGACGCCCAGTTCCACTACAACGAACGAACAAACCGTAAAAATATTGGAATTTTATTTTTAATAGGCCTAACGTTAAAGTGGTAGTTAAAATGAGGTTTTAGCTTTCTTAGCTAATACATTAACTACTTATTACACTTGTGAATTTTATTAAACTTTTCTGGCATAAAATGCAGCAAGAAGGCCGGTTTTTGATACAAAATAAACAGTTCTTTAAGCAAACCTGAAGTAAATTTTCAAAATTAACTTAAAACAATAAAAAAACACAAGATTAATTAAACAAAAATACATAATTAAATTACTATTTTACTTTTTGAAGTGATAGCTAAAACGAAGTTATAACTTACTTAGCTACCACACTAACTATTTATAACTCGTGGGAATCCTATTAAATTTTCAGTTAGAAAAAGTGAAGTAAAAGTGTTTTTAAACAAAATGAACCCTTCTTTAAACAAACCTTAAAATAAACTTTTAACAGGTAAAAAACCTATAATACATTAATAAAATAGAAATAAATAATGATTTGTGAAATGACTTAATTTTAACATAATATATCTCTATATCTTGAAGCAATTTACAAAAGAATTATAAATATGATTTATAAAAAAAAAGTGCTTTGCATTGCAAAACACGTGAAACGTAATGAGTCAATGCTTTTACCACATGACAACAAACTACTTCTTCTTGGAAGCAAAATATCCGAGAAGTTTCGTAAATACAATGATGAAACTGCAAAGGTGGTGGTTCATTATATCATCATCCTCTGGCATTTCGCCATATATTGTTGCGACGCAACAAATCTCTAGAAAACCTTTTGTTTGAGATTTCATTATTAATACACCTTTAAATCTATTGTAAGTTTTCGAAGTATGTCATTTAAATGAAAGCTAATTAAAATCGGATGTTTTTTTAACCCTACGTTAAAGGTGAAAAGTTTCTTTACATTTTAAAAAACAATTTGAATGTATAACTGCTTCATTTAAAAAAAAATTGAAGCTAATAGTTATATAATACAGTGAAGTCTAAAAGGATAAAAGAAAAGAAAGAAAAAACGAAGAAAAATTAAGAAAAATAAATAAAAGTAATAAGTTTTATTTACTGTGCATAAGCAGGAAGTAAATAAAACTCATAAAATAGTTTAACAATGTAGAGAAAACATGGAGAAAAAAATATGATAATGATTTATGAAAAAAAAAGAAGAAAAATAACTAAGAATAATTTTAAAAATTTTGAATGTTTTATTTAAAAAAAATCGATAAGTCGAAAACAAAAAAATGAAAGGATATAATCTCGTCATCAAGTCACACGATTATATCCGCAAGAAAAAGTGCTTTCTAATATTGTATTCACATAGCCAAAGCAAAATATATCAATACAATATATAATTCATAATTCAATCTAATAATTCAATCTATCAATTTAATAATTCATAAATCTTTATTGTATTTTTCGCATGTTTTCTCTACATTTTTAATTTTACACACACACACACACACACACACACATATATATATATATATATATATTATTGTGGCTCCATCAACTAGGGCATTTCTATCTATTGACAACACTATAGTTATTACTCGTTTTGTTGTTTGTTTGCCTTAAGTCAGTGTTTCCCAAACTTATAACTTTTGTGTACCCTTTCTAAATAAATTTTTCGTAACGCTGTGTACCATTAAAAAAAAATGAACGTATTTTTTACTATAAAAAAATTGCAATAAAGTTACAAATCACAACTGGCTGTTGATACCATTAATTATTAATTGCTAACTCTGCGACAAAATAGCCAATAGAAAAGTACTTAATCAAAAATTTTCATGGCTGGCTTAATTTTTAACTAAAATTTTTTGAAATTTTTGTTTGTAGCAAGGTATTTCGCATAAGAACGCGTACCCCCGCTAAACTGTTCCCGTACCCCTCGGGGTACATAAACACATAATGTTATACCATTTAATTTTTCAAAAAAACTATTTTGACGACAATTTTTATCTAAAAATCATAAACTAAAAAACGTAAAACAAAGAATACTTAGGATAAAAAAAACGATTTTAAGAATTCCTCATATTGAAATAAAAAAAAACTGTCATATTGTTTCTTTTTTTTCATTCTTATAGTTCTTAATCAGACGTAAAACCATTCGGTAGAGAACCATCATCAAATAACAAAAAAAATTATTTAAAGCAAACAATTCCAAATGAAATGTTCTTCGTTTGAAAATTTTATTTTCAAATAATATGTACATAGATTATTCCTTCATTACTTTTAAATAACATACCACACATCAAAATTTTATAATTGTAAGATCTCGGTATGAATTTCAATACGTAGCTTCAAAACAGAATAGCTCAATTCTAGTTATGGTTATCTTAAGTAATAGTTTATGAAGTGTTAAAAAACTTAGTAATACGTCAAGCATTTTGACTTATTTGATTTGATTACGTTGTCTAAACACGTTCACTTCAAGATAAAAACTGGTGGTGATCATTCTATATCTATCATTGAAAAGTGGTAAGTGATAAATATAGTATAAAAATTAAATTTTCTTATTTTAGCAACCATTTTAGTTTTCTTTTCCAAAAAAAATCGCAATAAGTTATATTTAATAAACTATGTGTTATTGTCGGGAGAAAATATCATATTTTCTGCAAATATAGTTCTAGGATGCTATACATCGCGCCATCACTTAATCTGTTTAATCGACCCAAACTACTAGGGAGAATTTTGTCATGAGCTGGAGTGGGATGGTCAGCGAAAGTGCTAATTTATAATTTAATAGTGTTAAAAATTAGTAAGACATTAAGTACTCATTTAGATTTGCTTTGTTAGATTAATATAAGTAATAATTTAAGCAGTTTTGAATAGTTAGTTTAACGCTAAGTATTTATTTTGAATAATTTTATTTTTATCTTTGTATAAATAAAAACAGTTAGGATGTAATTATTTCTATTTATTTTTTATCCTTTCTAAATGTGCTGTAAAAAATTTAAACAATAAACGATGTTAGGGTTCATTATACTGTCATTAGTGACGGTGCATATATATATATATAATGAAACTCCATTTATGGCTTGAATGGTGCGTGAAAAAATAGTACATCACTTAATGAAGCATTAGGATGAGAAAAAATCTCATTTCCTCAAAACATAAAAATATAATAATAATTTTTTTAAAAAATAGAGCACAACTATTCAACCATTATTTCATATTTAATCGAACTCTTAAATTACGGGATAAGAATATTCATGGGCGAATTCATTTTGAATAAAATAGAAATTCCAGTCTCCCCACATGAATCGACGGAGCGTTTCACACTTCTTTTGCAAATGAACTAAAACCAAAGAATATATAATGTGAGTATTATATATATTCTTTGCTAAAACTACCCAGCTTCCAAAAAGGAAAACAAATTTCTCGGAATCGGTTTTATTTTCCTCTCTAGGCAATTGGTTCCAAAAAAAATTTTCAACTACAGATCCCTAAATAATCTATCTTTATTCGGTGACTTCTTTTTCTAATTTAATAAATGAAATATACTGAGGTAACTGCGTACAACCTATAAGAGACTACTTTATTTTTAAAATATAAAATTATAGGAATGAAGATTTTTCATCGTTTTATCATTTACAATTTTATATAAGGTTTTATGCACGACAACTAATTTGTAATACTTGTGCTGTACCTAGTCTAGTTATGAATCTGTTTTTGTACATAGACATAACCTAAAGATGAATAAAATAAGCACAATCATGGTTCACTTCTAAATGATAACTAAGCCGTAATGGCTCAGAAAATACAGCACTGGTTTCCCATTAGTGACCGGGCTCGATTCCCGGCGATTGCAAGTGTATACGAATTCCGAACCCGGCTTGCACCGACCACAGTGCTAACGAAAAATATCTTCAGCGGTAAACGGATGATAGGTTAGATTTTCCTAGCCATCAGGCTAACCGAGGAAGGTTTTCGTGGTTTTACTCTCTGTGTAACGCAAATGCGGGTTGGTTCTATCATAAAGTCCTCCACGAAGGCAAATTTCTCCCAATACTTAATCCAGGAGTTCCCTTGTCTTCTGGATCGCGTCCAAAATTACAAGGCTACGGAGTTGAACTTTAGTAGTCGAAAAATTGGGTCTACTGTTCAGCTACTGTTAGAAAAAAATTATTATTAAGAAAACTGCTATAAACATCAAAAATAATTATTAGAGAAACTCATTTCTTTGTTTAAAAATTAAGTTGTCTTATTTTGATTTGAAAGGCTAGTTAGCCAACACTAATGCAATATTTTATAAATGCATGTTCTTCACACAATTTGCTCAATGTATTATTAGAAATACATTTTCTTTTAAAAAATGTCATTTCGATTCCTATGCATTTTACTTGAATTAATTTTTTAAAAATCAAAAATTCCGAAATATTGAATAAATTATGAATTAATTGGCTGGATCTAAAAAGTTTTCAAAATTCATCACTGATTATAAGAAAGTAGTAGCTCGCAGAACCCATTTAACTCTCACACAGAACCCTAAGGTTCCACGTAACAACCTTTGAGAACTGCTGCTCTACAAGCTGGGGGGGGGGGAGAATGGGTTGTTAAGGTTTTAAATATTTTTTCCTTGAAGATAAGAAGTTAAAATCATTTTCTATGTCTTTTATTACATTTGTTTAACTACTTAATTATTTATTTATTTCCTACTTTAAAAAAAAATTTATAACGCATAACGCAACCTGATTGCCGGTTTAGGTCCTGTGATGCTTTGGTATTGTTTAAGGGTGTTCGATCAAAAGACACACAAGAATCGGTGGTTCCCAAATGGTGTTCCGTGAAAGGTTCACAGGGGTTCCGAGAGTTTGTTTGAACTGGCTATAATTTTCAATTCATCTGGTGTTTTGAAATTTCTAACTGGTTAAAAAAAAATTATAATTCTCGGAACCCCAGTGATCCGTTAACGGAACACCATTTGAAATTGATTCTGTAGATTAATTCTGTGGGAAAAGATCTCGAACCCATGGGAATCAATAAATGCAGAGACCTAAAGTCTGATACAGACAGATGGAGACGATTAGTTTAGACGGCCTGTACTATGTTGTCACGCTGACGAAAGAAGTTTTATTTTTGATGCTGATGGATAAAGATAATGGTCATGCTGATGGAAGAAGATAATGGTCATGCTGATGGAAGAAGATAATGGTCACGCTGAAGAAAGAAGATAATGGAAGATAATGGTCATGCTGATGGAAGAAGATAATGGTCAGGCTGATGAAAGAAGATAATGGAAGATAATGGTCATGCTGATGGAAGAAGATAATGGTCATGCTGATGGAAGAAGATAATGGTCACGCTGAAGAAAGAAGATAATGGAAGATAATGGTCATGCTGATGGAAGAAGATAATGGTCAGGCTGATGAAAGAAGATAATGGAAGATAATGGTCCTGCTGATGGATAAAGATAATGGTCATGCTGATGGAAGAAGATAATGGTCACGCTGAAGAAAGAAGATAATGGAAGATAATGGTCACGCTGATGGAAGAAGATAATGGTCATGCTGATGGAAGAGGATAATGGTCAGGCTGATGAAAGAAGATAATGGAAGATAATGGTCATGCTGATGGAAGAAGATAATGGTCAGGCTGATGAAAGAAGATAATGGTCACGCTGAGGAAAGAAGATAATGGAAGATAACGGTCACGCTGATGGAAGAAGATAATGGTCAGGCTGATGGAAGAAGATAATGGTCATGCTGATGGAAGAAGATAATGGTCTGGCTGATGAAAGAAGATAATGGTCATGCTGATGGAAGAAGATAATGGTCTGGCTGATGAAAGAAGATAAGATAATTGTCACGCTGATGGAAGAAGATAATGGAAGATAAAGGTCATGCTGATGGAAGAGGAAGTTTTTGAAGTCAGTAATTATTATTTTTTTTAAATATCCAATCCACACTCTATTATTTAATAGGAGGATTTCGTTAGTTTCCGTACGTAAGACTGGAAGTAACTGCGCAAGCTCTCGTTTATTTTAGATGCTACGTATCTTTACATTTTGTTGGCGTGATTTACGCTACAAAGACTGAGCTACACGCACGCTATTCATAGCTGTTAAATCCTGTTTTCTAATGAAGCCGAACAGGGAAATGGAGAACGAATTCGAAAAAAATGTATTGATGAGATTTAGAAATGATTCGTGTGATCTTACAACCATTGGTTCATTTAATAAAAATATTAATATATTGTTTTTTGTTTATCACCATGGTTGTCTAATTGCACTAGTTCCATAAGAAACTAAACATATTTTCACTATTTCAGAACTATAAATTAAATTTATTTTAACTGTACGATTTAGTTAAAAAAACTTATTTAATCAATAGAAATTCAATAATATTTCTTTTAAATATTATAACTAATAATAACAATAATCTGCATTCTTATAACTGAATTCATTAAAATCTGTAATGTACCCAATTTTTCTGCTCACAGATCAACAGTTTTATGTAAAACATCTTGAATCGTATGCCACAACTTTATAGAAATAGTCTACATCCATTGTGAAGATTTGTTTCGATTTCGTGGTCAAAGTTAAAATGATATTCCACTAAATAAGCGTTTTTAATTTAAGAGTTTTTGCAAAATCTCTTATTTTCAATTACGTAAGTTTGTTATTTTCTCACGGGCGCATGCGCAATTACTTGAAATGTTACGTACGGGAGAAACGGAAGCTAACGGAAATTCGAAAAATCTCCTTAATATCTCCGTTATTTTCAGAAAAATATTTAATTGAAATTCTTTCAACAAAAGAGATTTCAAAACGTTTCTTCTAACGACAATCTAATGAATGAATTATGAAACGAATCTGCGTTTGTGAAAAATTCTATTGCTATTTCGCTTTAAATAAAAATAACCGAATTAAACTAAGTACGTTTCTCTGTTAACCATTCTAAACGTTTGTTTGTTTTTTCCTTTTTTTGTTTTTATGTTAATGGGAACCATATTTCAGCTTAATCATTTTCAGTTCTTGCAAGTGTTATCGTGAATGACAGAAATCAAGAGAATGTCGACTTTCACCGGTGGATGTCAACAATCTTCGCTTTGGTGAATTTCCGGAATATTTATTATATCCGATTTGATATTAATTTATTCGTTGATATTATTGTATTTATTCGATATTTTAATATCTGCTGAGGATAGATTAGGAGAAACATTGTTCGGAGTACCAGTTAATTGTATCCTGGGAAGTGGCCCTTGACCTTAAAAAATTGATGTAGGGCATGCCGGGCAAATGAACAGCGGGCAGTGGCACTTAACTAGACATAGTATACATTTTGAGCATTATCCGAAGTGAAAATGTGATTGTCAACATTCACCGCTGGGAGTCAACAACCACCAATTTCAATCATTCACAGTAACACTTCACCGACATCAAATTAAGAGCTAGACTAGATCCCGCTCTGTGAGATGATATTTTTTTTTTTTTGGCAATAAAACCCAATTTTAAGGCTAATATGCAGTGAACTGTAATTCATATTAGCAAATTACATTAATATTAATGTAATTTGCACCAAAAAATAATAATTGTAAAATGCTTAATAAGATCGGGCACCGATTTATATAACTTTATCTTAAAATGTAACGTAGAATTACGTTACTATAATAATGCTAATAACAATCCTCTTAAATTCTTAGTTCAGAAATTAAGAAATTTAGAACAAAATTAAAACCGTAATAATAACAGTACAGGTACCGTAATAATAACAGTACAGGTAAATACCTTTAAATTAAGAACTCAAAAATATTTATTGATAAACAATACCTTTATGACTTTAATCAATTTTATGCTGATGACAACCAAACCAATATGAAAATTAATGTGGGAAAACTGGATCCCACCATGTGATTTTCTGGCTATAAAAAATGCACCATCAACAATGGAGAACTGCGACTGTGTCAATAGATTTTTAGATGTAGTTAGATAATAAAAAAAAACATTCCAATGTGAAAATGTGTCTTTCTTAAAAGATGAAAATAATGTCTTCCGGAAAACTTGAGGAATCAGCAAAAATTAAATTTGTAATGTTACTCTAGCATTGATGAAACATTGTTATTATAGAACTGCATCGTTTACTTCAATTTCGAAAACTATTTTATCCAATGACTTACCTTCAGAAAAGTCATAAATAGTTCGTACTGGTGACATTGTTTCAAACGCTGATTTAATCTCAGTGTCCACAGGTCCTGGAGTGAAATCTCTTCTAGCAAGTTTCTTTTCTTGATAATAAACTATCTGTAGAAATGAAAATATTAGGAACAAAAGAGTTGTTCAGAAGAAGAATGACTGACACTTCAAAATTAAAAGCCTCGGAAAGAGGAATGAAACAAACAGGAATTTTAAAGCAAAAAACAATGTGAATAAAGCACGAATGAAAGTTCATAAATTGACATACTGTAGTTTCAGTTCCAAAAACAAGAACCTTTCTCAGTTTCTAAATGTCAAAGTTATTAAATTGTTAATATTTTTGTTGTTTAGACATTTAAGAAAGTTCTTGTTTATAAAACTGAAACTACTATAGTATGTCAATTTATGTATTATTATACTACATGTATTTGTGCTTTATTCACGTAGTTTTTTTTCTTTTTCGTCAGTCTATATAAGGACTGTCCAACTACAAAGAGCCAACGGGCCAGAATTCCGGACACTGATCACCTGGCGAGCCGCAGTTTGAAAATGTTGAACAATAGCCTCTTATACATTAACAATTAATAGTTGAATTATTATTTATAAAACAATGGAATAGAAGGATTATAAAACAGTTTGCTTACATTTTAATGGGAAATCTGAATCATAATGCTTAGCTATTTTGCAATCACCAAATGCTTTTGCCATTTCTACAGCAAACTTTTTTAACAACGACGCCATCTGTATAAGGTTTTTTCGCTTTAGCAAGCTCAAGTGAAATTGCATACGAAGCATGCAAAGCATTGTACTGATAAGATTTTACTTGAGTAAACATCCCAGCTTGTTTTTGCAGTTTTGATTTCAGTTCTGAAACTATCAGAGATCTTGCTTCTCCTTGATATTTACTGTGCTCCCTTCGTGAAGACTCGAGTAATGCCTTTTGACATTATATTCTTTGCACACAGCCACAACTTGCATACAAATCAAGCACTGGAGTTTGTCCTTTTCTATTCGTTATGAAATACTGGGTTTCCCAGCGGTCCTGGAACACTCAATTCTCACTGTCTATCTCACGCAAGGCAATACTATTGTATAAATCCAGCGTGCAGGGTAGGACTGCTCTTGACCTGTAGATGTCCTGTACCTTTTTCTCCCAATACAATGAAAGGAGTGAAAGAGCAATCAGGAAGAAACTTCGGGGATCTCGGCTTGACCAAGAATGGTAGTCTAGGATGCCTCTTGATACCATAAAATTTTGGAACAAAAATTATTTTGAATAAGAAGTTGGCGGGCCGCACAAAATGCGTTGACGGGCGGCATGCGGCCCGCCAGTTGGACAGCCCTGGTCTATATTGCACAAAGCATTACCCTTTCTATTGTTGGAAACCTGAAGTTTATTGTGAAAGCTGTAAAAAATTTATTTGGAAAATTTGGAATTGAACTAAAAGAATTACCCACAGATGGCGCCACAAGTCGTTAATGATCATATTATGATTAATAGTTAATTCACGTGTTAAAACGTGAAAGGTGACATACCATTGTTTCTAATAAAAAGGTTTCAATGATGTAATCCATTCAACAACATTTTCTTCTGGTACTAGAATATCATTCGTTAGTCATACGGAATCGTATTTTTTTCAAGAACTTTGTACAGAGCACAGCGCCATCTTTTGGTAACTAATTTCTGCCTAAAAATTACACTGCTTTAACAATAGACATACTATTTGTCTTTTGTTTCCTATTTTTTTAATTTTGAAATCGATCCGTCGCAGTCTTGGAACTCATGATATCTTTTACACAGCTAATGCATTCTAGAAATTTTTTTTTTAAAAAATGGTCGAGACAAATTAATATATTTTAATTCATTTCTTCCGACCAAAAATTATTTGCAAATGAAAGAAAAGGCATCAAGACTGCTAAACTAAATTTCTTAAATTAAAGTGAACTCGTGACCTCTGAAATTACCAGCAACCTCCTGTGACACTTGTTGTCATTTCTAACTCTTTTCTATACTCAGCAATACTTGTTATGCCGAGTGTCAAGCAGGGTCTGAATGATTTCCATAAATCATAATTAAATAAAATTATAAAAATAGTTTTTAAAATCTATTTTGTACGTAGAATTATCTTTAAATAAATGAGTTTTATAATTGCGTGCAATTCATCTCATTTAAAAAGTTACCGAGATATGGTGCGAAAAGTAAAATTGACTTTCAGTTGACCATATTTTCTTGACTACATCCAAAACCGATGGAATATAAAAGTGTGGTTATTCAAAGAAAGTATGTTTTTGTGTCTGAATCCAAAACTTGAATAGTAATTATCTCTAATTAACCCTTCAAAAGGCTGTGGGACTTATGCTTACCACCAAATTCTAATTAAATGTCAATGGGAAGGTATTTTCCCATCTTTGATTTGTGTAGTCATCTGTTGATAATTTGTGGATATCAGTAAAGGTTAGCGTGAGGTCAAGAAGAAAGGCCTACACTAAACAGCTTTTTTCATTATGCGTTCATTCATTTGATCGTTTTTCATAGAATTAATTAGAAATTAAAAACACTGAATTTTTAAATTTGGTTATTTATAAGTGAAAAAGCTCTAGTTTTTGGCCTGATCTTATTTGTAGGCGAAAGTAGGATGTAGTTCTTATTTGTAGGTGTACTACAGGTACAGGTATAATAATACAGGTTATTTATTCCTTTTTAGAATTTTCTTTTATATACCAAGAACAAATTCATAATAATAAATATTTCATTTTTCAAATTTTTATTTTATAAAAAAATTTTGAACAGTTACCCCAATTCTTGGTTTACGACTACTATTGTTTAACTCCAAGCCTTGTAATTTTGTACCCAATACAGAAGACAAGGAAACTCCTGGATCAAGTATTGGAAAAAATTTAGAAATTTGCCTTCGTGAAGGACTTATGGATGGAACTAACTCGCGTTTGCGTTACATGGAGAGGAAAGCCTAAAGGCAAAGGGACTCTAATCCAAGATCCGTCTACCACTGAGGATATTTGACCAGCCATCTCTGGGATTCGAATCTGGTTCACCACAATGGAAGGTGAACGCTGCATCCCCTGAGCCACCACGGCTCTCATTCTTCAAATTAAATATTTTCAAAATAATTAGTAGTTCTTTTTTTCTTCTTTTCATTTTAGTACATTTACAGCCGCTAATAAACTTTATTTATGAAGTTCGCCAAAAGAAGCTCGATCGTTTAGAGGAAGCTTAGAGAGAGAGAGAGAAAAAAATTTTGTTAACCGATTTGAAGTTTTCTGTCTTTTAAACAATGACTTACATTTTCAAAGGAAGTGATTTCAGATGTGGCTGCTTTTCCTAATATGTCAGTACTCAGTACTGTTCTTTGGACTCGAGTTGAGAATGCTGTGGGGAATCTAGGCATATCTTTTATTCCTCTATAGCCTTCACAATACAGATAAGTAGGAATCTAAAATAACAATGAGTTTAATCTGAAATTTAAGTACTAAAATATTTCTTACACCTTATGGTGAATTTTTGAATTTCAACAGTCATCTAAATTTTACACCCTATCATTTTCAATAAAAAAATTAATAAGTAAATAACTATTCTAATAATATCAAAGTTAATGCATTAATATTTTATAATTAGAATTAAAAACATTTTTTCACCACTACATATAAATAGGTATAACTTGATAAATTATACTCACCCTGCTTACTTATATCCACTAGCATTTATTCCTTATATTCTTAATGCAAAAATATATAAATAAATAATCATTTTGTTTGTAATTTAACCACTCTTCCCATGTATTAATCAAACTGTTAACTTTGTTTGTTTGTGCTGTCTATTTGTTTGTCTTGCTTATTCTTTCTTTCTTTTCCCTTATCTCTAATTTCAATTTTCAAAAAGCGTTTTTCTTGCAGCCCTGATTTAAACTTGCAGAAAGTACAAAATATGCATCAGCCTTTAATTGTAATTCAATTTTCATTTTACTATCACTTTGAAAAATCATCCTTGAAAAGATTAAACGTTATTACGACGGCCAACTGCAAAAGCTTTAATAAATTGGTAGCGAATTAAATAGTAAAGTTTTTAGGATAAGGTTAATCACGCCCACTCTATGTAAGAGTAACCATGAGATAACTGCAAATAAAGTTTCATTTGATATAATACCTCGAATTTTCGATGTGCAGAGGAGGAAAAATGACTTAAAATGAAAAATACTAAACTAAAATTATTTGAATTTCGTTACCACTATGAAATCTTTTTATTTTTAAAGCGGTGGGAAATGGCATCTCTGGGTATTTACTGGAGAATAAAATGGGGTGAGAAAAAGAGGATGGTAAAAAAAATAAGTTAAATATAGTATTTATAGATTAAGCTTTTATTTACAAAGATAACGCACCAGCAGAGGCAATGAAACATTAGAAAATTAAATACAGAAATATTTTTATTACCACTATTGAATTCAAACCTGTATTAATATACAATAAAGTTTTGCTTGCTAATGTCGTCATAAACTCAAAAACTCCTATAGCTAAATACAATGGCAATTCATTTTTTTAAGGACTTGTTGTAATACCCTGTTATTTGCGACGGAATTTTCGTTACAAAAGTAAATTAATTGGTATATCCGTATCAGTTTATTCCCAAGTCAAAATTCATTCTTCAGTGCAACGGTACAATTTTTAAAAAAATAACTTATTTCCAGTTGGTTACGTGCAATTCCATTTTTTTTCTTCCATTTGTATTTATTTCTCTATTCAGAACCAGATTTTAAGCTTAGTGGGGTTCTTAACTATTGAAAGTAGTGAAGCCTTTGAACTCATTTTTTCATACACCAAGAGCAAACTATCGTTATTTTTCATTGCTAATTATTCAACTAAATTAATATTTGACTATTGAGATAAAAACAATGAATGATAAACAAACGAGAAGGTTGATGAACGTAGCCTCCTAGTGACAAAAAAATTCATTACAAATTCTTGCTTTAATCTTCATAAAAAAATTCGTGTAAAAATATATCTGATAAAAATTTAATTACAAAATAAAAAGCAACAATAATGAATTAAAAGTTTTATTGTCCTTAGAGGTCAACTGCATTAAGAACCCATACAAGCTACAACGAGTATAAGTACATAATTTTCATTGCCCTTCTTGGATATGAAAATAAAAAATAAAAATATTAGAACACATGATTCGAGACCATTTTCTGTCGATCATTTATTTAATGACCATTTTAAGTAGGAAAAGTCAATACAATGAAATATTGGAAATAGGAACAGTTTCGGTTACAGTTTTATCGATATTAATCGAAAATAAATACAGTGCAGTCGTTAACCTATTAGATAAAGATAGGACGTGCACCGTAAGAGCAAAATAAACTTTTTTAGTTAAGATACTAAAGATTTATGGTTAATATATGTACAGTGCGCTAAAAAAACGAACCACCCTGAATAGCTTTTCTTCTAATGATCGGATCTTCACGTTCTAGAACTCAATCTTAATGATTTGAGGTGGGGACCTAAAAATATGCTAATTAATTAGTGTAGATGATATTTTAAGTTACGAAATCAATCAAGTTTTAAAAATGTCGCATATTTAAAATTAAATTTCGTAGGAACTATTTGACCGATTCTGCTAAAATTTTATAAATATTTTTCCTTGTGATTCTTTGCATTCTTCAAAATGATGTAAAAACTTTATACCTTTCAATTTAAAGCTTTTTTTAACCATTATTAAATAAAATAATAAAAAAGAATAAACATTTACGAGAAGTTATTTTATGCATTGAATTATCTTTGGATAAACGAATTTCATAATTGTGCGCAAAATTTTTCAATTCGCTTAGAAAGTTCTCTATATATGGCGAAAAACGCAGGAAAAAAAATTAAAATTAACGGGTCTAAAATTTGGATTTCTCTCCCGACCAAACTGCGGGAAACAATTTCCCAAATTCCAGCTTCTCCTTATATTTTCGGATTTCCAAATTCGATACTCGAATTCGTCGAAAAAACGGTTTGTTTGTTTGGAGAAAGTATGCTCTTGTGTTTTATTTCTTATCTTAAAATATCGTCTGCACTAATTAATTAGGATATTTGAGGTTCCGCCCTCAAACCATTAAGATTGCTAGGCTGACAACTTTCTACACTTTTTGTAAACTTTTATTCTAGTGGTAGCTAAGTTTTTATTTTAATGAATTATTTCCTATTCATTAAAGCTTATTTTCCACGCAAAAAATTTAAATGGTTTAAAAGTTCATATGCAACACCACTTTGTCTGAGCCCTTTAGTGGTGAAGCTTTCAAAATGTTAGCAAAATTACCAAAAATATTTAAAGTTTTGGATTTTAAATGTTAACCACTCTATAAATTATTCTGCAAAAAACGTAGTTGTCGGCAGGCCTGAGATTGAGTCCTAGAACGTGAAGATCCGATCATTAGATCAAAAGTTATTCAGGAAGGTCCGTTTATTTTTTGGTGAACTGCACTTAAAAATAAACTTATATTAATTTCTTTTTTTCAAAAATAAAACACAGATATTGTGGAGGGAACATGAAAGTAGTAAAGAAGTATGGAATATTTATTTTATTTCTCACTCCAAAATTCTTATCCATTCTGGCCTTTCATATGCATTAAAAAGAGAAAACACTAGATTGTTAAATTGCAAACTCGATGTTTTTAATGGCGGAAAACTAACTTCTTAATGTTTACTTTACACAATTTTTATTCATTGTTTTTAACATTACAGGGTTATAATATTATGAATGAATATGCTTATTGCATATTTTAATTGTTATTTTTGATTAACAATATTTAATTAAACAGTAACGAGTTTATTACATAAGAAAGCCTCCACACGGTTCTTTATAAGTAGTCTGCGCAGATTATTTAAAAGGTGAACCAGCTGTGCGCTTGAACCCAAGTTATGTTTTAAAAGTAATTGAGAGAAATTTATTATATATATCTGAGAATTGAATTTGTGGTGATTGGCAAGCAAATGAGACAATCACATTCATAAATTAAACAAATTTTTAGACATATGTTTGCTACCACTTTCTTATTTTTTATAGATTTTGTATTAAATGGCTCTTTCGTAAACTGGTTTACCTTCATAATGGTCTGATCAGACTACTTGTAAGAAACCGTTGGGAGGCTTGGTCTGCTTCCTAAAAAAGTACTTTACGAAAGAAATTATTTTTAGTTTAGTATTTTTCATTTGAAAAATTTTTTCCATCACTACGTATAAAAATTCGAAGTATCATATCAAAGGCAGCTTCATTGCATTTATCTTGGGGTGACTCTTTCAAAAAAAGGCCATAATTATGCTTATTCTACAGGTTTTTACTATTTAATTCGCAATCAATAGATTAAAAAATCTTCAGAGTTGGCATTTCTGAATTGGCAGCAAGAATTTCCTTTTTTTTTTTTAAGATTAAGAGGTATTATATTTTGAATGATATAATACTGATATGATATAATGCTTTTTGCATATTTTAGTTGTTACTTTTGATAAACAGATAATGAGTTTAAAATACTAAATGACTACAAAGAGCTGTGAATATGTCAGTATAAACTGAATCTTTTAGTAGCTGTAAATTTACACTAATCGGAGCAGGAATTCTTTTCACTTTAACACATAAATTTCTGATTGGACACAATTTTCATAAATATATTTTCCTCACAAAACAAAACATAGTGCATATTTATTACATGATCGAATTTTATTTGCCACTGTTAAAGTTTTCTAATAACACTGATATTATATTTAAGTATTCACCAGGGCGAAAGTTGTAGATTCCTACAATATTTAAACTGTTAATGTAATAAAACTTATTGCTAAAAAAATTTTTTTTATTGCTATTGTAGTGGAACCAACGACAATCTAGGTTCAAAGACCGAAATTTCTATGGTTGAATCAGCAACATACTAGGTTCAAGTACCAGTTGAACCTGTAAGCTTTAATACCAAACCTGAAGTGTAATTCCAAATGAACAGAACTGAATTCAAATCAATGAAATATGGATATAGAATTTTGCAAAAGTTTGTTCTTAGGCTTTTTCATCTTTCTATATGTTCGACACCTGTCATCCCGTATGATGTTATTTACGACTATGTTGCTTCAATTTTATTTAAGTTTTAAATTTGGCACTTCTACTTTTCATCTTTGACGGTTGATACATTTCAAATGCTGACAAAATACAAGCAACTTATCTCCCCAAACTATCAATTAAAAATGTTTTCGCATTATTATCCTTCTCCATTCGTTTGATTTTTTTTTTTTTTTAAATCTTCGCTCATTTTTGGAACATGTACTTGGAACAGGTATTTCTACTTAAATTAAAGTTGTTAGAATCTCACATGTTAAACCAAAATAAATAAGTAAAGAGGTAGAGAATTAAAATAATTATATATGACATAAACTATTATAATAAGAACAATAAAGCAATAAAAATTCCTACTCAGCTGTTTCTAGAATATTCTTACGATTATTTACTGCCTTCATATTTTACTTAATGTTTGATGACTGTAAATAAAAACTGCCGTTCAGTGTTAAACTAGTAAACATTCAGGGAAATTTCTTTCCCCAGCTGCACAAACGACCTTCGTCAATAAAATCTATATCGATGCAATATCATAAAACACTATTATATGATTAATATTGGGAAAAACTACCCATAAAATATCAAAACTATAATAGCTTATCTGTCATAATAATAATACGTATACTTCTTATCAGTAATATGGATAATAAGTTGGTGACTCATGAAGTTAGTTCGATTTATAAGTCATTTTAATGAAGAATAAATACTTAAAAAATTCCTTTGATAATCATTTAATTTTTATTTGTGTATTTAAAAGTTCAAACACAAATTAATGTCTAGTAAACATATTGAGTACTAGTGATACTATTTTATTAAACAAATTCAACTACTATATCATAATCTATAGGCCCTTTTCCGGGCCTTTCTTTCTACTTATTATAATGCAGGGTTGCCAACTTTCAACGCTTTTTGTAAACATTTATTTTAGAGGTAGCTATGTTTATGTTTAAATGCATTATTTTTATTCGTGTAAACTTATTTTCTACACATGAGTACCTATAAATGATTTAAAAGTTCATATGTAACGCCATTTTTTTTCCCAGTTCATTCGTGTAGTCTTTGATTGAAAAGAGTGATGAGAAAACTACCAAATATTCCGAACGCTTTGGTTTTTAAATGTCTATCACTCAATAAATATTTTGAAAAAAGTTTAGTAAATAACAGGTCTGTTGACAATGCTTAAAACATATGCCACTGTAGGCGTTCATTTTTGTTTCAATTTAAAATAGATTAATATTATTGGCACCATGGTCGCAGTCTATAACGCTCCAAACACAACCCATGTAGCAAGGCAAAAATTTGCAAATATCGTATCTACTTATCAAAATCTTAAAATTCTTTTAATTTTTCTCTTTAAATCATGAAGACCATTTCACAAGATTTAATAATTCCATATGAAAAGGTGAAAACCTTGAGTAATTTCAGACTAGGACTATGATGACATATTGGGTCGGCGAATTAACAAATTCATGCCGATTTTCGATAGTAAAAACTCCCAAAGGTCGGCTAAAAATAATCAAGTTGAAGCACTGTAAAATATATTTCCTGTTTTTAAAATTAGATCATTAAAATTTCTTAATCATCACAAGGATTTGTAAACCTACTGCAAATACAGAAATATGCTATATGAATATTATATAAATTGAAGATGTGAAAACTTAACACTGCTTTAAATCGTCTGCTACCACGTGTCATTGGGAGACTCGAATATCGAAAAACCATTCGAACTTTAAAAAAGAATAAATTCTTTCGCCTGCAAATAGTTTATATATATATATATATATATATATATATATATATATATATATATATATATATATATATATATATATATATATATATATATATATATATATATATATATATATATATACTAGCTGACCCGGCAAACGTTGTTTTGCCATATGAATTATTTCTAGACTATGAAAATATGTCTTATTTATTGTAAGTGTGAGCGTATGTGGTATATGAGTGGAAGAGGCATGAAGCGCTGTGTACGATGACGTATGTGAAAATAAAAATGCACCAAATAATAAATTTTTTAATTTATGTTAACTTTTTTTAATAAATTATATATACAACGAATTCTGAAAATATTAGTCAACAATATTAATCTCTTAGTGCAATGAAGTGTACAATATTTTTTGTCATTCCATCTTTAGCTAACACAAATAAACTGGATGGTTTGTCCACTCGAGAGCATGCCACGTATAATTGTCCGTGTGAAAAACTTGGTGTGCTCAAATCTGAGCCCCAATCATACATTGTTTGGCCTTGTCATTGCAGATGCCAATCTAATGGGGAACTGAATGCGTTTAAATTGAATTGGCACATCTGTGGGTATAATAGAGATTCGTGGAAGTAATACACTTTCACCCCGGAATTTGTCATCTAAAACAATGACTTCGATAACGTTGTTTATTAATTTTTTAACGACTAATCGCGTGCGTTGCACAGCCGTGGTGGGTTCAAGTTACGAAGCAAAATAACCGGAGATCCAACTTTGAGTACTAAATTATGCGGTGGTATGCCTGGTAAATCCAATGAGTTTAAAAACTCTGTTTGAAAATTTGCAGCTTTAATGGGATCGCAAACTGCATCAACGGATTTATATGTCACCAAGTTACCTGGCAATAACTGTTGTTTCTTCAGATTCAATTCGTTGACGTCCACAGTTTTTGCTGCTAAGATCGCCCTTTCTGCCAACCATTCATGATGAATGTATTGCGTGTGCACACCAGGAAATATTAGGTTAATGAGAGCATCTTGTGAATCAATGATTGTGCAGAAATCGTCCAGTAATTTTATGCATCCAGTCTTATCCTTAGTAACTTTTCCATCACCGATATCCAACAAATGTATTGAGAATGTTTCAGCAGATGGATCTTGAAGCATTTGGATGCGCATATTTACTTTTAGTTGAACTTTTTCAACATTACGCCACAGTGGAAAGGATTTCAAGCAAGCATTGTTCTCATCAGCATACGTTGAACGCAGAATGACGGGAAGTGTTTGTCTGAAATCACCTGAGAGGAGTAACAGAGTGCCGCCAAATAATTTGTCATTGTTTTTTATATCTTTCAATGTCCTGTTCAACTTCTCGAGCGAATGTTTGCGTGCCATAGTGCATTCATCCCAGATTATAATTTTACAGTGTTTCAGCACGGTGGCCATAGACGATTGCTTTTTTATGTTGCATACTGCATCTGGGTTGTTTTGAATATTTAGTGGCAGCTTAAATACTGAATGAGCTGTTCCATCCAATAAAGTTGCCGCAATGCCAGATGATGCAACGGCCAACGCGATGCCATTATTTGATCGTATCTCAGCAAGAATTAGCGAAATAATAAATGTTTTGCCAGTTCCACCTGGTGCAACCAAAAAAAATCCACCTTGTCCGGCCGAAACTGCGAGCACAATGCAGTCATAAATGTTCTTTTGTTCCTCATTCCTTAGTGGAACATTGCGAGTAACAATAGCTGCCATTTCTATCGTATTGTATGTAAGTTCACGATTCATGTCAGTGTTTAATAAATCAGACGCACTTCGATTTAGCGAAAGTATACCGAAATGACTGAGTGGCAAGGTGGCAATAATAATGCAAAGATCCTCAATAGCAATCAGTGCTTTATTTTACATAGCATAGCTTAATGCTATCGTTAGATCGTTGCAACGTGTGCGATGTTGATACCGTATATCATCAGTCTTCAAATCTTTGTGATTATCCTTTAACGTTTCTATACGGGCCGGGAAACATGTAGTTAATTCTATAGCGAATAGTAGACGAATTTGTTTTGCAGTACAGCTCAATGCTGCTTCAGCAAGCATACATTCCCACTTGTTGTCATCTTCCAGCAAGCCGAGTGCAAGGCATGCCTCTTTATACGTTGGATGCTGATGTCCATCGACTTTACGTATATTGTTGAGTACGGCAAGAAATATACCCTATTTCTTCCACTCCTATGTTTTTATTAAAATTAAAATTCTTAAAAAAGGAATACAAAATTTTTCTACCTATTTCTAAACATAAACTAGAGTTCTAATGTAAAAGTTAAAAGTTATTGAAGACATAAACTAGACGGTTTTACCTAATTCTCCAGAATAAAAATTTATCTAATTCTTTTCAAAACATAACAATCCTTCCACCGTTTTGATTGGTGGCTTACTTAACTGATCAAAACTAATTAAATTACTATGAATTAAATGAATGAAATTTATAAAGTTAAAAATATTGTTCCGAATGTCCAAGTTTTTCAGTTAAAAAATTTAATTGGCATTTTAATAAGTCTTCCACTTCTCGTTCTTACCGTTTTTACAACTACCTGCAAGTCCTTCTCTGGTTTATTCTCGCATGCCTCATTATTTATTAGATTAGGTTCAGCTGGTGAGGAAATTTCGAGTGGGAAAATCTTCTGCGCAGGCCTGACCAGTTCACAGGATGAAGTTTTAAGGCGAACCACTCGTACTTGCCCATCTTTACCAGGAAAAACATCAATTATTTTAGCTATTGGCCATAAAAGTCTTTTTTTACCGTCAGTTTCGATTAAAACAATATCTCCTACTTTCAAAGGTTCTGCCGGTTTACTCTTTGATGGTCGTTGAAATAATTGCCCAAGATATTCACTTCTAAATCTTTCTCTTAAAGCATTGCACAAATTTTGCTGGTACCTTAATTTTTTATTCAAATTTGCTTGATCAAGTTGATCTAAATCTGGCACTCCGACTTCATCTATTTCTTTCAAGAACATAGCTGGTGTCAATGGAATGAGTTCATCCCCTTGTTCCGAGACATACGTGAGAGGTCTAGAATTTATTGTTGTCTCACAATCACAAAGGACGCTTGTCATTTCTTCACAATTAAAAACTGACTGGCCTAAAACTCTTCGAAAAAGTTTTTTAACCATCTGCACCATTCTTTCCTAAAATCCTCCCCACCATTGAGAAGCAGGAGGATTAAAGTTCAATTGAATCCTGTTCACAGATGCTTCAATTTTGATCATTTTTCAATCTAACGATTTAAATAGGTTGTTAGCTCCTGTAAAATTGGTGCCATTATCGCTATAAATAACTTTTGGTCTTCCTCGTCTGGCTATAAATCGTCGTAAACCAAGCAAATAACTTTGTGTTGATTGAGAAGCTATTAATTCCAAATGGATGGCTCTGTATACAGCACATGTAAATATAATTATCCATGCTTTGCATTTTTCTCTAAGCATCAAAGGTCCCGCCAAATCTAATCCTGTTATTTCAAACACCAATGCATCTTTGACTCTGTTTTCAGGTAACACTCCTGGATTGCATTCGATCCTCGTAGTTTGGTGTCTTTTACATCTCACGCAACGAGCTAAAACTTTGCGAATCGTCTTACGAGATCTTATAATCCAAAATCGTTCTCTTGATTTAGATATCAATATCTGAATCCCCGCATGGCACATACTTTTGTGCATGTAAAAAATCAGTAATTCTACAAGTTTATGTGTGCTTGGAAGCAGTATAGGACTGATAAAGCTTTCAAGATCTTTTCTTTCAGTTAACTTGGTGCTTACTCTTAATATACCATCTTCGTTTTTAAAGACACATAAAGATTTTAACCTTGCGATATCTTCGTCATTAAATGACTTTTGCTGAATCTGCTTCATTAATACTTTTTCAGCCTCATTCAATTCATGCAACTTCAGCTCGCCAATCTCTCGTTCAGTTCTTGTTTTCTGAGCATTTTTAAGGAATCTTAGAATCTATGCCGCCATTCTTAAAATTTTTATGTAACTCGAAAAATATGCTAGTATCCATGAATATCCATGAACATGTCTCCAATCCTTGGGATCACTACATTCGCGTATTTTCTTCACTCTGTTACAAACGAATGTTCCACAGGGTAGGTCATTCTTCTTAATCCAGAACAAGGCAGTTGTTGAATCCGTCCAATAATATGTTTCATTTATTTGCAGAGTTAAACTTTTCGTGACGAATTCAGATAACTTAGCGCCAATATAACAAGCTAATAATTCAAGTCTTGGAATCGTAATTTTTCACAATGGAGAAACTCTAGACTTTGCTTGTAAACGTTGCACTTTAATTTCATCCTGCGATTCACTTCTAAGAAAAATGGCAGTTGCGTACGAATTTTTTGAAGCGTCAGCAAAAGCATGCAAACTACACTCAATTTTATTGACCGCTGTTGCTTGGCGAGGAATTCTTACTGATGATAATAAAGGTAAATCCTCAAACCAAACTAAGAATTCCTTTTTCAAACCTTCTGCTAATTCGGTATCCCAACTTAGTTTTTCTCGCCAACTTCTTTACAGAATCAATTTTGGTATCAATGTGACTGGACAACTAAATCCAATTGGATCAAATATTCTTTGAGCTACAGATAACACTGTACGCCGTGTGATTGGCATATCTTTCATCTTCATTTTTTAGTACTTCACAAAACAAGGAATCTTCTCGTTTGTCCCACAGTAATTCAAGTACTTTAGTTACTTCAGCTTTAACTGTATCTGCATCATTATGTATTTTCGTATGCTCCTAGCATCTTAAGTCAAATTTTCCTTTGACCATCATTTCGGTCGATTTATTGATGAAGTTACGCAATTCCTCCTCAGTATTCACTGAAGTGGCACAATTATCAACATAATAAGAAGATAATAACTTCTCGGCAAATTCAGAGTCAAACAGTCTCAAATGAAATTTGATAACTGCTCCAAGCAGAAATGGACTGCAGTTTACCCCGAACACTACACGACAATGTCTGAAAAGTTTTATTTCTGTCTGATTATCATCCTTCCACCACAAGAAGCGTAAGTAGTCACGATCTTTATCATTTACTGAAATTTGAAGAAAGGCACCTTTTATATCGGAAATTACCCCGATGTTGTTTTCTCTAAATTTTAGAATCATAACGGGTATCAGTTCCAGCAAATTTGGCCCCTTGGCTAAGCAATCATTTAATGAAAAAGATCTTTTCTGTTTGGCAGACGCATCAAAAACGGGTCTCACCGGAGTTGTCAAGCTGTTTTTAAAAACTGCTCTGTGAGGAAGGTAATGTGCACTATTGCTTTGAAGTTTTTCAGGGACTTCTTCTATAACACCTTCTTTACACCAATTTTCAAAAACTACATTGTAGTCAAAAAATCTATTAGCTTCGTTAAGTTTCGCTGTAGTAGATAGTAATCTTTTTTCTGCTACTTTTCTATTGTCGGGCAAGATGTTCGCTTCTTTGATCCACGGCAAATAAATTTCATACCTTCCTTCAGAATTCAATTTTACTGTTCTTTCGAAGTGCACTTGAACTGCGTCTTCTATTTCCTTTTGATCTTTTATTTCACATGCATCTGTTATACCTATTGCTTCAAGTTTCCAAAGGTTTTCTATGACAGTGCTCTGAGTTAATAGAGAAATCAAAATATTCGAATGATTGGCGTCAATAACTGAGGGTTTCATTTCCCCCATAATGACCCATCCTAAATAAGTTTCTACTGCAGTTAAACCACACGCCAAATTGCACACTTTCCCAGTGTAAAGTTTTCCTGCTTCATCGGCTCCAATTAATAACTCAATAGGCTGTCGATGATTCCCAATATCACTAAGTGAGATGCACTTCAGTACCATTTCTTGTACCCAAGGTCCATCATGAAGTCGTGGAACAAAACTGCAAATTTTAGGTTGATCCAAAACTTGCATATTACAACTATAACTATTTTTCAAATCGGTAACTTTAATAGAAAAAAGATTATGAATTTCGCTGCTTGATTTTGACCCTCCAAATAAGCTATGAACCAATGTATGAGAATCAATTTGGCGAAATTTCAGTTCCTCAACAGTGCTCTTCAGAATATATGAGCGTTGAGAGCCAGTATCAATTAATGCTCTTATTGTACGTTTTCCTTCTTTACTCTCAATATTTAGCATTAAAGTTTGAAAAAATATCTCTCCAGAACAGCAAGAATTCGCAAGTATTACATTTTGGCATTCACTCGAATCGATTACATTCTCATTTCCTACTTCGTGCTTGTTTGGCGATAATTCTGCACACATGATCGACCAATGTCTCTTAGAACAAATTAGACAATTAACACTTGATTTACAATATGTCCAAACTTAAGACATATAAAGCAAGCTTTCTTATTCTTAATTAGTTATTGCTTCTGATGGTAAGCTAATTTGGCTGCCTTAAAACAATCTTTACTGTGTGGTTTTTGTCGCAAAATACTCACCTTTTATCTACCCCAGTCCTCAAGCTTTTACTCCCAGAAAATAACTCATTCGCAGTTGGTATAAATAGATCAGCTTCAGTCTTCTTCTCTTTCTTAGTACCAGCAGCGATAAATTTGAATCCAGTTTTCACTAAAGAAATTTTCGTTGTTCTCCTTCCCCTTCGTTTCTCAGAAACAATAGCAATTGCCTTAATTTTTCACAATACGTATTTTTTGAACCTTTGTCGTTGAATGACTCCTTAACCAGACCCTTAAAATCTCTTCAGGAATGCACGATTCAACCAAAGGGAATAACATTGCTGCGTATTTGTCACTAGTCATACCTATTGACTCTAAAGAACGAAGGTAGGATTCCAACTTATCGTATAAATGAGTTACATTTACTCTTATCGGTTGTTCTGGGGCATTCTTAATTACTAGACTCAATAATTCTCTGACATAAAATTCAATTAATAATTCTTCCCCACCAAATCTATTTTTTAAACATTCAATAACTTTATCATAATTCTTAGCAGTGGCTGGGACACTCTCCACGGTTTCTCTAGCTCTGGAACCTACTACAGTAGCTTGATATAAATAATGGAATTTATCTTTTCGTCAGCTTAGCTTTGGCGACGAACTAAAAGAAGCCAAGGAAGGTTCAACTTTCTTATTGAAATAGTCTGCAATTTCTACACGAGCGAGATCCATTTTTTCATTATACTCTTCTGTACTTGTATGTTCTATTTCAAATTCTTCATCAGTATCAAACTTTTTTCTAGTACTTTTGAGTCGAATTCATTTAATATTCCATATAGTCGTTCTAACGTGGCACTTTTAATTTTTAATACTTTATCATCTGGTAACTCTTTATTTAATTCTTCGAATAAAGTATTAAACGTTTTGGTAAAGGAAGCTCTAGTTGCTCCGCGTTTTCTTAATATTACATCCATCCTTAACTATGATATCAAACTAACTTAACTTTTAATTTTGATCAATGAAATTAAATCGCATAACAAACGTATTTGCAGTAACTAACCTGTTACTATTGCCTCTTATCACGATCCAGGTCACCACAAATGTTGAGTACGGCAAGAAATATTCCCTATTTCTTCCACTCCTATGTTTTTATTAAAATCAAAATTCTTAAAAAAGGAATACAAAATTTTTCTACCTATTTCTAAACATAAACTAAAGTTCTATTGTACAAGTTAAAAGTTATTGAAGACATAAACTAGACGCTTTTACCTTATTCTCCAGAATAAAAATTTATCTAATTCTTTTCAAAGCATAACATATATCTTGAAATGACAATGAGCCGGTGACATTAACCAACAACAGTCGAAAATAAAAGCACTCAGTCTGCCTTGGATTGACTGTAAATACTCTCCCCATGGCGTTTGATTTGGATAAACGGGGACATGCATCAACCGGTGTGCCTTGCTTACGGGTTGCCCATTTTTTGGTTTAAGCCCATGTGAAATAGTGTGGTACTTCTGAGTAGAGACGTGTCCGTGCAAAGGCACCAAAAGCGTCCGCACAATTACACAATTCAAAAAATTCGGTTAGTGTAGTTTTTGGTAGATTTATAGCACGGTCAAACGTTGTCTCGTTCGTGAAATATACGCGCTGACCGTTTTCAAGATGGACGGCTAAATGAATAACGGTTGGATCCCGTTCATGAATTGGGAAACCAAAGATACTCTAAACAGCTTCATTGGAGCTGATGTACCGGCCAATTTGGGACAGCGTTATCTCATCTTTGTTATTCACTGGAAGAGCAGTCACATTGGTATTTTCAACTCAAAATATTGCCATATCACTGCCTTTATTCACATATACTTGCAAATATATTTGATGCTCTTCTTTTAAGGCCGAGCATAAGTATTAGAGTTTAATATGACTTATTGCAACGTGCGTGAATATTATATTTGAATTATTATGTTTCTATGTATAGTTTGTATTCGAATACGATTAAATAAAGATATGTTTAAAATATACGTTAATTTTGTCCAAAAAATGAAAAAAAAAATTAGTTATAAACCTATTCTCAGACCTACTGAATATACATATAAAATTTCATCAAAATCGGTGAAGCCGTATTATGGAAAAATAAACGGTCCTACAGAGCCTAAAATCTTTGAGCTATCTCAGACTGGCATATATATATATATATAAAAGATTTTAAGGTCTGGAAGGAGATACAATAAATGAAACACATTTTATTTTTATTTTATAACCGTCATTGAACAGCCAACCCAATTTTTATTTTTACGACTACTAATGAAATAAAACATTTTATTTTATTTTGTAACCCAATTTTTTGGGTTTACGACTATTTATGTTCAACGCCGTATCCTTGTAATTTTCAACCCAATCCAGAAGACATGGGAATTGCTGAAACAAGTATTGAGAGAAATTTTCCTTCGTGCAAAATTTGATGGCACAAACCTGTATTTGCGTTACATGGGGGGGGGGGGGACCACTAAAACCTCCAAAAATTAGCCCGACGACAAGGGGACTGCTGCCAGGTTAACCCAGTGGCGGGTCCCAAATTCAAAATAAAAAATCACTATGTGAATGCAAAATGAGTTTTTTTATCTTCAAATTATCCATTTAGAACTCTTGCGGTCATTAATTTTGCCCTAAATCCATACGACACGATGTAAATTTGAAATCAGTCTTTTATCTTAAAATTATCCATTTTGAACTCTTAAAACCCTAATCCTATATCAAAAGACAGACGATGGAATGAGTATTTTACCTTAAAAGTGTCCATTTTGAATTCTGGCTCTCCTTTGAACCAAAAGAAATTAACCGTCCTGTTAAAGTACAATATATCTTCAGTCTCACTACTGGACGAAGAGCCACAAATGTCAGCTCTCACGGGTACAGAGAGAAATCCGTTGTCTATACCTGTCACATCAGCTTCCTTTGTTCCAGCTGCTGTCCCAACACCTAGGTCTGATGAAATTATTATTTCAACAAATATTACAACAAGGTATTGAATAACATAGAAAATAAAAAATGTCATTGTCTATTTATGCTTTTCGAAACAGTCACACGTTAAATTCAAAAAACAAATAAATAAGATATTTGTAAAGGATTATAGTTTAAAATTGAAACACTTGAATATTAACAGAAAATGTTATGTCAGTAAGGATGCTTGTACTATTTTCTGCAAAATTCAACACTTAGCAAGAAATATACTGGCAATAAAGATGCCAGTACTTTAAATGGCAAATTCAAAATTCGCAACAAAAACTACTGGCAATAAGGATGCCAATACTTTTTACTTGCAAATTCAACATTTTCTGTTTAAAGACACGCATTTATGCAAAATAATCTTTAAAACGTTCGACAAAAATGTGTATCTGTGCTTTTACTCTCATTATACGATATGCTAAATTATACATAACACTATACTGAGTACTTAATGAATAAGAAAATCACAATTTTTAGATAAAAACTTGTACTTTCTAACAAAATTACATTCAAATCAATTAGAATTCTTTAACTTTGAGATAAAAAACTGTAGTTTCCAAAAACATTACAAGGGGATCTATGAGAAATTTAAAATTCTTAAGTGATATCCAGTGGTTTCTACGAAATTACAATTAAATCTATAAGATATTCATACTTTTTAAATAGTGTCTATCACATATACTATTGAAATAAAAAAAAACACAAGTTTTAAAATTTAAAAAAAGTGAAGTTTTTATCAAAATTACAAGAAATTTCACAATTTTTAAGTAAAATCCAATAGTAAGTCCAGTGGTTTAAATAAAATTCAAATTACAATAAAGACCGTAAGAGATCAACAGCTTTTACATAAGTGCACACATTTATTCTATTTATACACTATATTTTCTATCACAATAACCATCTAATCAATAAGAAATTCACAATTTATAAATAAGAACCAGCGGTTTCTATCAAAATTGTTATAAACTCAATAGGAAGTTCACAATTAAATAAGAACCTGTGGTTTTATTCACATTACTATCGAATCAATTGGAAATTCACAATTTTGAATGTGAACCTGAGGCTTCTATCAAAACTACTACCAAATCAATCGGAAATTCCCACCTTTCAACTAAGAAGTGGTGGTTTCATTCAAATTACTATCGAATCAATAGGAAATTCACAATTTTGATTATGAACTTGAGGTTTCTATCAAAATTACTACCAAATCAATCGGAAATTCTCACCTTTCAACTAAGAAAGGTGGTTTCATTCAAATTACTATCGAGTCAATAGGAAATTCACAATTTTGAATATGAACTTGAGGTTTCTATCAAAATTACTACCAAATCAATCGGAAATTCTCACCTTTCAACTAAGAAGTGGTGGTTTCATTCAAATTACTATCGAATCAATAGGAAATTCACAATTTTGAATATGAACTTGAGGTTTCTATCAAAATTACTACCAAATCAATCGGAAATTCTCACCTTTCAACTAAGAATTGGTGGTTTCTATCAAAACTACTGTCGTTTCAATAGGAAATTTACAATTTAAAAATTAGAATCAGCGGTTTCTAACAAAATTACTACCTAATCAATCGGAAATTCTCACCTTTTAACTAAGAAGTGGTGGTTTCATTCAAATTACTATCGAATCAATAGGAAATTCACAATTTTGAATATGAACTTGAGGTTTCTATCAAAATTACTACCAAATCAATCGGAAATTCTCACCTTTCAACTAAGAATTGGTGGTTTCTATCAAAACTACTGTCGTTTCAATAGGAAATTTACAATTTATAAATTAGAATCAGCGGTTTCTAACAAAATTACTACCTAATCAATCGGAAATTCTCACCTTTTCACTAAGAATCAGTAGTTTCTATCAATATGGAATCAATAAATAATTCACAATTTTTAAATAAAAATCTATGGTAAATTGCATCTCGGCACTTCCTGCATAATAAATTCATAACACACATGCATGGGTATAAATTTATTTATTATTTTAAGTATCAATACTTACTACTTTTGCTTGTGAAGAAGTAGGAAATATTCATCGTTGCATCAATAGTTTCTTGATAGATACAGCCAATGAATTTATCCGTCAAAAGACCACGCTGTTTCATGCGATCAGTTCCATTAAAAGCGTACTGGTATTTTCCTCCAAACTCAAGTTCAAAACTGGATGGACGCATACTGATTCCACGACCCGTGGAACTGAAATCAGATGTAAAGTCTTCCAAATCAATGGTTGTGCAAACGTGAGACAGGGGATCCTTTTTAATGTCGTCTGTAAAGTGCATTTAAATGCCTTATAGTAAAACAATGACAAATCAAAGAACTGTTGTTACGAAATGAGAAAAGAATGGTAAACTTCTGATTGAATTGCCGACATTACGATTCAATATTTTTTCTACTCTTATTAAATAAAAATATAACAAATACTTAATAAAAATTACTTTTTACATCTTTAGACAAACGGATTTTGCAATTGTGAGTAAAAATGCTTTAATTCACTTAAAAAGTCCACGAAATATAGCTAAATACGTAAAAAAGGATATTAATATTAAAGGGTCCGAATTTCGGATGCACTCCTGACTAACAAAAGGCGCCATATTTTCCAGATTACAGCTACCCTCCTCCCCATATAGTGTGGTTCAAGAATACAAATTCGTTGGAAAAAATATATATACTTCTACAGGGTAACTACGTTTTTGTATCTGATTTCATGACTGTAAATACCTTAAGCAATAATCTGTATTAACAGTCCTCGAACTCTTAACCCTTCGGGACATCGGTGCTCTTTTTACATATTTCTTTTCTGACAAACCAGTAAAAACAGGTATTTGTATTTTTTTATTATAAAAACAGTCTAAAAAATCTGCTTGATTTTCAGAATTATATTGTTCTAATGTAAGAAATCCAGAAAAAGTAGTTCAAAATGAAATTTTATTCCTTTTCAAAAATGTATCAATAATTGAAATTGTAAATTAAAAACATTTTAATGATGATCAACTGTTTCTCTTAGATTTAAATAACTGCAAATTATTATTTGGAAGTTAGCTAGCCACGTTTGGAAGATTTTACGCAAAAACAGACACTTGTGTTTCACCCTATATTTCATAACTATAAATTATTAAAATGTTAAATATACTTTTTTCATTTATTTGGACCTAAATTTATACTAAATAATGAAAAAAGTATTAAAAATACGTTTTCTTACTAAATGTTTCTAAAATATACTATTTCAGGTTGAATTTAATACTAGATTTACTGATAAGTTCAGTCCGCGAAAGCCAACGCCATCTTTTTACATTAATGCAAAAGCTTCTCTTATGAAAATAATTATTAATGTATAGGGTAAACCAACCAGTGAAGGAACACTACCCAGTGAAGGAACATTTCATATATATTGATTAAAAATAAGAATTTGAAAGTTTTTCTTTAGATTGAATGGTAACAATAGCTTACTGCCAAACAATAGGAAGTCATCTAGCAATGTTTTGGATTACCTGGTCAAATAGACTTCTCTGGAAAAATTTTAAAATTTGTTATTATCTCTGCAACACCTTGTTTCTTTGAAAAATTATAAGGTGAGTGCTTGTATTTATATATTTGAAGTGGAATTAATTGCGTGTAATAGTTTCATTTTTCTCACTGTGAAAAAGAGAATTCAAAATATAGTTATTGAAGTTACGTTTTATTTTTTTTAAGCATCATAGCATAATAAAGTACTGAGATAAGGGGGTGTTTCTTCACTGGATCACCAAACGATGAAAAACCAGTGAAGGAACAAGTGTTCATTTACTGGGTTTTTTTCTAAGTTAATGAAAATAAAAGATAAACTTTAACTTTTTTGTACCTTTAGTGATGTTCCGCATCAAAAGTATGTTAAAAATACGAAAAACAACTTCTAAACAGTGAGGGAACAGGCATGTTCCTTTACTGAGCATAGATTTCCCATTGAATGAACAGTATGTGTTAATATGTTGTCACTTTAATTTTCAATTCATGATTACAAAAAAAAAGTTAACATTTTCCAAGTATTTATATGTTATAATTTCAAGAATAGGCTTGTTTTTAAATATGCTTATGGCTTATTAATTCATAAAGAGCATTAAAAAATAACCAAAATTAAGTGTTCCTTTACTGGGTGTTCATTCACTGGTAAGAGCTGTTCCTTCACTTGGTCTTCTTACTACTTGTTATTTGAACCTCCAAAACTTTAAAACAATATTATGTAAGTTCTCTACAGTTTTTTTACATAATTTGCAATCAGTAACAAATATGTTGACTCTGTCATTTAAATAAAATTACGAATTTTGAAATTAATATGATTTTTTAAAAGGCAAGCGAAGCTTAAGTGTTCCTTCACTGGTTAGTTTACCCTATATCCTTTCTATCAATGGTAATGTTCTAGCTTAAAGAAACATAGCATATATGGCGCAATAGAGCATGTATATACCAACTATTATATCTTGTAACGTATATATGTTAAGGTTAAAGTAATAAATCCGGTTATTATTTATACTAACTGGTCAATTTTAATAATAACCGTGTCTTTTGGTCAAAATGAGAAACATGCAAATTATTCACTTTAACCAGTTATTATTAATAATAACCAATGAAGTTTGGTCAGTGTGATTAAACGGTTAAGATAGCATTGGGACATGGGTGTGCCTCTTTGAACATGTGTTAAAGTTACAGTGATAAATCCGGTTGTTATTAATACTAACCGGTCAATATTAATAATAAGAGCTTCTTTTGGTCAAAATGAGAAGTAAAAAATGGAGCTATGGAGTTTATCGTGATCTTTGGCAGAATAATTGTCAAGTCTTAGCAACTTCCGGGCAGCGGCTCTCGGGGAACAAAAAAAAAAGCATCGCAGAAAGGGACCAACTTGAAGGGTATAATTCGTAGCCACTCCCGAGCAAACATCTACATGTTTTTTTCCTCCAGTTTTTCCAGTTTAAAATCAATTCTTTGCCTTGGCTATTGTTGTTGGTGAGGCAGTTCACGATACAGAAATACCCCCATTAAAAACGCTAAAAAATGACATTGACCAAACTTAATAAGTTATTATTAATAATAACCGGTTAATTTGACAAATTCGCTTAGATTATTCCCTATTACCGGCTTATTTGATTATTATTAATATTAGCCGGTTATTATTAACAATAACCGACACTTCTCATTGACATTGACCGTTATATATACAATTAAGGGTAAATGCTCTACATACTTTTTTCTAATACTTTTAGATCCTTGCATAATAGGGTATGGTTCTTTTGAGGGCAGAATTTCCCGATAGCTAATTTACAATCCAACGGCCTTTAAAGACTAGCTCTCTTTTTTAGAGATTTTCCTCTGGGCTGTAGTGGGTCGCAATTATAATGTGAACTTTAATTCTTTTAAAATTTGTTTACGGAACTAAAAACGAAGACTCAATGATATTTTTCTTTATCGACTTTTATAAAATATAAGTAAAAGTTTTTATTTATGAATATATATTTCATAAATAAAGAGTTGGTACTCACCGTATGGATGAAGTCTGTCATAGGCTATAACTTGTTGATTTTTATAATCCAAAATGTAATGTTTCTCATAACCGTTTGTCAATATGACATGCTTTGCCCGAGAGTTCGTAAAGTCATAGTAGGTCTCTTCATATACTATATCTTTGTCCATATAGTTGACGAATTCTCGACGCGCCTCAAAGTCCTTCGGTATCGGTGGTGGTAATGGACCTATAAAATCATATTACAACTTATGAAAAAGAACTCATACTATTTAGTTCATAGAAATCGTCACGGTAAAAATTATAACTACTCTACATGTATAGGGCAACATTAGGAAACTTAGCTACAGATCAGTGTAGCATTTTTAGTTGTAGCCACTGTAGCTAAGCCAGGTCGGCAGGGGGCTGGCGGTGAATTTAACTGACCAAAGAAGTGTAGTAGATGGTGAATAGTGAGCAGTAAATCTGTCGGGTCACAAAGTCCTCCATGTTCCCATAACAAATTATACTTCTGGGGGAACTGAATTGAAGATTGATCGCTCTCTGGTTCAGGTCAAAATTACGATCTGTGGATGAATGAATCGATTTATGAATGGGTCCACCCTTTAAACGGGTATGACGTACGGAACTCTGAATAAATTTATATCTAATAATCGAATTTTCCCGTTCTAGGATTCAATTTTAATGGTTTGAGGGGGTCACCTAAAATATGCTAATTAATAAGTGCAGACACTATTTTAAGTTGCGAAATCAGACACAAAAACTACTTTCTCTGAATAAAAATACTTTTTTTTACGACAGATTCAGATTTCTGACACCCAAAATATAGGGAGTAGCCGCAATCTGGGAAATAGGGTCCCCATAGTGTGATATATAAAAAATATTTATTATTTTACTTTAAGAAAATAATAAATATTTACTAAAAGTTGTATTTTGCATGGAATTATCTTTGGATAAACAAATTTTTAAATTCCGTGAAAATTTTTTTTAATTCGGTTAAAAAGTTCTAAAAGAATAGCGAATTACGCAAAAATGTAAAATGAACATTAAGAGGTCCAAACTTTAGACCGCTCTCCTGATCAAACCATTTTCCCCAGATACCCTCTATAATTTAGGGGTCATAAATCCGTCGAAAAAAATGGTATGTTTCAGAGAAATTACGTTTTTGTGTCTGATTTCGTAACTTAAAATATTATCTGCGCTTATTATTTAGCATATTTGAGGTCACCCCCTCGAGCCATCAAGATTGAATCCTAGAGCGTGAAAATCGAATCTTTAGATCAAAAGTTATTAAAGGGCTTCCGTTTTATTTTTATTTTTTGCGCACTGCATATTAGTATATTTAATTATGGTATTAGAAAAAAAAAGAAAATTTTAAATTCCTACGCTCATTATGATCAATGCAAATTTTGCATTTGTAAAAAGAACTCCACTTCTAAAAACTACAAAACATTTCCGTACAAAAACATTTTCCGGTGGTATCGAAATTTAAGTTACTTTTAGTTTAGTAATTTCCTTTTTAAGGGATATTTCCACCATTAAATCGCAAGTATCATATCATATTCAACTTCATCGCAGTCATCTCTCTCAAGCTTGGAAGTCGTGGGCAGGGGTGAAAGCGAGACGGAAAATAGGAAAGGCTGGTAGTGAAACCTTTTCAGTTATAGCTAGTTTTGGGGAGGAGTTTACTTATTCTTTTTTTTAAATTATTCAACAATATCTACTTAATCTTCGAACAGTAACAGTTTTATATATATGCTAAACTTTTAAAAGAAATCTTGATAGTTACAGATATTTTATTTTTTTCGAAAAAAATGCTGGAATGAAATGGTTTACGTACCAGTTTTTTCTCTTTTCCGTCTTGCTATGTAAGGGCTTTCACCCATTGTTCATGGTTGTGGGTTTGAATCCCGCTTTTACCTTGCATGTATTCTTCGTGATGTCCTTCTGTTTCACAAAGATTTATAAGCCTAAATTGAGCACACAGGGCCTTCAAATGTCTGCCATTCCAATAAATTAATGCAGTTATTCCCTGATGGCACTTTTAAAGAGTGAGCGTTAATTATTCTACGAAATTCACGACTTATTTCGCTACCAATTTATTAAAACTTTAGCAAAAAGTGCAGATGTATGCATCCCAGTAAACGTAAATAATTATTATATTTTATTTTGAAATATAACGCACTTTAAATATTTTTCTTAAAAACTAAAGTGGAAGTCACGTTAGAAATTTTGGTTACTCTAATTGTCAATTTAGCTACAAAAGCTCGTCTAAAAAAAAACCTACTGTTTTCCTACACAACAAAGTATTTCTTCAAAATTAACATCAGCAAGATTAGGGTTAGCAACCAAAGGAGTTTCTTAATAATTCGAAAATATAAATTATTTACTGTAATATTGTTCAGATAATTTAACAGGAATCCCAAAATTAAGCAAAAAGCGGAGAATTATGCACCTCAGTTAATGTAAGTAATTATATTTTATTTTGAAATATAATGCACTTTAAATATTTTTCTTAAAAACTAAAGTGGAAGTCACGTTAGAAATTTTGATTAATCTAATTGTCAATTTAGCTACAAAAGCTCGTCTAAAAAAAAACCTACTTTTTTCCTACACAACAAAGTATTTCTTCAAAATTAACATCAGCAAGATTAGGGTTAGCAACCAAAGGAGTTTCTTAATAATTCGAAAATATAAATTATTTACTGTAATATTGTTCAGATAATTTAACAGGAATCCCAAAATTAAGCAAAAAGCGGAGAATTATGCACCTCAGTTAATGTAAGTAATTATATTTTATTTTGAAATATAATGCACTTTAAATATTTTTCTTAAAAACTAAAGTGGAAGTCACGTTAGAAATTTTGATTAATCTAATTGTCAATTTAGCTACAAAAGCTCGTCTAAAAAAAAACCTACTTTTTTCCTACACAACAAAGTATTTTTTCAAAATTTACATCAGCAAGATTAGGGTTAGCAACCAAAGGAGTTCTTAATAATTCGAAAATATAAATTATTTACTGTAATATTGTTCAGATAATTTAACAGGAATCCCAAAATTAAGCAAAAAGTGGAGAAGTATGCATCCCAATTAATGTAAGTAATTATATTTTATTTTGAAATATAATGCACTTTAGATATTTTTCATTTGTCTAATTTTCAATTATCTTAATAAATCGTTATCTAATTTTCAATTTATCTGCAAAAATAAGTTTTTAAAAAAGGTACTTTTTTCACGCAACAAAGTATTTCCTCAAAGGTTACATCAGCAAGATTAGGGTTAGTAACCGTCACCCACAAATAATTTCTTAATAATCCGAAAATATAAATTATTCACTATAATATTGTTCAAATAATTTAACAGGAAACCCAATAAAAAGATAAGTCGGAACATAAAAGTCAGATTTAGAATAACAGGTAGAGGTTTGACCTTGTTCTTTACGTTTCGTTTTTATCATTTTGTTACCGATTCAAATGAAAGATTATTTCGTCTTTGTATTCTTTTGTTGAATATTCGATTAATTACTCTATTGCTTAAGGAAGAAACTTTCGTTTTTTCATTAATATTGCGAATTTATTTAATGATTAATTAAATAAAATAAAGTAAATGTTTTAAAACGCGTGATTTATTTTTCCTTGGTGGAAAAAGTAATGCTTAATTATAATTATTGATATTTATTATTTTGCGGAACTCGGAGATATTAAATAGAAGGATTTTTTTGTAAAAATAAAATGAAATATAAAATAAGTATATTTTTAGTAAAATGTAGTTTGCAGTTGTAGTTTATTTACGTCACACTAGAGCTGTACAATAAGCTATTGGCGACGATCTGTGAAACATCCCTGAGAATGATCCAAAAATACGAAATCACAATTTTCATCCTCTGCAAGGAGGATGGCACCCTCGCTTCGGTAGCCTGGTAACCTCCAGCACAATGCTGTAGAAAAATGTAACGAGGAACAAGACAGAACGATTTCGGTCCCTTTCGCAGGCTGATCAAAGTGGTCATCCACCTGCAAACTGACCACAGCCAGTGACGCTAGACATAGGTGATCTACTGGGAACCGTGTCTCGACAATCAGTCTACTACAAGACTTTTAGTAAAATAAAATTTTTTAAATGTTAACAATTGTTCATTTACATTTTAAAATATGAATGACAATTGCAGCAAATCCTACAATACAGTACAGAAACATGTAAAAATAGAAAAGAATTATTTATCGTGAAACAATTGTCAACAGAAAATCTATAAAATTTTTTACACACGCCTAATAGCTATTAAAATCGGCTCAGGAATAGATACATAGATTTTTTTTTCAGCAATGTTTATTGAGAAAAACACATTTGATGCATTTTCATTTAAAAACTATGCATGTCGATTGTCTTCAATAAGAAATTTTATTTAATGATTATTTTTCAAAGAAAAATACTTAATTATTACTTAATCATCCTTATCTTATAATTTTGTTTCCTCAATCTTTTATAATAAATTATGGAATGTGGATACGCAGTAAAATCAGCCCGTTGCAGACCAGGGGGTATGAGTCATGGAGGTTCGGACTCTCGTGACCAACGTCATGGTTGTGTGAATGTGATCAACACTTCACACAGACTTCCCATACAAACTATAGATCGATGTGAAGGTGGGTGGGCTTCAACTCACTACTGTGAATCAGATACATAAAAGGATTTAATATTCAATTGACTGTTAAGTTAACACAAGTTGATGAAAATAATAAAATTTGTGTAATAAGAAATTTGTGTAGGCAGTTTGGTACTGATATTATTTTGTCCGTTAAAATATGTTTTTAAGATATTAAATATATATATATATATATATATACTTTCTTCTTCCTTCTTTTTGAAGAAAATTGTGAATCTTCCATTAATTTACGACACGTACATTCGGTCAGTTTTACAACTTAGAATACTCGAATACTCACCATAACTTTCTTTAATAACTTTGCAAATCTCTTCATTGTAGTCCGATGTCACGATTGTCCAACTTGTTGCCAACAAAAGTGCTCTAAAAAAATTAATTTTATAGTGCAATGAAAACTTTACGTCTATTGCAATAATGCAAAAGTATAGCATTTGTTTGAGAAGAGTAAAAAATAAAAAAGTAATCATTTGTCATTGGGATCGTTTTGTTATGTCTAGATCTGTAAGATATGACGCAATCAAATGTATTCTTCTACCTTGAATTGTATTGTAACGGTTTTTATATCATATTTACAATCCTTAATGTCTTCGTATTGCTCTTAAAATAGTATTTCGTTCGATCTTTAAAGTTTCTTCTTTTAAGTTCGATCTTTTAAGGATCTTTTAAGTTTATCTTAATATAACAGATTACTGCTATTTCGCTGTGCATCATAGAATACATTCTTTATGAAAACTATCTTTTAAATAAATATTAAATAGTCTTATCTGAATTATAGCATAAATTTTCATTACAGTATTTTAATTTATTAATTACAGCATAAACCTTTCTCATAACATTTAATAAAACCGTTATTCATCACCCATTGTAGTTTACGACTACTATGTATAACTCCTTAGCTTTGTAATTTGAACGCAATCCAGAAGACAAATGAACTCTTTGATCATGTTTTGGATAAAATTTTCCATCGTTTAGGATTTTTTGATGGAACTAACTCGCACTTGCGTTACGTGGACACAGGGTTCCCTCGGTCCTTGAAAAGTGGTAGTAAATTTAGGGTAATGCTAGAATATTTTTCTTATTTTACTATACCATTTTATCGTTAAGTACTGGATTTTCATGCATATATACTTTCTTTGGAGAACAATTTTTAGTGGTGGCTACACAAAAGTTAAAATATCAAAATTCGTTTCATTTTAGTTACAACTTTCTAAAATTTTCAAGGCTCGCGGGAGCCCTGTGGAGAAGAAAACCACGAAAACCTCACACAGATAGCCTGACGGCAAGGGGACTCTACTCCATGATCTGTCACCACTGGGGATATTATACGTCAGCACTGTGGTCGATGCAACTCGAATATGCCATACACTATCGACCAGCCATTGCTGGGATTCGAACGCGAGCAACTCAGCCCTGGGCTTCGAAAAGGCGCCCCACCCTTACACATTGATTTCCCAAATCATGTGTTAGAGGTTAAACGCTTTTGTTCTATTTTTTGGAATGCGTTCTTTTTTTCTAAATAATAACGACTCATAACTTTATTATTTCAGTGTTAATAATAATTTTGGATTTACTACACAATCGTATTTACTAAAATATATTAATATGTTTGAAATCTATGTTTAATTCTGAAAACATGCGGTTTTTATATCTTTAAACCGAACTGATAGTTAAATAAATATTAGATATATCCTCAATTTAACCACAAACATGCAACCACTTTTTTTTTCATTTTTACAAACGGAATTCTGTGGGTAAACGGTTAATTTTTCCACCTATTTTTATTTTCTGAAATAATTTTATCGAAGGAGAATAGCGTTCACCAGAAATGATTCTGGTACTGGAAAAAGTTCGAAAACAGTTTAGAAAAGAAGTCAGTTTCGAATTGAAAATGTCTTACTGTAACAATGTCTGATAAAATCAATTGTCTAGCATTTGTTATCATTCAATCGTTATCAAGAATTTCAATGTAGGCCAAACATATGATAACTTGTAGTGGATAACGGAAAACTATTTTCATCTTTGTTCTGAAGAAACAATTTTTTTTTTTCAATACTCTGATTTGAGAGCCGTGGTGGCTCAGTGCTCGCCTCCCCCGGGTTCGAATCCCGGCAATGGATGGTTGATTCGAATTCCGCACCCGGGTCGCACCGACCACATTGCTGACGTAAAATATTCTCAGTGGTAGACGGATCATGGGTTAGAGTCCCTTTGCCGTCAGACAAACCGTGGGAAGTTTTTTAGGTTTTCCTCTCCATGTAAAGTAAATGTGTTAGTTCCATCAAAAATTCCTCCATGAAATCAAATTTCTATCCATACTTGGTCCAGGAGTTCCCTTATCTTCTGGATTGGGCTCAAAATTATAAGGCTACGGAGTTGAACATTAATAGTCGTCAAACCAAAAATTGGATCGTCTGTTCATTGGCGGTTATAAAATAAAATAAAAGAAAAGAAAATACGCTGATTTAAAAAAGAAAGCTGTGGGAAAATGACATTAAAAAATTATTTAAACTTAAGTGTCAAATGCAATTTTTGTCCCCAAATAATACTTCAACAAAAACTGTGCCTTGCTCTGCTTTATTTTATTTCAACAATACTATGTGTACAAAGTGCAAAATAAAAAAAAAACTAACCATTCTTTTAATTGAATGATCAGTTCTCACTTTCTAGGACTCAATCTTATTGGTTTAAAGGGTAACCTTAAACTTGCTAATTAATTAGTGCAGATGATATTTTAAGTTGCAAAATTATATACAAAAACGTACTTTCTCTGAATAAACATACCTTTTTACTATCTAGAAAATAGGGTCTGCAACTATCTGTAAAATAGGGACCTATTAGTTAGGTCAGGAAATTTGAACCTCTTAATGTTAATTTCACGTTTTGCGTATTTATCTCGAGAACTTTTTGAACATTTTTTTCACACAGTAATAAAATCCGTCTATTTAAAGATAATTTCTGCAAAAAATAATTTTTAGTAAATATTTATTGTTCTTTAGTATTTTATTTAATAATAGTTGAAAAAATTTGTTTCGTAAGGTATAAAATTTTTTACCTAATTTTAAATTATATAATTTTACACGGCAAAATACAAAATTTGAACGTAAATGAACGAATAGTTCCTAAAAAAAAAAGAGAGAGCGTTTTAAAAATTAAACTCTTTTGTCCCAAGATTGAGTCCTAAAGCGTGAAGAACCGACCAATCAATCAAAAGTTATTCTGGGTGGACCGTTTTTTTTTTTTTTTTTTTTTTTTTTTTGCGCACTGTACATTATACAAGATTCGCTTTACAAAATTATTACTGTGATTTTTATTTAGAACGGGTTATACCCCCCCCCCCTCCACCCACTAATTCATTCATCAACCTACACGGTTCCTACAAAGAAAAAAAATTCTGGACGATACAGATTATTTACATCGAAAACATTTTAATCGGAAGATGCTAAAATGCATATTCATCTATGGTTTATTTTTTTATATTCCTGTTTAGTATTTGTCTTAAAAGTCTTATTCATCAAGAAAGAGATAGTGTATTAATAGTGAAAAAAGTTTTTTGATGGTTAACTAAACAGGGTTCATACGCATCTGGAAAAAGTTAAAGACTGTGTAGTGATATTAATATAAATTTTTCTATACATATTATATTTGTAGCTACCAAAACATTTTATTATCTTAGCAAATTTATAAAGATCCAAAGGTGGCAGATGTAAAATTTTGTTTCAATGGAGGAAGCAAGAAATTTTCAGCTTCTTAATAACAAAAATTATACCAGTTATTAATATTTTCCAGGTGTGTACGAACCCTGACTTAAAGAAATATGCAAGTGAAAATTACTAATTTTAATGTATCTCTATATAATATAAAATCATAATGGTCTGATACTGTTTTGCATTGTTGCCGGCGCATTTTTATTGGCCGGAAAATCACGTGGTAGGATCCAGTTTTTCCTCATTCATTTCCTTATTGTTTTGGTTGCCATCAGCATAAAATTAACAATAGTCGTAAAGGTTTTGTTTTTCTTTAAATATTTTTTTATCTCTATTTTAAAATTATTTTCCAGTACTGCTGTGGGGATTTTAATTATCGACCATGTCAACCTTCATCTATCAAAAGGTACCTCAGGATAGAATCAAGTTAACGTGTCTTATATACTAGTGAATTCGTATTTATTATTTGTAGTGGTAGTTAGTTACACCACACTGCTATCATTAGCGAGAATATTAAATTATGATTGTGAACTCATCAAATTTGATTGAATAATATAATGTTATAAGAATATAAATGTTATTTTAAAAAATGATTACTTCGAAAAATCCCTTCCGTTCACCAAGAAATCCAAATGTTTATAATACTAATAAATAGTAACATTTGGACGTGGGAAGTAGAGGCACAAGAGTAAGCAAACAGAATTCCTTTTAGTACATATATGTTAAGTGAATAATTTGAACTTATGTAAAAAAACTGTTTTCTGCCAAGAAAAGACAATTATTGCGAAGCAATCATCGGGGTTGGTGAGCGGGAGCGAACAGGGGGCTTAGCCCCCTAGTTTTTATAAAAAATTTTATTAGTCACTTTTACAATTTTTATTGTTTAATGTAATGGTGTTAATGAGTTGACTAATACTATATCACGTTGACTAATATGATATTAGTCAACGTGATATAAATTCGTCATGTTACTGACAATCATTAGCAGCCAAAACAAAAAATCGTCTTTTATAAATTGTAGTAAATAATAGTTTATTAACTGAGTATGAAAATTTAATTTTTGTTTATCTGAAGAAGAAAAAAATTTATCTGAAAAAATAAAAAAAAATAGTGATAGTCCTCATTGACTACCACTATTTTTTGTTGATTCTTACATAGATATTCTCTTAAGACGTTTTTATTAAAATGTTGTGGTAGCTACAAATAATTAATTCATACTAAATAAAAGAAGAAGAAAATTTTACTACCAATATTTTTTATTTTCCGTATAAACAGCAGAATTGTAGTAGTAAAAAAATGCTGATATTTAGCCAACGGCAGTATTAATTTTGGGCAGATATGAAAAGATGCCAACTGCTCCAAAATCGACAAAATATTAAAAAAAAAAAAAAAAAAAAAAAAAAAAAAAAAAAAAAAACTGTAGAGAGCTACATATCAAATTTCGCAGATTTTAGGCTATTTTGAAAATTTTTAAAAAGCTTAACACAGCTTTACTGTTACAAAGTGGTGTACCACATAATTTTTTAGAAGTAGTGATAAATGATAACCTAATAAATCAAGTTTACTAAAACAAGAATTATTCATATAAAGACTACCACTCGAAAATATTTTTCTGCTATCTGGAGCAAGTTGGCATCTCTGAATTCATGTATCACTCTTTTGTTCTCAGTTTAGTAAATTTGATTTAAAATAAGTATGATCACCACTTCATATAAAATAAATTACCACTGTGAAATACGTGTTATAATTAAAGTACATGTTGGAGAAAATGACAGAAACCCCTGTTACTTTAAATGCAAGAAATAGTTTATTACTTCTGTGAGAGACAAGATTACGAAGCCGTGAATTTCAGACAGCGTTCATATTTGAAGCTAAGGATTCCTCAAAAGTGCTGAAGCGACAAAACTAAAAATTAATAAGCTCCTTTTTATACATCACCTTCAAAACGCATTGCAGAAAAAATGAAAGAGACATTCAAATCGCATAACTACAGCACTATTAAGCAGTCAACACAAAATAAACAACCCAAAATATTATTCTTTTTTTTATGTTATTTGAGAAATACCTAATATATTCGATTCTTAAAATTTCGCAGAAACATTCTCTTTCAAACGTCTAGCGCAGCGGCTACTAAATAGTGTTACGCGGAACTCTTAGGTTCCGAGGAAGAGTTAAAGAGGTTTCAAGAGTTTAGGACTTTTTTTTTTATAACCCGACCTGATTTTGGAACGTTGAGCTAAATTTAAGTCTAATTAATTAGCCATTATTTATTTAATATTTCAATTGTCTTTGTGAAGTTATTCAAACTGAAATGCCAATCAAAAAAAGAAAGAAGAAATATATAATTTTTTGATGACATTTTATTGAATAAATAAAAAATACTTTCCTTTAAAAAAAATTAAGTTCGTGTTTTTCACTAGGCTTTGAATTAAACTAACTTTCAAACTGAATTAAACAAATTTACTAATAAAGAAATATGTTTTCGATAATAACCATTTAAACAGAATTCGACTTATTTTATTCGTTTTCAGTTATATTACGTCGGAAACAATTTCAGTACTAAACTAGACAGAACTGCGATTTTTACTGTAGGGCATAAAATCTAGTTTAAGATTATAAAATGATAAGACAATTAAAATAATTCGTTCGTCTGATTTTTTTTACATTTTATTTAATAAACAGCTTTGGACAGCCGACTCCATTCTCAGGTTACGGCTATCAATGTTCATCTCCATAGCCGTGCAATTTTAAACACAACCCAGACGACAAAGGAACTTCCAGATAAAGCATTGTAACAAACTAGCCTTATTTGCGTTACACGGTGAAGAAAACCATAAAAACATCCCATGGTTAACCAACCGTCGAGAGGATTCGAACGCATGATCCTTCTACCACTGAGGATATTTTACGTCAGCACTGTGGTTGGTGCGACCCTGGTGCATCACCAGCACCAGGGTCGCACCGACCGCTTCGCACCGACCGCTTCGCACCGACCGCTTCGCATCGACCAGCCATCGCCGGGATTCGAAATCGGTTTACCTCTTTGGGTGGCGAGCGTTCAATCCCTTGTGCCACCATGACAAAAATTTGATCTTTTGCATATTTACTCAAAGCTGTGAGATCTTATCATCAATGTTCGATTGTGAGAAACCGCCTCGTTTCAGATTTGAAGTAAGTTAATAACTAAACAGCAATTATAGTTACACAATGTATTTATAAATTTTAAAATTATAGCAGTATCTTACAGATTATTTTTTAAAACGAAATATAACCAGTGGCACACTGTTGACAAGTAAATAATAAACCGTGATTTGACTCTGACACACTAATTGAAATAAGTTCACCCTCTTTGCTCTAGAGAAGGGCTCGTTAGACACGTTGCTAAGGAAATCGCTATTATGTCCGATTTTTCATATAGCGAGTGAATAAAGGTAAAATAGCACGAGGGGGAAAAAAAGGAATCGAATCAGAATCAGCTGTTTGTAAACAATTATAGAATTTATGAATGTATACTTCATGGTAAGCAGTCGATGACACCGTAAAGCATAGATTCATAATTTTATTGATTCATGATTTATGATATTCATTATTTTATTTATTTATTTTTTGAATTCAAATTTCGTTATTAAAATTTTTGGGTATCCTTTTCCATTCTGGGATAATTATAAAATCATTTGAGGCAATAATTTTTTTTTTAACTGTTTGACAAAGGTGACTTTAAAAGAGAATTTTTAAGAGAATTGTCAAATAGTTTATAATTGTGTCATTTAAAAAAAAATGGGTTTTATAATAATTTTTTAGACAAAAAAGATTAACTCTGTTCCTCTCCTTTTTCTAATAAATTATTTATGTTGGTTAAACGTAGTAATTTTGTTTTGCTGTTAATTTTGCTTCTTTAAGAAATGTTTAATAAAAGAGTGTAAGAAAAAAAATAAACATTTTTACAAAGTTATATCCATTAACTAACTATTATTATGGATAACAACAATTGACTCATGCATGTTAACCCTAGCGACCCCAATTGGGTTCAATATAGGTCTTATAAGACGATGCACCGATGGAGTAACATTTTTACAAAGTTTAACTAACTATTAATATGGATAACAACAATTGACTCATGCATGTTAACCCTAGCGACCCCAATTGGGTTCAATATAGGTCTTATAAGACGATGCACCGATGGAGTAACATTTTTACAAAGTTATATCCATTAACTAACTATTATTATGGATAACAACAATTGACTCATGCATGTTAACCCTATCGACCCCAATTGGGTTCAATATAGGTCTTATAAGACGATGCACCGATGGAGTAACATTTTTACAAAGTTATATCCATTAACTAACTATTATTATGGATAACAACAATTGACTCATGCATGTTAACCCTAGCGACCCCAATTGGGTTCAATATAGGTCTTATAAGACGATGCACCGATGGAGTAACATTTTTACAAAGTTATATCCATTAACTAACTATTATTATGGATAACAACAATTGACTCATGCATGTTAACCCTAGCGACCCCAATTGGGTTCAATATAGGTCTTATAAGACGATGCACCGATGGAGTAACATTTTTACAAAGTTATATCCATTAACTAACTATTATTATGGATAACAACAATTGACTCATGCATGTTAACCCTAGCGACCCCAATTGGGTTCAATATAGGTCTTATAAGACGATGCACCGATGGAGTAACATTTTTACAAAGTTATATCCATTAACTAACTATTATTATGGATAACAACAATTGACTCATGCATGTTAACCCTAGCGACCCCAATTGGGTTCAATATAGGTCTTATAAGACGATGCACCGATGGAGTAACATTTTTACAAAGTTATATCCATTAACTAACTATTATTATGGATAACAACAATTGACTCATGCATGTTAACCCTAGCGACCCCAATTGGGTTCAATATAGGTCTTATAAGACGATGCACCGATGGAGTAACATTTTTACAAAGTTATATCCATTAACTAACTATTAATATGGATAACAACAATTGACTCATGCATGTTAACCCTAGCGACCCCAATTGGGTTCAATATAGGTCTTATAAGACGATGCACCGATGGAGTAACATTTTTACAAAGTTATATCCATTAACTAACTATTATTATGGATAACAACAATTGACTCATGCATGTTAACCCTAGCGACCCCAATTGGGTTCAATATAGGTTTTATAAGACGATGCACCGATGGAGTAACATTTTTACAAAGTTATATCCATTAACTAACTATTAATATGGATAACAACAATTGACTCATGCATGTTAACCCTAGCGACCCCAATTGGGTTCAATATAGGTCTTATAAGACGATGCACCGATGGAGTAATATTAGTCCTAGAATGGCTTACATATGGAAAGAGCCTATATTTTCTGAATAATGAATATAATATGTCGGATGAATCTGAGAATTCCATAAATTGCTGATATTGGTTGTAAAATGGCTGTAAAATATCAAGTAATACTTAGGAGTTTAAAATACTTGAAATTCGTAATTTATTCACAAGATAGATTTGTTCGCTGTCAAGAAATCATCAATTGTTCGAATCTTGGGTCCAAATTCAATTTCGACAATGCCAAAATTATGTCCACCCCAGTCACATCAACTCATCTTGATGCCCTGGAATCTTATTTTATTCATATGAATGTTGATTCTCGTGTTAACGACATTAGTTTCTCACTACTTCTCCATTGCACGTAAAAATGCATTCTACCCTGCTTTGCACGGTAGTATTTCTTGTACTTTTTTCCATCTCTTTTCTTTGTTAAATATAGTTTTGTTTTTCACCTTTATTTTTCCATTTTTCGGTGGCAACATTGCGTTTTTTTTTTTTATATTTTTATATATTTCAAATCACTTTTGTTTCTTCTCATTCACGTCTGGCAACTCTTGAAAATGGATGCCTGTTTTGAAGCGCTTGAAACACATCGACTTTTATTTCCCAATTGTGTATTTTTGAAGTGAATGAAGTTTTTAATCATGTGATTTCTCACCTCCTCAATTTCTTGGGATTATTTTTTTAATATAATGAGTTTACTTTATCTGTAATAATAATTTTCCCACCTTATTCATTTTTTATCAGGCATCCTGTACTGATAAATATGCTTCCTGAGAACAGCAGTAAACCAATGACGGTTCACATACAAATTATTATTTCAGATACGGGGCTGTCATGTAGAGTTATCATTATTCTATAATGCTTCACCTTTCTCTGTTTGTTATCATTTCTCGTACCCTCTTTTGTACAATAGCTTTACATGATCGATAACAAGGTTCTCAGGGTACCTTAAAATAATAATGAGGTAAATAATCATACAGCAAAAGTCCGTTATAACGATAATTCATAATAGAAGTTGAAATTGACGTTATATACGCAGACTCCCATATTTAATTTTTAAATAGAGTGAAAAAAGACTAAAAATGTTATAGACATATTTACCTTTTCCTTTTATTTTGATCAATTTTTTTCTATTTAAAATACTTATCTAGTCAATGCCTACTACAACTGCAATCCTCCACACGGTTTCTTATAGGTAGTCCGATCAGACCACTATGAAAGTTAGCCAGTTTACGAAAGAACTATTATACGAAAGAGCCATTTAATATAAAGTTAAGTATAAATACGATCGTAGCAAATATATGTCTAAAAATTTGCTCAATTGATGAATATGATTGGCTTGTCTTATTTACTTGTCAACCAAAACAGATTCAATTCTCAGATATATATGATAAATTACTTTCAAATTACTTTAAAAATAGAATTCGGATTCATGCGCAGAACTGGTTCACTTTTTAAATTGTCTACGCAGACTACTTATAAAAAAAAATAAAAAAAACCGTGCGGAGGCTTTCAGATGTAGGATGTAATGACTGCGCTTGCCTACAGGTTGTGGACAGAATTGCGTATTCTGTACTTCCGGCAAATTGTCTAAGATAGGAGAGTTTTAACAAAAAGTTTCCTAATTGTATAAAAAAGAGATGTTTCAATTACAAGAAGGAAATGGTCTTCGTTTCTTTCTTTACTGCATTGATGCCGAAAATAAATTTAAAAAAATGTCTTCCATTTAAAATTTCTTCGCATAACATTGCGAACAAATCAGCAGAAAAAAAAGTATTTTAAAAGGAAAAAAAAATGTGTGGTAATAACGGAAGGATAGCAATTTTTAACTTGTTATAAACACACAATCTTTGCATCTATAATATTAGATTTTGAACAGGAAATTTGTAGCTAAAGTGGTTTTGTCTGCCGCAGTCCTTATGTCGATTTTTTACTGTAATTAAGCGAATAATAAAAATTAAAATAAGTTAACTTTGATGCAGAATTTTTATTAATATATTTTTCATGCCTTTTTCATTATTTTCTATTTGTTTAGGTCATAATAAGTGAAAAATATTATGTTTAGCATTTTAATAATTTATGGTTATGGAATACAATATGAAACATCTTTTTTCCGCGTTAAACATAAGATATTCCGGCTCACTTCCAAGCAATAGTTTTTCAAATGTGCAGTTATTTAGATCTAAGAGAAACACTTATTCATCACGGATATTTCTTTAATTTACAAAGTTGATTGTTGATCACTAATTTCTATATGAATGAACTAAAAAAATTTTGAACTTCATATTTCAGTACAATTATAATTCCGACAATCTAACATATTTTTTAGGAACTATCCGTCTGTTAGAGCATCAGAAAAAATATACACCAATAATATTGACACCGGCTTGAGGTAATATAATGATTAGACATCTTATCCAATGGTTCTAAGGATCGTTTTTAGTGAAAATTATCATAACTTACATATTGTTAAAAGATGTTTCTGTACATAGTGCTGTAGAAATTCTGGAAACTTAAAATAAGCATTATTTTGAAACAATACTAAGAAACCATATTAGTAGTAGTTGATTAGATCGTAGTTGACAGCCATTTGATGTAAATACTTATCTGGAAACTATACTAAGACCCCATTTGTTGTATCTAAATATGATATTTGATGAAACCTTTAAAAAAAGTGTGATTTTTTCATATATGTTTTTCACGTTGGTTTCATACTTTATGCTTTTAACGTATGATTTTTCAATTTCGTAAACTTGATTCAAAACATTGGACAAATTCAAAATACAAAACATTCAATGTGAATTTATTCGATAGCATGGTAAACCATTACGATTTATTCGGTAGGAAAAATAAGGAACATCTTTTTAACAATGAAAAAATTGGTAGTCATTATAAGGACATGGTTTTATCAGTTTTAACACGTTAATAATATAAATATTTATCTGAAGTAATAGCACAAGTTCTATTTTTAAGTGACCGAAAAAATGTTCACATATATGATATTTATGTTATCTATCAATATATATTGTGATGAACGATTCTCAAATATTAATTTCAAGAATAAAATAATTTAGTTAACAGTTTTTATCTTTTAAACAAAAATTTCCTTTCAGCGAGATCAAATAATGGTTTTATTAAACAGAAAATAAGCCAAATTAACATCGTTGTGTACTAGAAGTATAAAGTATAAGAAGTATCTGATAAAAAAATTTTTGTGACTACACACTGCAACACTATGTGTTCTTATCAAAAGGACTAAACTAAATGAGAGTATATGGACACTCCCTTATATCTTTAAAAACTACATGGAAATTAAGATTCAGATAAGCTTCGAAGGGGTAGACAGATAACAGCTATTGTCACTCAATATTAAGGTTGAGTCACAAATCGGGTTTGAAGAGAACGTTTTTCAACTATATAGATAATAATTTACAACCTAAATGAACCCTAACCGTATTTTGTATTTGATTAAAATATATAACTTAGAAAAAATTAATTAATCTTACGACGAATTTTAAGCTTTAGAGCCTAGCATAAATCCATGGATATATGTTATTTATTAGTCACCATTTCTTACATTTTTAGTCATCCATGGCATACCTGAGAATGTAAATAATTTTAAAAGCTGTTTAATTTTCTGATTTTTGAAATTAATTTATAATTAATTTGTGTATGTATTTAGCGAAATAATCCATAATTAATAAAATTTTATAAAGATAAATCAGAGGTTAAAGAGGAAATATATACACAACTGATCTTAATCATGTAAAAACCAATAACTTTCACTTTTACATTTTTCAGGAACCAAACACTTTTTAAAAAAATATATATATAAATAATGATGCAAATAATCATATATGTGAAAATAATTAATGGTAATTTAGGAAAAATAAAAGATTTGTTTCTAAATTTTAAAGAGTTTGCTTATTAGGTACATGTATGTATCTAGCATGTACTTACTTAATTTATTTTTTATTTCTTTATTTTTTAAATAGTAAATTAGTAATAAAAAAATTAAATTAACTTACGCTATCCACGGGATGCTCATTTTCGATCGGCGTCGCTGAGTGAACACCCCCTTCTGATCACTTAGTACCATTTTTTCTGATTGTTTTCACCTATTGTGTCAAAATTATCTATCAAGGAGGGAGGGACGGTGAAACAAAGTAGATATACACTACATAAATCAAAATATTAATAACTTTATCAGATTAACAATGAAAATACTTATCAGATTTTTAAGGTAAATTTATCTAAACTAATGCTATTTAAATTTTGAAACAAAGTATTTTCTATGCTTTGTTATGCTTGTTAAGTACAGGATTTCGTTTAAATTATTCAGGAAAAATATACGTGTTTCATTTCGTTTTTAAATTTTACAAAAATTTACAATGTGTTTTGATCTGATACCACGTGTTAAATTTTTTTTTTTTTTTTTGGTTATAATTATTTTTTTAAAATGTGTCTCTAAAAAATTTATTATTTCAAATCATCGGTAATTTGAGTACTTGTACTTTAAGAAAAGCAAGATCACGATAAACACACACATGTGACCTATGACGTCAGCTCCAGCTGATCGTTTATAAACAAAATGACGTTAGAGTTGAGCTAAATTTCTCCACATAAGTTAGAATGTAAATTTACGTGAAGTTAATTAAATACAACGCCGTATCGACCATCGGATTTATTGAAATATAATTATTTCTCGTCTACGTATTTTACATAACTTAAATCCATTACTTGTTTATGTAATTTTGTGTTATGTATTTAGTTTGTTTTGAGTACCTGACAACTTCTATGCACAATTAGTTTATGTTCTACATGGCTTCATGCCTGTCATTGTTTTAAGTAAGAAATATGTAATTTAACTATTAAAATCTTTGTAAAAGAATCTTTGTGTAAGAATATAGAATGTGTCATTAAAGAGAATTGATACTTGACGGGCTTGGCTTACTCGAAATAGAATAGAAAGAACAGTTGTTCCCGTAAACAAATGCCGCGTTTCTACAACCAATCAAAATAGATATACCCGCACTACGTCACTTGCTGGTATCTCATTGAAATGAAGAAAAAAAAAATTTATGTATCCAAGGCAAAATTAATGAAAAAGAGGTACTAGTTCATTTAGAAGAAACATAAAAATCGCCATGCTATTATTAACACTAACGATTCTTAATTAATTTAGGAAATATATGTACATAGAAATAAATAAAAAAAAGCAGGCTATGTACTAAAAGGCAAAATTAATAGAATAATAGTACTTACTCGTTTGGAAGAACCGTAAAAAATTTGTCATGCTATTATCGACGCCAATGATGCTTAATTAATGTTGATAAAATGTATTAGTTGAAATTAAAAAAAACTAAACTGTGTGCTATAATGAAAAAAAATAAGCTATGTATATTCGAAATTCGTATGAGGGAATCGTAGAAAATCGTTCTACACAAATGAAGTTGAATTATTATGGTACTATGTACTACTTGTATTATGGTAAATATCAGTAGTACATAGTACTATAATAGTTACCATGGTGCAAAACCCTGGTAAAAATGGTGCAGTTTTGATAAGAGTTCTACAACGGGTTCTCCATTGTTTCAAAAAGTATTTTTCAAGTGGTAGCAAATATAGTGTATTAATATTTTAATGAATTAGAATTAATAGAACTTTTTTTAATCTACTACTTTTAAATATTTTAAACTGTAAACGTAACGTTTTAACTGTCAGATGGAGAAATGGTCATGCTCTGGAGTCCTTATCAAATTTACTTAAATTCTGTAATTTTTTTTTTTTTTTTCCCCTTGTAAAAAATGGATTTGGTTTGCTGCCGCAGATAAATTTTTTTCGGATAGAACTTAAATGTTGAAGGGTTATGTCATAAATACCAAATATACTAATATAGGTAAATAATATTTTATTGATAATTTTGCCCCTCGAAAGAGATATGTATCGGAGAAAATTGATAATTGTAAATTTTGACTATCATTGATGATCAGGTTTGACTATCTTGAGTTGAGCGAGCAATATCATCATGCCAAATGATGATAAATACAGTTAATCTCTATTCTGATGAGATGAACTGCAATAAACGAGTTTTGCTCAGCTTAATAACGGAACATTATGGGAAAGGTCGACAAATAAAAATAAATAGAAAAAAAATTTAATTATTTTAGCTTTATTAATTGAAGGACTTAGTGGAAAAAACCGGTAAGTAATATTTTCTGAGAGGCTGTATATATATATGGGTGATTCTCACGACACATGACAATTCGGACCGAAAAATTTCTTCAAATTTAAAGTCTTCAAAATAATCTAAATTTTTTTTTTTTGTATACTTCGTTAGTTACACTTATTAATACCTTAGAGACAGCAGTGTAGTTTATTGACATTTGCTCGAGAAAAAAAATAAAATAGAAATTCACCAAATCTTGAATGCCAGGAAAATGACATATTAGCTTATAAATTTGAAAAAACAGTCATTTTAAGCTATTAGTAAGTAACAAAACCAAGGCCTATATGTTAGGTGAACCATGAATTGCCTAAACTAATTATTTTATCCATTGTAGAAAGAATCCAAAATGTTTTTGTTGATGATATGTACAGAATAAAATTGTGCGTAGCAATCTATCATTAAATAAAATAAAAAATTTAATTACATTAAGTCATATAACAATATTACATAAACTTGATATTAGTTTAATATTTGCTTTACATTCAACTGTTTAAAAAATTTTCTGGTAACTGTTTCAATGTGATGTCATTCATAAACCAGGAAAATGACAGCCAGGATAATGACAAATTCGCCATTTTATAGCATATAACTTTACTTTAATTTAATATTTTGGCCTAAGACGGTTATATTCTATAAAAAACAACAAGATTTCTTAAAATAAATCAGATAAATCTATGTAGTTTATGTTATTTATGATTTCAAGAAGCCAGGAAAATGACAACATAAAAACCTACTCACCTTGAAAAATTTTTTGAAATAGATTTTGAACCAGAAAATTGGTTCTTTATTCATGTAACAAGACATGTTCATATAGGAGGGTATCTAATCAATCTATTAACATAAGATATTGATTGCTGGCTCCAACTATTTTGGTTATAAACCACTAAATAAAAGTAGCCAGGAAAATGACAGATTTTCTTGGAACAAGCAAATTATTGACAGCAAAAATTATTTTAAACGAAGATTTTATAAATAATACCCTCTGCGTATATTCTAGAAATGCTTACAACGGTTGAGATAAAAAAATTAGATATTGAAAAATTTATGGGAAGTTTTGAAGCTAGTTATTATTGGAAACATTGTTTGGGACATGCCAGGAAAATGACATTTTGAAGTTCAATTAAATTTTTTAACTATACAAAACAGTCACTGCTAGTGCAGAGTCATTTCAAAATGTTAACAGCGATGCTATTTATTAATTTTTTTTAAAAAAAGTTCTTTTAGCATAATAGTATTAGATCTTGGAGCAAGGGACAGTGAATTGTCATATTTCGTAAGAATCACCCATATATATATATAAAGAGAAAGAGAGGGGGGGGGGAGAATGACAGAGAGAGATAAACATAATATAATTAGAAAAATAATAAAAATTTTATAGAAAAACGCGAAACATTCTCCTCAGAACGCATTCTTTTACAGCGAAATAGACATTTAATAAAGAACAATTATCTCCGTTAGAAGTTAAGAGTTATTCTTTTTTAAAATGGAATTTTAAAAAATAACTACCATTTCCCCACTGCTGCATGTATTAGAATACACTTAAAAGAATCGTTTAACTCAAATATAAAAGTTTTATTAAATAGTAAGAAAACTATTTCATTATATGGATAGGGGACCCAAAATATTAAATACACAATAACGAAGTAAATTATTTATTTTAATTTATTTATTTATTTACTTTTAAATTTATAATTAGATTTAAAATCATGGTTCTGATATTGTTTAAAGCTAAAATGTTTTGGTGATTATAAAATTCCATTCTTTGTGCAAACTGCTATCACTAGATGTGATGCAAAAAAAAAATTTTCAAGAAAAAGGGGGGACGCAATTTTTAATAGTTTAAGCATCTATCTCGGTACTTGTTAATCACAAATAAAACAAGAAACAAAGGAAACATGTAAAATTGTTAAATGCAGTGTCACAAAATTATACTAACAGTAAGTACCAAACGGCTAAGTCCAATGTTCGCTGACGCTCACCAACCCCGATGATTGCTTCACAACAATTTTTGTTTCTTGGCATAAAACAGTTGAAATTATTCAACTAAAAGTATATGTACTAAAAAAAGCTTTTGTCCCGCCACTTCCCACGTCCGAAATTTTCCCTTATGATACAATTAAGATCTGTTAGTGAACATTAGCCATTTTTCTAAGTAATCATTTTTTGAAATAACATTTAAAATTAAATGTATATTGTTATAACAAATTTTGTGAGTTCATAACTGTAATTTAATATTTTTGCATTCGTGAATTTGTGCATAAAGCTGAAAGTCCTAATTCATTTAACGAATCTCTTTAACAGTAACTCATAATAGTATATTAAATTTGCACCAAAAAATAATAATTGGAAATCAGTTAATAATATCAGACCCCGATTTAAATAATCTTTAAATATAACGGAGAATTACGTTATTCTAAATAATAATAAGAATAAAAAGAATCCTCTTGAACTCTTAATTTAGAAAACAAACAAAATCAAGAACACAATAATAATAGTACAGGTACAATAATAATAGTACAGGTTTTGTACCTTTAAATTAGGGATGCAAAAACTTTTATAGGAAAATAATGCTTTTATGACTTACATCATTTTTATACTGATGACAAACAAACCAATATGAAAATTAGTGTGGGAAAACTGGATCTTACTATGTGATTTTCCGACCAATAAAAATGCACCGACAACACTGCGACACCATCAGTAAATTTTTATTTATATTTGGATACAAAACTGCCAACTTTTGCAAATTTTATTTTTATGGTGATGCAAAGTTTCAGCTTTATAAATTATGCTTCCTTGAGAAATCCATTCACGATATAAAAATTCTTAATGTTTAATATTTCTAGTCTAAATTTCATTTTGAAAAAAAAATCCGGTTTTTATTTTAAAAAACTTATTTTTAGGTAAAAAGACGAGAAATTTTTTCCTAATTTTATTTATTTATTTATTATTATTTTTTATTTTTTTGTTCTGGTCTCAATATGTGGGCTAGTAGTATGAAATATCTAAGTGCATCGGACAAATCCTAAGTTCGAAATACGTTGAATTATAGGTGAAAATGGTCGGGTCAATTGGACATTCATATAGGGCGTGAATTATACCTAACAAAACTGAAAATAAAAGAAGCATTCACTGTTGTGACTCAAAAATTAATAAGTACTCGAAGAAAAACCAAAAATGATACTAAAATTTCATAAATAATTATTCAAGAAGGCCAATGTATGAAACATCAAAACCTGTTTGATTGCTGAAGGAAGCAAAAAAGGAATCTACTTGAGACACTTTCAAACTCTAACAGGTAATTTAACATGTTTTGTACACCTGTATTTCCTGAGAGCTACCCACAATGTGTAAACTTATTTCTCATTATGTTTTATAAGAATACTAAAAATATATATTCAGATCAGTCTGCATACGCTGTACGAATCTGAATATAATGGTGGAGGACAAATCTATAAAAAATCAGTATGAACAGTGAAGTGATTTAACATCGGGTTACTCTTGCAATGTTATACTGGTTAAATAGCTGTGACGAATGGCTGAAAAAATATAATTATAACAAATCTTTGGCTTAATTTTTCCTCAGTAAATTATTCAAATTCCTTATTTAGCTTAACCCTAGGAAAGAAGACCCAAATCATTATAGGAATGAATATAATTTGTACAATTTTCTTTACATCTAGAGGTACGTAGGCAATTTATTTACGCCGCGCTAGACCGGCACAATGGGCTACTATTACGTCCCACTAGAATTGTATAATTCAATTTATGGCATGCATCCCCCCCCCTTGAACTTTGTAGTTCTTTTTGCAGCAAGGTTCTCTTTCAGTTAGAAACATCCTCCTTCTTCAGAAGAAATATTTGCTAAGAAGATCTTTTTCAGAGAACATATATATTATCAGTAAAACTTATTAAATCTCTTGTCTCCTCTTCCAAAGAAAACCGATTAACTACCAAGAAATTGTCCTACTTTGTTCTCTATTATAAGCCTTTTTTTTCTTTTAGCCACCCAATATTGCTTTAAACATTTTTGTAGATTAAACTTTTGGTTGTGCTGATGCCTTATTATTAATATCCCTCTGGCTTCCTCTTTTTCCCCACGCTCAGATTTTCCCTATAAATGACGTAATATTTGACAAATCGCGCGGAAGCAGCACGTGATGGTGAGCTTTCATTCGCTTTCTCATTCGATTCGCATTTTATAACAACGAAGTATGGAAAAAGTTCATTGAAGGCTTGGCAATGAGTAATCTGTGCTATGTCGGATGTTTGCATTATTTACTAAAATTGAAAAGCTGCTCATGAATATTCTGCATGTTGTCATTGAGTGTTTTAAATGAATAATTATAATTTTGATTTCGCGGATTAGTTTTAATTTGAAAACATGATTTTATTTGTGATATTTACTATTTGTTTGTTTCATTTTTCTTGTCCTACTTGTATATTTGAAGATGGGAAATACGATTTATCCGATCTGGATTGGTAAGTGATTTTAATTAAGTATTGGCTTTATAATTATAAATTTGCTGCCAAAACTTATTGACGCGTTGCTATTTAAAAAATGTTTCTCACATTGATGGATTTACGTGTTACATTTTAAACAGTTTAATTTTCCGTTAGTTCAAAGTAAACAATTACAATTATATTGGTCATAATTAGTTTTATATCTCCATTATATTGTCAATCATTTGTCTTAATAGTGTTATATTTAAACAAGTTGATTTTAATTATTTCAACAGAAAATTTCCTCACTTACGTAAATCCATATGTTAGATTCCAATCCTGACTTCTGTTAAATATTATTGACAATAGAATTTGCATAAATGTATATGCTCGTATCTTTTATTTTTAAAAAGTTCATATTCCACGTATTTTTTTATTTGAATGCTTCTGTAAATTACGTATGAACAATTATTCGCCGGGAATACACCCGCATCAATTGTAGTTTCCTTCCGTTTCTCCTTATAATTTATAATTTTTGAATAACTAAAGTTTATATTGCAACTAGGGTTTTATACTTTGTGTATGTGGTGTAAAAATTTCTTGTGATATAGCTTTTGAGCAATTAAAAGTAACATATTTGGGTTAGGTACTTATTGAAAGTGCATTAAATTTTTATTGTTGTTTTTGTGATTACCTTCACGTTTAAATTTTTTTAATGGCTATGTTTATCAGAATCATAGTTTGGGGTATGGCTGATTAAATTTGCGATATAAATTTTTCTTATTTCAATGTAAATGCAAAAGAAACTATAATTTGTCTATTCTTTTGAAAAAAGAGAAGATTTCTGTTTGGGATCCTACAATAAAACTGTTTTTAAGATTTGGCAAGAGTAGGACAGTAGCACACAGTGATTCCACTAGATTTTTTAAACTACGGATCCTTAAGACCAAGGACTATAATTTCTGCTTCCCCTTTTGCTAAATGCATTCTTTTTCTACTTTTTTTAATATTCATAACCTCATTTTTGATCTTTTAATATTCACATCCATAATTATTCTATCCTGGCAGTTCCAAGGAAAATAAGATCGTGGAAGAATTTTTTTCTTCATATTAAATTGATATTTTTTGTTTAATTTTTTAGTTAAAAGTATGAAGAAATCTAACCTGGAAGAATTTTTCTTCAGTTTTTTTTTTTTGATAGTCTATAAAATGAAATTTTTTTTTTTACATCAGAACTATTAATATTGCTAGACCAAGGAGTGTAATATTTCTGGGTTAAAAAAAATTCAGTTGTTAAAAGTAAGTCCTTTTATTAAAATATAAATTCTTAACCCCTTTTTCCATATATTAAATTCACCTCCATAATTCTTTTATCCGGGCAGTTTTACAGAAAATTATACAGTTATTGTATTTCGGGTTTTTTGTATCATTCTTCAGGGTTTAATAACTAGAAGCAGAGTATGAGATTTGTCCGTGAATCAAAAACTTAAAATCTGGCAAAATTTTGAAACTTTTGGCAAATCCTGTTAGCAAGACGTTTGCATAAACGTGATTCTTCTTCATTCTTTTTGTTTGGCAGATTTTTACCGTTTGAATATTTGAAACTGAGCCGAAATCTGCTAATATCGCTAATCGTGACTCTTATTCACTTGATTTTAATATCAAACATCGTATTTTGGTATTTACCCAATTTAAAAGTTACGTGTTGTGATTCGTATTTACACATTTTAAAAATTTTACATTGCGATTCTTATTAAGAGGATGTAAAAATCCAATATCTCGATTAAAGTTTGTGCAATTAAAATGTCATCATAGCAATTTGTATTTTCGCGTTTTAAAATCCACTCTCGCAACTCATATTCTGAAGATTTTATAAACCGATATTGCGATTTATAAGACCAATATTGGAGATATTCTTGTAAGAAGTAAGTTTTTCTTGAATTAGTTACTATGAAGGTGTGATATTCTTCTTAAGTAAGTAATTTTATTATAAATGCTAGTTCAAAAAATGTTAAATATGAAACATGTTTGGTATATAAATTAATATCTTAATATCGATTTTGCACTTAAAATTTTCAAGGTTTTTCACTTAGTGTCACAATTACCCCTGATAGTGGATTGATTTTTTTCTTTAAATTAAATTGTCTTATTTTATATAATGTTTTGGTTAAACGTACAAAGAACTCTAACCGCGAAAATTTTTTGAATCTCATAGCTATTTACTAATTATTGTAGGAATTTTGTTTGCTTTATAAAGTATTTTTTTATGCTATTTAAGTATTTTATTTTATTTTTTTCAATTCATAATTAAAAAAATATGTTAAACTGTGATAAAAAAAAGGTCATTTAATTGTTAATTAATTACATTTAATTGTTAATTAATTCATTAATTAATTACAACAATAGTAACCGAAAAATTATAATAGTTATTAGAATTATTTTTTTAAAATCAAAAACAGTCATCTGGATTTGCTCATAATCTGTATTTTTACTATGGCCAATGGTTTGAAACTGATCCAAGCACGTTATCAGCAATTTTTCTAAATTTAATTTTGTAACAGGAGTATGTTTTTGTAACAAAAATAACCACAAACTTTTATGTTTATTGAATTATTTTTGCCATTTTAACAAACTGCACTTACTACAAGATAATGGAAATTTTTATTAAATAGCTAAATTCAAATTTAGCATATTTACATCTCATCAACTTAACAAAAAATATGGATCAGAATAACAATTGCTTGAAGCAGTTAATTTTATAGAAATTCCATTTGCTAATAGCAAATTTAAAAGCACCAAACTTATTAAATGTGTTAACTTCAGTGCACAAAAATAAAATGTAACATCCTAAATAATTTTTGATCTAGTGATCCAATATTTAAATAAAATGAAAAACTGTCTTCGAAATAAAAATCTCAATTAAAACTCCTTCTGCACGCGATTGATTAGCTCTTTTACTTTTTTAACTTGTTTTAACCATTTTGTTACCACCTTTGGATTGGTGAGATTTGTTTCAGAATCGCAGATTTTTTTTAAAGTTTTTTAATTTTTATAAAATTTTATATTGGTTCACACTATGAGGAGTTTGGGGAAAGACCAATAAAAGCTGAATATATAGAAATCTAGGTATGTCATGTTCAAAAATACTTTTTAAATAAATAGAAAATACTTGAAAATTGAGAAGAAAAAATTGTATGTAGAAAGCATTTTTCATCAGAATGTTATCAACATATTAATGAAAATATCGTTGTGAGATTTTAGAATCAAAGAAATGTAAATTTTGATGTTTGTTTGATTTAAAAATCGTGGGAATAAAATGAATCTTAATATTTAACTTTAAAATCGCCTGATTATGAATCTGTTGTAAAATTTTTTAAAAGTCCTTTGAACACGATTCATAATAATGCTTTTTTTGCACGATATTTGATATAAAACCATCAAAATACCAATTACAATGCATGACTTTAAATCATTTGAATGTCATTTTAAATCTCGTTTGTGTAGAAATGAAAAAGCGTAAAAACAAATCTTTTTTTCTCTCTGGAATTCGAAGATCTGATGATGATAATGAACTTTCAGAGAAAGATGAATTTTCTTTGAAAAGGCCAATTTTTTTTTATTAATTGAACGGAAGAAAAAGAAGCAGAAAATACTCAATCAGTATATGCCTGAAAGTCAAATACAGAAAAGTTGTGGGAAAAGTGTGGCAGTGCGAATCAAAGATTAAAATTCTCATATCAATCTCAGCCAGAGTAAACTGGGCATTGGGATAAGATAATTTTCAGTTTTTTTTTTTCTTTTTTAGTAACACTAACAAAAATTTTCACAATGCTGACAAACTTTCCGCTACTGGCATTCTTTCATGTTGCAAAGGACAATGTAAAAGAAACAAATAAGCATTTTATAGCATCTTTCCATTAAATTCTTTTTTTAAATTTTTATAAAAACCATTTTAAATATAAGATCAAAAATTTTAGTTTTTATTTAGTAACAATAATAAGGTTATTATAAAATTTTAATTAAGTTTGTATCTGTAACATAAATTACATAAGAATTATAACGTAAGTTACTAGAGCTTTTCCACTTAATGTAATTCCATCTGTACTTTCAAAGTTTCGTGTTAATTTGAAGTTTTTTTTTTTAAATAAATTTAAAACAATAATAAATTTGTCATTGCTTTAGAAAAGAATTTTTGAATAAAAATATGTTTTACCCTATGTCATATTCTATATTTTTGTATGTCGCATTTTATATATTTATTATAAATGAAATATTTATAATTTTTACCTAGCTTTTTCTTCTATGCATAATAGTATTAGACTATTTAAAAATATCCCTTGAAATAACAAACACAGTTTTTTAAAAAATATTATTTTATTAATTTATCTTTTGCAAAAAATATTATGTGATAGCTTACAAAATGTGTCTTTATTTAAGGTAATATAGAAATCTAAGTCATACACAAATGTTTTTATGATGCAAAAGCAAAAATTCTTCTTTGAAACATCTTAATATTTTTTTTAAATTCTAGATATAATCTATTTTCTTAAAAAAACATTTACTAACTTTTCAACTAAATATTATTTAAAAAGTTTTCTTATAATGTAGTTTAAATTATTGATTCGTTGCAAAAAATTAAAGGATTTTCCTTGTATGTTTTTAAAAGATTTTAAGGGAGGGGACAGTAATTACATTTTCCATGTAATTATAATTTAAAATAGTCTTTAAATTTTTATTATTAAAGTTTGTTTATTGTGTGTCATGGATTTGTATACTAATGTTTGTTCTTAATGTAATAGTTATCAACATTAAGTTAATTAAGCTGATTTTTTTTTTCTAATTGCCTTATGCAAAAGTTAACATGTTGAGAAAAGCATCCATATCTATTCCATGGATACAAGTGAAGAATTGTAATAAAAATATATCTATTGATTTAGATAGATTTCTTATGTGAAGTTTTAAATGTCACAATGGCACAAATTTATTAATTGCACACTTCAATTATAGTAAATTTGAATTTCAGAATATTTTGATTAAACTGCTTGCTCTTTATTTTATTGAGATGAATTATTTGGTAATAATTTTTTTTTCTTTTATATCTTTTCTCAGGATTCGAGGATGGCCAGTTTCAATACCAAAAATAAATGGAGAGCTTGCAGCCTTCGAAATAAATATTTGTCGACCTGTCCAATCATCAACTGGCTGTGTAAATAGTTCTGTATGCCTTGTCACTCGTAACGGATCTACGAGTTACGGAGACGCTGTGATGGAAAAATCCTCTAACTATGCTATTTCAGATAGTTTCGGTGGTGGTTTTTCCTTGTATCTTTTGACCGAAGTTAAATGTGGCGCAATAGGTGTGTATCGTGCTGCCATCAATTTTGCCTGCGGACCTTACTTAGGAGCGCCTGAATTAATTTTAAGAAGCGAGTGTCAAGCCAATTTTTATTGGAGAACTTTAGCCGCCTGTAAAGAGAAACCAAAAGTTAAACAAGTACCTTGCTATGTTATTGATGATCAGGGTAACAAGCGTGATTTATCCCCGCTTATTATGCCTGAAGGTGGTTATTTTGTAAATACTCCAACTCCGGCTATGGATTTTGTGATCAATGTGTGTGGAAATATAGTTCCTGATAATAAAACAGAAGGTTGTCCTGACGCTGGAGCTTGTAGAATTATCGGCAGTGAGAAAATGATGTTTGGTACGCCTCATAGGAGGGTTTTATCGCACGAAGAAGGTCTTACTCTTAGCTATACGCCACTAGGTTATTACACTAAGTCTGATTGTAGGATGAGACCAAAAACGACCGTCACTTTTAAATGTCCATCTCGTGGACACAGTCAACCACCTAAAATTATTTCAGACAGTAATTGCCAATATGATGTTGAATGGGAAACTGAATATGCTTGCCCTGAGAATACTCTGAAAGGGAGTATTAAAGATTGCAAATTTTCACTTGATAATCATGGTGTTGAAATTGACTTGACTCCATTGAAAATGAAAACTTTTGTGAACGTTACTAGCAGTGCTGATAAAAATATCCATTTTGCTTTAAGTGTTTGTAGTGGATTAAATAATTATACTTGTGGAGACAAGCATTGGAAATCAGTGGCAGCATGCATGGCAAATTCATCAGATAACTCATTTCAAGTTATTGGAACCACTGATAAATCAAATTTCATGTATGCAGATCAAGAAGTCATTTTAACATACCCAAAAGGTGCAGAGTGCAAAGGTAATGGCGTTGAACAATCATCTACTATAAATTTTGTTTGTGATTTAAATGCTGGTGATGGTGAACCAACTCATTTATCATCTGATTACTGTGCTCATATTTTTGAATGGCGTACTAAACATGCCTGCTTGAAAAATCCTCTTGACACTCCTTGTTCGGTTACTTATGATAAGAAAAAGGTGAATCTTCAAAAGCTGTTGCTCCTTAAAGGTGATCCTTGGGAAGCAGTCGATCGCAGGGTTCTGCCCAGTAAAGACAATGCTGAATATTATATTAATGTTTGTGGACAGGTTTCTAATTTAGACAATAGTAATCTCATTAAATGTGGTGAAAGCTCCTCTGTTTGTGTCTTACTTTATAATGGGACTTATTTAAATCTTGGAAATTTTACTACTGCTCCTGTTTACGATGAAATTTCTAAGTCCATAAAATTGCATTATGTTGGTGGCAGTTTTTGCAATGGTGAAAAATCTTGGTCATCAACTATTTCATTTGTTTGTAGGCCGGGGCATATAAATTCAGGTCCAGTTCTTACTAGGATCAATGATGTGGATTGCGTTTATGAGTTTCAATGGCTTACAGCTGAAGCTTGCCCTGAAGGTATAATTGAAGGCAATAATTGTAAAGTCTATGACAGTAAATTAGATATAAACTACGACTTAAATTCTTTAAGATCAAAAACGTATCAGGTAGATACTGAATCCTATAAATATTATTTGGGTGTTTGTGAGCCTGTTCACGATACACCATGTTCTGCAAATAAAAATTCTTCAGATAATGTGGGAGTTTGTCAAGTTGATAAAATGAATAATTCTTCGTGGAAAACAGGAGAACCAACATCTCATCTTTCTTACATGGATGGAGTTGTGAATTTAACATACTTAAATGGGGATCCTTATAATGATGCGAATAACACTGCTCGAATGACCATGATTATATTTATCTGTGACTATCATCCTAATAACAATAGTCCATATTTTGTTGAAGAAGTTGATTTTGCATATGTTTTTCATTGGTATACTGATTTAGTTTGCCCTAAAGTTCCATCAATGGACTGTTTAGTACATGATCCAGTTTCTCATTTAGTTTATGACTTATCTGGACTATCACTTACTGGACAGAATTGGGTGACTATCATCAGTGAGGACAATAAAGAAAGGCAAATTTATTTAAATGTATGTAAATCTTTGGCAGGACCAACCGGCTGTAATCCTGATGCGGCTGTTTGTGCAGTTGAAATTACTGATATAGGTGAGAAAGTTGTTATTCCTAACCTCGGACGAGTTAACTCACCTCCTCTTTTAGATAGTCCTGGTCATCTCTCTTTAACATATACTAACGGTGATCCTTGTCGAGCATTTGGTGAAAATACCACTTATTCAACCGTAATACATTTTCTTTGTGGAGAACAAATTTCTAAAAATGGACCAATTTTTTTGAGCAGATTAGGAGCTTGTGAGTATGCATTTCTTTGGAACACAAAAGCAGCTTGTCCTACAGCTAATTTAGAAACTAGAGATAGTTGTCAATTAACTGATATTGATTCTGGTTTTACTTTCGATTTATCACCTCTATATATGAATAAACAGCCCTATGTAGTTCAATCACCATCACGTACTTTTCAGATAAATATATGTGGAAAAATCAACCAGGGTTGTACACCTTTTAATGGCATTAATCCATCAGTAAATGTGAGTGCATGTGAAACTGATAACGATGGCAATATATTGTCAGAATTGGCTATTTCAAATTCTTATAGCCTCAGTTATTCTGATGGACAGTATTTAACTCTCACTTACAAATCTAATTCATCAACCACAGGTTCTGGTAAAGGAATAGCCATAAAATTCCCTTGTACTTTAGGAGCACCTGATCAAAATCCTGTTTTTATAGGTAATGAAGGTGGACAATATGTGTTCGAAATGAAAACCAGCCTCACTTGTATGACTTCTCAGTTTGATTGTAATATTGTTGATACAAATGGAAATGAGTATGACTTGAGCCCACTTGCAAAGTACAGTAATGGAAATTGGGAAGCTGTTGACCACAGACCAGAATACTCCCATTTGCGGTATTATATAAATTTCTGCCGTCCTTTAAATAAAGTAAGCTCTTATAATTGCCCAGGGGGTAACTCAGCGGCATGCCAAGTGAATACTGCTAATATTGGTAGTAACGGTATTGATTTAGGTTCTCAAAAAAGTGATCCTCTTGTTAGCCATAGAGGAACAGTTGTAATCCGATATGTCGATGGCTCTCTGTGTCAAAATGGGCAGTTTAGCCGAAGTACAACTATAAATTTATTCTGCTCGAGTAAAGAGGGTGATTTGATATTTATTGGGGAAACTCCAGAGTGTGAATTTGTGTTTTCACTTGATACACCTGCAGCATGTCCTATACAGAACAATGTAGGAAATAACTGCATGGTGAAAGATCCTATATTTGGTTACATGTTTGATCTCAATCCTCTTAAAAGCAAAAACAATAATTACAATGTAACTGTTGGAGAATATGTTTATTTATTTAATGTTTGTGGTAAGTTGAACGGATTAGAAAATGTTTGTGCCAACTCCAGTTCGTGTCAGACCAAACCTTCGGATATTGGCTTTTCAAAAAGCCTTGGTTTGCCAAATGATGATCTTGTATATAGGAAAGGTCTTATTACACTGGAATATCAGTCTGGATCAGGAAATTGCCACGGCAAATATAATAGATCTACAAAAATTACTTTTACTTGTCATCATGGCCGAGAGGATAAGGATGGTCCCTATTATGTGTCTGAAGCTGAAAATTGTACTTATTTGTTTGAATGGCCAACTGTGCATGCGTGCCCTCCTTTTGATGTCATAGAATGTTCAGTTGTTGATGAAAATGGAACCCATTATGACCTTAGCAAACTATCATTGCTCAGTGACAACTATTATGTTAAATATCCATTTTCAGATAAGAACACGTTTGTAATCAATGTGTGTCGCAGTGTAATCCACACCTCTGATTCTCTTTGTCCTTATACATCAGCAGTTTGCTTAGTGGACAACGCGAAACCATCTGAGCCTCTTAATCTTGGGCGGGCTGTGCAATCTCCATACATTGATGATGGTAAAATAAAAATGAGGTATTCTTCTGGAGATCCATGTAATGAGGAACATTCAAGTACAGCAAGATTTTGGCAAACTATCATAGAATTTAGTTGCAGTGAACATAATATTGATAGTAGTCCACAATTTGTTGGCAAAGATGACTGCACATATTATTTTGATTGGCCTACTGCTTATGCTTGTCCTGCAGAGACTGCTGTGGGCAATAATGATTGTACAGCTTTAGACCCAACTACCAACTTCCAATATAATTTGACTGCTTTGAAAAACCGATCGTTTATTTCTAATGTTTCTGGCTATCGCTATACTTTAAATATTTGTGGAAGCAATAGTACTAATCCTTGTGGGTCGAATAGCGGATTATGTCAAGAGGAAATTGCTGGCCTAAAAAGATCTTGGAATGGTGGAAAACCAAATGGAAATTTGATGTTTACTGGAGAAGGGTTAATGTTTCTTAATTACACAGGCGGAGATGAATGCCACGATGGTCGTTTCAAGCGCAATACTATCATTGAGTTTGTTTGCGGTCCAGATGTAGGTGAACCGCAGTTTATGTATGAAACACATGATTGCACCTATTTCTTTAGCTGGAAGACAGAATTAGCATGTCAAGTAGCACCACATTGTGGAGTTAAGAATAACAGTCAGTATATTGACTTGTCTAGCTTCACTAAAACATATCATACAGCTGCCTCAAGTGTGTTAAATGATGAAGCATCATACTACATAAGTGTATGTGGTCCTTTACCTACTGTGGAAGGAGTTTTTTGCCCCCCAGAAGCTGGTATATGTAGAGTAACACAGAATGGAGTATCATCCAGCAAACTATGGCAGGTATACTTTTCAACTGTTTTTTCTCCTACTTAGTAGAATTTGTTCTTTAAGCATTGCTTGAAAATATTAACTTGTCCTGAAATGTTGCATGAGTGAGGTATCTTGCACCCCAATGCTTAAAATGCAATATAAAGTGTTATATAGTTTTATAACTATTTATCATTTATAATAAGGAAGTAAAACTTGTAATATCACAAATAGTTTCAATAGTAAGTTTATAGAGAACTCAAATTAAAACACTAATAAAATAATCTCTTTGCTAAGTTTAATCACATCATGAATATACATAGTGCTTATATGTTATCTGTGTGCACTTTTAATGAAATACTTTCATTTAGTGGTTGAAAAAAAATGTTTTTACAGTTTTTACATTTAAAGTACTTTCTTCAAGTTACTCTGTCCTTGGCTTGTTTGAAACATTTCTCTTTTTTATTTAAGCTTCTTGTTTAAAGTCTTATTCTCTGATCATTGTTTTGTATGATTTTTATTACCTTTAATACTGACTCTTTCTAAAATGGTTTTGAATCTCAGCGTTGGGTGTTTGGACGATAAAGTGATCAGACATACTTAGACATCAGGTGCTGATTATTGTTTGGCATGACTTGTTTGTACTTGAATGAAATAAACTCAATATATTATTAATGAATGAATACTATATTTTATATGATATTTTATATAGTATTTTAAATAATATTTTAGGCTTGAACGTTCAAACTTCAACAAAATTAAAAGGTTCGAGTCTGTTTTTTAATACTCGTAAACGTTTTAAAATTTTTTTGACCCACTGTACAGTAGGATGTTTAGTTCCGCAAATTGGGAATATTTAACTTTTTTGTTTGGCTGGTTTGCGATATACCACACGACCAGAGCCAGATTATACCTTTCGTAGGCCCTAGGCATAGCCGTTTTTGGGATTCCCCCTCTTTCCCCTACTCCTCCCCTCTTTTCGCAAAAAAAGTAATATATTAGATCATAAGATTCTGCAAAATAATTTATTACCAAAAAATATAATATTTTTATTTGTATCTTCATAATTTTGTGCAAAATACACTTGTTGTTTTTAAAGTCTAGTTTGTTGTAAAAATTATTTTTGACTTATTTTGACTTGTCGAGTTTGTTGTAAAAATTATTTTTGTCGAAAAAAAATTTTTCTCCCAAGTTTTTCGTAAGCCCTAGGCACGTGCCTCGTGTGCCTATAGGTTAATCCGGCCCTGCACATGACTATTCACAGGTTAAGAATACATTTCTGCAACAATAAGAACCATTTAAAATTCGCCATTTCAAAATGATTACATGTACTTTATTAAGTGTGGATTTGACTGATTAAATATTTTCATGTAACCCAAAGGTCACCCAGTAAACATTTGAAACTGAAAAAATAAAACATGATATAATTTTCTTTAATTTTATGCATCACTTATTATATATATACAGTCGACTCGTGTTATAACGACCCTGTGATAGAATGACCAACATGATATAACGACCCTATGAAGGAGTTCCAATTCACATCCATGAAAGATAACGTTATTTTACTCTTGCTATAACGACCGTAAAAAAAGGTCAACTCTTAATATAACTACCCTCTCTGAATTTGAACACCGCTCTTTTCTAACTTCCTATTGGAAAGTGGGGGTGAATGGTTGACCTTGAACAAGCACACCTCTGTTAAGTCCTGTTTCCTAGAATCCGAAGATCTCACACGTCATCAAGACAAAGCGATTTCAGTTGGCTGGTATGGGGTTGTGTAGACAACAAACGTCATCGAGCATTGAGTACGAGCTGTCAAATAGGGTGAGTTTGTTTACTCTTGCCCCCCTCCCATTGCCGACATCCCCACCTCTTTTCCTTTCCTTTGCCTCTCCTTTTCAGTTTCATTTTGTTTTTAGCTGGAAAAGATTTTTGAATTTGATTAAAGTGTGCTGTTCTAAATTTTGCATTTCAACACGCTGATTTGTCATATCGATAAAAATGCCACCTTTAGTAGCTAAACGTTGTGCTTTATCTATTGATGTGAAAAGAAAAATTTTAGAGTGCATCGACGAGAAACTCATGTCGCTAAAAAATTTGGAATACCTAAGAGCACTTTGTTCACAATAGTGAAGAACAGAGAATCCATTTTAAACGGTGCACCAGAAAGAATGCGACTCAGATATGGAAAAGAACATTCCTCTGGATGGAAACGCTTTAAAAGAAAAGGCAAAAGTTTTTTTTTTGTTTTGGAAAAACTCTATCCCAATGAATCCTTCAAAGTTTCCGATGGATGGCTTCAGAACTTTAAGCATCGGCATGAAATAGTGTTAAAAAATATGCGGGGAAAGCTCTTCAGTAAGCAAAGCTACCGTGTGTATATTCAAGGAAGAAACTTTAAAAAAAAATTACGGAAAACTATAGTGATAATGATATTTTTAATGCAGATGAAACTGCACTTTTTTATAAACTTTTACCTGATAGATCTTTAGTTTTTAAAGGTGAAACATGCAAAGGAAATACGCTGTGCAAACAAAGAATAACTGTTCTGCTTGGAGCGAATATGTCAGGTAATGAGAAATTACTATTGCTTGTAATTGGTAATTCGCAGGGTTCCGCTGTTTTAAGGGTGTAAAATCTTTACCTGTTGCATATGGTGCCAACACGAAGGCTTGGATGATGGATTCGCTGTTCGAAGAATGGCTTCGAATCCTTGATAAAAAAAAATGCATCAACAGAACAGAAAAATTTTGATAATTGTCGACAATTGCACTGTGCAGTCAAAGGAAATTAAAAATTTGAAGGCGATAAAAGTGGAGTAACTTCCCCCAAATGCGACATCAGAGCTCCAACCAATGGATCAAGGTGTGATCCACAGCTTCAAAAGAATCTATAGGAAAATGTTGATTCGCAAAATTTTATTTCATGTGGAAAACAACATGAAATTTGACGTTGATCTGCTAGTTGCTCTACGAACTGTAGAAACCGCTTGGAAAGAAGCTTCAGTAAACACCATCAAGAACTCTTTCCGATCAGCAGGATTTTGTAAAAAGGAAAATCCGTGTGGCGAGGACATGGATCACTTAGATGACTTTGACCTAGACGATGAAATACTGAAGGAATTTTCCTCGTATGTAAATTTGAGTGATGACATGAACAACTTTGACACATATGCAAAGGTCGACGATGGTATCACGACACGTCATCCGACGAGGAAATTAGTGTTTTGCCGAAGGAAAGGCCTTCAATTAAACAAGCTGCAGAAGTAATAAACACGTTAAGGGATTTTTTTGAGTTTGACCTAAATTTACAGTTTGGAAATAGCGCTTTTCCAGAGCTCAAAATTACGACAAACTTCAATTTCCAATTTTTTTACAAATACTTAAAACATGTAACTTCAACAAATTAATGTACATCAAAAAATTAATGTCTTCGTCTAATGAAGCCTCGTTTATGTTCCTCGGTTTACTCTTCTTTATAATACTGCAGATTATGTACATAAAAAAAAAATCTTTATATATACTGCAAATTATGTACATTAAAAAATTAATTCATTAGAAACTAGATTTTTTTTGTCATACTATATTTTTTAATCTGTACTTTAAAATAAAATTCTTAATTGTTAACAGTTGTAATTCAATTGTTAAAAAGTCATAATGTTTTATTAATGTATGTATCCCATCCTTTTTTGGTATATAACATGTATACCACAAATAGTACAGTCGAACCTGTTTATCTCGAATCTCACGGGAAAAGCGAAAAATTCGAGATAAAGAGGTTTCGAGTTATACAGGTACTTTAAAAAATTAATTTTAATTAAGAAATTCTATTAAAAGTGCTTTAATTGTTTTTAGTAGAAAAATATAGACATTTCTTTAAATTAATTATTCCACATACATCTATTTACATAACAGTTTTTTAGCATACATTAAACACTGAAAATAATTTTTCGAAGATTTTTGATGTATAACCTTACTTGTTTCGATTATTCTTTTGAGGTTAGAAAGATCGTAAATTCTTCATAGCCAACATTTTCCTGGAATTCAAGAGTAGTTTATAAGAATTCTACATCTTTTTCTCCTTCTTATGCATTCACTTTTGATTCATCAATATGATCTTCAGCTTCTTCCTTTTCATCTGATATTCCTTTGACATTATCTATGATTTCCGCAACTGCCAATATTCCGCATGATGCCAGGCAGTTGTCCACTTGTAAAAATCATCAAAATTAATGTCAACAATTAATCCAGATTTTATTGCATTCCATTTTGGCAAATCTGGCACTGCACTTTCAGCGTAACAAATTTTTTCTTCTTTACTGATGCCTTCATCCTCTTATTCATCATCTTCACAGCTATTCTTAAAACCAGCTTTTTAAAACCCTTTTGGATAGTTTTTAGAGACACATTTCTCCAGGCAAAACAGCAATTCTGATAGTGTCTAACTTGTTTCATCCATGGCATCTACAAGTTTGCATACCAACTGTTTTCTATAGCTTTCTTATCTATGTTGAAATGCTAACCCCTGATGGTCACTATTCATTAACCCCTCACTTACTGCCAGAATCATTGTATTCCTTTCTAGTTAAGGAAGTGCAGGGATAGTAATTGAAATTCCAAGAAACACCACCTACCTGTTCATTCCTACTTCCTGTGGATTCACAGAATTCATCTCTGTCTACGAGTTCTACTGATAAAGAAAGTTTTGACATTTGTGCTCTACTATTAGAAATTCGAGAAACTGAGGTTTTGAAGAAAACAAATTCGACATAAACATGGAAAATACATTGAATTTAGACAGTAAATGTAGGGAAATTTCGAGATAAAGAGGTTCGAGATAAACAGGTTCAACTGTATATGCATGCATTATGACGTTTGAAACCATTATGTGACCGATTTTCAAAGGAAATTTGCTCATTTTGATATAGCGACCATTTGATATAACGACCAGATTGGGGCAGTCCCGATGGGGTTGTTATAACGCGAGTCAACTGTACATATATATATATATATATATGTATACAGGGTTTTCATTACAGGAGAAAAATGGGAGAGAATTTCTCACCCTTTCTCAAAAAGTTAGGGAGATTTCTAAAAATTAAAAAAACACTAATATGCTTGGAAAAAAATATTTCTTTAATTATAATACATTTTTAACATCTTCTAATTTCTAAACCATTGAATATTTTTGCTGCAACATCATATGGAAAATGTTCTATATCTACTTTTTCATCAGCTATTCTCATTAGGTTGCTCAAATGCTCATCAATCAATCTGTTACGATATTTTGTTTTAATTCAGTTTTGGGTGCTAAATGACCTTGCAACAGATGCTGAACTATTCGAAATCACTATTTTAATTTGTAGCATTGTGCACACACTTTCTATCCTCTATATCTGCCAGCATAGGCTTTTCAATTATTTCTGTTATAGAATAGTGAAGTTCGTTGAAGTTATTTCCATGTTCATACTTCTTGTTAGATCTTCCAGCATAGTTTCCATAGACTTCAACTTTTACAAATTGCTGTAAATTGTCGATGAGAGAGTGTGGTAATTCATTAACAGCTAAAAATAGAGCTAACTTTAAACAACTTATTATAAAGGACTCATTTTTTTTTCTCAACACTTGTTGTAGCTGTTTTCATGTCTTTTTCAAAATGGCAGAAAAAGAAATTTTTTACGAAATTCGAGAGATTCCCGCATTTTAAAATTGATTAATAGGGTGCGCAAACTTCTCGCATTAATAATTTTTTAATGCGAGAAAAGAAAAAAATATTCGAGATTCTCACGTTCTCGCTATGTAGTGGAAACACTGATATATATATATATGTGTGTGTGTGTAATGTAAAGAGAATTATATTTTTTAATCTAATCCATAAATAGTGCTTGTATCTAACGTGCGAACGTTTAAAACCTTTCCCACAAGAAAGTAATAATATTGATCTAATTATCTCAAAAAATGTGATGTGGCTTTAGTAGCTTGGAAAATTGATCACTCCCCCGCTACTGAAACCTATTAATATTTAAATATATTGTCCAGAAAGATATAAAAACCCTCTTTCCAAGGTCCAATGTGCTCTTCTCTATCTATCCACCAGCATGTAATGTTCTCATTCTGGGGCTCTGGCCCTTACTTTAATAAAATTATATTATGATTCCTGCATTTCCCTGTATCTTTTTCAAGAAGCACCGGCCACAGTACGAACTTACAATGTGTATGCTTTCAAAGCATAACATATATATATATCAGGGGTCTGTCTAGGTTTTTCTGAAAGGTACCTATTTTGTGAAAATTTAGACATAATTTGTGAAAAATGAAAAATTATATTAAAATATCAACAAAAATATGGATTGGTATGGATGGTAAAAACATGGATTTATCGTTTTTTAAGGGATGCAAAAATAAAATTTTAAGAAAAAGTATTTTGTGAAACTACCGTTTTTCCTACAGTTGAATTTGTGAAGGTACCGCTAAACGGTAGTAAATTCGGCCTGGACTGACCCCTGTATGTATGTATATATATATGATAGGTAGTTATTATAACCATAAATATCTTAGGAACCAGCCATTCATTTGTGCTTACTCTATATATAAATGAAATTTAAATCTTATTTTATTTATTCAATTAAAAGCTTTAACAATTTTCTATCATATGAGGGAATTATTTTTTAATATGAATACATTTCAATGTTTCAATTAATATTTTAAGTTTCTCTGCATTATTATTTAAAATATATGGGTTAATTAATTCAATAATGTTAGATTTCATTTTTCCTTTTTACATTAGTATTTAATTTTCATAAGAGTGAATAAATGTAATCTTCTAATTTTAATCTGTTATATGGATAAATGCTTATCAAAAGTTGTCTGTAATTATTTTTTTATTTCTATTTAGAGTTTAGGAAAAATGGAGCTGCCTCCTATGATTGATTTCATGGGCCATGTGACTGTCATATATACTAATGGCTCAGTTTGTTTGAGTGATCCACGTCTTCAAAATAGAGCTCGAATCATATTTATTTGTGACACTGAAGCCGGAATGGTGAGTTTTTGTTTGCTAAAAAAAACTATAAATAATGAAGATAATTTAATTATTTATATTCAAAAAGTTGTGAATTACTTTGTTAAGTGAAGCACAATTCTGTACTATCTTCAAATTTTTCTTAACTCTTTTGTAATTTGAATCAAAGTTAGTAGTTTTTTAAATGTTTCAATTTTATAAAAAAATGATTTCTCATTTCTCTTGTAAAAATTTTTGAATTATATTTGTTTATTGTACACTCAGGATTTGTTAATTTAAATCAGTTATTTTTTTAAAATAAATCTTCAATTTAAAAGTTTACAAGCCATTTTAGATTTTTTCTTTGATTTTCATAATTAATAAGTTTCAATTTGAAAAATTACATTAGTTACTACTAGATTTATAATTAATTACAACACTTTTGAAATTAGTTTTTTAATTCTAATGAATTTCTTACAGTGCAAATAAAGAACAATGTGAAAATTTAATTTAGGATTTTTTTCATGCCTTTCTTTACATCATTAAAAAATTGTTATTGAATATTTTTTTTTTTTTCCTTTCAAAAACATGATGGTAATGAAATACTTATCAATTCTTAGTTTTAAAGCAATATCTACAAAATCACATTTTATTTTAATATTGAAAATATATTTCTAAATCATGAAGCATGCATTTTTTAAAGTATTGCCATAAATCAGTTTTTAATGCAGTTACATAGTTTCATATCTATTGTCACAATTTATTTTCAATGATATTCCTATGATATTTATAAAATTAAAATAATTTTAATCTAAAATTTAAAAAAAAATAAACATTTAATTTGAATTTAAAAAAAATCTGATTTTAATCAAATAGATCAGATTTATTTGAAAAATCTCGAGCTTGGCTTTTAAATTTTTGTTTCTTTTATTAAAAGTCCTTGAGATTACAAATTAGCCTTTAGAAATTCTTGAATTTTATTTTGAAAATAAAGTAGATCCATGCACAATTTTATTGTAATTTAAAAAAAAAAAAAAATTTCTTTTATTAACATTTATTTTTTAGGGTGAACCTGTGATGATATCTGATGAATATGATGACTGTTTGTACTTATTTGAATGGAGAACAAATGTTGTTTGTCCAGAAAAGCCTGAAGAAAATATGGCATACTGTAACTATACTGACAGCAGCAAAGGCATTCATTTTGATCTCAGTTTGCTTATGAAAAAATCAGATCCTTATTATAAAGTGAGTTATAACTTTTTTTTTTATCACTGAAAAAATAATTGAGGTATTCGTATAAAATATGTAAATATAAATTTTTTTTCTTCTTTTTTTTCAAATTTGAAATTGTTTAATTTTTATCACTCTCATATGTGATTGGTTTATAAAAACTCTTTAATTAAAGACAAGTTAATTTAAAATATAAATTTTATTACTTATGCAAAATCTAGTTAACAAGACATTTATTCCGCCCTTACCACCTCCCTCTGTTTCTCTTCCTGAGTTTTCATTCAAGCTTAATGACCTTTTTTTTTAATGCAAGAGAGGCAGGAGACTGATAAAAATAAAAAAAAATTCTAAAATAAATTGGATAAAATTAATAAACTTCTAAAGCAAATGCAAAAGTATAAAACTAATTTAAATAATAATTCAAATGAGAAACATTTTAAAGATAAATAGCTAGAAAAAAAAATTTTTTTTTCCTTATTTTTTTTTAAAGCTTTTATTTTAATGATTAGCAATTTTATTGCAAATTTTGATTTGTAACAGAAGTGTTATTTCATGAATGTTTATTTTAAAATGAACTTTGCAACAAAAAAAAAAAGAAAGAAATTTAAATGTTATAAAAAAATTATATAAGCTTTCAAACTTTTAATTTTATATTTTGCAAATTATACAACCTGATATTCTAAGGCCGTTCTGTAAATTAAAAAGAAAAAAAAATGTAGCTCATGTTTAATTAAAATTCTATATGTATATTCAGTAAAAATATAAACATAATAATTGTTAACATAGATATAGTGTATTTGTAAAATTTAACTTAGAAATTTTTTTTCATAACTTTTTCTGATGTTCTGATTTATTAAATAAAATGTTCTCAGTATGGATAATGTAAGAATTATGATTTATGTTTATAGGTGACTAATCCAAGAACTCAGAATCCTTATTTTATAAATGTGTGTAGTCCAATTGAAAATCTGACAAAATGTGAGAATGCCGGCATTTGTCTTCAGAGAGGAAAAGAGTTTTCTAGTTTTGGCTCCATTGATACTCAACAGTTTTCATATGATGGTCAGAGACTGAGGCTGACTTATTTTAATGGAGATGATTGCCCTTCTGGAGGTTTTAATTAAATTTGTATTTTTCTTTTTTTAAAACTTATATTCTGAAGCATTGTTATTTGTCTTACTACAATGTGTATAACGGTACAGTCGAGTTCACTTATGACGAACTCTGATTGTCTCTGGTTTTACCGATGAGAAATAAATTCAGCAAACATGTTAATTTTTTCACAAAATAAAATCAAGGCCTCGCGAGTCTTACCCGAAGTACAATAACACAACGCACAAACAATTAGATAGTTCAAAACAAATTAACTAACTTCTTTAGCTCTGCTCAAATAAATATAGTAAGTAAAAACTAAATAAAGTACTATGTTTATAATTAAGCAATTAAGTATGTACTTTTATAATTGTTTCACCAACTTGCTTTTTGTGTGAACTTTGTTATAACAAGCAAGTATTATATTTCTTGAGCGCATGATATAAGCGAGGTTGAATATATTGAATTTAAGTGACTTCTAATGTTTCGGAAACATTTTTGCAGTTTGAAGGTGTAAAAAAGGCATTTTTTTTACATAGGTTTCATTTGTTTGTTTTGTAACTAATTTCAAAGCTAACTTTTTGACACTTTAGTAAACTTAGCTTGTGGAGAGAGTTATCGACCATGCCTACCTTCATTTTCAAAAGATATCTCAAGATTGAATTGAGTTAGAGAATTGAATATGTGAATGCTAGTGAATTGATATTTAATAATTGTAGTGGTAATTATGCCACAAACTCTTTTGTTTTTATGTCAGGAAATTTGATAATTTTATCACTTAGAAATTGATTGTTTTAGTTTTTAGAAAAGAGATATATTGTATAGATTATCAGTTTAAGTTTTAGTTTATTCAAGTAAAAGTTATGCTCCAAATTGTTACTTAAGTTCTTTAAATCATTTAGCACATTAATCCAACTTCTCATTACCTGACCCAATCTTTGGCTTAGGAATAAGATTCCTCTAATCCTTTGAATTTTGCTCTATGAAAATCTGTCATTATTTGTCTCTTAACTAGTCATTATTTGTCTTCTCTTTTTTTCTTTTTTCCCCCCTACTATTTGGTATCCAATTTGATATTCTTAGCATTTGTTCTGAGCATTTTCACTCTTTCTTATTTGATTTAACTTTTGTAGAAAGTTTGCATATTCTAATAATGTTCTGTTTTTAACTTTAATAGGCCAAAAGATTTTTAAAATTTTTCATTGAAAGTTTTTGAATGTCTGAGTTTCTAAGGCACTATGTTTTAGAAGTATATAATGTTTCATAGATATTAATTTTTGTTCTGCATTGAATGTTTGACTTCTGGAATTATATAAATATTTCAAATTGACTCATACTATAATAACTTTAGATTTAAAATTTCACTTCTAAAAAGTAAGTTTTTTGTTGCAAAAATACAGTTAATGCTCTTAAGTAACCCCTATATTCCATAGATGCAATGTTATTTTAAAGCCCATTAGAGCACCCTCATTGAAGTGTTCGTTCCAGTATAGTATCCAAAATATTTTTTTTTACCATGAAAATTAAACAAATGTTAAGACTGTTTAAAATTAAGTGTCTAACATTTGTGAACTTTGAAAACAGACTGATTTCATAGACATTGAGTTATTTAATTTAGAAAAAACTTCAAAGAAATTACTGCAAATATCAATATGAAGTGCAGATTACAATCATAAGATTAAAAGAATTTTCAAAGAGTACAAAAATTTTATCAACCATACTTTTCTTGCTTGAAAACAACACTCCATTCTCTGTGTGAAATGTTGGTATTTTAGAGTTGCAGTTTACATTATGTTACCAAATACTATTCTGAAAAAAACTTTTTAAATATTTTCTGTGCATATGCAGTATGTAAGGATAACTTTAAATGCTCATATCTTGCACAAGCTTAAACTAAATTTTTCCAATAACTTTTATTGAATATTTTAGCAGTTATAGTAAGAAAATGTAAAGTAAAAAAAAAAAAAAATTCCTTTTTTGATAAAAATGTTCAGCAATTTTTACGAAATATTGTGCAGTTTTTGCATATTATAACCAAAGTAATTAAGTTACTTGCTTGTTGCTAAATTTTTCAGCATGGGGGCGAAAACACTATTCTTAATTCATAATTTATTGCTGATGAATATGAAATATGAAAAAATGATGAAATATGAAGGGAAAAAAAAACTTAGAATTGTTTTCTTAATTTTATCTCTTCATCTACCTAAGGATGCTCTGTTTTTTTTCAATTACATTTCAATTATATTCATTTAGTGTCTATTCCCTTCGTCTTTTATGCATTTTGCTTGAAGGTTTTTAAATGTTTTTGTGCTATTGGTCTTTCCCAGGTATTTTAAAATTAAAATTTATCTCTTTTGTTTTACAAGCTAGAGTTTAAATTACCTACATTTTCTTATACATTTTTCAAGAATCTAATTATGCTCATAATCTTTATTCTTATATGTTTAAAATAATTCTCAAATTTTTTTTGCAGTGAAAGGGAAGCACTCATCAGAAATATTTTTCGTGTGCGATTCTAACGCTGGGCTTGGAACACCTGTTTTACATAAGGTAAGAAAAGTTACTTTAGGTACGGGGCCATTCAAATATTGTATATTGTATTGTATAAGCATATTTTTGGCAACTTTTGACCACCTTTTTTCCCTTGTACGCAAAAATGAGCAGTTCACAAACCCTTCTCCTATACTTACATAAGAAAGTTGCAACTTCTCCTTGGTTTTTTGCTTTACCTTCTCTTTGACATTCATTGTAGTAAACTAGTTTTTAGATTTAATTCGAATAAAAAGATCAGGATTCTTACGGGTCTAGGAAAACCTGGAAATGTCAGAATTTAAAATAAGCAAAATAAATCAGGGAAAATCGCTAATTTTCGTTTAAACCTGGAAAAATCCTACACCGAACCTGGAAAAGGATAATTTTCGTTCATGCTGAAGCGCTTCGCCTACTGCGCATGTGCTAGATTATCGATCTCCCTTTACGACGACGTCAGATTTGACGTGGATGTAGTCAGAGCCGATAAGATTTACTCAAGTTACGTCACACTTTACGTACGATATGTTTGGCGAATGGGTATGGTGTATTTTCTCCTCTCCATTCTTCTTCATCCCCTCTTCCCGCGTTATGAAAATGGCACGTGTGATCAAAAGTAGACGCGATACAACATATATTTTGTTTGTTTTTTCGGCGGAGGCTTGCGAGTTTTGTGCTCAAAGATCTTTTTTTTTTGCGCTGGATTTACATTTTTTTCAATTACTACTTATTTGTTATTTGAAAAATGAGCAAGAAAACTGTGTTTAATTTAGAATGGACTGATCACCGTTTAAATCCGCAATGGTCAAACTGGATTGAAGGAGTTTGCAAAGATCCGTTCAAAGCACGTTGTCGTCTCTGCAACAAAACTTTCAATTTGAGTAACATGGGAAGGCAGGCTATTACTAGCCACGAAAAAAGTTAAAAGCATAAAAAGGCAGTGGATAGTACAAAACAATCATCGATTGTGGACATTTATGCAAATATAACACGAAATAAAGAAAGAAAGTCTAGTGCTGCTGAAAGTGATAATACGCCAACGACGTCAAAAATAACGTAATTCATTACCAGAGAAGAATCCTTAACTTCCGAAATTTTATGGATTTTTAAAATTGTAATGACACATTCGTCTTACAATGCTTTTAAAGATGTTGGACCAATATTTCAAGCAGTAATTATATTCATGTTCCCTGACCAATATTCATGTTCCCTGATAGTGCTATAGCTAAAAGCATTAGCTTGGGAAGCACAAAAATGGCATACATTGTTTCATTTGGCTTGGCACCCTATTTCCATTCTTTACTTTTAAAAGAAATTGGATCTTCGTCTTTCGTTTTGTGCTTTGATGAAGCGCTTAATAGTGTTGCGGTAAAATGCCGAATGGACATTATCATCCGCTATTGGCCTGAAAGTTCTAACCAGGTAAAAGTTAGGTATTTAACTTCTGCCTTTTTAGGCCATTCTACTGCTGAAATTTGTACAAAGCATTTCTTGACAGTACAGCTGAATTAAATTTGCAAAATTTGTTGCAAATATCGATGGATGGACCTAATGTAAACATGAAGTTTTGGAGACATCTTTATGATGAGTTGAAAGAGGAAAAAGGATTTCCTTTATTAAATCTAGGGACTTGCATATAATTCATGGTGCATTTCAGAGAGGTAACAGATTTTCTAATTGGAAACTGAATATTTTATTTCAATCTTTGTACAAATTGTTCAAAGACAGTCCGGCTAGACGTGCAGACTTCATAGCTTTGACAAATTCAAATGTTTTTCCATTAAAATTTTGTCAAATAAGATGGGTCGAAAATGTTTCTGTGGCCGAAAGAGCATTAGAAGTTTTTCCACATGTTTTGAAATATTTTGAGAAATGCAGAAAGAATTTGCCCAAAATTGTGACTGTTGCAAATATGGATGATGCTGTCAGAGATAAACTCATTTTAGCTAAGATATCATTTTTTATTTCAGTTGCTACAATCTTGGAACCTTTTTTAAGGTCATTCCAAAGACCTGCACCAATGGTACCATTTTTCTTTGGTGCTTTATCAGATATATTAAGACTGTTAATGTCTAGATTCATTAAACAAGAAGTGATTCAACAAAAAATTGATCAAGAGATCAATGAATTGAAAAAAAATATTGTCTGAATGTGTAAATAGGTAATTCATCATATTTTTTTTATAAATAAAGTAAACCTTATTGTGTAGAAATTGTTATTAGAATCTTATTGTTATTAGAAATGGGTAAGTAAAAATTAAAATAATATTTTGCTGGTATTTGTGACAGACTGTTTCTTCAATAGAACACTAAATTTTCAAGTTTATCAGTAATTTACTCTAGATGAGAGTTGAAGTTTTATTTTAGTTAACATAATTTCTTTATTTTGACTTTATGCCTTTTCTTCTGTATGTTGTTCAGCTAACAATTGTAAAAGCTAAAGAAAATTCTCTGTATTAGTTATTTATCCAACAGCATTAAGAGATATTTTACTCAACTCTTATATTAGTCACTTGAAACATATCAGCAGTTATATATATATATATATATATATATATATATATATATATATATATATATATATATATATATATATATATACATATATATTCTGATAATTAATAGTTTATTTTTATTAAAGTTGCCATGCATGATTAAAATATGATCTGGAATTTTACTGAAATTTTTCTGGAAAACCTGGAAAAGTCAGGGAATTTCACTTCTGGAATTGAGTGGGAACCCTGAAAGATGTAACTTTGAACAAAACAAATTTTACATTTCAATTTATTCTATAAAATCTTCTTCAAAAATTTTTTGTGTTCATAACTTTGAACCTATGAAATTCTGAAATGTTTCTCCAAATTCTCAAAATCAACCTTAGAAAATTTTCCATGTGCAATTTTTAGTTACATTTTTTAATGTACTTTTTAAGAAAATTTTGAAATCCTCAGATTTTCATGTCTTACGTAGACATGGCTTATACTCCTCCTCACCTGTTGTCAGTGAAAATAAGTAAGTGACGAATCTCCACCTCCCACCATTAGGTACTTGTGTAATATTTGAATGATTCCTACTCAGCACTGTGGTGGGCGCATGCTGGATGCGAAAGTAGTATCGACCAGTTTTCGCTGGGATTCCAACTCGGTTCACCTCATTGGAAAGCGAATGCTCTATGCCCTGGTTTACCACGATTGCAGCTAAGTCAGGTGCCTTTTAGAGCAAGTGAAGGAGTGAGATCCAAAACTTACTAAGTGTAGAAACGTTTTGATTGTTTAAACATTCTAAATATCTACTTTGTAGTTGTTTTTTTTTATAAAGTGAAATTGAATGAATTGAAGTGAAGTGAATGATTTACTTTTTATTAGGGCTGATAAAACATTTCTTTATTTCTTCAATACTTTTTAGTGTGTGAATATTTAATAAAGCTTCTTTTATTTTTAGCGTTATACATGCCTGGCTGTTTTCATGTGGAAGACAGCATTGGTTTGTCAAAATACTCAGCAACAGTGCTCTTTTGAAATATCAAACAAGCATTATGATTTCAATTTGCTTTCAAGTTTGTCTCATAATTGGAATGCTGTGGATGCCCAGAATGTCAGGTAAAAAACTATGATAGGTGTTTTTGCTATCACTGCTCTAAATATATATTTCTACAATCCTTATCAAAATTAAAGATAAAATATGGTATGTTTCCGTTAGCCTTGCATAAATAAATCTAACTACTTATTATTAGAAAAAAAATACTTTTTTTCATTTTATTTATTTATTTTTTATTACATAATAAAGTTGACACTCAGTTGAGAAATAAGAACAAATAGTTGAATTTACTTGCACAAATGTAATTGAAAATTACCAGGAAAAGTTTAAACCTTTTATATCATGCAATTGTATTAAAGCTTGAAAAAAAAAAGTATCTAAGTCACTATTCGAGAAAGCAAATGTACAAAACATCAAACTCTGTTAGATTGCCTGTTGAAACTAAAAGGTATTTCTAAGAATAGTCTAATAACTCTTCTTTATTTCCTTGAGAATCAAGCAGGTTTTGAATATTGCCCTTTCTTTACATGGTTTGTTAGAATTGAATAAGTTTTTTCTTCACTTAAATATTAGAGTACTAATTTGCAACCCCAACTTTTTTTTTTTAACAAGGGATATATGTTAAGAACAGTCATTGTAGAACACCAGGTGTATTCTGTATATACAATAATGTTGTAATTAATCTTATTTGTTGTGTTATAAATATTAGTTTTTAACTAGAGAAGTATCTAGGTCTCATGCAATGGTAATAAGCTTTTTAGTAATTACCATATTCGAGTGAAAGGAAAACTTTCATTTGTTGCGACAAATTTGTATTTTTACTAAATTTAAATGAAAGCAGAACAATGGCTTTTTATTTCTAAGAGATAGTTTTAGTAGTGAGTCTAAAAATATAAATTAATATCAACTGGCTGATTCATTTTATCATATATTAACATAATTAAGTTTCAAGTGTAATTTATTCTATAAAAACATACTTTATAGACTTTAATCCTATTAAACAAAAGTCCTGGAAATTTAACTAATCTTTATCTGTTTTGCACCACTTACGTGCATTAATGCTATATAAAATTTCATATATTAGCTATTGGATAAACATCTGCCGTGGAGTTCAAAGAACAAATACTACCGTTGGCTGCTCGCCAACTGCTGCTGTTTGCATGGAAAATCGAGCTGGCTCTCATATCTCTCTTGGAACAGTTCAAACAATGGAAGTAAAATCAATAAGTAAGTTATATATCTGTGTGCTATTTAAATAAAAAAAACAGCTTGAAATTGTATAAAACTGTTATTTTAACAGGAGTCCAAGCCCTCTTATAATTCCTATGTATTTTAAAAATCTTAAAAAACATCTTATATTGTTCTATATTACCAAAATTTCCTATAAATCCTTTTTTCCCCCTCTGAACAGCAATGTCATTCCACTAAATTTTTTAGATTTTATATCCTATAATGTTTAAAGAGTATGTAAAAATCTACATTGCTTATCATAAGATAGTTTACAAATATGTTGCCTTAAATTATAATTAATGCTTCTGGTGATAAAGTTGCAGAGGAGTGGAATTAAACTACAGTGACATACTCTAAGAATGTAAGTACTCTGGAAATTTCTAGAATCCATTGATTATTTTTGGGACCCAGTTTTTGAATTGAAAGATGATCAGGATCTTACCTGAAATGGTCTCTCTCTTTTTTTTTCTTTTTTTTTTTTTTTTTTTTCAAAGCATGTCTGACTTTTTCCAGTAGAAAAGCATCAGTTTCATGAGGTTTTTCTGGTGATATAAGAATTGTGACATCTGAAAGATCAATTATGGGCCTTGATACCATCAAAAGCGGGAGAATCATCAAAATGCTGCGAAAGAAAAGGTTACAAATGTATGGCATCACTTAAAATTTTTTATAACATTTATATGGATCCATACATTAAATGCTAAGCCCAAAAAACGTCAGAAAAAAAAAATATATGCAACTGCAAGCAAAAGAAAATATATTATAAGCAAAACTTGAGCAATTTTCTTATCTGAAAACGAGAGTATCGAGTTCCCGGTCAATTAATGATGAGTGCAATTAACTTAGGACACTCATCTCATAACTAGAATAAAACAAAAATATATGAAAGAAAAGGAAGCAGCTGATAGATCTCAAAAAGTTGAAATTTGGCAAAATGTTTCCTAAAAGATAATGTAGAAAGATTTAAAGAGGAGGAATTGTATTATTCTCAGAACTCCTTCTGCACAATCTTAGGATTTAGCAGAGTGCTTTTTAGGAACTAATGATTTAAACAAATTCTGTAATTGTATGTTTGAATCTTGGCTTCACTAAAAAATATACAATCGTCAGAACTTGCACTTTATGTAATCCATAAAATTGCATATAAGTAGTTTTTTCACTTTTTAAGACAAATATATTGGTCTTAATAATAGAAATGCTCTTAATCTAGATTCCACTGACTTACTGCTCACTTTCAAGTCAGGAGACAGTAGAGCATGCTCTAAAATTTCCTCATCAACTGAAATGACACCAACTTCTAGAATTTTTATGCGCTGTGGAAATCGCTTAGGAAAACCAAAAATGTCTACTGGTCCAGATAATGAATGTTACTACAACTTTCTCTGGGAATCTAGTTTAGCTTGTGCTGATAAAGCGTAAGTTTGAAAATTTTTTAAAGTTTTTTTATAATTACAAAAATAATTTATATTTATTTTAATTATTACATAAATATGTTTCCTCTGTCAATCACATTATTTCCATGTTTCTCCTGCTTTGCTTTTGTTTATTATATGGTATATATATACAGTCAGACCTCGATATAGGGTCATCCGCATATAAGGTCACTTTTCCAAAGTCCCAGCTCACTGAATAGGAATTCCTTGTTATAGATTATTGGATATATGGTCACGTTTCAAAAATCTTTATCGCTTATAAGGTCATTTTTATCTGAGGCGAGGGGAGCTCTTTTCTAACAAAAGCCTATTTAACTTCCTTACAAGGCAATTACCCCTCTTAAGTTCTAGGAAAATGTTGCAGCCAACGAACACACCTGGACCTGTAGAGAGTTTCCAGCCCCCAGTTCACCAAGAATTTTCCCCTGCCTTCACTGCCAGTAATTGCTCGTCCCTGTCCACACTTCCGGGGGGGGGGGGGGCTTTCACGGTTCGGACGAGAACAAAGGATAAGTTTTCCCGTCATGTCACATGACCATTTGCTGACCACACCAGAGGAAAGAGTTTCATTCAAACCTCTCTCATCCTGTCATGATGTTGGCAAAGAGAAAGACGTTGACTCTATTAGAGAAAGAAAATTTCCCTGAGGATTTTGAGAATTCTAATTTATCAAAAGCACGTTTTGCGGAAGAACGTGGTATACCACGCACCACTTTAAACAATATTCTGTCTTCTCATCACAACGGAAATGTGAAAAGAAAAATAATGCGGTTTTCCCCTTATGAGAAAATTGAAGAAGCCATTCTCCAATGGATAAAAATGGCTAGAGCACAAAATGTGCCGATATCGTGCTCAGTATTGAAAGAAAAAGCTCTGCAAATAGCCGCTTAATTGGGAGAGCCTAATTTTATGGCGAGCAATGGATGGATTCAGAGATTTAAAGTAAGACATGATTTAACTTTCAAGACAGTATGCGGGGAAGCTGGAGGTGTTGACGAAACTGTTTTGAATGACTGGAGGAAATCTGTGTTAGAAGATGACATTTTGAAACGGTATAAGCCATGCGATGTATTCAACGGCGACGAATGTGTTCTTTTTTTACGAGTCTTACCTGAAAAAACTCTAATGTTAAAATATTAAAAATGCGTAAGTGGCAAAAAAAGTAAAGAAAGACTTACTGTATTTTTAGGGGCCAATATGGATGGCTCTGAAAAATTGAGACCTCTTGTTATTGGTAAATTCCAAAAGCCATGTTGCTTTAAAAACGTGGAATCTTTACCTTTGGAAAAGCGTGGATGACCGTCCCCATTTGGGAGAAGAAAATATGTCGTTTAGACAGGCACTTTGTGAAGAAGAAGCGAAAAGTTGTTTTCATAGCAGACAATTGCACAGCTCATACCAACATCCCACAGTTAGCCTCAATTGAGTTTGTTTTCTTGCCTCCCAATGTGACCAGCGTTCTCCAACCATTGGATCAAGGAGTTATTCAAAACCTAAAAGTGAACTATCGTAAGCTCCTCCTGAAGGACTTAATCACTGCCATCGATCAAAAAAAGGAGTTTCACGTTACTGTTTTGGATGCCATTTTCTATGTGTACAAAAGTTGGAACATGGTGTCCACCACATGCATAGCAAATTGTTTTCGTCATGCTGGTTTTGTGAGTTCTCTGAATATCGTGTATGACGAAACCGAGGAAGAAGACTATATTCCTCTATCTGTTCTGATGGAAGATCTGAAAAATCGTGGCCATGCCATTGAAGGGGAGGCTGAAAATGGTTTGATTGATGAGAAAATTGCCACCATTTCTGAAGCAGCAATTTTTGAAATTGTTTCACAAGTTTCACAAATTGTGGACAGTGAGGACAATGACAGTGATCCTGAGACTGTAGTTGTAACCCAAGTGGAAGCCTTCAATGCAATAAATGTCATACGAAATTTTTTTACAAACCATGAGGGAGCTGAGGAACATTTTGAGAAGTTACAAAATCTGGAAAACATTCTTCGAAAAATGAAACCAAAAACGAGACAGACCTGCATAAATGATTATTTTAAATAAGGTAAGATGTAATGTATGTATGTACACTTTGAGGAAATTTGTAAACAGCTTTATTTTAAATTTAATTTTTTTTTAAAAAATCTAACTTTCTTTAATTCTTTTCTAATTCTGTTAAAATTTATTATCTTAAATATTTAATTTATTAACTTAAATATTAATATATTTAATTTATTGATTTAAATATTTAATTTTCATTTGTTTCGTTCCTTTTTTAAAAATCATAATGTGTACTATTTACATGCTTAGTTACGAACTGCTAATGAATTGGTTAAAAGGTCACCCCGTTTATAAGGTCACTTTTGCGATGTCCCTAAGGGTGACCTTATGTCGAGGTCTGTTATTATATATTATTGCTTATTTATTGTAACTTATAATTTTTAAACTGTTAACGGCGATGTTACTCGGGTGTAAACACCCATTGTTTATACCCAATGGAATGTCTATAATTTTTGAGAATCCAAACTAATTTGAATTATTGCCTATTCAGATTGGCAGAAACCCTGATTGTAATTGGTTTTTGACCACATTTTTTTACCTATGTGTAATATAACAATCCAGTGAGACTTCAGAGAGAATTTTCCTTTCCATCTATCCCTTTTCCGAATTATCATTGAAGATGCTGTCAAAAATAAACGAATCTTAATGTAATAGTCATGAATAATTTTTCAAAGTCCACAACATCTATAAAATAAGCATCTTATTCGTTCAAAACAGTTATTTTGGCTGAGGATAGAGTCTTCAAAAAACAGCCTTAAACTTGACAAAGGAAAGTAATACTAGATAGATGGAACTAATAGAAAAGACCTTGGCATCATTCATTTTAGTAACTTTTGATATTTTGTACTTTTCATTTTATACCAGAAAAGAATTAGTTTCTCAAATAGTTTTTATTTTTAAGTAAATATTTTTTGTTCTGTTTAGAGAGCAAGTGATCTTGGAAGAAAATGGTATTCTTCGTGATGCTAGATTTGGATTTATTCTGGACATCAAAAGTATATTGAACCAGTCAGTACCTTTCTATTTTTATGTATTTATGATTCTACTAAACTATTTAGTATCTAGAAATTTTTTTAGTTATATTTATTTTTATTTTTTATTTATATTTGTACATGCAGTCAAACCGCTTGTTAATTTGGTACCATTATGAAAAACACAATCTATAATTAATTTTTTTAAAAATTTTCCTTTATATGATTGAAAATATTTTTAACTATATATTTTTTTAAATTATTTTTCACTTCATGCCACAATCACCCCTGCAATTGTATGATTGAATATTAAAATTAGTCAAGATCTTAAAACTATTACCCAATATTTATAGCAAACTGGTTGCCCAATTACAATTGACGTTTTTATTTTTTTTAAGTGAAAATAACTTTTGTTACTCTTTTATTGTAAATGTTAGAAAGCCGTAATGCACAGCAAAAAATTAATATAAGATCAATTTCATATGTAAGAATTTTAAGTGTAATTTTAAAGTCTATTGTTAAAAAAAAAAATCTTTTTGTTAATAAAAAATATCAAATATCGTAAAAAAAAAAAAGTTGATATTGTTTATAGATAACTGCATATGCGAATTGGTTTTTAGACATTTAATAATTCAGTAACATTAGAGTTAAGCATGCCTATTCATTGATTTTTATATTTTTAATTATTTTATTTTTTAGAAAATTTACTACAAATGGTACTTCAAATACAGATCAGTATGTTTATATAATTAATTTGAGTGGTGTCTACCAAAATTCTACATATTCTGATAACCCATGCGCAAATGCTGCTATTTGTCAAACAAAGCATGGATCAGATTTCCATAGGGATATTGGAAGCATTGACAGCAGAACTTTTATAATTAGAGGTATTAAATTGATTTTACTATTTATTAATAAACAAGTTTTTTTAAGCATCTTTTTGCAAGAAAAGTGAATAGATAAGTGTTATTGGAATTCAAATTTTGCATTGCATAATAATTTTTGTTATTAATTTGTGCACATTATTTTGCCATAGTAGAGCAGTAGTTCTCAAAAGGTGAGAGAGATTCTTTTCCTCTCTAACCCGGCAGTTAAGGTTATTTTTTTTTTTTTTTTTTTTTTTTTTAGAACTTGTAATTATATTTATATTAATCAAAAATTCATTGTTTTATAATTATTTTTGGTAAAATGACCATAAGAAACACAAAATTTAAAAAGAAAGCCTACAATTTATTGAATAAATTACCAAAATATATGCATTTATAAAAAATTGTATTAGCTTTTCTCATCAAACTGTTCAATTTAAAATAAAATAATCCACTTCAAGAATAAAAAAATTCTCTGGTGAAAATTTTTTTTCACAAACTATTAGTTTATTTAATTCATTTTCAGCTTGTGCATACATCAAAAACAAATTATGAACTAGACTAGATTCTTTGCTATTACTAGTGAATTCAACTGTCTGGTATGAAGCATAATTTCAAAACTTTTAATTGCTTAAACAATTAAAAATGGGTGTCAAGGTTTCGCTAATCGAGGCTTTGCCATATATTTTGTTCCATAGTAAAAAAAAATTGGAACTAAGAACAAAAATTTTTTCTGTTTCTCTTTTGATTTTTTTATTATTAGTTTTCCTTTTTATCAGCGTTTTTATTATAACAGCATTTTTAAAGAACTTTTCTAATGAACATCACTATTTTACGAAAATACGGCAATGTGAGAAGCCTAAATTTTAAATTTATCGTTAAATCTTCTGCTTAAAAATTTAAGGACTGATATATATATATATATATTATCCTATCTAGTTTTTTCTTTTTCAAAAAACTTATGTTTTTATAGACATTTCTTATTAGATTTAAGTCTTCAATTTTTCTTGAAATTTAATTTTCAAAAGCGTGTAATGTTTTTTGGATAGTTTTATTTATTTATTTATTTTTTGGAAAATATTATTTTTAGAATTTGTTTTGAGTTAAGAGGGTTTTTTCTCAACTTTACAACTTTAGTTTTTTTATCTTAAATATTTCTAATTACTTTTTTGTCTAGAATAGAAAGATTATTCCTTTTACCCCATACCAATAATACAGCTACATTTTGATTATTTTTCAATAATGGTTATATTTGGTATTCGAACAAATCACCATTCGTTACATCCCTATAATAGATTATGCTTTACATGTGGCCTTAACTACTGTTACATTTTTCAGAAAATGCTATGAAACTCACAAAAAGAAAAAGCAATCTGAAAGACAAAAGAAAAATGTTTTCATGAACTATATTGTTTGTTAAAGTTAAAGACATTTTTTTCATTATTTTCCAAACTAAATGGAGTATTTATGTACATTTCAATAAAAAAATTATTTAAAATAAATAGTATTTTATGAAAACAATTTATAAAATTGACTTTTTAAAAATTTACTGTTAAAAAAAAAATCAAATTTTGAGTACAGTAGAGCACCGATTATCAGAACCCTTGTTAACCAACCGTCCAATTATCCGAACTATGTCTAAATTCTTTTTTTTTTTTTTTTTAAAGTTTAGAATACTTTTTAACCGATCAACAATTTTTCTAAATTTCTGAACCTTCCGGATGAAAAGATGCCAGGTTATGCAGAAAACTGGAGTCAAGACACTGAAAATGTCCCAGGATTTCAAATTTTAAATGATGATGAAACTGTAGTTGAAATTTTGAATGAAAATCGGAACTCCACAGACAAAGAGGAAGAAGTAGGTGATCAAGTTCAAGATAATGAACCTTCTCATATAGAAGTATACAATTCATTAGATATTGCAGTGAATTGGCTAGAACGTCATATAGAAGTATACAATTCATTAGATATTGCAGTGAATTGGCTAGAACGTCAAATGATGTTGATCCAGTTTAGTTGATTTATATAAAAAGAATAAGGGATATGGCTGCACAAAAAAGAGCATCTTCTGCGAAACAAGTCTTTGCTGGATTTCTTTTGCAATGGAAAATGTGGAAAAATGTGTTAAAAACAGTAATTGGAAAAAAAATAATACAAAAAGCTTAAATATGATTTAAAAAATTCAAAATGAAAAATGTTTTAAAAAAATAAATAAATAAAAAGTACTCAAAAATTTTTTAAGAAAAGCTTTTAAACAGAGCTATTTTAGATAGTACTGTCAGTCCTAAACCTGGAAAAAGTGTGAAGGGAAGTTAGTGCATAAATAATAATAATTTAAACTAGATTTTAAACAACTTTCCAATTATCTGAACTTTTTATTATCCGAACTACGTTCGGTCCCAAGTAGTTCGGATAATCGGCGCTCTACTGTACTTTATCAAGCAGAAAGTACTCGAAACAGTGTAATACATCTAAGTATAAACAGTGTTTGAAAAACATGTTTACAGGTGATCACAGAAAAGGGAAAAGACCAGGATTCTAACGATCTGGAAATTTCAAGGAATTTAATTAAAATACCCAAACAGTCCCTGAAATCGAAATGCCCAATATTTAAAAAAAAAAATTATAATAATAAATTAGTCTTGTCTTAACTAAAATTTTTTCTCAAAAAACTTTAAAAGCAAGTATAAGTGTTTTGTAATACATTCTGTCTATTTGTATAGGCATGACTGAAAATTAAGTATAAAATAAATTCATGCCACCAGTTACATAAATCTGAGAAATATGACAAAAGCAGTCTGGATATGTCAGGGAATTTTCTGTTGGGACAATTTCTGCTTAAGCCTCCATAATAGTTATTGTAGTGTATTTATATATATATCTTTCAAGTACTTTTATAAAACTGGAAACTTTTAAGTTAACTTAATATTTTTGCACATTTAAATAATATTGTTTGTACACTTGTAGGCCATGAATTGCATCTTCAATTCACATCTCATACAAGACCATGTGGAAAGAATCATTTAAAAAATGTGACTACAATCATCAATATGCAGTGTTCTTCATATGCTGGACAAGTATGTTATTTAGTTTTTTATGCATTTATGAATGCACTTATATAGATGCAAGGATGTAATATAATACTCATAAGGCTTTTTTTTTTTGAGCTACTAATAAAGAAAAGAAATTTGTATACTTATAATTTTGTCTACAAATTTTTTTTTTTTTGTACTGGAATAATTTGGTGTCTCCTGGTACATAACTGATTTTTTACTTTGCTTCTATGATTTTTAGGTGCTTTTGACATCTAGCGTGTAAGCAGAATCACTATGACAAAATGTTGAGTGTTATATATCTTTCAACTCTTATGCCTGACGCTAATGGCTTTTACAAAGCAATTAGTTTATTGCAAATCATGACTTTCCTTTTTACATAATTTATTCAGTTTTCATACTGAATTGAAATAGTACCAATAATATTTTTTTTAGTTGGAATAACTTTTATATATTTATTCAATTACTTTATTTTTTAAAGTTACTTAATTGGATGGTGAAAATTTCACCTTTGAAAGAAGAAATTCTGCGATAGCGCTTCCTATTTTTACATTACTTCCTCTTTTCCGGCACCGAAGCAAACATTAAAAGTGACATGTGTAGAAAAGAAATAGCAGTGGATTTGCCGTGAAAATATTTAATTGCTCATTCGATTAATCTCATTAACTTTTATTTATTATGGCTGGCTGAAAACAATACAAACAAGTGTTTAAGTAAACTTATTCTCTTGAATTTCCATTTATTTCTAGATGCAATCTTGAAGTATATGATATACGTTATGTGCAAAAATGACTTTAGCATCGCACATGGTGGTAAGACTGATATAGTCAGACATATAAAATCAACAAAACACTAGAAGTACCATAGAGTTGCGATAGTAGGTAGAGGAACGAAGCTCGCTTTATTCCTTCCGAAAAGACACGCCACAGATACCGAACAAAGATTTGGAGCCACGTGATGGAAAGAGTGCAATACTTGGCGCAATATCACAAATGTTGGCACACAAAATTTTTTAAACAGCTTTATTTCAATATTACCAATGCGCAAATAACCGCAGCGTGTGAAAGAGAGGAAAAAAATATTTTAAATATATACATTTCTTTAGGATTATTAAATTGGTTTTTAAAGCATAAAAAGTTTTTTTTCTTAACAAACAATTTTTAATTAAAATACTGCCTTTATTAGAAAATTTAAGCAGTTCTCGTCTTTACCCTTATACCTTTACCCTTATCACTATTCCTTAAAATTTATTCATTATATAAAAGTAAAAAACGATATTCTGCACCACTTATATTTATTACTATATTCAGAAAAAATTTTGTAAATGTTTTTATTACAAGGAACTATTTTTTTTTTTAAAAAATTTAAAAATATATATTTTAGTAACTGTATAACTCCAACATTTAGTTATTTTAAAGAAGAAAAAGATAATAATAACTTCGATTGAAAAATCACGATTTTTTTTACACCCACCAGGGCTTAAAATGTCAATTTGAAAATGTTGCCTTTCTTTTTTAATGAAACATAAGTTCGTTTAAAAAATAAATTTAATCTTAACGTTTTAAAAGTTTTATCACTGTAAAATAAAATAAATTGTAAAATTAAACAGATTGTCTGATAAAAGTTCGATGCTCAGAAATAAAATAAGGAAAAAAATGTTCAGTTTTAATATGTAAAAACGTAAAAGATACGTTAATGTTACAACACTTTTATCATTATTATTTATGCTCACCGAGAGACTTCTCCAGAGGTAATATTAAATTTCGGGAAAAATGGCTTCAAGGAAATAAAACCCGTTTTTAGTAGAATAGGATAGTTAGAAGATGTATTTTTGATAAATTTTTATTACTACATTTAGAATATTATTTATATATTGAGTACATTAAATTATTTATACACTAAAGATTATTTATGTTATTAATTTAGCATTTTAACTTCTTTTTTTCCTGGCACTTAAAATTTATATTTTCAAAAATAAACTACTGTTGCATTTTAACGTAATACTCAACAATTTGTCTAAATATGAAATAAAATATTTATTCTAATATAAAGGTTTTCAGTGCCAAATAGAGAAAAATATAAGATTAAATGCATTGAACTAATAAAAGAAAATAGTAAGAGAGTTTAACTAGAAATTTTACTTTGTATTTAATGTACAATCTAATTCCATAAATTTGTACGGAAAATTGAATTGTACACACAAAGTAACTAGTAGAAAAGCTTTCGAAATTTAAACAAAAAGTAATTAAATAAAAGAGAAAACAATTAGAATTTTTACTTTGTACTAAATGTAGATTCAAATTAATAATTATAATTAAAAAATCTTACTTTTATTGTGATAGAAATTCTAATTTATGCAACTATTTATGAGTTATAGGTAAATATATATTTAATAATTTTCATACAGAAAACCAGTATCTTAAAAAGTAACAGTTAAAAATATTTTACTTTACAAATAAAAAAATGTAAATCATTTTATAGATATTAAAGAAAATTACATTGCCCCTCCATAAAAAATGTAAATTTATTAAAAATAGTAAACACATTTAAAACTATATCTTTTAGCCAGCTAGCAAATAAAATATATACAATCTATACAAAGGTAAAAATAGTAGAAATTTTTTAAGAAAGGTTCAAGATGCTAAATCTTTGCACCACAGCCAGCTGTTAATCTTGGCAATCTGAACAGTTTATTCCATACCAATCCATCACATGCTAGTACACTGTACTAATTTACTCCTATGCAACTTAGCCACTTCTATGTTATGTTTTCTGAAATTGCACTAATTCAAACTAATTCTACACTTTAATATACTAGTAAAATAAAGCATTTCCAATATAGCAACTATTTTTAAATACAAAAAAAGATGAACAAGTACTTAATGATTATATTAAATATACCTTAGTTTCTAAATAGTACATAATTTTGTATTTATTTTATGTATAGTAACAGAATTATTATTTAATTTAACACTATTTATTAAAAATTAACACTGTTTATTTAAAATTAACACTAGGACTACTCTACGCTATTTTTAATTTAAATACAAAAAATATTTCATAGATTTTATTCATTCATCAAGCATATAAGAATACACAAATAATTTGTTTTTAAGCATTCCTGTGTAATTTAAAAAACACAACTTCTTATGTGCCATATTTTTTATTTAAATATATTTATTTATAGTAAACATTTCAGAACAAGACAAATATTGGATTTTAATAATCAAGAGGTAACGATATGCATAATCTTCAGAATATGTGGAAATTTTATCAACAATTAAAGAAAACTAAAACAAAACTGAAAGTTTTCTTAACTATTCCTTGGCGCTTAAGTATCTCGCCAAGGAAACCAACAAAGTTTTGCAGCTATTTTAGCAAAAAGTTGAGTATATATTGAAAGATACTTAAACATTCTAAGTTTAAAGTTTAAGAAACAAAAGAAAACTTATGTTAAATGTAAAAAAAAATTTCAAAAAACGATCGTAATTGATTATTAAAGCAAATAAAACATGATTATCAAAGCATGACTGAGTATTGGAAAAATTTTAAACTAAATTTTTAAATAGAAAAAGTGAAGGGAAAAAAAATGTCGCCCTTTCTTGTAAAAAGTTATTGGACAGTCCTTACCTTGCAGCAAAATGCTCAGGAGTTTGTAACATTCTTATTTCTGAATTAGAAAGACAGGCAGTTAATTGCATCAGACTATCGCAATGCTAAACGAATGGACGAGAATAGAAGCGGTCTCAGTCAACCGCAAGTTTAGGCTGCAGTCATGTGACTTCATGTTGTCCATGGTCCAGGGGCTATTCTACTCTCTCTAACCCCGTATTTCAACTCTATGAGAAGTACAAAGAATGTTTTTGTTCAGCAAAGATAGTTTCTTTTTTTCAAACGAGTATTAACTCTTTGTAGCATTTTTAGTAGAGCATAATTTACCAATCTGTGTAGCGGATCATGCTTTAAACTTTTAAAAAAGATATTTCCCGATTCTAATGTAGCAAAGAGTTTTATTTTATATTTTATAACCGTCGTTAAACAAGCGGTCCAATTTTTGGGTTTACAACTACTGATGTTCAACTATGTAACCTTGTAATTTTGAAACTAATCCAAAAGACAAGGGAACTCCTGGATTAAGTATTGGGAGAAATTTGCCTTCATGGAGGATTTTTTGTATGGAACTAACCCGTATTTGCGTTACATGGAGAGGAAGATCATGAAAAACTCCCACGGTTAGCCTGATGGCAAGGAGACTTCAATCCATGATCTGTCTACCACTGAGGATCTTTTACATCAGCACTGTGGTCAGTGCGAGCCAGATGCATAATTTGTATCAGCCAGCCATTGCTGGGATTCAAACCCGGTTTACCTCATTGGAAGGCGAACACTCTATCCCCTGAGACATCTTGGCTCAATAGCAAAAAATTATAGTTGTGGCATCACTTAGAATTCTGCCCAGTAAATTAGACAGCCAATGAATTGCAGAAATCAATTGAAAAATGCTGAATTTTTTATTGCAATTGACGTGTCTCTGACTCGAAACTTCATCCATTAGTGGTGGTAATTTTGTACGTTAATCAATTGAAAAAATTAAAAGTTGTGACTTAGCATTTACTAAGTCTAATTTAAAGATGGCTGTACTGGGGTTAATATTGCAACTGGTGTATTGGACAAATTGAGCAGTGTATACACTAGCTTTAAGAAATGTGTTTTCTTTGGCTGATACCTGTAATGATCAGTGTCAAAAATGGTGGACAAAAGTGTTTCAACAATGTGCAAAATGAATTGATTATTATTGAATGCCTTTGTCATCTTCTATTTTAGATGCACAAAATTCTTTTTCTGTAATGAATTTTTCTCTTGGCTGGCAATAATTGATATGTTTTACTATCTAGAATTTAGCTCTTAGAGAAAAGAAATTTATGATTTCAACAACTACATGATGTTGAAATGCAAAACATTTTGAAACCTGCCCCTACTCGTTGGCTGGCCCTTGGTCGATACTTACGTCGAATTTCTGGTCAGCAAGATCCTCTTCTCAGCTTCTTCCTCAGTGAAGTAAAAAAAAAAAAGCTTACCTACTAGTGTAAAACACCCAAAGTAGCAAAACATTATGTAGTCATTTGAACAATGAAAAAAGATTGGAAGAGCAGCAGGACCTGCTCTTCAAATGCCAAGAAAATAAAAGTAGACTGTCAACTGCCGCAGTCAAAAAAAGAAAACTGGTAAAGCGGCAAGTAAAAATGATTTTGTAAAAAGAGAATTTTTTTTTTTATCTTTAAATATTAATAAGGCATTTTGCTCGTTTGTGCTATTTACCACACAAGACCTCGAAAGAATAAATATGTGATTAAAAAAAAATCAGGGCCCAGTTCCGCTCATCCATGTTCGATAAGACACTAGAAAAATCATTGATAATTAAGTCTAAAGAAGTTAGATATTGCGGTGAAAGAGACTTTTTATGAGAATTTTTGATAAATGCAAAAAAAAGTGTTACTAAGCATCTTTGCAAAATTAATTTTAATTAATCTATATATATATATATAATACTGCATACTATACATTAAATGTTATGTTGAAATTAAACTAAATTCTGTTTTTATGAGACTTAAAATATTATAAGTTTCCATGTAATGAAGAATTAATAAATGAATATTATTGTGCCATCAAGTAGCTGGTCAAAAATATTTTTCTTTTCTTGTTTTAAAAAGTGAGCTTATTCTTTTTTTTTTTTATGCTCATTATATTATAGTGGATTTATGAAATAATAAATAATTGAATTTTTTATTTTTTATTTATTTTTTTTTTTTTTTTGGTTACGAATTTATTATCATGCAATGGAAATCTTCTGCTTTTTTTTTTTTTTTTTTTTTTTTTTTTTTTTTTTTTAATTTTTGTCTATCTTCTGCATTTTTATCTTTAGGTGTTGGCAGCTATGAAATTTCTATACTTAATAGTTTCCTTATTTCTTTTGAATTTTCTTATTTTTGTTTCTGTATTTTTCTTTTATATATATCTTTTAATTTAAAATATTTATTTACAGGGTAATCCGACTTTCTTGTATGAATCTGGTAATTGTGATTATGTTTTTGAATGGCAAACAGATGCTGCCTGTCCTAAATTTGAAAAGTAATATTTTGGTTTTCTTTCATTTTTTTTTTTATTTATTACTGATTAATTATTTTCCTTTTAATTAAATTCTAAAATGTAAAATAGCTTCTTTTTACTCTTAATATTTTTGATTTAAGATATTTACCTAATTAAAGCTTCTTTGCTGAAGGATTGATTTAACTTTCATCTACATATGAAATTGTTTTGAAAAAAAAATAAATCAACTAATTAGGAACAATTATATATCTCTCTTAGTAGATTTCACTTTTATTTTTGTTTAAAGTTGTGTTCAATTTGCATAATCTGATTTATTCCCTTCTTATAGAGATGAACCTGATAATAAAGGTGGAGATCCCTCTAAAATGATAAATCCCAGTCCTAATTATCCATACCAAGAACCAATTCCACAATCTAGTCATGTTGCAGAGATAACAGTTGGTGTGATATTTGCCATTCTGGTGTTGATGGTTGTAGTCTTTTTCATTGTGAAACCAGAAAGGAGGTAAGTCATATTATATTTCCATAGTTACTACTTACACATTAGAACCATCTTGATTCTTTTTCATCTTCAAAAGTAATTAACAATTAAACCTTTTGAAACATTGATCATTTAATTATTTGCTTTTCATTGAAATGCATTAACCTTGCAACGTAGCTACTGCTACGATTCTTCAATTCCGATTCACTAGTATATAAGACATGTTAACTCTACTCTATAGGGAGGTACCTTTTTAGATAAATAAGCGTTGACATTGTCGGTAACCTAGCCCCACATTGGTAATTTTCGAATGTAATCTGAACACGACTACATCAACAGAAACGCCCACTTCGGTGTAAGCTCGCATACTTTGATGGATGGAACAGTGTGAACAGTTGACTTGCTAATTGTGACTGAGACATTGTCCTCCTCACTCTCGATCACACACGACGGGGGCCTGTACAAACTCTACTGCTAATAGCAACATTGGAGAGACCACATGCACAAACATGATCTTAATACAGCTCTGATCACCAGCACTCAAATTCCAGTGATCTTAATACAGCAGTCCTGGCGCCTCACAAAACAGCAATGAATCCACTAGTGATATGCATTCTTCAAATTCTATCCCAGATAAAATTCTTGTGGGGAGTATTGCAGCGTAGCTGCCGCTACAATTCTTCAATTCCAATTCACTAATGTATAAGATATGTTAACTCGACCCTCTCAGAAGGTACCTTTAGATAGATGACGGTTGACATTGTCGATAATCTAGCCCCATAACCTCTTCAGGAAAAAACTTTCTGTTAAGCCATCATTGGTATTTTAATATTTAAAGTTCAAATAATCTTAGATAAAAAAGTAAGTCATTAAGCTTCAGGTGTGTAAAAAAAATATTTTCAAAATACAAAAATGGAAACGATTTATTGCAATGGATTAATTTTAAATAATCCTGCCATGATTTTTTTTTTTTTTATATTGACTCAATTTTTTCAACGTTAAAAACTTCATTGTTTACTCTAGGTTTGCCTAAACTCACTTTTCTCTAATTTTAAAATGCCAATGGAGGAGAAATGGGATGTGTCGTGAAAAATTTCTCCCGTGTGTCCTCTTAGTTAAATGTAACAACAATTGAACATGAAGAAAGCAAACAAATATTACTCAATTTGTTTTAGTGGTTCTTGATATTGGAAATCTTGTTTTGCGTTTTCCAAGCTTGTTTGCTTTCCCTCCTGAATTTCTGAAACTAATTAAGATTCTCTATTTGGAAAGAACCTAAAAAAAATTTTTTGTGTTTAGATATATTTAAATAGTTTTTAAAATATTCCGTTTTCACTGTATTAACATAGTTTTCAAGACATTTGAAAAATAATTTTGTATTCTTCAATTAATAAATATTACTGAGTCACAACAAGGTGTAGTATTGCTTAAAGGAAATTTTTAAAGCTGATCATGTTTAAAATTGTTTAATGCTGTACTGTTAAGCTATTATAATTTGATATGATAAACAATTCCATTCCTTTGTTTTAAAGGAAGAATAAAAAGAATTATAAATAATATTAAAAATTTGATTTAAATGTCTCATAAACATTTCCTTTTTTCTATCATGAATAAACATATAGATTTTTAATAACATTTTTGGTACAAGCAAGTTTATAAATTAGGAATTTGATTGTGTATGATTAAAATAAATTTCATGCAGAAATAGTAATTCTTAAATTGAGAAATTCTTTTAAAGTTGATGTTAAATGTAATGTGAATGCATGTCAAAAGTACTTGAATGAAATTAATAATAATTAAATTTTGTCTCATTAAACTTGTAACTTTTTAAAAATAAAAAAAAATTTATTGTAAATAATATGATCATTTTTTTTTCTCACAATGAAGCATATAAAATACAAACTTTTAAGTAGATAATTTGATCAATGTAGAAAATAATAAATCATTTGGAAAATTGCAAGTTCTATTGAAAAGAACAAGCCGATTTCTCACAGAATTCTGCCTTAAAGGTAGTTGATTCGCAGACTTCTGTGAATCAAAATTTTTTATTACGACTAAATTTTCTCAAAATAGGTTTGGCAAATTCTTTTGACGTGGCGTGACGTTCTTTTGACGTGAGTGATAGCAATTATTTTTTCCAAGCAACTTAGATATATTTAATATATTTTTTATGATATATCTCTATACATGAATTATAAGTAACTCCTTTTATTAGACATAGAATTTTTTTTTCTTTCTCCATTTAAATTTTATTTCCGTGTTTAATTTGAAAGTGAAACTGTCTAGCCATAAAGTTTCTTAAAAATTTCAGATAATTCTTTTTGCAGCAATCACATGTCTGAAAGAAAATTGTTGTAATCTGCATAAGTTTCACCGAATATTTTTTATTTACTTATTTTTGTATGCATTTTTAAGCTTCTTGTATATTATAATATATTTTACTATTGAAAAGTTATTCTGAAGTGGTATTTATTAAGAGTTTTTTTTTTCTTTCTCAGGTCCCGCGTCTACCACAGAGTTAGAGGCCTTTTTGGTGGTGTTAAGTTACCATATTTCCGTTACAAAAGGGTAAGATTTATTTTACGCATTTATTTAAAGTTTGAAAAAGGAGCATTAATCAAATCAGTAGTAAAACTTATGTTTTCTTAGTTGAACAAAAGTTGTTTATCATTCTTTTATTTCTTTAAGTAAGTATTTCTTTGCATGTGATATATGCACTAAGCTATAGATACTGTGAGAGTTATAAAATAAAAACTTAATGAATGAAAAATAAAATTTTTATTTAACTGGCTATTAACAGCAACCTATTAGTCAATTGTTTCATCCTGTATTTGTATGCAATATTTTACATTACAACATAAAAATAAATAAGCTTACGTGTTTAAAAAGGATAAATGAAGGCTAATTTTTCTAAAGTGTTAAAATTAAATTTATTTTACTTTCTGGGGAACACTTTATTTAATTTGTTAATATGTAGTGTATTGTTTTATAAAAATAGAAGGGGTTTACTTGGGGGAATGTTAACCAAATGTTTACTTATTCTTCAGATGCATTATTAGCATTTGGATGTGTTGTATTGTCAGCTACTATTGTAGAATTTATTTTATTTTCAAACAGTTTACTACTTATTTAGTTTCATCAATAGAATTTATAATAGCTTTTTTTTTTTTTTTTCAGAAATCCCAAGTAAGTTTTCAGTTTTACAAACTTCAAACATAGTTTTGTATTCATATTAATTAAATTCACTGTAGTTTATGATTTTAAAATAGAATTTAAGTAATTTATGTTGTCATTTTTCATAATTTTTAATGTAAATTTTTTGTCAGGTGGGTAAAAAATTAAAAAAAAAATTTTATTTTAATCAGAATCTTTTGTTTGTTGTTCGGTGCATAAGTTTTTATTTTGAATTAAAGCACTTTATTGCATATATTATAAAAATTTTCTGAATCATTAAAAAAATTGTGGTTTATCTTAAGATGGTAGAGTTCAACATCAGAAAGAGAACTAAATATATTTTATCGGCTAATATCGTTATTGTAGTTTGATTGAATTAATTACTGCATATTTATTCTCCCTGAAAACACCCTTATTGGATGAAAGGGTGTTTATGACTTAATATCATTAAAAAAAAATTAGACCATATGTTAAATCTTACTCATATAGTGATTAAGGATCATTTTGAATTTTAAGTTTGCATGCAGTTTGGCTTTGTAGCTGAGGTGAATGAAATGGTGTTGTATGCTTTTTCTAAGCATCTGCATTTCACATTGCAGTTTCATTTCTATGCACATACTTATGCACTTAGCTGTTTTTTATTAAGCTTTATCTGGTGATGTGTATGCCTCTATATTATTTTCCACAATTGGAAGAATTTTTCTTTTCCTTTGTACGGCAAATTTATATTTGAAAAGCAGCCAGTATAGTATTTTTTCCCTGTAAATTTAAAAGTTAATAGTTCTTGAATTAATAATAGAATGTTAATTTTTTTATTCCATCGTAATCCCTGTACATTTTTCTACGCATCTTAGTAATGTCAAGTTTCTGTGTCTTATAGTTATTGTGTAGTAAACTAAAATGTATTATTTAATATACTGTCAATTTTTTAAAATATCTTGTGTTTAATAGAAGCTATATTAATAATTGCTATTGAAAGTTAGAATCATTATCAGCAAATGTCTACTTTCTTTAGCAAAGTTTCAAATTAATCATTCTACATCAGAACAGTCAACCTAAGTTTGTTTTAGAAAATTCAAAAAAAAAAAAAAAAAAAAAAAAAACTAATTAAAAATAAAAACATGTTTTTGTTTATATAGGCACGCAATAAATTTCCTTGGAACTATATATTGTAAAGTATTTGTTTAATAGAAAATTATACATTCTTTTTTATTGTTTTGCATAAATGTTTTAATCTCCAGTTGAGTACCCATAACTGATCAGGTAATAAATCTGAACTTTGCAAGGTACCATTAACCAGTCAAGTAACAAATAAAATGTTTTCTGGATACTAAGAACTGCCTGAGAAAAATATTAAACTTTTACCATGTACTGGGATCGGGTACTTCCTAGAAAAGATACTCTATTAAAACATTCTAAAAACCTGCAAAAAATGCTAATATTTAGAATTCGTATATTAATAAAAAAATGTCTAAAATAGAGTTAACTAAGGTTAACCAATTACCATTAACCATTTGAATATTTTTTTTTTTAAAGAATGAAAAAAGATACCTGGTTGCATTTATGAATTTACTTTCATCTAAGTTATTTTTAAGTGAAAATGACATTTTCTGCTATTACTAAAAGTTTTGTTTTAGTTAAAGAATTAAAATTAATCAGAGGGAGAAAATATTTCAAACTTTTGGCTCTCTTTAATTGGTACGTTTACATTAAAAAATTTTGCGCTATGATTTCTGCATCATGTTTCAATGAATGAAATGCGTTTGCAAAACAATTATATAATTTCTTACTTTAGTTGTGTAGTTTTTTAGTTATAGCAACAGTTTGCAGACTGATCATTTGAAGGCATCATTTTTGATTATTTAAAAGCTGGTCCAATTACTCTTTTACATTTATTAGCTAAACTTACCTCCCCTACTGTTCTCATCTGCAAAACTGAAAATATTTTTATATTTAGTGTATTTTGTAACTTTTTCCAGGGTGATATACTCACAGAGTTGCAATCTGACTTCTAAGATAAGGTAGATTTTTTTTTTCATTTGTTTTGCTATTTGGTGAATGGAATGGCAAACATTCAATTAGAACTGGGCTGTAACCCTTGCATTTGTAGGAGCATGATCATACCTGTTGCTTATTGCATGTTATCTGAATTAAACTAACTTCTTATTGAATTGTTTTCTCCTTGGCTTGCTTCTTTGCTTACTTTTTAGTTATAACGATAAATTTTACTGCTTTGTAATGTTATGTTACTAAATTTAGCATTTATGAATTTTAACTAATTGTACTATACAAATTTTCCGGGTGCTTGTTTATTTTGAAATTGGTGATGCAGTTAGTTTTTATTTTTTTTTTTTATTTTTAAATTGATGTTAACTGTGTTATTGTGTGATAAATTTTCTTATTAATAAATTATTATGAAGTATTGTTCGAGTTATAACTTATTTGAGTTATTCCTATTTCTTTGAGTTGTTGACTTTCTCTAGTATTTTCTGTAACTGGTTATGTTTCCTGTTTATTAATGTTATAAAAAATTTATTTTGAAAAAAAAAACTATTTTTGCAATTTTAAATTAAAGCTGAACCTGTTTTGTTCCTTTATATTTCTTTTCATTTATATGTTTACATGTAATGTTATTTACATACAATGCTGTTTAAAGACATTATTTATTTATTTATATTTCAGTTTCCTGGAGAAAGACTTGTTCTTGTTGATGCTGCTCAACCTTATAATTTTGACGATGACAAAGATGTTGAAATGTTATCTTAATTGTAGAAATGAGCTGTCTGTTGAGTTTTAATCAGCACGTCAGGGTTGTTATACTTGTGATAAGATTTTATTTATTTTATTTATGAAGTTCTTTTTAAAACCCAGAACAATGAAAAAGAATACTTACCTCAGTCAAGGTTACACAAGTTAAATATTTAAAATATAAAAACGGACTTCTGCATTTGAACTCGCTTTTTAACTTAAGATGAAGTTTTACTTAGTCAAAGTTTTGCAAGTTTGTATTTTTAAAATATATAGTTAGAAAATATAACACTTTTTGCTTTCTGTTTTTAAGAGATAGAAAGCAGTTCCTATTTTTCATTTAAAATCTTGGCATTTAAGCTCATTATGGAAAAAAGAATTTTCCACTCCTAATAAAATTTGTATTTGAAATATATTTTGAGTTTTTGCAACAATTTCTATTGAAGTTGAAAATACTTTGCGTTTGTTGATTGCATTTTATTTTTATTTTTTGTAATCTGGTTGAAGATTTTTAACGTGGCCGACATTTCCGGCTTAGCTGACCAAAAATTTGAAGTGTGAAATTTTGTGTCTTAATTTTTTTGTGTTTATTTGTAGAATTTATAGTGCTGTTAAGTTATTGTAAAATATATTCTATTGTTTTCAGCAGTAAAACAATACCTTATGATTTCTAAATTAATTTTATTTTAATTGTTAATCATTTAAATCTACTTTTAAACTTTATTGTATGAGCTGTTGAAATTTGTACATATCTGTTTGTAATATGCTAGTGTTTAAAGTTATGGTGACATCACAAAGAGAAATACAATTCATATATGTAATATATTTTATTTATTGCATAATTTTTATAAAACCTATTTGTTCAGTTTTTTAGTGTTTTGAAAAATCAATACCAAAGGTTTCAAAAAACATGCTATTTGTGTATTTACGTTTTAAGATTTAGTTCTGTAAAAAAAAAAAAAAATTTAGATGAAATGAAAATGTGTTATTAAATTAATAATAATCAATATTCATTCCATTTTATTTTTACTGAAACATTATTCTGAAAAAAATATTATATATATTTTTCTTTCAATTTATTAAATTATAATTTTAGCATCAAAAATGTCAAACTATTTCAATAAAAAATCTGTAAACATTTTACTTGCTTTTATTATATTCTTATTTACATTGTGATGTTACCATAATTTTAGACTAGAGTCTGTTTAATGTTTTCCTTACATTCCATTTAATGCTTTTTGTGGATGTTAATTAAAATGTAAGAGTCTGTTGTTTAAAATGAATTATTAAATAGTATTATCTGTAAAGTTAAATGTTATAGATATATGTTTACGTGTGACATCACGCTTGTGCCTACACCCATTTTGTGATGCGTATAAGTATAAGGCAAGCATTAATTTTTACGATTTCATAGTCAAGATTACAGTTCTGTGGTAAGGTAATAAAAGTCTGTTACGACTCCCTCCTTTCGCGTTTTAATACTGAAACTACTTGTTGATGAAGTACAGTGCCATCCATTAGCAATTTTCGTCACTAAATTCCAAATTTTCTGTACGTGGTTTTTACAGCTTTCATGATAAACATACCCTTTGTTTTCGAGGGTTTTAATTTTGATATATAAGACTGTCCTCCGTTTGACACCATGTACATTAGAAAAATTAGTCGCAATATGCATATGGTTAAAGTTTGAAAAAGGAGCATTAATCAAATCAGTAGTAAAACTTATGTTTTCTTAGTTGAACAAAAGTTGTTTATCATTCTTTTATTTCTTTAAGTAAGTATTTCTTTGCATGTGATACATACCCTTTGTTAATTATTTTTACATCTTTACTTTATAAATTGTCTTTAATATAAAATATCTGTTATAATGAATATATATTTTGGTCCTTCCTTGTAACTCTTTAGTTTTCCAGGATTAATTCATACCTTTTAGGTGGCTGTTTCAAAAAATCATGTACAGTTTTTTAAGTTAAGATTTTGCTGTAGAAAAAAATAAAAAAATGGGATCAAAATACATGCTTGCTAAGTACTTATGATATATAATTTAGACTCTGTGATGAACCCAGCTGTTTTCGCCATTCTTTGTTCCAGATTTTATTCTGGTAACGCTTAGAGATAGCCATCACTATTGCAACAAAAACTGCAGAACATATAAAGGATAAAATTTTTGATAAAAATGGCTAAATTCAAAATTTTTATGATAAAATATATGATGTTTTATTGCTAATTATATGAAATAGATTAAAACGAGTTTAACATTTGTGTACATAATAACTTTTATAAATGTTTGAAAACTAATCAAAATTTAGGTAAATTTTCAAATATTTGTAACGTTTTTTAAGTGCTTTTAATTTATTGCAGCTAATACAGAAAAATAGTGTAATTATTTTCATTTATTTGATAAATGTTTTAGACTTTTATTTACTTGGATCAGTCGGTTGTTTTGCATTTATGCAACTATTTTTTTTTCTAGTCTTATGTTCCTAGATTACATTTAAATTTATTAATTGTGGATTAAAATAGTTAAAAGCTGAAAGCACCAAAAAGGAAATCATTCAGGCAATCAAAAAAATGAAAGTGACTTCTGGTGTTTACAATGCTTGTTGTAGTAACAGTCAATTTTGTCCTTAATTTTTATATTTTGGACTTCCAGCCTTGTAAATTGAAAGTTTTAAACAATTAAGAAAACTTGATATTTTAAAGCATTTCTGAAAATATGGTTATGCTTCTAAAATAAATGAAAATTTGAAAAAATAAAAAAATTCAATAAATTAACAAACCTGAAACAAGTGTTTCATTTTCAGAATAATATGAAATATTCATAATAATTCCATATATTTTTAGATAAATGCACATGGAGTGTATTTTCGGCAAAAAAAAAAAAAAAGAAGTTGAAACTAGTCCATAATTTTTTAATTCCCACTTGTTATATTTTGAAAGCAAGTGGCGATCACCCATTTTGTCCTATAACTACTAGGGTTTCAAATTAAAAGTACTCTACAATTCATCGAGCTTAACACTTACGATGTTCATTTTTTTGGTCTTTCAGTTTTTAAATTTTATACAGTTTCTTAAAAACGTATTTGATGGTGGCAAATCTAAATATATAAATTCTTGAGAATAAAAATTATCACTTATAGTTAACATTTATCCTTATTTGCTCAAAGTAAAATATAAATTCATTGTTTTTGCTACAAACAAATCAAAATGTCATATCACTTAAGACTTATACTGTATTTTATTAACTTCCTATCCAAATAAAACATTTTCATTATGAAGTCTAATCTGTTTTAAAATGTGTGAAGTTTAAATTCAATGTGGTATGCAAAAAATATTTTTAATGTAAATAAGTTTTGTATTTTCATCAGATAACTATAAATAGTATTTAGATAGTATAAAAATTATTTTTGATGTAAAAATCTCTCCGAAATCCTAATTATGAATTTGCTGTTGACAATTCTCGATGGTGAACATGTAATTTAAATCATATTTAATAAATTATTTCTTTAGTTTATAGATGAAATAAAAAACACTGTGTTTAATGTATTTATTTTAATAATATAAAATAATTGATTTATGATTGACCTTAATCATGTGGCACTATTTTACACTTAATGAAATTAACTTTAAATTAATGAATTAAGTTGATGAACCACAGAAATTTAAAATTAAAAATGGTACACAACAATATAATATATGCTTAGCAATAAAGGTTAATAAGTTTTTGTTTTGTGCTATCTCATTTTTGCTTTTATCTTTTTAAAATAATTAATGTTCATTAATTTATTGATTTGATGAAATTTATTGGGTCTCTTATATTTTGTTGATGGAGTTCTACATGTATTAATAATATGATTATGTACAGTTGTAATTACAAATAAATTTATTTTTCCCCTTAGTTTACATTATTATTGAAATCAAAGGCAAAAAGGTTTTACAATTAAAATTAAACCAATGTTTTATTACATAGAATTTGTATTTGCTACTAAATGATGTTATCTTTTTTGGAAAGGTGGCTAAATATATAATCAAAAATTAATTTTAAAAAGTTGCACTGTTAAATTCATAATGCATAGCTGCCAACTCTCTGGATTTTCCAGTAGACTACTGGATTTTGCCACTTTCTCTTGGTCTGCTGGTTTAATTAAACTTATGGTTTTTGTACATTTTAGGAAATTCCCTAAAATTAAGTAAGTTTCCTAAAAAAATCCCAATTGAAAAAGAATGTTTGTACCGATTATTGCTTGCTTGAATATTTAAATAAGTATTACTAATACATAATGAAGCATATCTCATAGAAATCAGTTCAAAACTTTTTTGTCCTAAAATGTTCAGTTTTTTTTTTATTCAGGACTCTCTTTTTAAATTAATTAAGAAAACTCTCTTTGATGAATTAAATGCCCATTAATATTCTAAATTATGAGTAAACATAATACATAACATTTCAAGTATGCTTAATGTCAATTATAACTGGAAAATGTTGTGGTGTTTCTATTTTGATTACTATAAAATTTCCTATGTGTAAAATATTAATTAAATACATCATGCAACAATTATTATAAAATTTGTATTATTTCGTTAAATCTACTGGATTTTTTCCTGCCCATGTTGGCAGCTAAGATTTTCTATTCTTATAAAAAAATCAGGCACTGGGCATACTAATGGTAGTATAGTACTTTAATTATGTTGCACTAGAGGTGCACAATGGGCTATTGGTGACTGTATCTCTGAGGGTGATTCCAAGACATACCATCCTCTGCGGAGGGAATGGCTCCCCCGCTTTGGTTTACTTTAGGAAAAAAGTGGCCTAATACCTTAGATTAAATAAAGAAATTTAAAAAAAAAAAAAATTTTTTTTAATTATTTGCTTGATGCTCGGAATACTTATGACATGTAAGTTGCCCACTCTTGTTCATCATTAGAATGATGCTTGATTTTTTCAGTTGCAAAATTTTAAAAATACAGATTGCAGTGGGTGGAGCTTCCTTTGCAAATTTTTAGATAGCTGTGGATGAAGCTTCCTAGTTTATAATACATTTAAAATTGTTTTATACCAGGGTACAAAGCGTTTTTAAAAAGTGCCTAAATGTGCTTATCTTCGTTTGTGTTTTTAAGCCCTGAAGGTACTTTTTTGATTTGGTGTTTTTCAAAAAGTGTTCAATTTTCCCTTTTCCAAAATTAAATTTTTTTCTATTCCATGTCAATTTTCGAAACGAATTACATAAAAAGCGTGGTTTTTACATTGCTCTATTCAAAGTTTTAACAATACGTTCGACCACAACCTATTTCGGCGTACCGCCTATCATTTTACATGTTTGTTGAAATACCTGCTGATTCGAATATGACGTATACTGAGCTGTATTTGGTGGGAAGGATTTTTGTGTTCTCGTGAGCAACTCCGCTGCATTTTGCGGGAGATTCTCAATTTCGAGCTTCATTTTCCGCCCTCTGAAATCAAACCGAAAAATCTGCAATTTTTGCTGGTTACAGGGACCAACTAAACATTGCCAATTTTCTTTTCTCTAAAAGAAAATTTTATTCTCTTGTTAATTTCATCGATGGTGAAGCTAGTTGCCTTCTTTTCTATTTAAAGTTCAATACTGGGATCATTCACTAATTATGTATTTTCTTGTGGATTCCCAAAGCAGGAAAGAATCTGAAAGCTTCATCTTCTCCCTTTAATCATTTAATTTAATAAAGTTTAAAATTAATTGAGATTTTAATTCGTAAGATTTTTTACTAGAGGGACCGCCCACCGATTGCGTTAAATTCTTGTAAACTTTTATTGTACTTTACTGTTTATGGTATTATTACTTTTAAAACTTTTAAGTTGTTTTATGAAAAAACTACATAATATTTACAGATAAGATTTTAAAAAAGTATGAAGTGAGGTACTTTCACTATTTTAAATAAGCAATAAATCTTGTGTCATTTGGATTTCTCATTCCAAAACAATTTTAGTTAATCTCTTAATGGAATCATTTAAAAACAATTGAAATAAAATAATCAATTACCGTCATGTGGGACTACTTTGTGCAAATTCGAATTTGGCGCTTTTCAAGTGCTGCTATTCAGTATTATGTTTTTTTCACGTTAAAAATGTGTGGAATTTGAAGATAGAAGTCTCCTCTATTACTACAAACATTTTTTCGAATTTTAAAACAATCTCAGAGTGTGTTTTGTTTATCCAATCTCATCAACTTTAAGAGAACGTCGGACGTCGAAAAGTGACCGTGGAAACTTTAGCTGTGAAATGCAAAGACGTTGATAAAACAATTGTCGTAAGTGCAAATTTTTTTATTTATATATTAAAAAACAATTATATCATGTTAGCGTTAAAAAAATTTCAAAATTAATAGCAAATAAATGGAAAATGAAAAAAATGCACTCTGGGGCTACTTTGTGCAAAGTTTCATTCGTTTTTTTTTCTCGACAGAAAAATGGTCAGATGTTATAAAAAAAAAATACCCGGAACGAGGAACTACCGTGATTACACTTTAGAAAAGCTGCAATAATGTTTGCAAGCAGTTGCTGGTGGTATGTTGATTGCAGAAGCTTCTCGGAAGTACAAAATCCACAGAAATACTATCTCTAATAAAATTCACAAGAAACACGTGAAACGTCTTGTAAACTATTATTTTTCTTCTACAAAGATTTTTCTAATGAATTAATCAAACGATTTAACACATAAAAATATATTTTATAGGATATCAGGTGATTTTGACAGAAACTGAAGAGCAAGTTCTGTCTAAATATTGTGCACTTCTGGCCGAATGGGGTGTACCTTTGCAACTTTTTGAATTAAGGCTCATAACCAAACGAAACCTTGACCGCACAAACAAGAAGGTTCCCGATTTCGAGGATTTCAAATTTTTTTAAATAAACATTCTTTTTAAGAAAAAATTCTTTATAAAAAAATGGCTTTTTAACACTGAAAATTATTTTCAAACTAATATCTTGACATATTTTGATGTTTTTGTTATTAAAAATGTCAACAATGAACTTTTTTAACAATTTTATATCAATATTTTACTAAAAACATGATTATTAAACTGAATTCCTATCGATGCACAAAGTAGCCCCACTTGGGGGCTACTTTGTGCAAGGTATGTTTTGACTTATTATTTGTAAATATTACATACAAATAATGCCAATATTAATCAAATTCATTCGTCTGAGTCCAGTTATGAATATAATATCGATAAATTTTACTAAAGTTTGAATTAACATAGTTTTTTTACATGTCAAAGTTCAAAAACTGCGAAATCCTGCACAAAATAGCCCCACATGACGGATATTAAATATGAGTGTAGGAACCATATAATTATTTACTTCCTACAAATATATTTAGCTTTAATACTCATTTTATTTACACATCAAAATTGTTTTAAGCATTTCATTAACGAAATACTGAAACAAGTAACAAATTTTAATATAAATTTATTAGGGGCTAGCCATTACATCTGTAATATGAATTTATTAAAATTTTCTTAGTTTGCACAATTCTTTATAAATTCGGTATGATCGATAATAGAAATCTTGTTATGTTTTGTTGAATATACTTTTATAAATAACATTTATTCAAATCTAAAAAATTCATTCGATAACCTTATTAGATAATAGTTAAATTACGTAATTATAATTTTCAATAAATTTTTTTGCATAATTATGTAAAGTAATTATTTTAAAAAATTTAGTGACCCACTCAATATTGAATATATTTATAATTGTACATAAATTGTTTTAATGGTAGCTAATATAATCAAGAATTGAATTCTTTGCCAGAAACTAGTTATTTTATCTTGATCATGTAATGTCTTATTTTGTTAACATATATATGAAGAACTTTCAACAATAGGAAGAAATTTTTTTTATTAATACGCACATCCTAATTATATTTTTTTAAATTGCTTAAAAATGTTTTTTGAGTTCCTATAAAGTACTTATTTTTTGTTTAAAAATTTGACTTCGCATCCTGTCTTTGTTCCTTAGTTGTAAAGATTTTGAAATATGAAAGAAAAAAATAAGTGATATCTTTAGTGAAAAAGAGTCCTAATACATTTAGTAATTTTTTATATGAAATACCTTTGCTATTGGGGTGTTTAGTTTTTACGGTAGATATTTTATAAGATGTTAATTTAAATTATTATGTTATGGCCTAGTATGTAATTATATAATTAACATTGTAAATTTGCTACTGGGAACATATTTAAAATGGTACTTAGTACTTTTCTTCCGACTATTTAAGTTTTTGAAATTACTGTTTGTTCCGGTGTATAACTCGACTTTTCAAACCTCCAAATTTTGACAAAAATCACGATATATGGATGGTATTTTCTGTAGAAATGTAAACAATAACAATCTCGAGCTGTATGCCTGCTCTAGTTCCGGTTAGAAAGTTTGCAACTGCTTACTGCATGTTATTCTGCGAGGCGATATTTTCAAACGGATAATTTTGTTTTCAATAAAAGAAATAAATTAGATAATTTCTGAGCTCAAATCTGCCGTATTTCAAAAGATATTAATGTTATTATGTAATTCTGGTGAGTTTGAACAACACCTCCTAGAAGAAGGAAGGCCTCAGCACGGATAAATTTAGTAGTCCGATGTGACGAAGTTAACTGCTCAGTTGATGAAAAATAAGAAAGATGTCATAACGTTCAGGGTACTAAGCTGCGCAGTGGTTGAAAATACGAAATATGTCATTACGTTTGGACTACTAAAGGATATTTATGGTAACCCGTGCTGAGGCCTACTCTTTCTAGGAGGTGTTGGTTTGAAGTGAAAATTTGTTTTAGTTATTTATAGATATATTGTTAAAAAAAGGTGACATTGTTGCTAGATTTTGAAGCGAGGAGCAAGATTAAGTTTAGTAATAAGTATTTAAATACCACGTTTGCAAGAATCCTAAAACACAATGATCACAACAAATGACTTTAAACTACACCGGAAACAGTAACCCGGAAGTATAAGTGGCATACAGCTTGCAGCGCTCCCTACTGTCGAAAACACCATCTATACACCGGAAATAAAAGTGGAGATTCGTTGATCGTGAAATATCGATACATTATAAACAATGAGATAGTTATGAATAACTGAGTATCAATTTAGTCCTTCCAAAAACTATATTTAATAATTTATTTAGAACTTTGCATTTTCTCCCATTGTATTTGCTTTGCATATAAAGTTTTTTTATTTTTTTTTTATGGAAAAATAAGAATAAAAGATAATTTATTCAGGAGTATTTCAAAAACGTAACACAATGAACGTACCATAAAGCTATAAGTTTAAAATGCTGACTCCCACAAGTACTTGTCTTCATCCTCACCCAAAGAATTCGAAATTCCAAACTTTTCCAATGTATATATATGTGTGTATATATTACAGTTACATTATTTGAGGCTCACTCTATCATATCTAGAGCGAACAAAATGAAACATTTTTAACTTGAGAAAATTTTGTAGACTTTATTATTGCTTTTTTTTTTTTTTTTTTTTTAAGCTTTAAAAATTTTTTATATTTGGTTTTTTTAGCGGGTGACTTATACACCCGACATACCGAAAATTCGCTGTCTTGTAATAGAAAATATAGGCTTGAGATATACACACGACGCACCGAACATTCGCTATCTCGTAACTAAAAATAGATGGTCGGCTTATACACTACGACATACAGAAAATGTGCTAGCTCGTAATCAAAAATATAGGCTCGACTTATACACATGACATACAGAAAATCTGGTGTCTCATAATCAAATTATAGGCTCGAATATTATACATTTTACATACAGAAAATGTGCTATCAAGTAATCAAAAATAGAGGATCGATTTATACACAGTTATATACGGTCAATACTTATTTGATGAATTCTTCCTATATAGTCTGTTTTTATACCACTTTGTTAGTAAGCAAAATTTAAAGTAGTTATTAAGTAAATAGAAAGCAAAATTTAAAACGACGTCTACTTATTAGTTTTATATAGAATATTTCCAATCGAATGCCGGAGATAAATAAGAGATTAGCGAACGTCGACCAGATAAGATGGCATTGTTCGTACACTTACGTCATTTTTGGAGTTACTATGTAGTTCACCCCGTTGAAAAGAACTGAGCATGCTGACAATATTACCTTTTTAAAACATTCAGTGCAATAAATAAAAATGCTTCCTTAATTGATTTTGGAATAAAATTATATCATGCTAAACGTACCCTCCATCTTGTTTGTTTTCATATTCGCAACAGTTCTCGTTATCTCACATGGGAATCTGACGGAAGAAAACAATGTGAAATTATCAAATCGTAGTCGCCTTTTTTCATATGAAGAAATAAAGAACGAAGGTGAGTTCATTTTTTAATTTACATTGTTATTTTTGCATTGTATATTTTTAATTGTTAAAATCGTACCAAAATTTTGGTTTGTTCCATTGTTTACTTAATTTTAACACTTTATATCACCTTGTTGCATATCTGCAACATACACAAAAAGCCTATGTCTTTGCCCCAACAAATTTTGAAGGACGATTTCGGCGATTGTCGGCCAAAACCTGTGCGCCAAGATGAAATTGGGCACTGGTCTAATTGGGCTAACAAAAGAATCAGATGCAAATACACAAAATACAAACTATTTGTGAGAAATGTGGTGTAGGACTTTGTTACAACAAAAGTGTTTTAAAAATTTTCATATGAATTAAAATTTTAGAATCTTTCGATCTTAGTGCCATCTTTCACAATGTTGCAAGAATGCAACAAGCACTTTTGTCATTTTGCATAATGTTGCAAAAATGCAACAATAAATTTTTTCCGATAATTTTTTTTATTTTATGTTGTAAAATTTTTTTATTATTTTTTACATGCTTAGAATGATGTATTCTAATGTATGAGTAATATTTATTAAAATCAGAGATGTTGAGATATAAAGGGTTAACTAACACCCACCCAGGTTGGGGGGGTTAAAAGCAAAAATAAGATAAAAAAATTATATATTGAAAAATTTATGGGAAGTTTTGAAGCTAGTTATTATTGGAAACATTGTTTGGGACATGCCAGGAAAGTGACATTTTGAAGTTCAATTAAATTTTTTAACTATACAAATACAAAGTCATTGCTAATGCAGAGTCATTTCAAAATGTTAACAGCGATGCTATTTATTAATTTAAAAAAAAAAAAAAATCTTTTAGTATAATAGTATTAGATCTTGGAGCAAGGGACAGTGAATTGTCATATTTCGTGAGAATCACCCATATATATATATACAGGGTGATTCATAAAAGATGGACAAAATTTTAGGAACTGATAGTACACACCCAAGCAAACAATTTTTACCATAGAATGCATGGTCGAAAACAAAACACAAAACCGGTAGAGGGCGTCAAAAGTTACGTTCTTATATGAGGCAAAAACACGCAAAAGAACGATGAAATTAAGTTATAAAAGAAAATTTAATGGCATGTGATTACAATAAGTGCCCAAAACACTGCCGGCAGCGGCTATGCACGCAGTACAACGGCAAAGAAAAGATTGGAGAACATTCTGAAACACACCAGTCATATCGCTAACTTACCCTGCAGCGGCCGAAGGCTTGGCGACAAGTTCTTCTGCAGATTCAATGTGAGTCCCATACATAAGAGCCTTCAGCTGTCCCCATAAAAAGAAATCTAAGCATGAAAGATCTGGCGAGCACGGTGGCCAAGCTATAGGACCACCTTGCCCAATCCATTGGTTTGGAAAGGTTACATCCAGATAGTTTCGCACTTCTCGTACGTAATGAGCTGGTGCTGAGTTCTGCTGGAACCAAATACATAAACAAAATGCATATCGGCTTTTTCCTTATTGGAGAAGGGCAACATCTTCGAATGCGTTTCTACCGCGATTGACAATGCAGTCTCGAATCAGCAGCTTTTATGTATGAATCGTGACCAAAAGTTGTATACGAGCTCTTCTTCTTCCCATAATGGACAAATAACTCGCAGCGCGGTAACTCGCAACATGAATGGAGCTTTCATATTTGCATGAAACAACTTTCCAAATGCGCCAGCACCTTTGCAATTTGTTTTCGACCATGCATTCTTTGATAAAAATTGTTTGCTTGGGTGTGCACTATCACTTCCTAAAATTTTGCCCATCTTTTATGAATCACCCTGTGTGTGTATATATATATATATATATATATATATATATAAGATGAAGAAAAAAAAAAGGCTGTAAACAAATGTAACGATAGGGAAAGTAAGATAAAATAAACATGTGTTAAAATTAGATAAAATAAGATATATTAAGAGATTTTTGTATAGCAAATTTTTTTATTTATGTATTTAATATGTTTAGCAAATAGTTTTAATAAACTTTTTTTACAAATTATAAATAGAAATTGTTCTATTATTTCTCCGAAAAAAGAGCAGAATGTTAATGTTTCTTTTTTATGCTCAATTTGAACGTGACAACGATTTCATTACATAACATTTAACTGCTTAAAACAGTTAGAAAAAAAATAAACTTATTAAAATTATTAGAAATTAAACTTATTCTTTTATTAAGAGCTTAAAGAAAAATGAGGAAAAATAGTGAAAAGCCCCGTTTACCTTCATGCTTACTATTCATACATTTAATCCTATAACTTGAGCTATTTAAGCAGAAAAAAATTAATTAGTTAATAAATAAAATAAAATAAAAATTCTTCTGAAATATGTCCTTAAGTATAGACTAAAACAAATCTAGAATAGATTTTGAATCGATGAATAAATATTTTCCGAAAATCTCAGCGGAAATGTTAACTTATACGGAATAATTGACTTGTAACTATACTTAAATTAGATTCCAGTAGTGGGGAGTCATTTCATTGTTTCATTCGACTTTTGAAATTTCACGAGTAGACGGAATTGTTTAACATTCAAAAAATGTTTTTCAGAGATGCAGTCACAAAATAAATAAATCAATAAAACAAAATAAAATAAAGTAAATAAATGAATAAATAAAAACGTTCTGCTTTGAATTTTTAGAAAATTTGATGAATTATGTAGTATTATGTTTTTTTCAACTAAAGAGCCATAACCATTGTCTTACGTGAAACTAATTTTAAAATCGCATTGAATATTTTAATTTAATATACTGTGTTATTAAATGGATAATCCCCAGAAACTAAAGCTATAGGATAAAAATTTCACTATTTTCAAAACATATGAAAATGTAAATAAAAGAATACACATGACATGTTTTGAGCACTCAAAAATTCACGTCACGAGTCATTAACGTCTAGCCAGCCCTCAGAATGGCAACGTTTAAAGCAAATGCTTAGCGCGCTCAAAAGACTGAAGGACTCAATTAGACTAAAAAAAAAAAAACACAATAGATAAGTCCGTTTTCACAAATGCGATAAATTTATTGCAACACATTCTTTGCATCTTGGGGATAGATTTAATCACTATAATGCCGAAATTCTAAACACCCTTGTCACAGCAGCTGATCTTGAAGAATAGAAAAAGCCTCTCCGTTCCGAGGTAACAAAAAAAAAAAAAAAAAAAAAAAAAAAAAGAAAACGAAGAATTGCTTCAGTTTTTATTTCATTCTTTTTTATTCTCTCAGCTTGGTTGCTTAGCAACGAAGTATTTCTCTCTTGTCGATTACGCTGCAAGAGTATGGTTATATTAAATTTCTAACTCTGCTGTGGCGTTAATTCTTGGTCTCTTTTTGGATAGAAAGTTTGCCTTCCAATGAGGTGAACGGGTTCGAATCTCAGCGATGGCTGATCGCTACGAATTTCGCAACCGGCCTGCACCGACCACAGTGCTAACGCAAAATATCCTCAGTGGTAGACGGACCATGGGTTAGAGTCCCCTTGCCGTCAGGCTAACCGTGGGAGTTTCTCGTGGTCTTCCTCTCCATGTAACGCAAATGCGAGTTAATTCCATCAAAATGTTCTCCTCGAAAGCAAATTTCTCGCAATACTTGATACAAGAGTTCCCTTGTCTTCTGGATTGGGTTCAAAATCACAAGGCTACGTAGTTGAACATTAGTAGTCAAAAACCCACAGATTGGGTCGGCTGTTCAACGACGATTGCAGAATCTCAGCCTTCACTTTGTCAATGAAAACGATGACATTTAAAAAAAATAATGTTTTTTTTTGTTTTTGTTTTTTTCAGTATCCGGTGAATGCTGTGGTTCCCATTCCAATTGTACTGTCGGAGTTAATGGAACTGAATGCAATTGCTATTTTGGATTTTACGAAGTAAATAGAACATGCCAACGTAAGTACAAATATGCACTAAACTGTCATATAAATGATGTCTTCTCATCATTGAATTTACCATTTGAACTAATAATTTAAGTTTAAGAACATGCTTTTGTATCCATTTTCATATTCTAAGGATCTGAGGCATTTTTAGCACTAGTATATGTTATAATTTATAACGCTTGAACACGTCATTTGGGGGAGAAAAAGGTTTTAGTCTCTTTTCCATCTTCTCGGTTGCAAAGGAGACGATATTTTCCCTTTTATTATTATTTTTCGTAATTAATTTTCAAAATTTTTTTTTAAAAATTCTTACGACTGGAATTTCTTTAAAACTATGTTCAATGCAGTTTTAATTTCAATATAGCTTCCCAACTAAAAAGTTTTCAATCTATTTGAAAATCAAGACAGAAACTGACTTACTATTCCTTCTCCTATGTCACTCCCCACGCTACTGGTGAAAGCATGCGAAGTGTTGCCATAGGAAGAGAATTCTGCTTTGCGCCAATTGTAGCCCATTTCGATCGTCAATATCAAGTAATTCTGTGCTGCTTTGCCTATGATCCGGAAAAAAAAGCTTGTAGTAAAATCATTTCATAACTAGCTTTCTTTTAAAAGCAAATTTTCATTACTGACTACCAAGACTTATTTAAACGGATATCACACGAGAGAAAAATAAGAGCAACCATGAAACTCTATCCTCAACTCTAAAAGCAGTTTCGTAGTTGCCGAAACGGTTGCTCGTAATAGGGTTAGCATTTTTTGTGACTTATATTAACTTTTAAATAATATTGTTATTTTTTCCTGTGATGCTATTATCTAAGATGAGTTTTTTATTTTTATTTTTTTACTAGCCGCTTAAGGCGGCCAGCTGTCCGCCAGAGTTTTCCTTGTCTTGCCACAAATGCAATCGAGCTTGGGATGTTGAAGCAAGATTTTCTTCTAGCCTTCTTCGACGTTCCTGGGATGTTTCTCGGGTTCTTGCATTTCTGGTTGAGACACGATTATTTTCTAATCTTCTTCCGCGTTCTTCAGATGTTTCTTGGGCCCTAGCACTGCTAGTAGAGACACGATCCTCTTCCAATCTTCTTTGATGTTTCTCAGGTGTTTCTCGGACCCTAGCACTGCTAATTGAGACTCGAACCTCTTCTAATCTTCTTTGACGTTCCCCAGGTGGTTCTCGAGCCCTAACACTGCTAGTTGAGACACGATCCTCTTCCAATCTTCTTTGACGTTCCCCAGGTGTTTCTCGGGCCCTAGCACTGCTAGTTGAAACACGATCCTCTTCTAATCTTCTTTGACGTTTCTCTGATACTTCTTGGGCTCTAGAATTGCTTGTCGAAATTCGGTCATGTTCCATCCTTCTTTGACGTTCCACAGACGTTTCTTGTGCCCTTTTTCTTCTTTGAGATTCTGTTAATATCTTTTTCTTTGACAAAATACAAAGTTTTTAGGAAGGCGGTACTGCCATGTCAGTAATCGGGTTTTTAAGAAATCAACGAATACTTTAGAACAACAATTACTATGAAAGCAAATCATGAAACTTCAATATTAAAATCTAAGTGCTTACCTGCAAACTGAAACTTTCTGAAAATAACTAATTACATTTAATAAAAACTGTTAAAATAAAGAATAGAAAAACCAAAGAGATCCAAGGTAAGTGTGATCGTTCCTTCAAAAACAATTAAATTCCTATTTTACATAATATATAGCTACAACGCTTAAGAAAAAAAAAAAAAACTAAAATGCTAAATACATGAACACGAAAACGAATAAATTTTTTATGGTATCAATTTCTATTTTTATATAATTTTTTATGGTATCAATTTCTAATTCTATATCGCTACAAAAATTATCGTCTTCGCTGAAGAAAAAAAAAATAGAGCAAAAAGAAGAAGAAAAACTGAAAGAAGAAGAAAAACTTATTATTAACAATTATGAACAGCGACAAATATATCAAAGCGAAGCGTTCTATTTACGTATCGAATATGTTGCCACATTTTTAATACAAAAGTTAAACTTTTCTCCACTTTGATAAATATAAACTAATGCGAACCTTACAATTAAATTATTAATTCCTTCGTATATTATTGGTTTAAGTTGTCGAAAATTAATATTTCAATTGTAAGGTTCGCATTAGCATACATTTAAAGAGTGGAGAAAAGTATATGCATTTTTTAATAGTTTTTTGAATATGGCTCCTTGAAGACGAAAAAGCATAGATTTTCTTACAAAATGACTGATAAACTAATCCAAATTTTTGAAAAAGAAAAAAAATACTTCTTCATTATGTCAAAACACAATTATGTGCAGAGTCTCGTGCCTGGGCGAGGCTTTTGGGGCGATATATAGTGATTACAGACACACACACAGCTGCGTTTATTATTATGTGATTACAGACACACACACAGCCGCGTTTATTATTATGTATAGATATTTGAAATAAGTATGTGTGTTTTTCGTTGTCGCCCTTCCGAGACTGATTATTTTCAAGATAGCTTATTATTTAAGGATAAATAATGAAAATGATAATTTGTTGAATATAAAAATGTTATATATATATTGATATGCAAATACAAAAAAAAAAAATTGTTTTAAAGTTTTTTTAAATATATTTTTTTTTATACTATAATGTACATCATAGTTTCGCAAATTGCTCTAATAATTTGCAGGAGCTATTAAACGTACAAACATAGATATTTTTTGACACTATAAACTTGTAAAAATTCATAAACTTTTTTTTTCTTTTTTGCAAAGGGGAAAATATTTTAATCTGTGAATAATCTATACTATTTTAATCAGGGGTGTATAATTCATTAGAGCTGCAAATTGAATTGAAAATGAGATTACTGAGATAAACGTTACTTAACTAGTTTTTAACTAATAATATAAGTTTCAGATACTCGGTGTGTACCACAAAATCAAGGGGTAAAAATGCCTGTTTCAAAATTAGAGTGCGAATAAAAATATTTTTATTAGTCGCCAACAATTTTTGCTTCACTTTTTGCCTCAGTGAAAGCTGAAGAAAACTTTCAGCTTTTGCGTCTCGTAAACCCAAAACCAGGATTGCCATATAATACACTTTTTGCTGAATATTTATAAAGCGATAGACATTTAAAACCCAAAGCTTACAGAATTTTTAAAATTTTCCTAGCATTTTTGAAAGCCTCACTGCGAAAATAATGAAACAAAGGGGGGTTGAAAATGAACTTTTAAATCATTTATGTGTTGTGGTGTTTTAAATAAGTTTAATTGAATAAAAAAAAATTATACATTAAAACATATAAATAGCAATCACTAGAATAAAGTTTTACAAAAAGTGTAGAAAGCCCTGTATCGCTATATTTTTGATTACACATTCTAACATTTAATTGTATGAACCGAAGAAGTCTTCAGAGTTCATTAAAACTTTTTATTAAAAAAAACATCGTTTTATGCAGATTTTCGTATAGTTGAATTTTGTTCACTCGGATTATTCAAGGCATTTGTGATTTTTTTTCTCCAGTGGAAATGATCTAAAGCTGAATCGTCAGATAAAAACAGAATTTTTGTAAGAATATGTTAGATTTGAAATATTAGTCTATACACATTTGTTTTTACACTAAGTTTGCTTTGCTACATTTGAATGTGCATAAGTGGGACGAGAGACTTAAAATATGCTTTTTATCTCCAAAGTATTAATACATTACCCTACCAATACTAAAGAAAATATTTTCTGAAACTCTTCTTACCTTTAAGGATTTTTAAAAAAATAAATACTTTCTTAAAATATTAGCATTAGTTTGATAATTATTCATTTTTATTTTGTAAATTTAATAGATATTATTTGTTCTTAACTCTTTTTCTTGTGTTAGTTCTTATTTCTATCAGTATGATTTAAATCATTAAATAAAAATAAAGTCAGTTCTTAAACAATAATAGGTATTTCATTTTGTATTCTCCTTTCTGAGTTAGATATAGGAACGTAACGCATACCTTCAAGTAAAAACGTTATTTAACCCTTTGACTACGAATTTAAAAAAAAATGATTTTTTTTAGTCCCGTTTATTATTCAAAAGGAGAAAATAGGTCACAAATTCGGGATTTTTCTGTCAAACGGTTATCAATTTAGAGGCTGTGACCGGCCATTACTTGATGGTGAGATACATTAGTCATTCGTTGGGAGTCTCGAGGTTAAAAGAAGAAGAAATGGTAAAAATAATGTTTATTCCCATCAGTAATCAATTTAAAAGTCCAATTTTATTATTGAATTGAAAATAAGAAAAGTAACGCCTAATGAAAGCCTTATTTAAACCTTGAAAAAAATTATTAAAATGATGTTCATTTCTATCAGTTTAAATATAATAATATTTAAAGTCAGTTGTATGTAATTCATTTTATGTCATAAGTAACGCCTAAAGAAAGTTTTTTTTCAAGTGTTCAAGAAAATGAATAAAAATTTCATTTCTAACAGTAAATAAAAACAAAGTCAGTTCTTAAACATTGATAGTTATTTCTTATCTCTGATTAAGATATCAGAAAAGTAACGTCTATCTCCAAATGAAAACCATATTTAAATGTGGAAGAAAAACGAATACAATTTTTAAAAATCTAACAAACGTGCGCGTACGCACCGCCTTCTATAGTGAAGGCCTTAAACTAATTAGTTTTTTTTTTTTTTTTTTTATAATCAAAACTGCAATGTTTGGTCTACATTAATGAGCTGAAGCTAAATAACCGCTCATGCGAGAGTGATTACTCTTCGAGAGAGCTTTTATACATTTGGCGATAGATGCTAACTGCTGTAATTCAATAAATGTAGAAATAATCTAAATATTGATACGTAAATAGAAGTGGTAGAAAGAAATTATTTCAAAGAATTTTTTATTTATTTTGGGTTGGATTATAATGTGCATCATAGTTTCGCAAATTTCTTTTACCATTTTAGAAGACCAAACTTAGCTATTTTTTGATACTGGAAACTAGTAAAATTAATTAACTTCTTTATTTTGCTAAGGAGAGAATCTTTTAATCTACAATATTTTAATCGGGGTTCATACCTGCCAACTTTTACGCATTTGGCGTAAAATTTTATTTCTATATTTCATGTGGTGGTAAAATCTATGCTTTCTCTATATTCCTTGCATTTATAAACTTAATTTATAATCTTTTTGATCCACCGCTATTTTTAAAGAAATTAAACATATATATACTAATATGTAATACCAATGTTAGTCTTTCACCTTTCAATTGCGCTTCGGCGATTTATTATCTATTCTCACCTAGATGAATTAGTTAGAGCCCCTAGCGGGGCTGATGCTAAGATAACCACCACATATGAGAATGAATGTTGTAGTCTAGATCTCCTTAGCCAGATCTCTCTGATATATTCATCGTTATCAATCTCAGCTGCTACACTGTAACTGAATTATCCAGCGACCATGTACCCAGTCATTGCTGTTCTAGGCACGCACCAAATGGAAACCACCTCTAGCGCAAAGAAAATAAACTGGAACCTCTTCTACAATATTCTCACTGAACAGAGCGAATACCCCCATCCAGATAATGAAACAGATGTAAAAAATAATATTACACAACTAACTAATGATACCCAAAATGCTTTAAATAATGCTACTACATTTATTAAAAATGCAGATAAGCTCCCAAGAGACATTAAAGATAAGATACGTTATAAAAACTATGTAAGAAAACAATGGCAAAAGTACAGAAATCCCACTGATAAAAGAGAACTTAATAGTCTTATTAAGGAAATTAAAGAACTTTGTGCCAACCATAGAAACAATAGCTGGCATGATAAAGTTGCAAACTTAAGCATCACAGACCAGATCATCTGGAAAATGTCTAAATCACTTAAAGCAACTAAAGTAATAAGCAAACCAATTATTTACAATATCAGAAATATCTATAGCGACGATGAAAAGATAAAAATATTTGCTAATACTATAGAGAAACAATTCTCATTAAATACCTTCCCCAGTAATAACAATGCAGATGAGAAGATCAACTTAATTTATGATAATTACTTTATTAGCAATAACAGCCACAATCCTATTGATAATGTTAACCAAGAGGAACTGAACAATATCATAAAAAATTAAATAATAGAAAATCTCCAGGAGAAGATAATATAAATAATCATATGATTAAACTACTCCCTTTTAATAAACTCAATGATATCATTAACATCTTTAACGCTTGTCTCAATCTGAATTATTTCCCCAGCAATTGGAAAAATGCTATTATCATACTGTTTCCGAAACCAGGCAAAGACTCAAGACATCCGGAGAACTTCCGGCCTATCAGCCTGCTTCCCACACTGGGAAAAATTCTTGAACGAATTATCCTTACCAGACTTGAACCGTTATTAACCTTCCTACCGAAAGAACAATACGGGTTTCGGAAGAAACTATCCACTACAAAGCAGCTGATACGCTTAATTGATTTTATCAGCGATGGCATTTTCAAGAAAGAATCCACAGCCCTGCTTATGCTAGACGTGGCAAAAGCTTTTGACCGCATCTGGCATAAAGCTCTAATAACCAAACTAATGAACCAAAATCTACCCAACAATATTATTAAAATAATAGACTCTTACCTCAGTAATAGGACTTTTCAAATTCGACTGAATTATCAACTTTCTAAAAAAAAGAATATTCATGCGGGTGTACCGCAAGGTAGCATCTTAGGTCCGATCCTATATCTAATTTACACGAATGATTTTCCCTCTTGCAATAATCAAATAAACCAAATGATAGCACATTACGCCGATGACACAGCTATTAGCTATTGCAATTAGATCTTTAAATGCTAACCAAGCTGTTAAAAACATGAACAATATCATGCCAACCATAGAAACATGGTGCGCAGACAACAAAATACTGATTAATGCAGATAAATCAAAATTAATGCTGATCAGCAGGAAAAAGAATAAGAAAAACATTAACAATAATGTTATACTCTTTGATAAAATCATCCCTATGGTTAGCCAGGCAGATTACCTAGGCCTCACTATCAACAACAAGCTAACTTGGAACCTACAAATAAAGAAAGTTATTAATAAGGCCCATGCCGCATATAGTTGCCTGAGACCAATTATTAACTCCAGTTCTCCACTGCCCCTAAATCTCAAAAAACCCTTTACACAATGTGTATAAGGCCCATACTAACTTATGCATGCCCCGCCTGGGGATGTATAAACCAAACACAACTAAAAAAGCTGGAAACGACTCAAAACAAGCTACTGAGACGTATCACAGGTGCTCAGTGGCGTATCTAGGGTATGGCAAGGTATGGCGAATGCCATGGGCGCATTATTTCAAAAAGGCGCAAAATCAATCAACATCAACAATAATTTTTTTAATTAAAATTGTCAAAAAAATTTTTTTTTTCAAGTTATGGCAGAATTAAAAAAAAAAAAAAAAAAAAAAAAAAAAACAAAAAAACATACAGGTCTTTTGAGGAACTCTTTTTGTAAACTGAGGGAGTGAAGTATGAAAGGGAACCGCTAATAATAAAAACAAAGTAGGTGATGAGCGTTAAACAATTTTAACCTTCCACTGTTTTTCATAACTTCGTTTGAAAACTCATAGACCACCTCAGTTAGGGATAATAGGAGGGCCAAGGTTTCCAGCGTTTTTGCTTAACTCCAAAAGCGCGGGAAATCTCCTTAGGTTGTTATATTATATTCAACATTAAAAAAAATTGGGGAAATAAGAAAAAAAAATATTCCACATACCAACTCTTTTTAAACGACTTGACGTCTGTGTGATAACAATTCATACACGTTTCTGCATTCATTCACTAGACACTTTTTCTTTCATTATACTTTCAAGTTAAGCAACAGAGGATTCGAAATAAATGAAAAATTTTAATGTTCATAAATACATTCACGATAAATACTAAAATAAATTAGTAATAAAAAGTAGCTTTTTCTTTTCTACTACTATATTTACGACGATTTCGGCAAAAACCAAATTTTAATTATAATATCGTAATTTAAAGAATAATGCAGAGTTTTTAATAATTATAATTATTATTATCTTTACTAACTTTTCGATACATTCCAATAAAATATTTTTAATTTCAGAGAATTTCCTAAACAATTAACATTTAATGTCCATCAAAATCCTTTGACAAAAAGACTTTTAACCCTATATTTAATTTTATAACCGTCGTTGACAGCCGACCCAATTCCGAAGCCTTGTAATTTTGAACCTAATCCAGAAGACAAGGGAACCCTTGTATCGAGTAATGGGAGAAATTTGCCTTCGTGGAGGACTTTTTGGTGGAGCTAACCCGCATTTGCGTTAATTGGAGAGGAAGACAACTGTCAGCCTGACGGCAAGGGGACTCTAACTCATGTTTCGTCTACAACTGAGAATATTTCACGTCAGCACTGTGGTCGGTGCAAGCCGGATGCGGAATTCGTATCAACTGGGATTCGAACCCGGTTCGCCCCATGGGAAGGCGAACGCTCCATCTCCTGAGCTATCTTGGCTCCCATATTTAAATTAAAAGGAATTTCATTTTTTTTTCTTTCTAAAATGTAGCTTCACGATACGTCAAAGCTCTAATAGAATGAATTTAAGTTATCGCTGATAAAATGAAAAGACAAAATGTAAGCTCATTATTCATTATAGAAAATTACAGGGAATTAAATTTTTTCTCTCTTTTTTTAGTGTATTATGAATTTCATTTTTTCTACTAAAAACGAAGAATAAAGCACAAACTTAACTTAAAATTTTTTGAGGAAAACGAAAAAAAAAATTTCTTTTTTCTAGGTATAAACGATGATAAAATAATAATGTTCATTCAGAAGGGTCATTCACGTGAAAGAGTTATAAATATTAAAGTTTTTTAATCTTATTAACAAACAAGACATTATCTATAAGACTTTATTGAAACTGTAGCTCACAGTCAAACTATAATATTGCACAAGGGGGAAAAAAACACTAAAATAGCCACAAAAAAGCATGATTATATATAAAAATAAAATAATTAACTAAATAACATAATTTAGATTACAAAAGTATAGAATATGTACTAGCTTTAAGAATGTATATTGTAGAATTGTATTGAATGTGTATTGTAGCACTATGTATGATGTTATAGCTCTTGAGTAGCAAATATATAATGTAAGTCAATGCCTTTTTCCTCGGCAATACATAACGTATTTATTTAAATCGTGTCCTTTTTTATAATAAGAACAGAAAACAAATCCTAAAAATAATATTTTTTGATTTCGTTTATTTAAAATAGTTTACTTAGACATTCATTTAAATTTAAAATAATTTACTTGGAAAAAATGCTTTTCTACTTTGATTATTTGATATTATTTAAGTATAATTGAAAATGCTGTATTTTAAAATTAAATTATAGTAATATAAGCTGAATCTTTAAATTTAAAATATTTATCTATATGAAAAAATTAGTAGTACAACAACAACAGACTAAAAAAATGAAAGGCGAACGAAAGAAACTTCGGAAGTTCAAAAGTTGGTGAGAAATGTAAAAAAATTTTTCTCCCCTTATCTTAAGGAAAGTGGGACCTCCAGTTAAAAGAACAATTTTCCAGGGAGGAAATGGATGGAACCCCTTCAGGCAGAAAAACCAGATGGCCAGATGGTGATGACCAAAGGACAGAGAGATGTGAAAACCATGGGGTGTCTCAGTCTAGCTTAGACTAATTATTCTGTAGTGAAATGCTTGTAAATCTTCAATTTTATCAGGAGTTAAAATCTCTTTGAAAAACGTTTTCCGCAACTGCTGAATAGATTTCAAATAGAACCCTTCTATAAATTAGCGTGAATCCTTCCACAACAGGAGATTTTTGCAACCCATGGTGGGAATCATCTCCACTAAAGTGTGAAATAATAAAAATAGGAGGTTCCTCTGCCTTGCTCAACAAATAATTTAAACCAATGAAACGATTTAATGATGAATTCACCCCACTATTTTGAAAAATAAAGGGCAGGCTTTATAAGTAGTTAGGTGCTCATAGCTCATACAAAAAATTCTGCTCGTTTTAGTTAATGTTTCAAAATTTAAGTCAAGAAAATCAAATATTTAAAGTCTTTAGATTTTTATAATATATTTTAATGCAGCTTCTGGGCTTTTATAGTTGATTCATAGATTTAAGTGAACAACGTGTACTACAAGGACTTTCTTTGATTGTAAGTAATAATTTCCTAAATATTTTAACTAATGCATTATACTTAAACTATTAGTTAGCGTTATATGCGTTCGTTATATTTTCTAGAAATGATGTCAACTACTAAGATTTCTTTGAAATATTTTATTAAGTGATAGAGAGTTAAAAACCTAACCTTGCAAATTTTAGATAATATTGGTAAAATTTAAAATTCTTACCACGAGATAACTGGAGTAGAATTGTGTTCACCCTTCCATAGCATCTCGGGTACAAAATTTTGTAATCTTTCCCCTATATTTTTTCTCTTATTTCAGATTACAATTTTCTTCCTTTTTAAAAAAAAAAAAAAAAAAAATATTAGATTAAATAATTACTTTTTTTTAAAATTTTATAAATCTTTTACAATACATATTACTTACATTATATTTATATCACTGAATATTATATTACTTGAAAAAAATGGTTATACTGTTTTTAAAAGGGTTCAAAAAGTGTCCTTTATATATTTATTTCTTATAATCAAAGTAAAATGGTAAGAAAATAATATTAATGCTATAATATGTTGTTTAAAGCCAACCAGTACAAGAGTTTAGTAACTTGAAAATAAAATCAATAAAGTAACAATTACAATAATTATTTTTCATTAAATAATTACCTTTCCCAAGTAGCACGTGATATTAGATATTATCAGAAAATCGGTAAAATCTGACGTTATCTTGCACGACTTCTAAGATTAGAAAGATACAAGAGGACGCTGTTTGCTCAGCATCGTATAATATTAGATTCAATGCAAACTAATATTATCTAGCGTTCGCTGTAAAATTATATAATATTAGATTCTATGAAAAGTAATAGTATCTAGCGTTTGCCGTAATATTGTTTTGCATTAGTTTTGATGCTCTATAATATTAGATTTCGTATTTTCTGATATCTTGCATTACTTTTTATATTTTGGAGTAAGCAAGAGGAAGATATGGATGGTAGAATAATTCGGTGATATAATTTTACTTAATTTTATGCATTGCTGTGAAGCAGTAAAACATGGAACAACAGTTTAATAATGTCTTTCCATGCATTATTTACTTTAACAACACATAAATACTAAAAAAATTATATTACCGAATTCGACTACCTACTATTTTCCTTCCTCTTACTCCAAATTATTTTGAATCCAACTGATTTTTATGAATGAAATTTTCAAATTTTATTAAGACATAATACTTAATTGATTTTTTTCCCTTTCTTTATATCAAGATTTAAGTGATAAATTTTATATCATTTCAAGTGTTTATCTTTAATTTTAAAAATATACTTAAATTTTTTTTTAAATTAAGCCAAGTTTATCATAATCTCACTTGAATTTGATAAATTAATTAATAAATAATTTAAAATAATATAATAATCTCTTTAAATAATTTAAAATAAATAAATTACTTACTTCCAAATATTTTTCTTCTATTGAAATTGAAAGGAGAAATACTTACGTAACTTAATTTTTTCTATACCTGAAATTTCATCTAACAGAAAAACTTAAACAAAACCCAAACACATGTGAAGATATTTTTTCAGACAGTAAAACCAGAAAAGGATTTAATATTTAAATTAGTTATTAAATTGTTTTTTCCTTTTTTTTTTTTTTTAAATACATGGTACATCAGAAAAATTTTATAATTTTATAATTGAATTAAAGCTACTATGTATTAAACCAGCAATTTTGTCCAAAAAATTTACATGACATTTAAATTTCAAAACCAAGTAATATTGTGTTTTATCTTATTAAATTTGCACTAATATATAACAAAATATACTAAAAATTGAATGCTAAATTTTGAGCAGCTTATCTCTTATCGATAAAAAATAATTTCCTTTTTTTTTTTGGCTTAATGATATTATACGTTTATTATTACTGAAACACAATCAATCTAAAATGTTTCTCTCTCAACTTTAAAAAATATGATTGAATTTTTAAAACTTAGTTAAACAATCTCAATAAAATTGGGTTATGTAAAAAAGTTACAATCACATTAAGAAAAACTACAAACTGTTAAATATTACTTGTAATTGTTTTGTTGACAAAATGAAGATAAAAGAAAAATGTTTACAAAGAAAATTATTAAAGAAAAATTTGTGCTAAGTCAATAAATGGAAAAATAACTAAGCTAAATTCTTTATTGATTTTTTACCATTTCTTGGTTATATCACAGTGAAAAAAAAAAAAAATGAATTAATAGAGAAAAAATAAAAACTTCTTATAATATTAATATCACATCCGAATACATCACAGATCATATATCATGTTCTTTTCCTTTTTACAAGTTATCCGAGAAAATCAATGAATTACTGAGGTAGTTTAACTCCACCAGGGAAGATCTTTTCCTTGAATTACCCCATTCTTTGGCACAAGAGAGGACCTTGCCAAGTCTTTCTGTGAGCTCTTCACGTTCAACTTCTGGAAAGCGGAGTGACATTGTAGCTAATAAAAATAAGAGGAAAAAAGTGAACAATTTAAAAAAAAAATACATTTCTTATTTTTAAATAAATAATTTATATAAATTTTGCAATAAAAAATTACTTTTTATTTTACTTTGCAAATAAAAAAAACCATTTGTAACATTTTCCCCACTCGGTGATTCAATGGATTTTAATGGTGAAGATAGACTATATTCATTTCGCACTACTTCACTGATTAATAGTTTGAGATCAGGTTAAAACACAAAAATTGAAGGACAAACAGACTAGCACATTAAGGCAAGGTGACAGCAGGCAAAAGAAAGTTCTTTATATATATAAAAAAAAGGCTTAGAAGAAAGTTCTTTATAAAAAAATAAAAAAGTTTTGATATTCTATTTCATTTCTGTCAATTCTCGGACACATATATTTAAATGTTTTATTCTTAATGTTGTTATAATTTGACTATTTTCAAACAATGTAATTTACAGCAGTGGAGCATGTATGGGTATCACGTTTTTTATTTTTTTATATATATCAAACATTTTAACTTAAATGTTATTTTCAAGAAGACTTTTTTAATTTTTAACTATTCTCTTAAATTTAAATCTATCTTTTCCTTTAAAATGTAATTATTGCTTCTTAATTTTTTTTTACAAATAAGCTCTATAGTAAATGATGATGAACTATAGTTTCAACAACTCAATGACTAAAATCCTAAGCAATTAACTTTAAATATTCATTCTCTTTTTCACCAACATAGAACAAATGCCTCTTCATTTTCCATGAAACACCCAGGTCATGAAATTTGTTAAAATTGAAATTCATGTTATTCATAGTTTAGAAATAAAAAAATGCATACCCAAAAGCACATGGAATATTTCCCTCAAGTCTTCAAGAGATTTCTTTCCCTTTCTCCCAAGTCTACTGCATTGCAGAGCAACATCTTTCACAAATTTTTTTTTTAATAAGTTAGTGGTAAAGAAGGACAAATGTTTGCCAATTTGAAAGGTAGCTAACCTAAAAAAAAAGCAAAAAAATTATTATTGAAGCAAAATAGACAGAAATATTTAAAGGAACCAGTTGAAGCATAATTTAGTATTGCTGTAAGACAAGTTGCTATTAAAGTAAAAGAACAAAGCAAATCTAATTAAATACACAAATAAATTTTACTGAAGTAAACTTTTTAAAAATTAATTTTTATTTGAGATATTTTTCATTCTATGATTAACATACAATTAATATGATGGTTGGTTATTTTACAAAATTTTTGGAATTAGTAAAAGAAACTGAACTTTATATAATTTATTTTAATTTCTCTTTTTTTTAAACAATTTAATTAGATATGCGTTTTGTCTTAGTCCTCGAGTAAAAGATTCTATTTTAAATAAACATCTAAATGGTAAAAGCTTATTAATTTATTTTTTTTTCTTTGTCCAGCACCGAAAAATATCTAAATGATTCAGGGGCCCCCATCAGGGGGTAAGGTGGGCGCAAGATGCGCCCACTTAAAGCTTGGGGGGAATTTTAAATAATAAGCATTTCTAAAATAATAAGCATTTTATGTATTGAAAAATTAGATCTTGTTTAATAATGAAGTATACACATTCTTATAATGTATTTTCATAAAGATACAAAAAAAGCCCTCTTTTCCTCAAATATTCCAATCATTTATATTTCTCTTCTTCCTAAAAAGCAACTTTTAAAACTAATTAATTTTGTTTATTTTTTTAAAAAAAAAAGTTTTTTTCCCTGTTATACACGTTGGTCTAAATTCATGTAGTTCGAATATGGAGTTAGGATTCATGAGAAATAGAATTTCAAAAAAGTCGGATATTTAAAATTTGATTTCTTAGGAACTATTTGATCAATTTCGCTAAAATATAGTATTTTTCCTTGTTAAATTACCTTCTTTTAAAACGATGTAAAAATTTTATTATTTACAATTTAATTTTTTTACGACTATTATAAATAAAATAATAAATATTTACGAAAAGTTATTTTTTAACAAATGGCCTTTATAATTCAGGGAAACTTTTTTAAAAATTCGATTGAAAAGCTCTGGAGTTACTTCTCATATTGCGGCTACCCCCAATACTTAGGGGTACAGAAATCCAAATCAGTCGAAAAAATGGCATGTTTATTCAGAAAAAGTAAGTTTTAGTGTCTGATTTCGTAACTTGAAATGTTGTCCCTGCACTTATTAATTAGCATATTTTAAGTCACCTCCTTGAACCACTGAAAATGAGAAGAACGTGAAGATCTGATTATTATATCAAAAGTTATCAGGGTATACCCTGATAACTTTTGATATTTAGATTAACTTTTGATATTTTGATATAGTCCGTTTATTTATTTTTGCGCACTGAACGTCTAAAAACTTATAATTCAAATCTGTTTAAATTTTTTCTGCCTTTTCTCTAATTTGTTCCATTCTGATGCAAAGAGAATTTTTCATAATTTGAATATTTCTTTTTTTGGTCTATTTCTCAACTTTTTGCCTTTTTTTTTTTTTTTTCACTGTTAAAAAATCAATTATTTCTAGATATTCTTAAACTAAGACGTCAACTTTCTCTAATTTATTTCTCATTAAAGAATGTACTATTGTCGCTATTTTGTCTAGAGTTCTGTATTTAATTATATGCATATTTTTTCTTATTATCGGTTATTATATAATGTTTGTAAAACTTAATTATATTAAGAGCATCGGTTTTTTGTAAATAAAAAACTAACCAAAATATAGCTTTTGATTGTCGCTATTTTATTTGTAATTATCATAACAAATAGTAATTATTTATACTGTGATCTTTAATGAATTTATTAAATCGCAATGATTTTATTGTTTTGGTATTAGCAAAGGATTATTTTTAAAAACAATCAATTTTATTCAGTTTAAATTTTATAAATAATGGGTAATCATCCGGTTATGTTATAATTCTTCTTTAACCCAGAGACATTTGTTGCGTGTGCGTATTTTTGTTTCCTAATTATATTTGTTGCTTAATTAAACAAATTGTTAGGATTTTTATTGGCAGTTGAAGAAACGCAAGAGAATCTTCTTTAAATATGATAAAGCAGACTTTTTTCATCCCTAACTAATGCTGATTTCGAACACACGTGAATGCATTACAATTAAAAAGAGATAATTTTATTGTTATAGTTAATTTTTATTTATTTATTAATCTATTTCAAAAAAAAATTGCAATGCAATATTTTTGGAAAATTTTATAACCGTCGTTGAGCAGCCGATCCAATTGTTTGAGTTTGCGACTGCTAATGTTCAACTTCGTACCCTTGTAATTTTGAACCCGATTCAGAAGGCAAGGGAACTCCTGTATCGAGCATTTTGTCGAAATTTACCTTCGCTGAGGACTTTTTTGATTGAACTCATCCGTATTTGCGTTACATGGAGAGGAGGATCACGAAAGACTCCCTCGGTAAGTCTGACGGTAAAGGTAACCAATGATCCGTCAAAGAGGATATTTTCGTTAACACCGTGGTAGGTGCAAGTTGGATACGGAAATCGTGTCGAGCAGTCATCGCTGGGAATCGAACCCGGATCACCTCGTTGGAAGGCGAATGCGCTATCCCCTGCTCTTTTTGCAATAGTACCAAAAGGCTTAAATACTTCAAACAATACTTTTATTTCGTATCGCATAAAAAAAAGAGATTATAAATATTTTAGGAAGGGCGCCAGTACGAGATTTGCCATAGGCGCTTCTTTCTGCCTCTGCAGGTGTTCCATACTATTTACCAAACAATGCTATCAGAGATGATCTAAAGTTAAATACCATCAGCGAATATATTAGCAAACTTAAAATATCATTCTTTAGTAATGCCAAAAACCCAGATCCAGTAGGCTTTAATGAACTCTTAAATAAGGATCTACTTCCTGATATGATGCAGCTCAATCCTATTACCTCATTCTTATTATCAGATTGCATCCTCTCAAAGCATTATAAATAAATAAATCCCCCCCCCCATTTTATCACTATGGATACCCCCAGAGAGGTGAAAGGGACCTAACTTGTCCCACTTATACCGTTTTCAATCTATCCTGACCTACAATTTCACATTTAAATAAGCTAGACGCAGAGTATAAACTTGCGTCGCCCAAAGCTACTTCTCTTGTATTTTCTTGCATAACAACAGTACTACAGGCGCACTACATCATGATGAAGGAGTGGAGTGTCCGCCTCGCGGACAGGGACTCCGAATTATACTTCAGTCTAAGTCTAATGTTGTAGTCCTCCAATGAATTAGTTAGAGCCCCTAGCGGGGCTGATGCTAAGATAACCACCACATATGTTGTAGTCCGCATAAACTCGCTCAAAATTGGAATTTAAATTCAATTTTACTACCACTGGGAAAAATCATCCTGGAAAGGATTAAAAGTTGGCAGGTATGAAATATTAGAGCTCTGATAGAACATTTCAAGTCACTATCAAAAACAAAAAATCGACAAAAAGAAACATCACAGCCGGAGTACCTCATGGCAGCATTCTGGGACCGATTTTATACATATTATACACTTATGATTTTCCTATAAACAAAGCCGATTATAATAGCATAACAGCCTATTACGCGGATGACACCGGCATTATTATTAAATCCAGAAATCCAAATCATGCTCTTCAGAAACTACAAGACCATATATACAAAATCGAAGACTGAAGCTTTAAATGGAAAACTGCAGTAAACGCTGGAAAATCACAAATATTAATTATACAAAAAAGAAGAATTAAAATACTTCCACAACTTCAACCAAAAATGTTCAATATACCAATACCAATAGTTCAAAAAGCAAATTATCTTGGCCTTATAATCAATAGCAAACTCACCTGGAATGATCATATCAAAAGCACAATAGATAAAGCAAATGCAGCAATAATAGCCATACAACCATTAATATATAATCAGAATATGTCACTTAAACTAAAGAAGCTACTATATACAGCAATGATCCGACCAATACTCACCTATGCCTCACCTGCCTGGACAACGATACCTCAACATCTACTGAAGAAATTAAACCAATGCCAAAACAAGATCCTTAGAAAAATAACCAGTGCAAGATGGTTCATACGAAATACCAATATACATGCAGACCTCAAAATACCAACTCTATCACAACATATATACAAGCTAAACGCAGATTTTTTTCGATAAAGCCATAGAATGTAAAACAGCAAATTTTAATGAAGTCTTTAAATTTGAAAATTATATCAAAGATAAAAACTACAGACCAATAGCTGCACATTTCACCTCCGACGCCTCATATCATAACTATCAAAACAAATAATTTCATCAACCTTTCTGAAAATAACTTTTCCTCATGCTGATACAGTTCTGAACAACTCCAAAATCAAACAAACACAGTTTAGAGCAAGCTGCTTATTTTATTTTTGATTCCTTTTTAGTTATTCAAGCAAAGTGTTTGAAACATTCATAAAAGCAACTCCACTGCCTGCTTACCTCAATGCTCAACCAAAACTGTGTTAAAATTCCAGATGAATGGGATAGGGGTCGCTTCGCGGCCCAGGTGCCCAATAAAATCAAAACACTGGGACTAGAAATATTAGAGCTGCAAATTGGATTGAAAATGAACTCGTTGTGTCCCTCAAAATCACGGTTTAAAAATGTTTGCTCCAAAATGAGAGTGAAAGTAAAAATCGTTTCATGAGTCCTCACTATAGTTCTAAACAATTTTTTGTTTAATTAATTACTTTTCATTTTCTAATCAAAATTCCAAATTTAAAAATAAGACAATGAGTTTTTAACAATACTTCCGTACGAAATCACTTTTAGAACTCGTTTATAAAGCATTCGATTAATACTTTGAATTGAATTTAAATTTCTGAGAAAAATATTGAAATCGTTGTTTGAGATTTATTACTGAGAAATAATTTGATGGAAAATAGTTTTTAGTAAAAAAAGAAGCAAAGTTTACAAAAAACTGCTTTATGCTCAAAGGAAAATTTGGTAAAGGCGACAAATAAAGAAGTCTTAAAAGGAAGTATTCCATATAGATCTGAAACAATATTTATTAGAGTATCTATCCCATGGGGCTCCTTCATTTAAGATAAGAATAATTAATGCCGGAGTATAGCTTAAACTAAGTCTCAATAGGTAGAGGTTACTTAATGAAGCAAGGTATGGGATAAATATAAAATACAAGTACTCGCATATAGATATGAAAATAACAGGATTGAAAATAAAAGGGAAATAAACTGCATACAATTATTTACAGCGCATTTAAAAAAATAGGAAATAATTTATGGTAAAATTTAAAAATTATAAATTTTCGAAAAAGGGATGACTCCCTATTCACTCCCTCTCTCTCTCTATATATATATTATTTTATATATACACTGGTGTGCAAAACTTAAGCAACAAGTGGTTTTTTGGCCACAGCTCCCCAACAAAGTATAAGATGGCCATGAAATTGCAGTATAATATGCACGTAATTCAGTAGAAAGATTATTTGTATGCAAATTTTAGAAATAAAACGTCGTAGGTGATGTAAGTGTACGTAAACCTAGTGGGCCGGCGCGCGCAGGTCAAAGCTGTGATTAAAGGATGAAGAGCACCGTAGTTAAAGACATTCGCCACCACAATGTAGCAAAATTTCAAAATGTTTTTAAACCAATGTTTACATTTCACGATGTATGGGATAGGGGCCGCTGCGCGGCCCAGGTGCCCAGTTCTTTTTAAATAAAGCAAAAGCAAAGTTAAAGACATTCGCTGCAAGTGATTTGTTTTGTGAAACATGTCGTCAAGAAATTATTTAGACGACTTTACTCGAGGAAGAATGATTGGGAAGCTTGAGGAGGGGGCGTAGTGTGACCAGTGTCGCCGAAGAGTTCGGGATCAACAAAAGTGTTGTTTCTCGTGCTTGGAACGTTGTCATTGAGTTAAGGGCTAATACCCTATCCCTTCTTTTATTAAGGAATACAGAACTATTTTGTTTTCGCCAATTAAATCTTAATAGTTAAGCATTTGTGCTTTTTTTTAATACTAACTTTTTTTTTGATGGAAGCTAAGTGTTAAATTTGTTTTGCTTACATCAACATGTCCATTTGCTTTATTTGTGAGGAAACTTTTCCCAGTGGTGGCAAAAATTCTGTGAAGAAAAATTTATTTTCAGCCGGTAAATCTATTAAATTTTGCGAATTTTAATATTTAGTATTCTTTTTTTACAGAACAAAGAGCAGTTGAGATTTCTAGCAGGGCTGATAGTAAGACGAAAAATGCGAAATGTTTTTTTAGCAAAACTACTTAATTTATAGCTGGTTTATGTAAAGAGCAAAACAAGCTCTTATTTTTCTTAATTACAAATTACTCATCACTATTTACTGAATCTTGGGTTCATTCGTTAGTGGTAGTGGAACCGGGAGTCTGAGGCTTTACGGCCCTTTTCCTGAATTAAAAGTAAGAAACATACATAATCAAAAAAAAAGTTTGAATCTTGGGTTCGTTCGTTCGTTGTAGTGGAACTGGGCGTCTGAGGCCTTACTGCCATTTTTGCATCTTATGCTTATGTAAGATGATTATCTAAGTGTCGGCCCCGAAGGGGCCCTAATTCATTCATCTGAGTGGGATTGTTTAGAAAATTCGGAGAATAACTCCGAGAGATGATAGGAGAGATGTGAATCCATATGTTGAGGGTGTTAAAGTCCAAGCATTGTGGGTGTAGTAGACCTGAGAGGGTGGGAGAAACGTCAGAGTTCAGGGGTCTTTCCCTGTAGGATGGTTTGAAGAAGACGAACAACTTCTTCATTTTGTAAAAGTTCTTGGAGTTCTTTCACTATAGACACGAGTCTATGAGTTGATGATTTCGTAGAAGTGGTGCTAGGAGGGCCTCGCACCCAGAGAAATTTGCAGTATGAGATTTGCCGCAGTTGCAGCACTTTGGAGCTGACTCTCTGTCCTTCTGACACTCGAATGAGCGGTGACTTTCCGCACACTTAAGGCATCTGGGAGGAGCAGAACAAGTCCGTTGTGCATGGCCGAAGCCCTGGCATCGGTCGCATTGCAGCGGCCCGTGACCGCCGCGGAAACGTTCCACAATGACCGGGAGCTGCTGGATCTTACTGAGGGTGAGTACTTGGAGATGATTGGCCGATTCTCTAATGACTGCGAGGAAAAGTGGGAGGAGCCCATAGGCCGCGCCCACTCTCTTCCTGAACTGGATGATTTTAACCAATTTTAAGTCCAATATCTCTATTTCTAGAGAAATATTATCTGTGTTGAAGTCAGCTGGGAGACCTCGGATAAGAACTTTGTAGTTTCTTTCAGGATTAGCCGGAGTATCAGCAATGGAAGGCTGGGGGGCGTCTGTGGAGTTCTTATCCTCTGATGCTGGTGTAGGCACTGGAATCGTAGGGGAAGTAGAAGGGGTGATCTTTTTCTTCCTCTTCTTTTCAGGTCTGTTAGAATCTACATCATGCTTGGTTACGACTTCTGAGACTTTCACCTCTTCCATCTGTTCAGCTGTCTGCTCGGTCTCAGTGGTTTCAGGCTCGGAGGTTGGAGGCTCTTCCATCTGGAGTGCCGCCGGCTCTGTAGAGTCTGCATCGGTGGTGTGAGTCATTTCGGTTTGAAGTTCCATTACTTCGGAGCCTACGACTTCAGGCAGGGATGATTCAAGGACAGGAATGGGATAACCCGAATAGTAAGGTCTCGTAGCTCCGTCTAGAACTGTGAAGTTCCGGAGGATTTCACTGCCATTACCATTTTCATATGTTCTTATGAAAGCATAATGTTGGGTTTCATAGATTTCTCCAGGTTTAACAGGTGGTTTTTTGAAGTCGGGGTAGAGAGGATCACGAAGCTTCGGCGGTGCGGAAGACCAAGTATTTTTGCATCTGGAGTAAGAAACGGTATTATATCTGATGTAACTAAGAAGAAAATTATCTTGGTAGTTAGGGATATTTTTTATTTGACTTAAAATAAGTTCTTTCCAATAAAAAAACATAATAATGTTATTTTATTACAAATTTTTGCTTTGCTTTTTGTCTCAATGTCAAAAAAACTTCCAAACTTAACTTCTTACGCACCCTAACTATATTTTTAATTTACTCATTGTAGCATTTCATTTTATGAAACAAACAAGTCTTTCGCGTTTAGTAAAACGTTTTTTCACATCGTTTGATTTTGTTCATTCGTTTTTTAACATCGTTTGATTTGTTTGAATTTTGTAAAAAGAATTCTTGTTCTTGTCCTGTTGCCATCGAATTTTTTGTAATGTTTTTAAGTTCTTAAATAAATGGGGGCTTCGCCGGGTCTCTCGGCCGGCGCATGTGCTGATAGGTAACTGCTCCTCTCATTCGCAGCGACGAGTCCATATAATCCCTTTCCCTCATACCCACAATTTGGGGGGGGGGGGGTTGGGACAATTTCTACCATTAACATCGTTTGATGCGAATTTTCGTATAGTTTAATTTTGTTCAATCAGAGGCTCTAATTATTTAAAGTTTTTGCTATTTTTTTTTCAATGGGAATGAGCTAAAGCAGAATCTTCCGATTCAAACAGAATTTTTGTAAGAATTTATTAGATTTAAAGTGTCTATAATACCTTTACACTAAGTTTGCTTTGCTATATTTGAATGTGCATAAGTGGGACGAAAGATTTAAAATATGCTCTTACCTCTAATTAATTAATTAATACATTAGCTTACCACTAATAGAGAAGATATTTTCTGAAACTCTTTTTACTTTTTACCCCTAAAGATTTTTAAAAATAATTCCTTTTTCAAATTATTAGAGGCACTGCATTAGTTTGATAATTTTTTTTTTCTTTTAGTAAATTTTATACATATTACGCGATTTGTTTTTAACTCCTTTTTTTTCATGCTATTTCCTAATTCCATCAGTATGAATAAGATCATTAAATAAGAATAAAGTCAGTTCTTAAACAATAATAGTTGTTTCATTTTGCATTCTAATATCTGAATTGGATATAAGAAAAGTAACGCCTACCTTCAACTCAAAACATTATTTATAACTGGAAAAGATGAATAAAATGAAGTTTTTCTCAATCAACATCAATTTCAATCAATTAATAAGAATAAAGTCAGTTGCGTTAAGCCGTGATAGTTAATTCATTTAGCATTCTCATTTATGAATTTTTTTAATGAGAAGTAACTCCTTAAAGAAAGCATTTTTTTTTTCCTTTAAAAAAGTGAAACAGGAAAGGTGGAAGAAGTGACTAAAATTTCATTTCTTATTTCAAAAAGAATGAATTAAATGATAACGAAGTCAGTTCTAACTAAAATAATAGTTATTTCACTATGCGTTCTCATTTCTGAATAGGATACAGGAAAAGTACACCTACCTCCATATGAAAGCAATAAATTTTTTTTAAAAATCTTATTTATTTATTTATTTTTTAAAATTTCCAGTGGCAAGGCAAAAGGTACAAATAGAAATATGAAATAAATAACGAATACAAATGTACGTAGTATAACAAAGAAAGAAGACCGAAGTCATTGCCTTTAAAGTTCTCTTGCTTCCCAATATCTTAAGAACTCAGTGTGTCCATGAAGGGCTCCACATAGAAGCAGGTGGTCCCTGCCCAATTTCTCTCCAGATTTACAAAGTGGACAAAAAGGCGTGGTAGAAAGGCCTATGCGGTATAAGTGAGCAGAAAGTCAATTGTGGCCTGTATATAAGCGGAAGGCCGCAACTGCATCACGTCTTGGTTTGTCGGGAATTAGAGAAGAGCTTACATTTCTCCAACTTTTCAAAGCTGTGCGAGTCTGAAGGTCTCGCAATGAGTTGGTTTTACATAAATTTTTAAGGAGCAGTTTGATTTTCCAAAAGGAAGTTGTCGTAAGTGGTAAGAAAAGCAATACTTAACATGGAAAAAAAAGACGAATCATCTGTAAGCTCTTTTCTTTATTTAAAATAAATTGGGTGCCTAGGCCGCGCAGCGGCCCCTAACCCATACATCATGAAAATCGGCAAATAACAGTGAATAAAAACATTTTGACAATCAGCAACAATATGGTAGCTATACAAAGACCAAGCACATTTGCTTGATAAATTATAAGTTGAAATTATTTTTGCAATGAAAATATTTTTACAACAATTTGTAATTGAGACATGATTGTAAATAACATCTAAGAATTTAATCATAAATAGGCCAAGCACATTTGCTTGATAATTTATAAGTTGAAATTATTTTGCAATGAAAATACTTTTACAACAATTTGTAATTGAAACATGATAGTAAATAACATCTAAGAATTTAATCATAATAACATAAGTTGACGTGGATGTAAACAGGAGTGGATGTGACGTGGATACATGAGTTATTCTTAATAATACATAAATTCCTACTTCATTTGGCTCATCCTAAACTTGCTGTGTATAGAGAGTCTGTGAATTAGAGAGTTTTTTAATTGAAATAGAACAGTCGTTGGAAAGTGGAGGTGTTTCAAAGTTCAGGTGTAAGAGTGAATTCAGTTGGTATTGAACCATGAATCTATGGGACATGAAGCGAGCGTCTTGACCACTACACTATTGGTGTCTTTACCTGCATGATGGATTGAAGAAGTGCAACAACTTCTTCATTCTTCAATAGTTCCTGGAGCTCTTTCACAATGGAGATAAGTCGATATGCTGAAGATTGTAATGTAGGAGACCTTGGAGGGCGAGTAGGCTTTCTGCTGGGGCGAGCTTCGCACCCAGAGAAATTTGCTGTATGTGTTTTGCCACAATTGCAGCACTTTGGAGGTGTTTCTCTGCTCTTTAAGCATTTGTAGGAGCGGTGACCTTCTGTACTCTTCAGGCATCTGGGAGGGGCAGTGCAGGACCTTTGTGCATGGCCGAAGCCCTGGCATCTATAGCACTATAGTGGTCCCTGACCGCTGTAGAAGTGTTCCACACGGACCGGGAATCGCTGAATGTTTCCAATGGTGTGAACTTGTAGGTGATTGGCCGTCTCTCTAATGATTGCGAGGAATAGTGGGAGTGACCGATATGCCACGCCCTCTCTCTTCTTGAACTGAATTATTTTTACTAGTTGCAAGTCCATTTTTGTTATTTCTATGGAGATGTGTTCTGTGTTGAAATCGGTAGGCAGTCTGCGAATTAGAACTTTGTAGTTTCTAACTGATGTAGCACGCGAAGTTGGAGTGGGAGGTTGGGTGGGTGGATCTATTTCGGATTCTGCTTGAGTTTCATTAAGTTGCAAGCTAGTGGCGTTATCTGGTAGTGAGGAAGTGCAGATTATGTTATCTTCATGAGGAATAAAAATTATGGTTATATTATCTTCAGTTGTTTTGTCATCAAATTATTTTTTCTTTTTCTTCTGCCGTTTTTTAGGGGGAGGTTCGGTGTTGTTTTTGATGTTGCATTCTGAATCAGTGGTCGATACTTCGATAATCTGTTCCGGATGCAGGTCTCCGTTGTTAATCTCCATGGCTGGGTCATTTACTTTCCGCCACGTCCGCAGCGTCGTGAAAACATATTTGCAGTAATTGAGATGGATAAATTTAAACCTAATCTTTACTATGAACTTCAAACTTTTCCTCCTTTGCCACGTAGAGACATAATTGCAAGCAAACAGCACGATGGCTTCTTGGCATCTGGATTCAAGAAATACCTTGTAACGTTCAGAATAATCAGCTTCAATTCAGCATGACCGACATCGCAAGGGAGAAGAGGACATCAGTAGAGCATGAACAGCATCAGTTGTCGACATCCTAGACCAGCATGACATCAGCGTAGAGGAAATATCATCGGTATCTTTTACCAAAAGCTCATCGCATCAGCATGACCCTGATCTGAACCTCCATCTGTAAGCCAGTCCTTGTGTTTTTATTTTATTGGGCACCTGGGCCGCGAAGCGACCCCTATCCCATTCATCTGGAATTTTAACACAGTTTTGGTTGAGCATTGAGGTAAGCAGGCAGTGGAGTTACTTTTATGAATGTTTCAAACACTTTGCTTGAATAACTAAAAAGGAATCAAAAATAAAATAAGCAGCTTGCTCTAAACTGTGTGTGTTTGATTTTGGAGTTGTTCAGAACTGTATCAGCATGAGGAAAAGTTATTTTCAGAAAGGTTGATGATATTATTTGTTTTGATAGTTATGATATGAGGCGTCGGAGGTGAAATGTGCAACTATTGGTCTGTAGTTTTTATCTTTGATATAATTTTCAAATTTAAAGACTTCATTAAAATTTGCTGTTTTACATTCTATGGCTTTATCGAAAAAATCTGCGTTTAGCTTGTATATATGCTGTGATAGAGTTGGCATTTTGAGGTCTGCATGTATATTGGTATTTCGTATGAACCATCTTGCACTGGTTATTTTTCTAAAAATCTTGTTTTGGCATTGGTTTAATTTCTTCAGTAGACGTTGAGGTATCGTTGTCCAGGCAGGTGAGGCATAGGTGACTATAGGGCGGATCATTAATGTATATAGTAGCTTTAGTTTAAGTGACATATTCTGATTATATATTAATGGTTGTATGGCTATTATTGCTGCATTTGCTTTATCTATTGTGCTTTTGATATGATCTTTCCAGGTGAGTTTGCTATTGATTATAAGGCCAAGATAATTTGCTTTTTTAACTATTGGTATTGGTATATTGAACATTTTTGGTTGAAATTGTGGAAATATTTTAATTCTTCTTTTTTGTATAATTAATATTTGTGATTTTCCAGCGTTTACTGCAGTTTTCCATTTTAAGCACCAGTCTTCGATTTCATATATATGGTCTTGTAGTTTTTGAAGAGCATGATTTGGGTTTCTGGATTTAATAATAATACCGGTGTCATCTGCGTAATAGGCTGTTATGCTATTATAATCGGCTTTGTTTATAGGAAAAACATAAGTGTATAGTATGTATAAAATCGGTCCCAGAATGCTGCCCTGAGGTACTCCGGCTGTGATGTTTCTTTTTGTCGATTTTTTGTTTTTGATGGTGACTTGAAATGTTCTATCAGAAAGATAGCAGGATAGGAGTTTGATAATGCCGGCGGGAAAATTTAGCTGTATGAGTTTATATATTGTGCCAGTATGCCATACTTTATCAAATGCTTTGGATATGTCGATCATCAGGAAGGCTATTGTTTCCTTATTTATGATTGCTCTGCCAGTATAGTCTATTATTCGGAGTAACTGTTTGGTGGTATCTAGTTTTTGTCGGAATCCATACTGCTCGTCGGGGAGGGCTGTAAGTAGTGGTATTATTCTGTTGTAGATGATTTTTTCGTATATTTTTCGAAGTATGTTAAGTAGACTGATTGGGCGATAACTCTCAGGGCAGCTTGGGTTCTTGTTTTTCTTGAGAAATAAAATGACTGATGCGTTTTTCCAGATTTGTGGGTAGTAATTATGAGCAAGGCAGATATTAAAAATATGCGTGATTTTGCAGATGTAGTTGTTTGGTAATAGTTTAATCATTTTATTCTTTATCCCGTCCTCACCTGAAGCTTTATTGTTTTTCAGTTTTTGTATGATGCTGCTAACTTCTTGATTATTGGTTGAATTTATTGTTTCTGGGATGAGGTGTTCAGTTTGAAACTTATTAACTTCTTCTGTGATGATATTGTGATGATTTTGGTCAGAGTTGATATTTGGTGAAAATTGATTTTGAAGTGAATCTGCGAATATTTCGATTTTTTCTGATATTGTGTACGCTGTGCCTGATGGTTCATTTATTGGTCTGTCTATTTGAGGAGTTGTTTTCAGTTTCTTGGCCATTTTCCATATAGAGTTGTCGGTAGTGCAGAGGGAGGCGATTTTTGCTTGCCACAGTTGTTTTTTATATTTTTTACTGCGTTTTTTAATCTAGTTATTGAGTTGTTTTATTTCGTTCAGGTGTGCTGGGTCCCATCTGTAAGCTCTTTCTTTTCTTTATTTAAAAAGAACTGGGCACCTGGGCCGCGCAGCGGCCCCTATCCCATACATCATGAGATAATACAACAGTGAATAAAAACATTTTGAAAATTAGCAACATTGTGGTAGCTATTACAAGGGTCAAGCACAGTTGCTTGATAAATTATATGTTGAGGTTATTTATTGAAAAACATTGATTATAATAGTTTGTAATTAAGACTTAAAAGTAAGGATAACATAAAATTGAATCGTAATGAATTAAACATAATTTGATTTTGAAAAGAATCATGATTTGTGAGATGAACAGAAATTTTCATTGGTTAAAAGGCATAGTTGATATTTAAGCATTGAGAAAAAATTTAAATTTGAAATATTCCGGAGTACAATTGACATTCGATTATTGAAATTAATTTAAATTTTAGGTGAACTTGAGATGCAAACAAATTTGAAATGAAAGATAAATTACCAGTAGTTTTGACATTGGGGGCGCCATCAATCGTTGACGGTATGCATTTAATAGAACTGATTTTTCCATTCATTGAGCACTTAATAAATTAATGATATCTAAGGATTAAATCATAATAAGTTTAACATAATTTGACATTGAAATGAATCATGATTTGTGAGATAATCAGCAATTTTGTATTAATTAAGAAGCACAATTTATATTTTAGTTTTGAGAACTTTTAAGAATTAAAATATGAAATATTCAAAAGTATAATTGATATTTAAAAAGAATCATGATTTATCAGATAATCAGAAATTAGCACAATTGATATTTAAGAATGAGAACTTTTAAGATCATTGAAATTAATTTAAATTTAATGTGAACTTGAGATGCAATGCAATTTTGAAATAAAGGAAATATTTACAGTAGTTTTGACATTGGTGGCGCCATCTATCGTTTTTGTAGAATCATCTTCAAATTGGAAAGGCAGTATGCAGTATGTTATTTCATAAAAATCAAAATAGTAAATTAGAGTTCTGAAATATAGAGTTCATGTTGTGAGAATACGGATGGTCAGAGAGTGAACATTATTGAGAGGTGGTCATAATTGATTGTAGTAGTTGAAAAACCTCTTTGTCTTTAATTAGTTCTTGAAGTTCTTTAATGATAGACACCAGTCTATGGGCTTTTCCTACTTTTGTGGTGGGAGCTGTAGCTGAAGTGGCACAATGGCTCCTCCAGGAGGGACGGCTGCTACAACCTGTGAAGTTTGCAGTGTGTGACTCTCCACAGTTGCAGCATTTAGGTGGTGATGTTTGATCTTTAAGGCATTGAAATGAACGATGACCATCAGCACATTTCACACATCTTGGGTTGAAGTTGCAAGTTCGCTGCGTGTGGCCGAAATTCTGGCAATTGAAACATTGAATTGGGCTTTTACCACCACGGAACCTTTCAATTTTTACCGGGAGATCACAAATATTGGATATGGAGAAAATCTGTTGGTTTTGGTCTGTTTTGATTAATATTATGAGAAAAAGTGGGAGGAGTCTATAGGCCTCGCCCACTTTTCTCTGAAACTGTATTACTTTATGAGTTGTGATATTAAGTTTTGCCAGTTGATGGGAGATTTCTTCTGTTTTAAATTCTGTAATCAGTCCACGGATTAACACTTTAATATACGTAACTGGATGTGCTTGTGCTTGAGTTGTAGGAGGGTCGCTAGCTTCGTTTGAGAATTCCGTGGGTGGAGCTTTGGATGATTCTGCTGTGGCTTTTTGGTTGTGGTAAGGAAGTGGCGTCATCTATCGTTGAAGTAGAGCAGCTATTTGTAGTGAGTAGGAAATCCTCAGGTTTTTTATTATCAGATGGCTTTTTCTTCTTCTTATTTTTGCATTTTTAGGGAGGGGGCTCTGTATTATTTTTAGTTGTATTTTCTGAGTCCGTGGTTGTCATTTCGCATTTCTGTACAAAACTTTGTCCAGCATCTTGAGTTTCCATATCTGTGGATTTCGTTTCTTTAGTCTGAGTTCTAGGAATGTTTAGGCTGGTCTTGAGATTCTGGAGCTCTTTAATTTGATCGTCGCTCTTCCTCATCATTTCCATGCACTCTTCATAAAATTTTCGCTCACCTGGGCTCATGCTTTCCACATCCTCTACTGGTACTCGTGATGTACATCCGGTTTGCCGTTTACCGCCACGTCCGAGATGGTGATATGAAGCCATTTTTGCGTGCTTTGAATTTAACTTAACAATGATAAAAACATAAATTGATGACTTCAGAGGTCAGATAAATTTGAAACTTAACTTGCTGCGATTCACAAACTCTTAAAACAAAACGACTTTAGTAAACTGGCATAATTGCAAGAGATTGAAAAGCGGTACGACTCACTCGAAAGACACGAGTAAAATGAAATCAATGGTCATCGTCAATTGCTGGTCTGGTGTCAAATGATTTTTTCCCACCTGTAAGCTGTTTATTGATACAATATACATTTGCAGGCTTGTGTGCTCAATTAAGGCTTATAAACCTTTGTCAAGTAGAAAGACAGATAGCACAATAGAGAGAAAGACATCACAAAGAATACATCCAGGGTTACGGCGGGATTCGAACCCGCCACCTCCACCTGTAAGCTGTCAAAATTAGAAATATGATAAATATAGAAATATGCAAATACAAGTGGTAGAAAAAAATTATTTGAAAGAAGTTATTTTTTGTTCGATTTTAATGTGCATCAGAGTTTCGCAAATTTCTCTAACATTTCCAGAAGCTATTTTAAGTACTATCAGAGCAATTTTCTGATACTGGGAACTTGGGAAATTAATTAACTTCTCTATTTTGCTGAGGAGAAAATAATTTAATCTATAATATTTTAATCGGGGTATAAAATATCCGAGCTGCAAATTGGATTGAAAATGAAACTACTGAGAGGAGCGCTACTTAACTAGTTTTGGACTAATAACATAAGTTTCAGATACTCTCTGTATCCCACAAAATCACGGTTTAAAAATGCTTTCTTCAAAATTAGAGTGAGGGTTAAAATATTTTCATTAGTCCTCTCTATAATTCTATACGATTTTTTAATTCATTAACTACTTTTCACTTTGTAATCGAAAGTTCATAAAAGTTAATTAAATATAAAACAATGAGTTTTTTAAAATACTCGTTTAAGGAACACTTTTACAACCCGTGTGTAAAACAAATTTAGTACTGCATTAAAATGATGATTTGAGTTACACAAATTTTTTGAGAAAAATATCGAAATCATTGCTTGAAATTCTTTGCTGATAAATAATCTGTTTTAAAATAGTTTTTCGTGGAAAAAAAAAAAAAAAAAGGCTTACAAAAACTGCTTCATGCTTAAAGATAGCAAGGAGAATTCGGTAAAGCTAATAAATAGAGGAGGGAATACTTAGTCTGAAACGACTACTTTCCACTTAAAATCTTAAGGGGACGCATTCCATACAGATTTGAAAGTTTAAATACACTCATGAAAATACTTAAAAGAGAGGTAAGCTTTTATTTAAAAAATAAATCAATAAGAGTATCAAAATAAGAACAGCTGTACGTAAATAAGGAGTACAATGATAGATAATCTCTTCGCGGATACCTCTTCTGTTTCGAGAAATGTAAAGCCATCTCATTGGAAATAGTTCAGACAGTGAAGAAAAGTAGTTCACCAATTCCATGAAAGGCCGCAAAAGGGCAACAGCGCAAGTTCAGGATGGATATTTGAGATGTTTTGATCATTATCTTTGTAGCGCAGGGGTTAAAAAAAGAAATGAGAAAGCTTATAAATAACAAATATTATTATGCCCACTACAAACCAAAAAAAAAAAAAAATTAGCTGTATGGCTTAAGCTTTTATGGAAAAATAGTTGGTTCAGGCGAGAGAAATAAATAAATTACGTTAGTAATTAATACTTACTCTCGCCTCAACCTACGCAAGAAAAAAAAAAAATTCTGTTAAAATTAGTTTAAAGTAATCCAAATGAAAATTGGATATATTGGATACATATGTACATTTTCGAATCTACAATCTACCAAGGTCACCGTGGTGGGGGGTTACTTTCCCTCTTACATGCTAGTGAGACGGGTTTAAGACAGGAAATCCACCTATTTGTTTCTTTACCCAGAATTACCCACATCGACCATTCCAATGGTCCAGTTTTGAAAGAAGATGGAGAAAAAGAAACACTTTGTCTCGCTTAGCTTTGAAATTTTATTCATTTAAACAGAAAAAAAGTATTAATAAAAATTTAATGATATGATAACTTAGAGTTAGAATTCTCCTACAATAAAAAATATGTTTTAAATATATAGATTTTTTTACTAAATTAAAAAAAGCGGAACTTTAATAGCAACATGTTCATAAAAAACTAAAAGCAATCCTTAATGTTTCCACAAAGAAAAAAAATCGAAGAATTATTGAATAATAATAATGACATAAACTTTAAATTTTGTCCCCTGTATACATGTATTCAGCTCACTTTATTATTTTTTTTAATTTGAAAATTTTTATTTAATGTGAAACAGAATTTATTGACATATTTAATTTTAAGATTTAAAAATTTGGAAACGGCAACTGGTGCAAAATATAATTACAATTACGAAAATAAAATATGTGCCAATAGCGATTTTATGAATATTTTTTAAACATTCAACTAATTATAAACATCATAATATAAACATTGAACTAATTATAAACATAGAATAATTTTTTTACAAAAAGAGATGGAAGTTGGCAGCCCTGTATACGTTGTGTATCTTAAAGCTGGAAGCGCATACGATATCCGAAAGTCTGAACACGGTTTATTTTTATCAAAACTGCAAAAGGAAGGTGCGGTGCACATGGACTCCACCAATCCGAGAGTGATAACTCTCGTTCGAAGGCTTATTTATATCTACAAATAAAAGCCTTAACCCTTTCCATACGGCGAAAAATCAGTCCGAGTTACCGGGATCAGTTATTTCTCCTCCAAGCGATTATTAAGTAAAATAACTTTTATGCCTAAAAGATCTAGGAGACGCATGAACGTCCCCATAACAGCGCACCATCAACAATAATGATTTCATAAGCTTCATTGATGGGACAACATATGTCCCGCCGTAAGCCCAAAGCATCTGAACCGCGGGACAGGGTATGGCCCGGCCGGAATTCTAGAGACAATAACTCATTTTTATTGACATTTTACTTAACATTTTGATGATTATTTTCGGCAATGTTTCTTCATTAACATTTTCATGTATATTTGCGTTAACATGTTTATTAACATATTTATTTATAAACACTTTTCGGAATTAACAGTTACTCGCATAAAATAAGAGCGGTTGAAAGTAGTGGAGGAACAACAGTATCTAAAGTTTGAGTTTCTTGAGGGTGTGGTAGGGCTGGAAGCAGTTCTTGTACAGAGCTGCGTTGCAAGAGGTGCACACTATTTTCGAGCGTGCCTCTTTCTTATTTTTTACTTTACTTTATTTACAAACATGGGCCGCGCAGCATCCCCTATCCCATACATCTAGTCCTGTCGGTTGGTCAGGGTGCCTGAGGCCGGAACGGTCCTTTACCTCTTCATCATGAAGTAAGGATCGATGAGGTGAAGCCCTAAGGTGAGAAGCATAATGCTAAGGATGAGGTGGGAGAAAAAATGGCACATTGCCATGGTACGGAAAAGCTGTGAGGTGACTTGAAAACGAGTTGAGAGATATCCACAAAAATGTAGTCCACTGTGCTTTGCTTGAGGAAAACATCTCGCTGTTTTTAAGATTACTTATCTCGATTAGATAATTTGCATCTCCAGTCTCCGCTAGTAACTAAACTGGGCGAGGACCCGAAAGACAATTGAAGTTAGTAAAGTTAGCCTCCTAGTCGTGAAACATGCTTCGACCAGTCGGTTTCAAACGCAAATGACCGCCATTAACATGATCGGACAGGCCTAAATGCTACTAACGAAAGGTCAATGCAATCATCACGTTCACGTACGACTAAGCGAAACAAGTTACAACTGCCGCTTACACGGTGTGTTCACGTTGGCAGGATTTGAAAACTATTTCATCTTGATGTTCTGTCTGCCCATACATCTAGAAATTTACTAAGAATTTGAAGTAATAGCATTTTGAATATAGCAGTCTTTGTAGTAGGTATTACACGACCCTTCATCAAAAGAAGGAGCCTTCGAATTATTTAGAAATAGTGGTGACTAAAAACCTAATAAATTTAATTTATTAAACCAAAAATCACAATTAATAAACTACCACTCGAAAATATTTATTAGCTGAGCAGAGCAAGTTGGTATCTTTGCGTCGCTTGCTCGATTAGATCGGGAACGATTGACATGAGAAATTTATGGACTCAGAACAATGAGAAGGCCTCAAAATCAGTTTGGAGATCAGAGTGGGCGTTATTTTCTGCCCTTGATATTTTTCAGTAACTGGGACATTATGTTGTCCCAGCAATTTCATTAAAATAAGTATCGACTTAAAGTTTTGAGCCGCTCATCCGAGAGTGATTCTCAAGAGAGCTTGTTAAACTGAAAAAAGGATATAAACATAAATAAATAAATGAATATACAAATATCATAAATATAGATATGTAAATACAAGTGGTAAGAAGAAATTATTTCAAATTTCTTTTTTTTTTTTGGATTATTATATGCATTATAGTTTCACAAATTTCTCTAACCATTTTCAGGAGCTATTATACGCACAAACATAGCTATTATTTGATAATCGTGGTATAAAATAATACAGCTGCAAATTAGATTGAGCCAGCAAATAAAGGAGGGAGTAACAATTGCTGATAAAAGTACAGCAATTGAATTACTATTTCAATTTGTTAATCACTAAAAAACCATCAGTTACTAAAGAATAAAAAAATTCTTTTATATATTTATATAGCACACTGCTTGCATTAAATAAAAATACTTTTTCTTTTGTAATTTTTTTAAAATATTAATAAGCTTAATACTTTTGTATGAATTGTGTTGTAAAGAAAAATTTGAAAAAAATCCAACTGACTATTAAAAAATTGCAAATTATAATTAAAAATGCTATTTTTAACTATTTTCCTAAATCCGTACAAAGCGCAAAACAGAAAAGTGAACAATAGTGATGTAAGCTTCATCCAACCATCACCCCCTGCATCCACCACACGGTTTTTTCATAAGTAATCTGCGCAGATAATTGCAGAAATAAGTTTGTATACAAAACCGTAGTAGTGTATTGTCGGTTTGTTTATTACGTTTTCACGTAAAAACTCTTCATTCCTCCATTGCACCCCCATTAGAAATGTGCTCTCGCTTGTTACCATGGCAGTAGACAGGCTCAGACTTTTAGTCTGGAGGAGTTCTCCTCAAAACCGCAAAATAATGGCCCAGTTTTGAAAGAAGATGAATAGGAGGAGAAAAAAAAAAATATTATTCTTTCTAAGCTTTAAAATTTTATTCATTTATCCAGATAAAATGTATTAATAAAAATTTAATGATATGATAACTTATAGTCAAGGGCGCCGGCAGAATAATATAAAAGGGGGTGCAACCCACTAACACAAAAAAAAAAAATAATAATAATTATTCTGTTATTACATTTTGTTTTGTTAATACATATACTTTCATCTGTTAATTTTTTTCAAGATTCATTTCTTCATTGTTAACAAGATATTTAAAAAAAAGGTACGAATTTTTTGTACTTGCAAATTTTGCCACGAGAAACTGTATTGATGGCGCTGGCACAGCTACTGACTTTGAAACACAAATAACTACAAACAGTAGTTTCGTGTAGTAACGTGTTTGTGGCTGGCTAAGAAGGTAGTGTTCAAAAATTGATTCGAGACACATTTCCTAGCTGTGTTTTTTCATTGTGCAAATAATGTATTGAATCTCGTGATCAACGACTTAATTCGCGTTAAGGAAGTACAGAATATTATAGGGATAACGAAGGAAATTATTAGCTTTTTCAGAGAAAGTACCTTGCGATGAAAAGAAATTCCTAACATCCCTTTACTCTGTGAAACACTCTAGCTAGAAACCGGGCGATTTTCTGAAAAGTTTGTTACAATTATAAAAGCTTTAGAGGCCTTACAGAAAAAACAGCAAACAAAAACGCCAAAGTGAAAGCTAATATACTTTTATTAGCTGCTACAACGCCAACATACATTGTATCACTTTTTGCTATTGCTAATTACTTGCCAAACTTGAACTTGTGTGCAATCAGTTGCAAAAAGTAAACACAGATCTAAAAGAAGTCACTGATTATGTAGTCAAAGCATTGTTTGATGTGCTGCAAATTCATCAAAACAATGCTTCTGAAGAGTTTACAGCAATTTTCTCGAAAGCAGAACACATTTGCGAAAAATTAATCGACCTCGAGTGCCAGTTCATAGATCAAATGTGCCTTCTGAAAACGCTGATGAATTTTTCAGGAGTCGTCAATCTTTATTCCTTATTTGGACTCCATTATATCTTCGTTGAAAGACCGTTCTACACAAAGAAAAACATTTTCACTCTTACAGCTTCATCCGAATGCGATGAACAAACTGGATCATATTTTGAAGTTATAGAAGATGTATAAAGATCACCGAATTTCATCACTGGAGCTACAAACGAAATGTGGAGGAATCTTTTGAATCCCTCGAATACATCGATTTAGTTTACATCGAGGCCACACCGTTTTATTCAGCTGTAGCGGAGGGCAATCAAAATGGGTCTAACTCTTCCAGCTACTACGTGCACTATTGAACGCACTTTTAGTACAATGTGACGCATCAAAACATGGAATCAGTCTACAAAGTCTCACAAGATATTAAGTAGTTTGTGCATGCTCAGTATGCAGAAGAAAAGAATCAAAAATGACTCAGAATTTATTGAAAAGTTTATAAACAGATTTTCACAGCAAACAATTCTTGTTTTATTAAACAATTCTTTAATTGTTATGAATCAATAATTACTTAATTATTTGTTTTTGAATAAAAATATTTTAAATAAAAAAATTTTATAACAAAATTGTTTTTCTGTATATCTTGATAAAAATTGTTTTTTAAAAATAGCCAGGGGGGTGCAAGTGCACCTCCTTGCACCCCCCTGCCGGCGCCCTTGCTTAGAGTTCAAATTTCCCTACAATAAAAAATATGCTTTAAAAATCCAGATTTTTCTATTAAATTAAAAAAAACACTTTAATAGCAACATGTTCAAAAAAAAAAAAAAAAAAAAACTAAAGCAGTCCTTAATATCAACAAAAAGAAAAAAAATATTGAATAATAATAATAATAATGAAATTAACTTTATATTTTGGCCTCTGTGTACGTATATTCAGTTCCCTTTATTTTTTTAACTTAAATATTTTTATTTAATGTGAAACGGAATTTATTAACTGAAATAATTTTATGATTTAAAAAATTGGAAACGGTAACTGGTGCAAAATATATTCACGATGAAGAAAGTTAAAAATAATTTCATGTATATTTTTATAAACATTGAACTGATTATTAACATTATAATATAAACATAGAACTAATTATTAACATTATAATATAAACATAGAACTAATTATATAACATTAAATCATAAATATTTATACCACTAAAATAAATTTTTGCATTAATGCTTGGAAGTTATCAGCCCTGTATATGTTGCGTCTCTTTCAACTGGAACGTTATCAATGAGTTATGTGCTTCTTATATTAAAGAAAACAGAACTTTTAGGCTTTCGCAAATTAAATCTTAAAAGTTAAGCATTTGTGCTGTCTTTTTTTTTTTAAATTTTTTTTTTAAATAGTAACTTTTTTTGACGAAACCTAAATGTTAAATTCGTTTTACTTACATCAACATGCCCGTTTGCTTTATTTGTTGCGTTTATATAACTAAAATTCCATAGTTTACCCTGTGGTGGCAAAACTTCTGTGAAAAAAAATTATTTTAAATTAAAGCCAGAATATCTATTAAATTTTCGAATTTTAATATTTAGTATTCTTTTTTTACAGAACAAAGAGCTGTTGAGATTTCTGGCAGGGCAAGTAAAACGAAATAGTAAGACGAAAGATGCAAATTTTTTTTTTAGCAAAACTACTTTAATTATAGCAAGTCGAAACATTATTTATAACTGGAATAAATGAATAAAATAACTTTTATTTCAATCAGCATTATTTCAATCACTAAATAAGAATTAAGTCAGTTACATTAAACCGTGATAAATAATTCATTGAGCATTCTCATTTATGAATTTTATAAATGACAAGTAATGTCTACTCCCTAAAGAAAGCATTCCCCCCCCCCCCGCCTTCAAAAAACTGAAAAAGGAAAGGTGAAAAAAGTGACTAAAATTTCATACTTAGATAATTATTCTTTTTTCATTTTGTATATTTTATACATATTTCACTATTTGTTTTCAACTCCTTTTTTTTTTCTGTAATTTCTTATTTTTATTAGTATGAATTAGATCATTAACGCCTTGGGGACGGGTGATTCATAAAAGCATTCGTACAAAATCAGAATGTAAATAAATAAAAAACCGGTAACTTAAATGTTTGACAGTTGAGTTGTTTTATTTTGCATTCTAATATCTGAATTGGATATAAGAAAAGTAACGCCTACCTTCAATTCAGAACATTATTTACTGTTGTTATTTTCCAGTAATGTAATAAATGTTATTTTATTCATTTATTACATTTCTGGAATAAATTAATAAAATAAAATTTATTTCAATCAGCATCAATTCATTCATTAAATAAGAATAAAGTTAGTTGCTAAACCGTGATACTTAATTCATTGAGCATTCTTATTTATAAATGATAAGTAACGTCTACTCCCTAAGGAAAGCATTTTTTTTTTTCCTTCAAAAAAGTGAAACAGGAAAGGTGGAAAAAGTGACTAAAATTTCATTTCTTATTTCAAAAAGTATGAATTAAATGAAGACGAAGTTAGTTCTTAAACAATAATAGTTGTTTCATGATGCGTTCTCATTTCTGAACAGGATATAGGAAAAGTTACACCTACCTCCAAATAAAAGCTTATACTTAAGCAATACTTAAACATGAAGAACAAAAACGAGTAAAACTTACAAGAGTGGGCGTCCATGGTCAACGCATTCTGTCAGTACTGTACCCAACGGTTTGAACACGATTTATTTACATATTAAACTGCATTACTAATTTAAAATCGCAGAGTTATTTGTTCTTTACCGCCCATGCGAAAGTGCTTCCTCTCATGAGGGCTGTATATGACAACAGGAAGTGATTCAGGGAAATGAATATGGGCTGTATATGAATTTTGTTCGGCATTGGTGGCGCCATCTATCGGATACAGTGAGAAATTTAATTGAACTGGTTTAACTTTTACATTGAAGAAGAAATTGAAAATCTACGGATTACACTGATAATAGAGTTCAGAAAAGAAAGTCCGGAATTGGGCATGAGTAGGACATTATGGGATGTTTTCACTAATGATCCTCTGCAGCAATTGGAGCACTTCTTTATGAGTTCTTGTAGTTTTTTGATTATTGTTAAGAGTCAGTGAGCCAGACCTGCCGTTGTTGTTTGAACAGGACGAGAGTCCTTCCATTTGGGACGGGCTTTACACCCCGTGAAATTTGCCGTGTGGGTTTCCCCACAATTGATACACTTAGGTGGTGTGTGTTTCTCTTTTTGACATTCGTGTGATCGGTGCTCGCCAGCGCATTTCACACAACTTGATGGCGCGTTGCATGTTCTTTGGGTGTGATGGAATGCTTGACAATTGTAGCACTGGATCGGACCGCGACCTCCACGAAAACGCTCTATTGTAACAGGAAAACTTTGAATGTTGGTGATGGAATGAATTTGCTGATTTTGCACTGATTCTCTGAGAATTATGAGAAAAAGTGGGAGGAGCCTATAGGCCTCGCCCACTTTTCTCTTAAACTGTATGACTTTATGAGTTGTGATACATGATTTGGCCAGTTGATGGGAGATTTCATCAGTTTCGAATTCTGTTGTCAGTCCACGGAGTAGGACCTTAATATGTATGACTGAATGTGCCTGTGCAGGAGTTGTGGGTGGGTCTATGTCTTCTTTGGGAACTTCCATGGGGGGGGCTTTGGAAGAATATGCTGTGGTTTTAGGTAGTGATAAAGAGGTGGCGGCATCTATCGTTGTAGAAGAACAGCTATTTGTAGTCATGTTTGAAAAATTTTCTTCAGGGTTATTGTCATCATTTCGCTTTTTCTTCTTCTCTTTCCGTTTTTTAGGGGGAGGTTCGGTGTTGTTTTTGACGTTGCATTCTGAATCAGTGGTAGATACTTCGATAATCTGTTCCAGATGCAGGTCTCCGTTGTTAATCTCCTTGGCTGGGTCATCTGCTGATATCTTCGGCTTTTCAGGCGTGATTGGTTCGAGCACCGGAATAGGATTACCCGCATAAAATGGTCTTGTGGCACCTTCAGGCACTGTAAAATCGCTGATCGTGTAAAAGCTTTCCCTTTTGGTTTAAACATGAAAGTCTCCGTACTCATCTTCGTAAATTTCACCGGTCTTAGCATCTGGCTTTATGTAGTTAGGATATTACTTCGTTCTTACTATTCTCTTGGGCTGTTGAATAATCTTTCCTCCACGTCCGCAGCGTCGGGAAAGCATGATTGCAGTCAGCAAATGGTCGGAGGAACAAATCAATCTGGTCAAAATCTCATCTAATGGTCTGGTGTCAAAATGGTGGTCAGTAAAAGGGTGTCAAATGGTCATCATCTGGTCTGGTCATCAAATGGTCTCAGAATAGCCCTGACAATTGTTAACAAGGTCAAATTCGAATATGATACAATCAGGCTTAGGCTGAGTTCAATTCCGGAGTACCTGTCCGGAGTACCGCACTTCACTCCTTCATCCACGATGGTGCCCGTGGGCGCCTGGAATAATGACGATAAGATATAAATATCAAGACCTTGAATGGGGTATGGCATGAGTTGTAGTGGAAGATATCATTCAGTAGGGGATGGCCCCTGGAAAAGAGTTTGTAGAATACTGAGAACTTCTTGATTTTTTAGGATCTCCTGCAGTTCCTTCACTAACGAAACAAGTCGATGAGCTGAGGTAACAGGCGTATCCTTAGGCTGACGTCTTTTTCTACTGGGGCGGGCCTCGCACCCAGAGAAATTTGAAGTGTGAGGCTTGCTACAGTTGCAGCAGGTGGCTGGGGAATCTTTGCTCTTTCTGCACTGGAATGAATAGTGCCCTTCGGCACATTTCATGCATCGTGGGTCTGAAGTGCAGGTTCGCTGTGAGTGTCCGAATCGTTGGCATTTAAAACACTGTAGTGGCCCCCGGCCGTCTCTAAATTTCTCCCCACTGATTGGAATGTCCTTAATGAATTCGATGTGGTAGATCTTCATGTAGTTGTCTATCTGGTAGGATGGGGAGGAAAAGTGGGAGTGGCCTATAGGCTCCTCCCACTCTCTTTCGGAACTGCACAATTTTCAGGATTTCAAGATTTTGCTTCCCTAATTCTAGGGAAATAGTGTCCGTGCTAAAGTCCAAGGGAAGCCCTCTGATGAGAACTTTTAGATTCTTGGGTGGTTGAGCTGCCTGAACTTTAGTGGATGACTCTGGATCTTTGGCGGTGCCATCTTCCGAGGTTTCCAGTTGGGTAGGAGTGATGTTTATCGGTGGAGGAGTGGGATTAGAATTAGAAGGCTTTGTTGAGTCTACATCAGTTGGTTTCTTATTCTTTTTCCTCTTTCTCCTTTTGGTGGGTGGTTCTTTAGGTTGTTCTGTTTGAAGTTCTGATTCCGAGGCTGAAGCTTCTGTGTTGGCTGGGTCAGTCACTATGTCAGAATTATCCACGACTTTCTCAGGATCAAAGGGGGGTGCTGTTTCTGCGGTCTCTGCTGGATTGGGTGGAATATAAACATTTTGCTTTTGCTTTTATTAAGAATAAACTGGGTACCTGGGCCGCGCAGCGGCCCCTATCCCATTCATCATGAAGTATTACAATTTGAGGTAAACATTTTGAAATATGCAACAATGAGGTAGCAGAACAAGAGACCAAGCAAATTTGCTTGGTAAATTAAACATAATTTGAAAATTAATCATGATTTTTGAAGTAAGCAGAAATTGAAATAAAGTAGCACAATTGATATTGGAAAAGATGAATTGAATTATGATATGTACAACAAGCATATTTTACATTTAGGCACTGAAATGAAAGCATTTGATAAAAATCTTGAGTCGTAGAAAAATTTAATCATGATTTTTAAAATATGCAGTAATTTGAATATAAATTGCATGATTGATTGAAAAAGATGAATTGAATTATGATATGTACAACAAGCATAATTTATATTTAGGCACTGAAATGAATAAACATTTAATGAAAAAGCTTGAGTCGTAAAACAAAAATGATATGAATTACTAATATTTACAGAAGTTTTGCTCGGTATTGGTGGTGCCATCTATCGGTTACAGTAAGAATTTAATTAAGCTGGTTTAACTTTTATATTGAAGAATTGAAAATCTACGGAATTAAATTAGAGTTCTAATATAGAGTTCATGTTGTGAGAATACGGAAGGTCAGAGAGTGAACATTATTGAGAGGTGGTCATTATTGTTTGTAGCAGTTGAAATACCTCTTTGTCTTTGATTAGTTCTTGGAGTTCTTTAATGATAGACACCAGTCTATGGGCTTTTCTTACTTTTGTGGTGGGAACAGTAGCTGAAGTGGCACGATGGCTCCTCCAGGTGGGACGGCTACTACAACCTGTGAAGTTTGCAGTGTGTGACTGTCCACAGTTGCAGCATTTAGGTGGTGATGTTTGAACTTTAGGGCATTGAAATGAACGATGATCACCAGCACATTTCACACATCTTGGGTTGGAGTAACAGGTTCGCTGTGTGTGGCCGAAATTCTGGCAGTTGAAACATTGTATTGGGCTTTTACCACCACGGAACCTTTCAATTTTTACCGGGAGATCGCAAATATTGGATATGGAGAAAATCTGTTGGTTTTGGTCTGTTTTGATTAATATTATGAGAAAAAGTGGGAGGAGTCTATAGGCCTCGCCCACTTTTCTCTGAAACTGTATTGCTTTGTGAGTTGTGATATTTAGTTTTGCCAATTGATGGGAGATATCTTCTGTTTTAGATTCTGTAGTCAGCCCACGGATTAACACTTTAATATACGTAACTGGATGTGCTTGTGCTGGAGTTGTGGGTGGAGCTATGGCTTCGTTTGAGACTTCCGTGGGTGGGGCTTTGGTTGATTCTATTGTGACTTTTGATAGTGGCAAGGAGGTGGCGGCATCTATCGCTGAAGTAGAGCGGCTATTTGTAGTGAGAAGGAAATCCTCAGGCTTTTTATTATCAGATGGCTTTTTCTTCTTCTTATTTTTGCGTTTTTTGGGAGGGGGCTCTGTGTTATTTTTAGTTGTATTTTCGGAGTCTGTGGTTGTCGTTTCACATTTCTGTACAAAGCTTTGTCCTGCATCCTGTGTTTCCATATCTGTGGATTCTGTTTCTTTAGTCTGAGTTCTATGAAAGTTTAGGCTGGTCTTGAGATTCTGGAGCTCTTTTATTTGGTCATCGCTCTTCCTCAGCATTTCCAAGCACTCTTCGTAAATTTTTCGCTCACCTGGGCTGATACTTTCCACATCCACTACTGGTACTCGTGATGTAAATCCGGTTTGCCGTTTACCGCCACGTCCGAGATGATGATATGAAGCCATTTTTGCGTGCTTTGAATTTAACTTAACAATGATAAAAACATAAATTGATGACTTCAGAGGTCAGATAAACTTGAAACTTAACTTGCTGCGATTCACAAACTCTTAACACAAAGCGACTTTAGTAAACTGGCATAATTGCAAGAGAATCTCGGAATATAAACATAATTATTTCGTTGAATATCATAAATATAGATATGTAAACACAAGTGGTAAGAAGAAATTATTTGAAAGTTCTTTTTTTCTTTTTGGATTAAAATGTGAATCATAGTTTTACAAATTTCTCTAACCATTTTCAGGAGCTATTATAAGCACAAACATAGCTATTTGTTGATAATCGGGGTATAAAATAATAGAGCTGCAAATTAGATTGAGCTAGCAAATAAAGGAGGGAGTACTTACATCTGAAAAACGCCTACTTTCTACTAAGAGTCTTAAGAGGAAGAATTCCATGCAGTTATGCAATACACAGATGAACAAAATTAAAGACAACTTAAATGATATAAATACACAACACAGTACGTGCCACAGTTAAATTTGAATGTTTTTCATGCATGATATGGTTACAAAAATGTTGCTCTGAGTTCCTTGAATAGAATAACAACACAATTTTGTAACAAGTACCAGTCATTACAAGAAACTAAATAAAGGAAAGCTATTATTTGAAACAAGGTGCTTCATACTATGTGCATTCTGATCCAGATAAATTAAACTCTCACGATATTATAAACTAATTGAAGACTTCAAAACAAAAATTTGTAACTGATTATAACAATTTCTGACCAAAATACCGCAATTAAATTTATCAATATATATATATATATATATATATATATATTGATTCTGATCCCGATGTCAGTGAAGAGTGGTGCTCCAGATGTTTTGAAGGATTACCAAAATTGATCATAGAAGCCTTGATTTGGATGTGAAGGGTCAAAAAGTGGAATACCAAAGATTGATGCGTATTTTGCGATTACGAAGCCGAAATCGTGAAGGAAGTTGGACCCAAATCGACGTGAAAGCATGCTGCTCTTATGTGTAAGTTGAATCGCCATTGATATTCACTGATAATTTGTGTTGATGACGCTGTGATGAGTATTGATGACGTGTTTTTATGCCACGTATACAACAATTGAAATAGTAAACATATCTCCGTGAACTATTATTTAAACTGATTCATTTGTGCTACAACAGTGATACATAAACATGTAAACTGATTCCCGAAATACAGTTTCATAGTGCGAGCTGCACTATTTTATTTTCTCACCAGCATAAAGTGTATGCTGAGCTACAATTTTACTTTCTATATTACTGGATATAGTTTTCGAGCAGCGGTAGCTGCATTATTTTCAAGTAAGTGCAAATAAACTGTATTTTATAAACTTTATAATTCAATCTCTGTGCAATAACATAATGTCCAATACTATCAAAATCAGTGAAAGTGCGGTTCCCAGCTGGGTAATGGACACCATGGATTTACTTAAACAACAACTCCAACAACAAACTGAACTCAATAAATCTTTATCTCAGCAATTAAATGACATCAAAACAATATTTGAAACTAAGATGTCCGCATTGCAACATAGTATCGATAAACTTCAAGCTGAAAATGACGAACTAAAAAAAGAAAATCGACATCTACAAAAAATCAACAAACAAAATGCAGAATCAACAATCACAATCCCTGATACACCTACAACTCCAGTAACAACATCACCAAAGAGAAGTAAAAAGAGAAGAAGAGAAGTTAAGAGAAGAAGAGAAGTTAAGAGAAGAAAACAGCATCTAAAAGCAAAACAGAACAACAACAATCTACAAATAATAAGAATAACAACGAAGTGGACAATAGTAAACAACAAACAGTGACCAAAAGAAATAGATCTTCCAGCACAGATGAAGAGGAACCAGCCAGTAATAAAAAACTGTTAACTCAAAAACAAACTGCAAACCCAAATATGCCAGCAGATGGAGACACCATACACCAACCTTCAACAAGTACCACCCCACCGCAACGTCAACGTGAAGTAACGACTACACTCTACGAACCTGAAAAAAATACTATTAATCAGCAACAGGACGCCAGCGATGAAGAAGAAATGGATGACAATGAGGATTATCAGTATCAAAGACCCAGCAAACCAAGAATACCACCAATAATAATAAAAGATAACAATGTAAAATGGATGCAACTTAAACAAACTCTACAAGAACAGAAAATTACAGGATTCGAAGGTAAACACACTGGGGAATACCTTAAACTGCATTTCTTTGATATAAATATGAGGCGTCAACCAATAAATATATTAGATAATTTACAAGTCCAATATCACACCTTCCAACTGAATGAAGAGAAGCCATTAAGAGTTGTTATTAAAAGTATTCCAACAGACATAACCTCAGATGATGTACACCGAAACTTAATCAATTATGGATATACACGAAGAAATGTCTCTCAAATGAAAACATACTCCGATCATGGCATTATAAATCTACCACTACACATCATAACTCTAGATAAAACCGAAAGTAACAAGGATATTTTTTATCTTACACGTTTTATGGATCTCGTTGTCACTGTATCAACCTACAGAGGGCGCCGTGGATTCACTCAGTGCCACAGGTGCCAACAGTTCAACCATGTGCAGGCATCCTGTCGGCACACACCAAAATGTCTCAAATGTGGCCAGGAGCACCTGACTCACCTTTGTAAAAAAACCAGAACAACACCAGCAACATGTGTCAACTGTGGAGGTGCTCATCCTGCAAACTATAGACAGTGTTATGTTGGTATGTCCTTAATGTTATGTTGGTATGTCCTTTATGTTATGTTGGTATGTCCTTTTAATGTATTTTATTTCTTAAGGTTGTATTATTTCTGTTAATAATTAGTTATGGGCACAATTAATTTTTTTGGGCACCGCGTTTTCAATTTTAAGATGTCATTCATTATTTTAATCCATCAAACCATCCAATATTTTTCCCTACACTACTCTTCAACACCACCCAAATATTTTTCCTTCACCCCTACTTGAAAATGGATTGCATCACAGGTGTGAACAGTTGAACGATGGTAGCGCCGCCTATGGCGCGGATGAATACATGAGCGGGAAAGGAGATGCAATTCGTTTTTTTAGGCATTCCCTGTTCTGACGTGCTTGCAGAAGGAGGTGGAGAATTTTGATGCGGGGTGGCCGGCCACACACGCTCTAGCTATGCGTGTATCTCCAGCTAAGTTTTATTTATTTTTTTCTAACTGTGCCCATAAATAAAATTTTTTTTGTTGAATAGTAATATTAAAAAATGGAAATATTTAAATAATTCTAATATATGAAATGTTAAGTTGTATAGCAGTAACTGCCATCTTGTCAACCTAATTTGATTTATGATAAATTCTTTAAAATAAAATATTTAGCCTAGAATAGAAATGTTGTTGGATTTGAATCCTTTAAGTTTAATTTACTTTTACCTTACAGCTAATCAAGATTAACATTGTAGTAATAATAATTGTGCTGGTTATCCTAATTTAGCTTAAGTCATTCCTTCTTGTTATATCTGGTAATCGATGTTAAATGCATGAAAAATTATCACAACGCAATTTTTTTAATCTTTTTGAATTCTAAATTACAATTTATTATTATTCAAAAAAAGAAAGGATATAACAACAGTGTCCAAAATATCCAGCTTCCAAAACCATCATCAACAATAGACCTAGCTACTCAAATCACAGAAATGCTCCTGGCTACAATAACTCCAATTCCAACTCTTATGCAGATATTTTAAAGTCATCAAACCAAAAAAGCACCAACACTCTACAACTTGACACAACAACAATAAAAGAAGCCAGATCATTACTTGCAGAATTAAAGCTCTTTGTAGGATTTATGCAGGACAACGAGAGTTTTAACATGTTCAAAAGAATTCAAACAGCAGCCCAATCAAACCAACAAGAAGAAGATGAATATTAAAGTAGCACAAAAACCTTTCATCAACATATATTTTTGGAATGCCAACGGAATACTAGCAAAACAGCACGAACTAAAAAATTTTATTTTAGATCACAACCCGGACATTCTAATAGTTACAGAAACTCATCTCAATCCAACCTTCAACTTTACAATAGCAAACTATAAAACATATAGATGTGATAGAAGGTACAGAGGAGGCGGCGTAGCACTACTAGCAAAAAACAGCCTGATCACAACAGAATATAACTCTACAGATGACAGTGGCTATGAGCAAATATCAATACTTCTAAAATATCAAAATCAGAACATCAAAATCACAGGTATCTACAACTCACCAAGAAATAAACTCACAGACGACGACCTAAGACTCCTATTTCCACCCAATCTGCCAACAATTGTAGCAGGCGACTTCAATGCTAAACATGCAATATGGGGCTGCAATAATTCTAACCATACTGGAACTCTGCTTAGAAACCTCATCATAAAATATCAACTTACCGTTATAGCTCCTACTTCTCCCACATATATTCCGAATCTACTCAACCACAGATCTGACATTCTAGACATTGCAATAACCAACATCCAAGTCCCCATGGTCGCCTGCACCCTAAACCACCTGTCATCTGACCATCTGCCTGTACAATTGCTCGTCGGGCTAACCATCAAACACTTTGAAAAACCTAAACTGAAAACAGACTGGAATCTCTACAAAAACATACTCACCATTAACAATAGCAGTTTACCAACCCTAGAAGACGAGCCTACAATAGAAACATATATTCAACAAGTACAATCCGAAATCCTATAAAAGATCAAAAGTTGAAACCAAACAAATTGCTCATCACTACAGACTCCCACTTGAAATTAAAAACATCATCAGACTTAGAAACTACTACAGAAAGCGGTATCAACGAACAGCAGATCCTTCATACCTCAGTGAAATCAGGAAGCTTAATAAACAGATTAAAAAACAAAGTAAGAAATACAAAAATCAACTCTGGCAAAACAAAGTCGCCTCCCTCTGTACCAATGATAACTCAGTCTGGAAAATGGCAAAATTATTTAAAACAGCACCGCAAATAAACAGACCAATCAGCGGACCAACTGGCACAACATACTCAATAGAAGAAAAAGTAGAAATATTTGCAGATTCCCTTCAAAACCAATTTTCGCCAAATTCAAACTCAGATCTAAATCACCATAATTCAATCACCGAAAAAGTATACAACTTCCATGAAGATCATCCTATACCAGAAACAATAGAGCCTACAAACAACGAAGAAATCTGTAATATCATCCGAAACCTAAACAACAATAAAGCTCCAGGTGAAGACGGAATCAAAAATATCATGATAAAACTGCTACCACCAACCTATATTCAGAAGATCACAAATATCATCAATAGCTGCCTTGCATTAAATCACTACCCACAAATCAGGAAAAATGCATCAGTTATTCTACTTCTCAAGAAAAACAAAAATCCAAGTTGCCCTGAGAGTTACAGACCAATCAGCCTACTAAATATAATTGGAAAAATCTATGAAAAAATAATTTAGAACAGAATCAAGCCACTTTTAACAGCCCTTCCCGATGAACAATATGGATTCCGACAAAAACTAAATACAACCAAACAGCTACTTCGAATAATAGACTACGCCGGAAGAGCAATAGTAAACAGAGAAACGATAGTTTTCCTAATGATAGACATCTCAAAAGCATTTGACAAAGTATGGCACACCGGTACAATATTCAAACTAATGCAACTAAATTTTCCTCCTGGACTCATCAAACTTCTATCCTGTTATCTCTCAAACCGAACATTTCAAGTAACTATCCAAAACTTCATCTCATCAAAAAGAAACATCTTAGCCGGAGTACCTCAGGGCAGCATACTTGGACCAATTTTATATATACTTTACACCTATGATTTCCATATAAATAAAGCAGATTACAATAGCATTACAGCCTTCTACGCAGATGATACTGGTATAATAATCAAATCCAGAAATCCAAACTTAGCTCTAATAAAACTACAAGAACAAATAGATGAAATAGAAGACTGGTGTAGAAAATGGAAAATAGCCGTAAACGCCGACAAATCACAAATCCTCATCATACAAAAAAGAAGAATAAAAATTTCACCTCAATGCAAACCGAAACTGTTCAACATTCAAATTCCAATAGTTAAGAGAGCAAAGTACCTTGGACTCATAATTAATAGCAAACTCACTTGGAGCGACCCTATTAAAAATATAATAGACAAAGCAAATGCAGCAGTTAATATCATCCAACCTCTCATCTATAACCAAAATGTCTCACTAAAAATCAGAAAATTACTATACACCTCTATGATCCGACCTATACTTACATATGCTTCACCTGCCTGGACTACTATACCCGAACACCTAATGAAAAAGCTCAACCAATGTCAAAATAAAATACTCAGAAAAATCACCCGTGCCAGATGGTTCATACGTAATTCAACTATCCATAAAAATCTCAAAATTCCGTTTCTATCCGAATATATATATAAATTAAATGCAGACTTCTACGATAAAGCCATAAAATGCAGCACAGCCAACTTCAATCAGATTTTTAACTTCGAGAACTATAAAAAAGACGAAAAACTAAGACCAATAGCCGCTCATTTCACCTCCGACTCCTCATACAACAACTATCAGCATAAGTAATAGTCATGAATTCCAGCATCTATAGTCTACATCAATAATCCAAAGCATCAATAGCATCAAACACTTTACCAATACTGAAATCCTGACTTATGTTACTTCACGTTGACAATCAAACCACAGCCATCCACAGTTTAACAGCAAGTTGCTCTTATTTATTTCATTTTCTTTCAGTTATACAAGCAAGGTGCTTGTCTCCCAGTAACAGCCACCCCATAGACTGCTGAACTCAAACTGTCTTTTATTTTAACTTTTTTTTTTTTTTACTTCATGATATATGGGATAGGGGCCTTCTGCGCGGCCCAGGTGCCCAATTTGTATAAATAAAGAAAGAAGATATATATATATTACCGCTCCGGCAGACCCCACCACTAATACCACTACTAATATGGACACTTCTCCAAACAGAAATCTAAAAACCCTCATCCGAGGCCTGGACACTAATACAGATATTCTCGAATTAGAGAAATATCTAAAAGAATTCGGACTTCTCCCGGAAAAGATCGTGCAGCTCAAAAGAAGAAGTGGGGCGGAGCTTAGGCCCCTCCCACTATTCCTCATCATCCAATGGGATACTAGCCAAAGTCGAAACATCTACAACATCAGATCTATCCTAGAGAAACCAGTTAAAATCGAACGTTTCAGAGGTGGAAGATTTCAAGTCCAGTGCTACAAATGCCAAAAGTACGGACACACTCAGCGTACATGTACAGCCACTGCTCCCGTCTGCATGAAATGGGCGAAAGAACACTACTCCTACCAGTGCACCAAGCCTATCACAGAACCAGCAACATGTATAAACTGCAGTGGTGAGCACCCAGCCTGTTTTTCGGGTTACGGTGCAAGACCCAGGAAACTCCCTAAAGATACAAAACCCAAGAATGCCACAGACTCTGCTACAAGATTTCTGAGACTCTTTCAAGAAATGAAAGAACTGTTAAAGGACGAAGAACTTGTTAAGTTACTTCGCTCCCTTCTCCCCGAGTCACAGAACTAGTGCCTGCAAGATATCCTCACACATGACCACCTCAGCTCATTGATGTGATGAACTCTTACATTTATTTCATCTGAAATTTATGCCTACAAAAATTAGGACTTTCCATTTTCGATGAATCAGTTAGCGGTGCTTCGCGCCGAATACTGAGATATCTTCAATTTCCAACATATATATATATATATATATATATATATATATATATATATATATATATATATATATATATATATATATATATATATATATATATATATATATATATATATGTATATTTATATAGCATTCTCCTTGAATTAAATAAAAAAACTGTAACTTTCTTTTGCAATTTTTTAAAAAAATATATTAATACGCTTAAGGTTTTTGTATAAATTGTCATGTAAAGAAAAATTTGAAAAGAATCAAACTGACTATTAAAAAATTACAAACTATAATTTAGAATGCTCATTTTCACTATTTTTCTAAATCCGTACAATGCGCAAAAGAAAAAAGTGAACAATAGTGATGTAAGCTTAATCCAACCGGGATCAGAAAGCCCAAACACGGTTTTTTTTTTATAAGTAGTCTGCTCACATTATTTAAAAGATGAACCAGTTGTGCATGCGAACCCAACTTCTGTTTAAAAAGTAGCCGCCGTATTGGTTGAACGAAGTGCTTGAGGCTGGAATGGCCTTTTACCATCAGGTGAGGATCGTTATGGTGTAAACCTTCTGATCCTTGTTGCCTAAAAATAAAAGTAGGAATTTATAAATGGGCACATTACCCGAGTAATTATCATCAAAAGTGATGAAATTTGAAAGTACATAATTATGATAACTAATACATAAATATAAAATATATATATGCACAGATATAAAAGTCAAAAATAATCAAAATGTATACTTCCTGTGCAAAGTTTGTTAGTATAACAGGACAACAGAAGCACGTTTCAACCACTTATCACTACAAATAAGCACCGAATCACAATGTATTACACATCCATTCCTGCCAACTTTTAATCTCTTCCATTATGATTTTTCTCAGTGGTATTAAAATAGAATTAAAATATCAATTTAAACAAAAAAATACGTTGTATTTGGAGAAGCTTAAGCTATGATGTTGAGCCACCAGTTGAAGAAAGCCACCATATAATTTGAGTCATTTGCTATGGGGAATTCACTTGTGTACACTAAATATAATAAGGGACCAAGGATGCTACCTTGGGGGACTACCGCATCTATCGGCTTTTTGTCAGATAGCTTACTGTTTAATCTAATTTGGAAGGTCCTATCTTTTAAGTAGGAATCAATGATATTAACAAAAGCAGTGGGTATATTTTGTTTAATAAGTTTGATGATAAGTGCCTTATGCCCGACGCGATCAAAAGCTTTGGCCACGTCTAGCATAAGGAGGGTTGTAGTTTCATGTTTATAAAACCCATCGCTAATGAAGTCGATTAACCTAATTAGTAGTTTAGTGGTCGATAAATCTTTTCTAAAGCCAAACTGTTGCTCTGGTAGAAAATTTATATGCGGTAAGAGTTTTTGCAGCAATAACATTTCGAAGATCTTTCCAAAAGTTGGGAGAAGACTTATTGGTCGGAGGTTTGTGGCTATTTTGCTGTCTTTTCCAGGTTTGGCTATTAGTATAATTGTAGCATTTTTCCAGCTCTTCGGGAAGATATTATAATTGAGGCAGGCGTTATAAATATTACATAATGCATTTATCTGATTAATTGGTAAATGTTTCATCATTTTATTATTTAACTTGTTTATAACGTTTATTATGTCGGCCTGGCTTATTGTATCAATAGAGCCGATGAAGTTGATATGTCTAGTCTAGTCTTTTCGGTTGTTTGGGGTGCCTGAGGCCGGAACGGCCCTTTACCCCTTCATCGTGTGATGTGGTTCAGTGTGGTTATTCCTTGAGGTTGGAATGTAGATGAAAATCAGGTAGGTAAAAGTGGTCTTGGCTGGGTAGTCTGCATGTTGGTGAAGTGAAGATCACTATGTCACTGGGAGTAGGGATCGGAGCAACTGAACGAGCTCCTCGTTTTGTAGTAGTTCCTGTAGTTCTCGGAAGATCTGTAAGAATCTGTTTGCCGTCTGGGTCGCACTCCTGTGCCGGTTCTGTTTCTGTTGTGGTGTCCTCCTTGGCCTGGCACCACAGCCTGAAAAACAGGCCGGGTGATCTCCGTCGCAATTAATGCATGTAGCTGGGAGGCTCCTGGGTTTAGTGCATTGATAGGAAAAGTGGGCTCCCGCACACTTCATGCATGCGGGATCGTTTTGACAATTCCTTTGCGTGTGGCCAAATTTTTGGCATCGATAGCATTCCACTTCGTATCTTCCGCCTCGGAATCGTTCAATTTGAACAGTAGTAGAGAGTATCTCCTTAATGTTGATGCAGTCTCTGTTCTCAGGGATGCCTGGTAGTAGTATCAGGAAAAGGGGGAGGAGCTTATATCCTTGGCCACGCCTCTTCTTGAATTGCTCGATTCTTATTGGCCGATGACCGCTGACTGTAAGTTCAGCTTCCAAGATCGAAATCTTAGAATCTATGGAGAGTCCTTTTATCAGAAATTTAAGTTTTCTGCTGTGGTTTTGAACTGTGGTCTCATCTGGGGATGTGGCTACAGGTTCCATGATGTTGCTTGTAGTTGGGATGTCCATACATTCTGTGGGTTTTGGAGAAGGAGTTTTCTTCTTCCTTTTTCTTTTTCTCTTTGGGGGCTCTGATTCCGGTTGTTCTGTAGTTTCCTCAGCGCTAATTTCAGATGTATGTGATGGCTCAGGCTGCTCTGGTACTGTCTCTAGAACACAAGTTTTTTCAGGTTCTAAGGGCTCTGTGGGTGAAATATCAGTCTTTGCAGCAGGCACTTCCTCTATCATCTGAATGGCTGGGGGTGGAGAGCATTGGGATTCTCTGTTATGCTTTAAAATAAGCATATCTTCGGCTAAGAATTTCTTTCCGTAGAGGTGTTCAACCATCATAGTCGAATCATCATTTTGGCTAGATTCGGCAATTTTGGCATCAATGTCGATCGCCTCTTTCTGTGATCTCTCGAACGCCTCATCGAAACAATTTCCTAACTGCATGCAGTAGGCATATCCCTTCTTTTCTTTCCTAATCGCTGCGAGATCCAAAACTGGTTCACGTTGGGTACGGAAGGTCTTCCCTCCGCGGCCGAAACGGTGCGATGACATGTTAGCAGAGCTCGGTTTCAACACAACCTTACTCCTCGGAGTCTGGAACGAGAAGTTGATATGATTCTTCTTCTTTGAGATATTTATCTAAGTGTCGGCCCCGAAGGGGCCCTTACTCATTCATCTCGAGTGGAGTTGATTTAAAAGTTCGGAGCAAACTCCGAGAGATGATGGGAGAGATGTTATAGTCCAAGTTGGGGGTAAAAAATTCCACAAGTTGAGGGTGTAGTAGTCCTGAGTGGGTGGTGGAAACATCAGAGTGCAGGGGTCTTTCCCTGTATAATGGTTTGAAGAAGGGAAACCACTTCTTCATTCTGTAAAAGTTCTTGTAGTTCTTTCACAATAGAGACGAGACGGTGAGCAGATGATTTCGTAGTAGTGGCACTATTACGATGGGAGGGTGTTTTTCTACTGGAGTGGGCCTCGCACAAAGAGAAGTTAGCAGTATGAGATTTGCCGTAGTTGCAGCACTTTGGTGAAGTCTCTCTTTCCTTCTGACACTCGAAGGAGCGGTGACCTTAAGTGACCCTCCGCACACTTAAGGCATCGAAGAGGAGCAGTGCAATTTCGTTGTCCATGGCCGAAGCCCTGGCATCTGTAGCATTGCAGCGGTCGACGACCGCCGCGGAAACGTTCCACGTTGACCGGGAACTGCTGGGTTTTGCTGAGGGAGAGTACTCGATGGTGATTGGTCGTCTCTTTGATGACGGTAAGGAAAAGTGGGAGGGGCCTAAGAGCTCCGCCCACCCTCTTCTTAAATTGGATGATCTTTACGATTTTCAAGTCCAATTTCTCTATTTCTAGAGAAATAAAATCAGGGTTGAAATCTGAAGGAAGTCCTCGGATAAGAGCTTTGTAGTTTCTTTCAATAGCGGCCAAGGAATCAGTATTGAGAGGCGGTGGGGCATCACTGGAGATCTTATCGTCTGGTGGAGGTGAAGGCACTGGAGTCGTAGAGGAAGCAGGAGAAGAGGTCTTTTTCTTCTTCTCAGGTCTGTCAGAGTCAGCATTTAGCTTAGTTACGACTTCTGAGGCTTGCGCCTTTTCCATCGGTTCAGCTATCTGCTCGATCACTGGAGTTGGAGTTTCAGGCACAGGAGGAGTAGGCTCGACTGCTCAGGTGGATCAACGGAGGCAGGCGTCTCTGTGGTGGCCTGAGCATTCCTTTTTTCTTTAATTGCTAGAAATGCATCTAAGGCGTGGGCCTGGTACCAGTAATCAGCATTCTCATCATAAGGGCACGAATATACAATTTTATATTGGACTTCAATAGAAAGGTCAAGGTTGCTATTAGAAGAATTTTCGTGTCTCTCAAGCGTTTCCCTCCATGCTAGTTCCTTGATAGCAGCGGAGTCGAAAGTAGACTTGCGACCGGGTTGGAAAACCTTCCCTCCGCGGTGGAATCTCTGGTTTGACATTGAAGCTAGAGCTTGGCTATAAAACAACCGTACTCTACGAGAGCTCGAACTGGAATGGGGAAGTTGATATGACAGTTACGCATGTTAATATATATGTTAAATTTTTTTAAGAATAGTGGTAATCAAAACCATTTAAAGATTAAGTTTATAAAAGAAAAAATAGTATATATTTACTACCACTTTAAATATGAAAATAAAATTTTACACCAAATGCGTAAAAGTTGGCAGGTTACCAAACAAAAAGCTTAGTCTTCTTAGAAATCAAATAGATCTCAGTCAACGCATATCATACATTTCCCCATATTCATATACTCATATTAATAGTGCCATTCAGATACTGAGTCATCGCAATACATACATTTGTTTTCGCCGTATTCATATCGGCATATTATTAGTGCCATAAAATATTATTTTCACTATATACGCTCCATTGAGTTAATACTCAAATGGTCATTGTTGCATCACTCGCAAAAAAGTGTGCAACTCACCTCATGGCGGCGTCCTCAATGAGGTTTGCAAAGTCAAAAATCGATTTAAAGTTTGCAGCTTAAAAAGTACTAGACTAGACTAGATAGGTGGTGGAACCACTCTTTCTTCTGACAATGGACAATTATAATAATTTTAATCCATTCAGAATCCTTGAAAACCACCAGAAAGCATTTTAATACTTTTCTAAAAGTGCTAATTATTAAGTTATTTTTAAGCAAAAAACTCTTACTTTCGTTTTCATCTGAAACGGGGTGTCAGGTGATTATTCACGAACTGACGTCATTCGAGTCCATCTGCCGTTTCTTTACACTTGCTGTGATGTGAAAGCCATTACTTTTTTGCTTTCGTTTGTTTTTTCGTAATTACATTCAACAATTTTAGATGGTAAATAACTATGTGAGAACAAAGATAATCACACAATAAATTGTGCCTTAATGTTCCTTAATAAAAATGAAGCTTAAAATAACGTATTTTTATAATATTTTGTAATAATAATAGAAAATTAATGATCTATATGGTACTCATTGAAATATTGTTAACTGGTGTTACTTATTAAAATTATGCGTCATCAATTCAAAAAAATTGTTCTTTCATTTTTTTTAACTATATTAATCTTAATTTTAAAGTATATTTCAAATTCATTGCGGTTATTTATTTTCATGTTAAGTAAAAGAAATTTTGAATCAATTTTTTTATATAGAATTGTTTTAGATTTTATAATGTAGTAAAGCTTAAGTTATTGATGTTGTTTTTTTCATTTATTCCTGTGTAAATTCAAAGCAGGGAATTGTCTTCAGCATAGCAGTAGTATTTAAAAAAAACTTGTGATCCCAGCAAAACTTTAAATTCATTTTTTAAAAAAAAATAAATAAATAAAATAAAAATAAATAAATAAATAAAAAAAAAAAAATAAAATAAAAAAAAAAAATAATAAAATAAAATAAAATAAAATAAAATAAAATAAAATAAAATAAAATAAAATAAAATAAAATAAAATAAAATAAAATAAAATAAAATAAAATAAATAATAATATATTCCAGCTAATTTTATTAACTTTATTGCAATTGCGTTAATCTGTGTTATAAGAGTATTTGAAATTAAGCGTATGCATTTATTTTGTTCTACATTGCAGACACGGGAATTAAATTTATGAATGCATTTAAAAAATAACTTTTCGCCATAACAAAGTTCCAATTTATTCAAAGAATAAACATATTGAAAAAAATATCAACATTATTGTCGATTTTTTAAAATTATTTAATAAATAATAAAGAATGTGTATTAAAATTTCTTTTCATTTTGTTTATGTTTATTTTTTATAATTATTCTTTAGCTTTAGTGAAACAAAAGTGTCTAACTATGTGATATTCGCTGAAATTATGTGGGTAAAAGAAACTACATTAAGTGAAATTTTAAGTATAAGTAGAATATGGCGATGATGATGGACAGATATATTTCTATGGACTAAATTCTTGAAAGTGTTGATTCGTTTGCGGAGGTACCAAATGCTTAACCTGACACTTTTTCAACTATTTTAATTAAATTATTTTACTTTTATATGTATAAAGTATTAATTTTACTAATTTTGGATTCTTCATCGCAAGCACTGAGAAACAGTTTGCAAAAGTAAGGAGAGAAATTAAGAATAACCATACTTTGTAAATACTATATTGCAGAAACAGGAATTAAAATTTGTAAATTTATAAATAAAAATAATTTCTAACTGTAGAAAAATTCCTGTTTAAAATTAAATTCCTGTTTACTTAAAAAATAATAAATATAAGCGTCAATGCGTATTTAAATGTTCAATGCATAGTAAACTGCACATTGACATAAAAACTACATTAGTAAATGTTTACATAAAAAGAAAATACTTCTACTCTAAAAAAAATAATAAATAAAAGCAAAATTAAATTTTATTATTTGAATTAAGGAATGTTAGCATATAGATTGTAGAACGATGATGGATTCTTATTTTTCAGTGTACTTGACTTATGAAAACACTGATTTGTTATAATGCAATACGGAAAAATAAAATCATTCATTCTTTATCTAAATTATTATCTCTATCCCATCTGCGACTGATTTTAATTACGTAATTAGACTGTAATAGATCATTATTTTAACTTAGAAATAAGGTAAGTAATAAGAGGGTGCGCCTTATTGACCAGTACGTCCCCATCTTTTGTTTCCCATTGTTTTCTCGAAACAAGAAATGTTTGAAAGTTTAAACAGTTGGTATACCTTTGCTACTATAAACACCTTGTTCTCTAGACAAAATTGTTCTCTCAAAACAATAAGTGTTTACACAGTTTAAATAATTGGTATATCGCTGTCACTATAAACTTTCCCCCTATTCTCTCGAAAGAAGAAGTGCTTCTACAGTTGAAATAATTGGTATATCGCTGTCACTATAAACTTTCCCCCTATTCTCTCGAAAGAAGAAGTGCTTCTACAGTTGAAATAATTGATATATCGCTGTCACTATAAACTTTCCCCCTATTCTCTCGAAAGAAGAAGTGCTTCTACAGTTGAAATAATTGGTATATCGCTGTCACTATAAACTTTCCCCCTATTCTCTCGAAAGAAGAAGTGCTTCTACAGTTGAAATAATTGATATATCGCTGCCTATATAAAGACCATTAACTAGAAAGTGAAAAAAAGGGCACCTAGGCTTTTTTTTAAAAATTTAAGTTGTATGTTAACTTTCGGTATGTTATAACTGAAACGCAAGACAACAATAACGATGCGTTTATTTAATAAATTTTCATAATGTTTTTTCCCCTTGATTTATAGTTTGTGATTGTGGAGCAAATGGTTTCTGTGAGGTGGTACTAAAAACTACTAAAAGGTGCACATGCTATGAATCATTTCATGAAATTAGTGGAAAATGTGTGGGTAAGTAGTTTTAATTATGATTGTTCATAATCTTTTAGTGTTTAGAAGATATCAGAACTCTTTATAACTATAACTTTGTTTATTTCCTTCATAAACAACTAAAATTCAAAAAAAAGTTTTACAACATAAAGTCCATCATCAAGGTAAGTGGAAAGACATCAGTACTTCGGGACTCTGCGGCTTAGGTCCAGCACACATCTCCGTGTGAGAGCTGAAGACAAAGTGGCATACTGATCGACGGTGAGCTGCTTTTTATCCTTCTTGAATGTAGGGGCGCGCCGTCCGGGAAAGATGATTTGCATCTTGAGAGATCGGCTTCTTCCAGCCGCGTTGCAATTTAATGAATATGACGTTCTCTGTGACGTTCTATGTGATGAGTCTTTGATGACGCCACAATCTAAATTAATATAGAGCTTAATATATATTAACTATTATAGGGCTTATAATGCTTAAATATTTTGAAAAATTAAGAAAAAATTAAAACGAATAAAACTATTTTATCCTGTTCGTAATAATCACACTTTTTGATCACTCTTGCTGAATGGATAAAAAATTTCCTAATCATCATAATATTCTATAAATTCCACTTCAAGATTGAAACATTTCGTATTCATCACAATATTTAAAAACTCCCACAGCAAGGTTGAAAAATTTCGTAATCATCAAATATTTAATAATTCTCACAGCAAGAATAAAAAATTTCGTTCCTCGAAATTTAGTGAAAAGCAAATAATAGTTTACAATAATAGTTATAAAGAAATAATAATAGTACAGTATTTTTTATTTAAACTTTCTTTTAATAAAATTTCCATATAAAAAAGAAGATAGCTTTTAAGTTCTGTGCATATTGCATTTAACTAATTTCAAGCTATTATAACTAATTTACAGCTTGTCTTTGTTTTAAAAACTGATATCATAATGGCTGATTTAAAAAACTCTATTTGCATGGTTGATTTATATATTGCCCTTTTTGCATAAGCTTTCAATAATTACTAAAGCAAGTAATTGAACACTTTTTTATTGATATTGATCATCTTTGTTTTTTGTCATAATTACATATCCTTACACAGGGCGAGTAATGAAAAAAAAAAAAAAAAAAAAAAAAAAAAATATATATATATATATATATATATATATATATATATATATATATATATATATATATATATATATATATATATATATATATATATATATATATATATATATATATAGTTTATTCAATCTATCACTTAAAATTGAACCTATAGGCGAGCGTCAAAGATAAATTCCTTGATAGGTGTAGAATGCGTTGAAAACGATTACGCGTTCCTTTGCTCAATAAAAATGACGATAATATCATTAAAAAATTATCATTTTTTAAATACTGATTACTTTTGTTAAAATAGAAAACAAAAATAGTATTTAAAATATATCCTCCAGTTTGGTAAGCGAAAAATATTAAATTACAGTTTTGAACTCACCAAATTTGTTAGCACAATATGATGTTATAGGTTATAATATTATTTTTAAAAAATGATTACTTATTTAATGATTACTTAAATGTTATTTTAAAAAAGAGAAAATTGCGTCTGTTCACGAATGGATATAAATATTTATAATACTTTTAGATAATAATATTTAGACGTGAGATGTGGAGGCTCAAGCGTAAGCAAATATAGTTCTTTTTCGTACAAAAAAGTTAAGAGAATAATTTAAACCTTTGTAAAAAATACTTTTGAGACAAGAAACAACAATTATTGCGATGCAATCATCGAGGTCGGTGAGCGGTAGTGAACAGGAAGCTTTTAAGGTTATAAATTAATCGCAAATTCTGAATAACAGAAAATTTTCTACTTTAAAATACAAACTTTTTTCCATAGCTTACAAATTAATGAACAAAAAGTATTTATTTTCCATAAATTTCTCAGTTTAATACAAATTTGTCTTTTGAACAGGGCTCATAAATTTCTTCCAAAGAATTATTTTACTTTAACAAAACTTTCAAAAGATATAAAGAGAAACGTGACTCATTAAAATAACGTGAGAGTTACAAAATTTATGAACTTATAGCTTTTAAACTATTAAAAGTCAGTTTTTCAAAACTTGGCTCGATTTCAGCAGATAGGGTAATAAAAGTCAACTTCGGAAAAATAGCGCTCTTTCACATGTTATTGATTTTTATAATTTTGGACATATAAAAATAAATAATAATAATCATTGGTCATAACCTTTAGATAAATCTGTGAATCGGATCAATAGCTCAAAAATTATAAGGGGGTAAATAGAAATTTACATGGAATTTTATAGGTATATATTTTATATATATATATATATATATATATTAACTTTTCAGCCCTCCCCCAGATGGCAGCATGGAAAATTGTTGTAATCGTCATTTCAGTCATTATTTTAGTGATTTTCATTGTTATAGCAACAATTCTAATCAAGAAGCCGTAAGTATATCAGAATACTTGATCTATTTGTGCAAAATACAGTAATTCTGATCAATGTTTAACTATTGTCTGTAAATCGAATTATATTATCTGTAAATCGAATGTTTTAACTATTTAGACATAATAATTATTTTACTGAGCACCTGATTGTAAGCATTAAATATCGAGACATTAAAATCATTGAATTCAGAAAAAACGAACAGTTAAAATGATTTTGATGCAGTAAAAGCTTGATAAGACCAGTATCGCATTCAACAATACTTCCGCAAAATAGAGAAATTTCCAAGTCTCAGTTATAATACTAATATTAAAGTTATAAAAACCAGTTGATTATAACGAGTTAAATTACGAACCTATTACGCCAAAGATGTTTTAGTGTTTTAGGCAAATGCATATGTTGGCTCTTTTACATGGTTTTTCGGAAAACTTTCGCCAAGGAGAATAAAAGAGCCACAGTTTAAGTGTCCTACTCTTGAACCAAAGCTATAATTTTAAACAATGTCATCTTGTATGAAGAATTATCTGGTGGATGGCTGGTCTATTCGAATTTCGCACACGGCTCACACCGACCACAGTGCTGACGTAAAAATCCTTACTTATAAATGGATTATAAGTTAGTGTCTCCATGCCGCTAGGCTTTCCGTGGGAGGATTTCATTATTTTTCTCTTCATGGGATGCAAATGCGGGCTAGTTCCATCAAGAAAACCAGTAAAAGTCCAGCAAATTCCATCTGATCCAGAAATTCCCTTGTCTTCAGGATTGGATTCAAAATTACAAGGCAACAGAGTTGAACATTAGTTATCGAAAACACAAAAATTGGGTTGGCTGTTCGACAACGGTTATAAATAAATAAATAAAAAAAAAGAAAGTATATATATATATATATATATATATATACAAAAAAATTTATTTATAAATAAATAAACTAAACGAAGAATATCATTTTGTAAACAAAACTAATTACAGATTCGAGAACTCCGCAAGAATTTAGTGAAATCAAATACTTCTATACATACTCCGAAACCTTTATTTTCCAGTAATGTATTTAGTATTATTCAGTATTATTTTAGTATTACAATGATATTTAGTATTATAGTGATATTTAGTATTATAATGTTATTTAGTATTATAATAATTATGCCAGCAGCTACAATGATGTTATTTTATTGCAGAGATTGGGTAGAAAACTTCTTCCAAAGGAATTAACCATAAGTTCTATAAGAGTATAAAGATTCGTTATACCTTTTATGATGTCTCACTTTATATTGGTGTTTAGATCCATGACTGTTGTTGTTATCCACGAAATAAAACAATTTTTCTTGCATTATGAAAATCAAATTCGAAATCTTCATGTTATGCAAAAACATCTCATCTGGCTTACGAAGTCTTCTTCTTTAGATCTTTGAAAGACAACATTCCCTCTTTCGCTGTTCAGACTTACGCAAAATGTAATGTTTTGTTTGGTACAACCGAAAAATATTCTGCAATAAAATTCTAGCACGTAATGAATACTTTAGAACTCCAGCTACCCTTGATTCAGGACAGTCTGATCCAATAGTACCTAATTCATTAAATAATTTAAAACAATCCAATAATAAAAAAGCAACTTAATACAGAACCAGTCTAAATGATAAACCCAGTTTAAACAGACTTCATTTATGGAAGATAAGATATATACACTCTGCACACGTCCTTACAGTAAACCATGTATTCGATAACATGCTTATATTAATGCCAGTTGCGATGTGTTCTTGCTTTATCATTTGCGTCAGGTTTAAATAAATTTGTGCACTTGCGAAGGAGAAAGTTTATGTACCCTCAGTGCTGGCTTGTAAAAGAGAAAGTTTATGTAACCTCAATACCTACTCGTGAAGGAAAAAGTTTATGTATCGTCAATGCCAACATGTGAAGGAGAAAGTTTGTGTATCCACAGTTCTAGCTTGTAAAAGAGAAAGTTTATATGTACCCTCAATGCCTACTTGTGAAGGAGGAAGTTTATGTACCTTTAATGCCAACTTTTGAAGGAGGAAGTTTACGTATCCTCAGTGCCAACTTGCAAAGTATGTATTTAAGGATGTTAATGTATTTTCACTGACAACTTGGGAAGGAGAAAGTTTATGTAGCCTCAATGCCAAGTTATGAAGGAGAAAGTTTATGTGCCCCAATACCTTCATCGCTTTGGATGTGACGTATTTAGAAACAAGCTATTGAACGTATCAACGGAGTTGTTTCACCATAGCCTTCCAATCTGAACAACATTGAACATTGTAATATGTATGAGTGTATGTATAGAGTGTCCAGCTGAAAAATGGCTAATTTTGAAATTAAAAACCTAAGGTTTTTTTTGGTAGTTATTTTTCTTTTAAAACATGATTTTTTAAAAATTCTAATTAGAGTTATAAAAATTAAAAACAATAAAATTATTTTTGATTACAAATAAAGTGTTGACAACATGTTTCACTGTGATTAATAGATTTTTTGATAAAGTAAATAAATAAAAATATGTACTAACGAAATTACCGTTTGATCAAAGTTTTTATTTCAGAGAAATGTTATTTTTGACTGTCTGCTTTAATTATTTTACATAAAATCCCCTTTCCCAATATTTATTTGAGATTAAAAATATCTTTTAGTGTCGATTATCTATAAGTAAGCATGCAAAAAATTTTCGAAATAAAAAAAAAAAAAAAAAAAAAAAAAAACAATTTTAGGTGTGTCTACTTTCCTGTTAAATGAATTTATGCTTGCTTGAGTTTTGCAGTTAACTCTGTGATAGAATCCAAAACAGTTTTTGTTTCATATCCGATTTATTCTCTGACTTAAGTTGATCAATGCCATGATTCTAATAATCATAATAACGAGATTTTTTATTTCATTTAGATCAAAAATTTTCTGATTAAACTAACTGAGAGTTTAAGGTGTAGTAGAAGAGAAAATTCCAAGCAAGGAAGAGCCATCTTTGAATTTGCGAAAACATTTTTTAAGTAAGGAGAAAAAATACCAAAACAACTTAAAATATTTGAAAACCATAATCAATTAATGAACCCTGATTATCTACTCCCCTTAACTCTGCTCTGCTGTCAAATCTATACCTGGATCTGACTTACATAATGTACCGAGCACAGGGACTCGTTTCGATTGAAAATAAGAACACACCTTTAAGACTCCAAAAATTTATTGTCCCGCAATGGACTGATCATAAAGACACGGTTACCAGTAGAACACAGAAGTCAAGCATCACTGGCTGCGGTCAGTGAGTGGAAGGTTAACCACTTTGATCAGTCTATCGTAGGGACCAAGGGTGCACCGTATCGTCCTCGTTACCATACCATGAAGTGCTCGACTTTGCGAGCAGGTTGTTGGGCCACCAAAGAGGAGGAGCTATCCCCTCTGCAGAGGATCAAAATTGTGATCACATGTCTTTGGATCTTCCTCGGGGATGTTTACTAGACCGTCGTCAATAGCCCAATGTGCAGCTCTAGTGAGACGTAAATAAAGTACCTATCTACCAAACATTTATCAGCAGAATCTTTCAGACAAAACAGATATTCCAGACAAAAAATAGTATAGCGCACAACGAAACAAAAGCTTCACAATCTTAGACGAGTCAATGATCTTATAATTTGTCTACGCAGTGTTTCCCAAAGTGTGGTACGCGTGCCCCCAGGGGTACGGGGACAGTTTAGTGGGGATACGCTTTCCTATACAAAATATCTTGCAATAAACGAATTTTTTTTAAAGTAAAGCTAACCATGAAAATTTACGATTGCGCACTTTTTTATTGGCTATTCTTTGCAGAGTTAACAGTTAATAATTAGTGATGTCAACAGCCAGTTGTGATTTTTAACTTTTATGCAGTTATTTTATAGTAAAAAATGCATTCATTTTATTATCAGTGGTACACAGCATTAAGAAAAATTTAGAAAGGGTACACAAAAGTCTTAAGTTTGGGAAACACTGGTCTACGGTAAGAACTACCCAGTTACAGAGTCTGAGACTGTCTGCTGCTATGGAAATAAGAATAGCGCATTTCAGGGAGGGTAGCTTCTCTTCACTCTAGGGGTAACACAACAGGCAGAAGAAAAAGATTCTCTCTCCGACCCGAGCCAATACCTGCCCGAAACAGTGACCCCCATCCCTACTTGAAATAGTTATACCACGCTACCATAGTCACCGCCATGGGTCCAGACAAACGGCTGGGGGAGTTCTTACTTTAGATAAACTATACTCAGGTCTACAGTCACAACCGGACTAATACCGGATCTTCACGTTTTAGATCTCAATCTTATAATGGTCCAAGAGGGTGATCTCAAATGAGCTAATTAATTCTGTGGCAGACAATATTTCAAGACAATCAGACACAAAAATGTGTTTTCTTTAAATAAACATGCCTTTTTATCGACAAATTCATATTTCTGACCTCGAATATTTAAAGATTAGCCGCTATTTAGAAAATATGGTCCCGATAATTTTGTCTGTACAGCGAAACAATGTTTGGAACCTTTTTTTCCTTTTCAAAAGTCCGTATCTCGGACTTTTGAAGCGAATAAAAAAATTCTTACTCACAATTATTAAATTCGTACATCTAAATTTAGTAGCATGAAAGAAATAATTTTTAGTATGTATTTATTACTTTTTATAATTTTATTCAATAAAGATCGAAAATTTTTTGAATTGTAAGGTATAAAATTTTTTACATCTTCCTAATTTAACCTGAAAACAACAAAATTTGAGAGAAAGCGGTAGAATAATTACTGAGAAATCGAATTTTATGCACACGATTTTTAAAATTTGATTTCTATGAAACTATTTAACCTTTTTCATTCAAATTTTGGATTTTGCCATGAAAAATTACATTCTTTAAAATGATATAAGAAATTGCATACCCTATAATTCAAAGTTTTTTTCGACTATTATTAAAAAATAATAAATATTTACTAAAAGTTTATTTTTTTTTGAAATTTTTTTGAGACGAATGAATTTTATCATTATGTGCAAAATTTTTTCAATTAATTTAAAAGTTCTCGAGATATGATGAAATACACGAAAAGTAAAAATAACAATAAGGGGTTCGAACTTTAGACCGCTCTATTAACTAAACTATTGGGACCATGTTTCCCAGATTGTTGCTAACCCCTTTATATTAACAGATATGCCAACTTGCTCCTCTCTGTAAAAAAAATAATTTCTATTGTAAAGAAATTTAAGTTATTGTTAGTTTAATAGTTTCCATTTTAAGTAATTTTTTCTCCACTACATGTATAAAAAAGTCGAATAAACCAAAAATCACCAGTGCATATATAAAAAAAAAAAAATCAAAGAAATGCAACTCAGTATCTTTTTAGAGGAGAAAGCGTAATTTATCCTTGCTCTGCAAATTTTACAGTTAAATTCTTTAAGAATTTATTAAAACTTTTGCAGAAAACGGTGCAGTTGGCATCCTCTTTCCTCTTAGTTCACTGAAATCAGAATCCATAGAAAAAAAGGTATGTTCATTCAGAGCAAGTACGTTTCCCTGTCTGTTTTCATAACTTAAAATATCGACTGCACTAATTGATCAGCATATTTCATTTGATCTATCCATGATAGTCCGTTGAAAAAAGGTATGTTCATTCAGAGAAAGTGCGTTTCCGTGTCTGCTTTCGTAACTTAAAATATCGTCTGCACTAATTGATCAACGCATTTGATTTGATCTATCCATGACAATCCGTTGAAAAAAGGTATGCTCATTCAGAGAAAGTACGTTTCCGTGTCTGTTTTCGTAACTTAAAATATCGTCTGCACTAATTGATCAACGCATTTGATTTGATCTATCCATGACAATCCGTTGAAAAAAGGTATGCTCATTCAGAGAAAGTACGTTTCCGTGTCTGTTTTCGTAATTTAAAATATCGTCTGCACTAATTGATCAACGCATTTGATTTGATCTATCCTTGACAATCCATTGAAAAAAGGTATGCTCATTCAGAGAAAGTACGTTTCCGTGTCTGTTTTCGTAACTTAAAATATCGTCTGCACTAATTGATCAACGCATTTGATTTGATCTATCCATGACAATCCGTTGAAAAACGGTATGCTCATTCAGAGAAAGTACGTTTCTGTGTCTGTTTTCGTAATTTGTAATATCGTCTGCTCTAATTAATCAGCATAGTTGAGATCACTCCCACGAATCAATAAGATTGAGCCCTAAGACTGGAAAAGTCCAACATTTGATCAAAAGTCATTAGATCATCTTGTATACAAAATGAAAATTTTTTTTCGTGCTGTGCATTTTAAAAGTTAACACGAATAATAGTTAAAATACATTAAACTTTTCCTAGTAAAACTTGTAGTTGTTTAAGTAAGCTTTGCTTACTAAATAACAAAAATAATTACTGTTGTTATAATGCCATATTTTAACCTTTTTATTTAAAACTGCCGATAAGAATAAAACGAAAGAACGAACAATGGATCTCTACATCAGGAAATAATAAAATGGTATTTAAATATATATAAATAGGATAAAAAGAATAAAATTTCAAAAAACTACCAATTATATTATACAAAGAATATTTAACTGTTTTTCAATTTTTAAATAGTTAGATTGTATTAAAAATGCAACAGTCGTGTAATAGAGTCTCGTGTTCACGATAGCAGTTGCTTCTGAACGTGAGATAAAATACAAAATAAATGTCAGAGATTGCTGAAGACAGAGGGTTTAAAGTGGTAAACTTAGTATGTCTGATTATTGATTAAGAAATTTTACTTAATTACTTACCACAAATCTTAGCTAAACGACAGCACACCAATTGTTTTTTTAACTAATTATTAAAGCACACTACTAGGAAAAGCTCGGTGATCCAGCAATTTCATGTGTTAATGATTTTTTTAGTCAATCTAAAAATTGCAACTGTTGGAGTTCTCTTTTAACTGATGCAGCACTTATGTCTTCTGTAATTCTAAAAGTTTATAGAAGTAAAATTTTATTAATTTAACGAAATGTATTAAGTAGGATTACATTCTTTTCAGTGTACTTGAATTAAAAGTGCGCGTTACTCCCTTAGTACAAAAATGAGAGTACAGAATTTAGTAATTGCCTTTGTTCATTAACATATTAAAGCAAATTTGTTTAAAAAAGTATTTTACACAGATATAAATAAAAAATGAACGAAGAACTGACCTCTTTTTCAAAAATTTATAGAAACATTACTCTAAATATGCGTAAAACAAAGAGGTTTGAAATTAAAAAAAAAATTTTTTTCCTCGATTATTTTACCATAATACTTTTTTAACCGTGCTGTAAATCCTGAATTTAATCCCATAATGTAAATTATTTAACGTCTCATATTCTGGATATGAATATCAAGTTCCGTGCGTAAATTAATATACTATTTCAAAGTGGACGTTAAACCAAAAATTTGGTCAAGTTATTGGTTTTCTCGTCACGGCAAGACTAATTTCCGATGACGTACCCACTGACGTTCACTTTACTTCGTAATGCGCATGTGCTGGATCTCAGCATATATGATGCTTCGCTAAATGTTTCTCACGCTGAATGTTAAATAATTTTGTACATATTTTTTCAATTCATTGTTTTATACATGCTATTGACCAAAGGGACCTTCCCTGTTAACAACTATATAGATAGTTAACCAATGTTAGTAACACTACAAATCTCTCCCCCCCCCCCTGAACCTCTAAAGCCAACAGTCTCAGTTGCCCTAGGGCCAGAAATCAGATGAAGAAGTGAGGTACTTCGACCAAACTCATATCAAGTCAAGTCAAAGTCAAGTTTCTCACGCTGTAAGTTGTTTTTCTGGTTTCGCACCGAGCAGTTCCTCTCGTGTTACGCATTCGAAGAGCTGAACTTTTCTTTTCTGCATTCTTTGATATAAGCGAACGACCGATGAGCCTATCGCTCCCGTGGCTGTCTGCAGCTTTTGGTGGGTTGCTCACGTTGACACCAGTCTGATATACATGAATATAATAAAATGGAAAAGGGACTATTTACAATAATTATACTATTTACAGTATTTCTTGGGTATTTTATTATGAAATCAATACCTCTGGGAGTACTGAATTGGAGATTGATAGTTTTCTGGTTTAGGTCAAAAACACACAGGTCTCATGGGTGAAATCGTGGGTGAAAATTAAATTTCGATAATCCTAAAGTAACTTTCAACTCAGTTAAACCAGCTAATCTGGATTTACTGGAATCGTTTTTCACTGGCATGAATGTTAATTCCTTTGTTAAAGATATTAGTTATTCTCTATCTATTTCTCCATAATGCGTGGAAATGTGTTTCCCCTTTCTTTGTCGCTTCTTTATTTATAATTTTTTTTTTTGTTTTACTCTTGGCTACTGTGATTTTTCTAGTTTTGTTTTTTACATTTATCAATGATTGACCATGCAAAGCTAAGCACCGATGGCACTACAGGTTAAAATTCACCGCAAGACTTCCGGGTTTTTACTTCCAATTGATTTTTACGCCTATACTTGAAAAAGGGTGCCATTATATATTATTATATTTGTAGTGTTTAAAATATATATATATATATACGTTCTTAAAATTTAAAGTTCAACTAAACAAAATACATAATAATTTGGTAGACTCCGCAAGCATGCTTCTATGCACTGCAAGATGCAACCCAAAAAATAACTAACTGTGGTATATGACGCAAATACTATATCCAAATAAGGGATAACACTCAAAACAAATTAAACCTTACACTTTATTTATATGGTGATGATAATTTTCTGAAATTTCTTTTAGGCTCGTAACCAGTTAGTATTAATATATTACAGGAAATTCTTATGAATGGAAAAATTACGCCCGAATTTGAACATAAATCCCATTAATAAGACTTCCTCGAATATTAAACCTGTTCACACATCGCCTTGTAAGCATAACTTATGTTATGATTAGGAGGCGATGTGTGAACAGGAGGGATACACCGGAAGTTTTCTAAATTTTTTCCGACTTTAGGAAGCTTATACACAGTAAACCAGGGATGGGCGGACTACTGCCCGCGGGCCAAAGGTGGCAAGCCGGAATCATTTATCCAGCCAGCGAATAGAATTTTAACTTGCCGATCCGCGGTGAATATGAACAACATATATACATTTTCTTGTCTACTTTGCTTAAAGCTATTCTTGTTCTTTCTTTTTTAACTAAGTACTGATGACCTCTTTACTCTACTCTTGTTCTACAAAACATAAATTTATGTAAATAGCTAACACAGATAGCTTCAATTGATAAAATATTGAAAGCAGAAAATCTTTATAGAATAGCCGTAGATTGGCGCCAAAGAGCGTTTGTCTTTCTCGAGGAGCAAACCTACGGAATGTAATACTATATGTGAATCGCACTTCAGATGTGGCAGGCAACGCATTTTAAGCTCCAACCAGTGGATTTTTCTCCCGGAGCGATTTCTAACATTATTTATTACACGAGGAAAGATTGAACACATATAACGTCATTGTAAATAATTGTGAAATTATTAAATATATAAAATAGCTAGTGTTTGTTTGAGTTATTTGTGAAAATTTTCAACCCCAAAATGGCTACTAAAAAACTCAAAGTTGATTCAGAGTGCCGTGCGTTTAATGATGAATGAACATGGAAATATTTTTCTACAGTTGCATACCAGTATCTCTTGTCTGCAATGAAGTTGCAGCAGTTTTTAACGAATACAACATTTACCGTCATATTACAGTCAAACAGAAGATTGCCAACTACGAAGCAATGTCTCAATGTGAAAGAAGACAGAATGCAGAAAGTCTTCTTACAGAATTATCAGGCCGACAAAATTTTTTCAAGAAGATAAACAGTGTCCAATAATGCAAGTTACGTTGTAACATACAATATTGCCAAAAATATTAAATCTCTGGGGGATGGGAAGTTTGTTAAACAATGTATGTTCCAAACTAGTGATGTTTTATGTCCAGACATGAAAAATAATTTTGAGGCTGTAAGCTTATCGCGAAAAATGGTAACTTCTAGAATCGATGCTGTCGATTAAAATTCGACATCACAATTAGAGTCAAAAATTGGACAGTTTATATTTTACTCAATAGCTTTGGATAAAAGCACCGATACTGCTCAATTAGTGTTATTTATAAAAGCTGTTGATGAGAACTTTGAAATTACCGGCGTCCATGCGTTCTTTAAAGGGACAATGGGATGTGATATTTTTCGTGAGTTTCAGGAAAGACTTTTAAATTTGAAAGTGCCCTTAACAGTGCCTGCATTTTTCACAGATCTTTTTTTTTTATATGAACAACTTGAACGTTAAAATGGAAGGGAAAAATCAATTAATCGATGATATCTGGGACCATCTCAGAGCTTTTAATCTGAAGCTTAATTTGTTTGCCGAGCAGATAACTAAAAACGACTTATCTCATTTCTCGAAGGATACATTCAATACCCTCAGTAAATAAGGAAAAGCATGAGAATTATGAATATGGCTCGAAAAACTCCATTTTGAGTTTCATATTTCAGTGCCATTCAAACAAAACTAGACATTTTTACAATGCTTTTCAACGTAAATTGTGAAACAGTGAGGTCGGATTTGCAGCTTTGAATTAATTGAGTAGCAATCTAACAATCATATGAAGAAGTTATTTCTAAATATGCCAAGGTTTGAGTTTTACAAATCATTACCAAAAGCTCGTTTCTAAAATTTAATATCGCATGCCCAGAAAATCAGTGCTGTGTTTGCTTCATCTTATATATGTGAACAAGTGTTTTCAACTATGAACCTTAGTTTACTTCTGAAATTATTTTTTCTAACAGACAAGAGTGTGTGTAGTTAATTTACGTCGCACTAGAGCTGCACAATGGGCTATTGGCGACGGTCTGGGAAACATCCCTGAGGATGATCCGAAGACATGCCATCACAATTTTGATCCTCTGCAGAGGGGATGGCACCCCTGCTTCGGTAGCCCAACGACCTGCACGCGAAGTCGAGCACTTTACGGTAGAACAGTTTAACGAGGACCAATACCGCACACCCTCGGTCCCTACGCAGACTGATCCAAGTGGTCACCCACCCGCACACTGACCGCAGCCAGTGATGCTTGACTTCGGTGATCTGCTGGGAACCGTGTCTTAACGATCAGTCCACTGCGGGACTCTAACAGACAAGAATTTTGCCTTAAAATAAGTAAATCTCACTTTGAACCTCAATATCAGGAGCTTTTAAAAATGAGATCGTAATTTTTTTAATCTCATAAAATATTTAAATTAAAACTTGTATATTGTTTCTTTATTTTAGAAATTTTTTTTTAGCCCAACAATCTTTTCTTTTTCGATTTTTGGTCCTCGACCAAAAAAGTTTGCCCATCCTTGCAGTAAACCACCCATTTTTAATTCAAATAACTTTTGTTTCTTTTAATTCCAGTCTTGCGCTTGAGGATGGAGAGGGCCAATTTTTGAGAACTTGAAGCACATCTATTTTAATTTTCTTATTTTTCCAAGACAAATAGAATTTTTTTTTATCAAATAAGATGATTGTACGAGGGTTGCTATTTATATTTCTGGCCTAATAATGAAAAAACAAATATGTAGGATCGAAATTGGTTTTATTGTTTTTCAAAATATTCTCCATGATGATCAATACACTTTTGCATGCGTTTGAACTAATTTTCAAAGCACTTTTTCCAGTCCGATTGAGGTAACTCCAAAACATGCGTTTTGAATGCATCCACCGCTTCTTCGGGGGTCGAAAATCGTTGTCCACGTAATTTATTTTTGATGTGTGGGAATAAGAAGAAGTCATTGGGTGCCAAATCAGGGCTGTACGGCGGATGACCCATCAGTTCGATCTTTCGCTCCGTCAGAAATGCCTTTGTTTGAGTCGATGTGTGAGAGCTCGCATTGTCATGATGAAGAATGATTCGCCTGTTCTGCTTTTTTCGAATTTCTCCGATGACTTCTGGCAAACAAAGGGTCGTTTACCATTCAGAATTGACCGTCCTGCGTTTCTCTAACGCCACTGTTGCCACATGACCGTTAATGCCGAAGAAACAGGCAATCATTTGTTTCGATTTGCTTCTTCCTCGAACAACTTTTGCTGGTTTTGCATCGTCTTGGAAGACCCATACAGTTGATTGCTGTTTTGTTTCCGGCTCATATGCATAGATCCATTATTCGTCACCTGTGTAGATGTTATACACAGCCTTTGATGTACCTTGAACGTATTTTTACAACATTTCCTTGCACCAATCGACACGAGCCTTTTTTTGAGCGTTTGTCAGATTATGCGGGATCCAAACAAATTCTTTTTACGCTCAAATGTTCATGCAATATTTTATTGATGCTAGTCATACTAATGTCCAAAGACGCCTCTATCTCACGGTATGTCACATGACGATCTTGCTTTATCAGTTTACGCACAGCATCGATCTTTTCTGGCACAACAACGGATTTTGGACGACCTGCACGGGATTCGTCCTGGATCGAGCATTGACTACGATTAAATTCGTTATACCAATTTTTTACAGTCCTGTAGGATGGCGCTTTATCGCTGAATAAAGAATTAAGTTCATCGAAGCACTCTTGTCTTGGCAATCCACGTCGAAAGTTATGAAAAATAATGGCACGAAAATGTTCACGATTCAATTCCATTTTTTGAAAGAGAAGAACTTTTCAATTTACTGTCAACAACACAAATGAAGCTATAATGGTAAATCGTCTGCTGAATTTATGTTTAAAAATATCAAACTTTCGATTAAAATAGTCTGTGGTCGCCTAGCAACACTTACTGTTGCCAAGGCCAGAAATATAAATAGCAACCCTCGTAGTTAGTCAAATTTTGGCAGCATTTGTTGAATTAATACAAGTACTCGATCTTACGTAATTCGGGTTCAAGTTTCATTTGCTTAGCCCACCCTTGTCTTTTCTCTCGCCAATTGTTTTTTTTTTTGAAAATTAGTAGTGGAATATTTAGACAATCCTTGTCTTAACTCTAACCAAATATTTTTAAATTGGTAGAGGTAATAATTAAGATTAAGCTTTATTTGCTTAGCTAACCTTTATGTCTTAGCTCTTGCCAATTGTTTTTCAATTAGCAGTGAAATTAAAATTAAGCTTCATTTGTTTAGCCAACCCTTATGCCCTAGCTCTCCCCAAAAATTCTTAAATTTATAACGAAATAATAACGTTAAACTTAATTTCTTCAGGTTTGGAAGATTTCATTCCAAGATTGTCAGATCTTGGGTATTTGATTAAATTGTATTCACGTAGTAATGTTTAAAATCTTCAAAAATCATAATTTATAAAATCAAAAATATGTTAAAGCACACAATTTATCACCATTTTATTTAATCAAGAAAATCATCCTCCCAAAGGAGGAAGAGTTAGAAAGTTTGTGATGAATATGAGAATAAATCTATTGGTTTAGGAAAAGATTCACAAAATTCTATTGTTTCCAAGATGTAAAGAAAAAAAAATCATTTTAATCCTTTATCTAATTCTTATAATCCTTTTGTTATCTAATGTTGTAAAAATCTTATATGAATGAAAAACAAAATAACTGAAATCAAAACACGTAACAAAACAATGAAAATTTAATATGTTGCATGTAAAGTACATGTACATTTGCATGTACAAGCACAAAAGAAACTTTTGTGAACAATGTAAAGGTAACAAATTTTTAAGTTAAGTTCTGGATGCCAAACATGAAAGGCTGATTGCATTCAGATATGCCAACATGAAATTTTTAAACAAATGAAGGAATGTTATTTTAAAATAACTATATGATACTTAATTACTGTCCAGTTATCACGAGATGAGTTTCCTTCTTAGATGAGAGCAACCTCACAAAGAGTCCATCTCGAAATTGCCAGATAGTAATTTATTCGATAAGCTCTTTGATGGGATAAGCTCTTTTTATGAGGTTGCATTCAAGTAAAACGGGAGTTTATCTCGTGATTTCCAGACTATATTTCAAAATGCAATTACAACAACACGGCGAAATATAATTAATAAAAAACTCCACAAAGAACGAAAAACATCTATAAGGTTGAATAAATATAAAATGCATTTCAGTAACACTAAAATTCGAAAAAAACAGCATTTTTAATTTTAAAAAAATCCTTAACTGCTGAAACATATCACATTAAGTACCTGAGTGAAACACAATGGTACATAAACAACCTCTTTAATCGTATAATCTCATTCGCTTCGCAATAAGAAAACAAAGACTCAGTTCGTAATAATGAGATAGATGATAGGCTATGTCGATTTTGAAGATCCATTGGTATTTATATTATACATTTCATTGATGGATTTCTGATAGAATTGTTCAATGATTTTCCTCCTAATTTTGAAAGCAGCAGTGACCAAACCGGTTTCTGGTTGCCATTCTTCGGCGCACAGTTTCACTTTGGTTGGAATTTCTGTTCGTTGCAATTTGCCTGTTTAAAAAAAGAAGCAAATTAATTAGTGGGATTGAAATAAATGTACAAAGTGTACCAAAGACGAACTTTAGGAAAGATTTTTAATGATTCATGATATGAGAATACAGAATGGGAAACACAATGGTGAGATTTTTCATAGCATTATTAGTTTCCCTGTTGGTTTGAAATGGCTCAGTGGTTAAAAGACACAGTAAAGAATGTGTCATTGTAAATGAATATGGTTCCATCCCCTGTGAAGTTCACCCAGCTTCGTATAATGGGTATCAGCTTTTTCGGGAAAATAAGTCTGCTTTTTCGCAATGTTCACCACATTTCTGCAGACATACGTTGTTTACAAAATTGTGGACATCGTCAAAACGGGTTATTGTTTCAGAAAATCGTAGTATTGCTTAGGGGTTATAAAGATGGCAAATTTTAGCAAATAAAGGTAGCAAACTGTTTCGGCAAATCGAAGCATTACTAATGAGTTCTAAATGCAGCAAATCGTAGCATTGTGAAGGTTTTATAAAAATAGTAAATCACTGCATCGCTAAAGGGTTATAAAGGCAGCTAACAGCAGCAAATAAAGGTAGAATAACGTTTCTGAAAATAGCAGCATTGCAAAGACTTTTAAAGGTAGCGTTATTATTATTATTATTAGACTAAAGCTTTGAAAAATCTTTAATGATAGATTAAGCATACGCCATGTAATAGCATAGTTAGAAAAGTTAGAAAATGACGTCTATGTTTTTTGGGACATCTATGCATTCTTCTGGTCAAAATTTGCAACGACCATTCTCTTATAAATGTAACTGAATTCTATTGATACAGCCCTCAGTTTTAAGTCGTGGGTGATTGTTCGCAGACTTTATCCGACCTATCGTCTTAAAGAAAATGTTTTCGTTTTTATCAACAAAAAATGCGAGGAACGACGAAGAACTTCGTTTAAAAGTAAAGGAAACGAATGAAGACATTCGTTCAGGCCATTCGACTTGCATCGTAGAGAAATAAACCAATTTTTTAACATGCCAGAATGAGAACTTCTTTCATCTCAGGTTGAAAATTTGATTGTTCAAATATAAAAAGTCAGTATAATTTGAAAGAAAATGTGAAACTTGTGTTAGCGAAAAATGCACATTTATAACACGTCAAGGATTTAGTTCAGAAGAAATGTTAAAAAAAAGAATTCAAAGAAAAGTGTCTTCTGCATTGCATATAGATAAGCACCTGATGTTATTGAAGGTTCTCAAAGAGCACACTGGATTAAGATATTGACAAAATCAATGAATATAGCAGGTTCGTTTAAAACTGCTTTGTTTTCAAGCGCAAGGAGTGGCATCAGTTTTGGACCCATTATCTTTTTTCTCGAAAAAAAAGAGGAAAAAATAGGTAATGAAAGGAAGACAAAGCTGCCACTTATCACCATAGGCTAGAATGAATTTTAAATAAAGAGTGTATAGTTCAATAGTAGAATAGCTAGAACCATCTCCATTGCACCATACTTAAACGAGTCACTAACTCTAGTCAACATGATATAACTGTGCTTTGAATTATCACTGCTACAGAAAAGAAGAGAAACATGGAGTCGTAAGACTGGTGTTTCACTAAAAGAAAGTTAATCTCGATGAGGTAACAAAGCACCGCATGACTCTTCAAGAATAAATATTGAATTACAAATATGCAGCTGCATTACAGTTTTGAATTGACTCCTTAGTGACTGCAAAATTTCACACAGAAACTACCAAGTTCTAGAAAAATGGGGAACAATTAGAATTATCAATTAAAATAATAGAAGAATGCAGAAATGTGGGAAATAACGTATTCTGCTTAAAAAGAAAAATAATTTAGTCTCTCCAAATATTAAAATAAGATACATTGTTGTACTAGAAAAACGAGACATTATTTCTGCTGCATTAGCATCACAGACCAATTCTAACTAAAATATTTATTCAGGGGTTTGACCCCACACTGCACTACGTCATTTTTGCAGATAGTGGTTACTTTGAAAACATTGTCTTAAAGTTTTTTTAAATAGTTTCTCGGTTGGCAACACCATCTGTTATCTAATTTAGAAAAAATTTTTGAAACTTCATGAAAATAATTTCTCTTCCTACCTAAACAGAAAACAACACGTTTACGTTTTCTTCTGTTTTTTTCTTTCGTTTTTTTTAAAAAAAATTTAGTTTTTGAAATTTTGATAGCAATGAAAAGTAGCATCGCTTTTTTTTTATTAAAATTTTCCTTAAAACGTGGGGAAAAAAATCAAATCTTCCTTACTTTTTTGCCCTTGCTCAACTATAGCCTTTGTGTAAGCATTGATGATGGCCGGATCTTGACATAGTTCATGCAAAGAGAGTTCTCCTTTACCCAGACTTTTTCCCAAAACTTTCAGCTGCTCGACGCTTGGAACGACCAGGGCAACTAAATAATCATGAAGACCATTGCCCACAACGCAGATGTTGTCTACAAGTGGACAAGTTTTCAATTCTGATTCCACTTTGCCAAGTGATATGTACTCACCGTATTGGAGCTTCACGAGATCCTTCTTTCGATCTGAAAAGAAGAATTTCAAGTCATTTCGCTATTTCAAGTCATCCAATAAGGGAATCCCTTAATTTTTTTACCTTTTTTAAAAAACATGCCCGTGAAATAAATACTATACCATCAAAAGTTTTTAAAGTTCAATAAATATCCCAAAGACATGATATCCAAGATGGCGAGTTTAACATTGATCCCCCCCCCCCCTGCAAATGAGCTAAATTCACCAAACTTGAGACTTTTGCAGATACTAAATGGAGGTAGAGTATTTATCAAATTTTGTATCACTTCTTGGAGATGTACTCTTAAAACCAAGACTTAAAACGAAAGATATGTCAAAAATCAGGACATAGACAAATATTCTTTTGTTCTACGTAGTTGGAATTTTAACTAAAGATTTTAGTTTTTTCACCTCTAAAATCATTCAGCCCTGCACTTCCTTTACCGAACTCAATTTTTGAGGGTCATTCCATGTCTTGAAAATTTCTAATAATTTAGTTGAGGAATTTTTCTGTGTCTAACCACTCCTAAATATTTCGAAATCTGTTCTAATTCAATGTGTTGCACTTTGGAGTTTCTATTAAATTTATTCACACTTGTTTCGTGTCTTCCTTTTTTACTATGTTGTTCAAAATTGCTCCTCTATAATTATTATTATAATCGGCGTTGCACAGTCGACCAAATTTTTCGGTTTACGACTACGAATGCATAACTCCGTACCCTTGTAATTTTGAACCAAATCAGGAAGACAGACGAACTAATGGGTCGAGTATTAGGAGAAATTTTCCTTCGTGGAGAACTTTCCGATTGAACTAACCCGCATTTGCACTACCTGGAGGAGAAAACCACGAAAACCTTCCACGGTTAGCCGGGCGGTAAGAGGACTAAGCCAGGATCTGTCTACCATTGACGATATTTTACGTTAGCACTGTGGTCTTTATGAGCCAGGTGAGGAATTCATATAGACTAGCCATCGTTGGGATTCGAACCTGACTCACCTCATCGGAAAGCGAGTGCTCTATTCCCTGAGTCACCACGGCTTCTTTTATAATTCTTGTTAAACCACTTTTAACGTGTTTGTCTCTTTACTTCTCTACCATTATTTGGTGTTCGGACACTGTGTAAAGTTCTTGTTTATAAAGCCGAATCTATAGTATGTCCAGTTTAGCACTTTCTTTGTATTTTATAACCATCGTTGAACAGCTGACCCAATTTTGAGTTACCAGCTACCAATGTTCAACTTCGTATTGTAATTTTGAACACAATCTAGAAGAGAAGGAAACTTCTGGATCAAGTATTGAGAGAAATTTTTCTTGACTTTTTGATGGAACTAACCCTCACTTGCTTTACATGGAGAGAATAAAACCACAAAAACCTCCTAAGGTTAGCTTGACTTTAAGCGGACTCTAAACTATGATTCATCTATTACTATAGATATTTTACGTCAGCACTGTGGTCGGTGCAAATCGCGTTCGGAATTCACATAGACAAATCATGGCTGGGATTTGAACCTGGTTCACCTCATTCGGAAGTGCGCGCTCTTTCCCCTGAACCACAACGGGTTCTGTGTTTTTATTTCTACTTTATTCACATTTTTTTTTTAAAGTTTGGTTTTAATTTTCTCTATTTATTGCATGAATATGCTAACACGGTATTATTTTCCACATGGGAGCACTATGCTCTCCAGGTGAAGCGACATAATTCTACTATAGAGCGGAATCATACTAAAGGAAACTAACCAATAATTTTGTATGTTCCATCTGGGTACATCTCTCCGATATCTCCTGTATAAAACCACCTCACTCCATCTTCTTCTTTAAAGCATTCTTTGGACAGGGGTTCGTTTTTGAAGTATCCTGGGGAAACACAATCACCACCAATCACAATCTCACCCCGGGGATGGGGCTTGTCTGTCGCATGGTAGTTACCTAAAATCAAAATAGCATGCAATAAGTAAAATAGAATAGATGTCGTTGTTCTACTACTACACAATATAGTCAATATAGTCAATGTAACATTACAAAATTTTAAACCACTTCAAGTAAAATGCATAATATGACATTTAAACACTCTTGTACAGGATAATTCAGTACAGAATTTATAAATTTGGATGAGATGTAAGGTACATTATGATCCTTGAAAGGTGTGCAAAATCCCATGCTCTAGAAGTTCCCTGATAAGGATGGTTCCTCACAATGAACTGGCTGTTCATATGTCTTTGAAACGACGTTAAAAAAAATATGAAGAAAAAACGCTATTAATCTAAAACAAAATTTGTAAAATCGTATTTTGATTTTCATATACGTATAAAGCCTGCAAACTGTTTTATACTTGAAAATCAGTATGGTTCTTTGTAATGGTTGTTATTAAGGCAACATCAGTAGGCCTGTCATGGGAATCCCAACTAATTTTTAAGGCAGAGAGTGCGTTTTATTGTTTTATAACGGTGCCATCTATGACCAAGAATAAGAATTTCAGCCCACACACGTTACAACACGTTTAATAGGGAGGACCCAATCACACTCCATTCATTCATCCATAGATCGTAATTTTGACCTGAATCAGATAATGACCAATCTCCAATTCAGTACCCAGTGGTATTTATTTGATATGGAATTTTGGAGGACTCTGTGACCCTACAGATTTAACGTGCACCAGTCACCATTCAATACACGGGAATTCCCCAACAGGGATCAATCTCACCAACACAAGTCCAACTTCCTAACCACTGGGCTATCTCAGTCTTTTGTTGTGGTAGCTGAAAGCAAACAAATTACTGGAACGGTAAAAAGTTTCAGAAGCTGAGATTAGACATTCGACAAAGAAGATCAATTGTTTCAAACATACGGTTTTTAAAATAAATATTTTTTATTTCTTTGTTTTCCATCAATGAAAAATTTTTTACTTGGTGTTAAGTTTGTTCCGTTATTGAGTAAAATGCTTTAAAAACGAAGTTATTCCATTTTTAAGATGTTAGCATACGTAATATTAGAATATTATTAAATATTTACCTTCGGGCCAATCCACTAGCTTCATGTAGCAACTGCTAAGTGGTGCACCACAGCGTCCTGTGCTATAATCTTCCACTAAAAAATAAATGTCATTACTCACAAAAAATGTACAAACTTTGGATTTTTTTTTCTTGATAAAAGAATTCACAAGTACTGCAGACCAGGAGAACATCAAAGTTACCTAGATTGTCTGCCACAACAGTTCCTAGTTTTCTTAGGAATAAGCTTAAATACATATCAAAATTAAATAAGCTTATAAGATAAAAGGGAAGTTGGAAAAGCTTACAACATTAAATAAGGAAGAAAACTGAAAAATTAGAGCATTTTATGAGAATTGAAGAAATATGTATTAAAAAATTAAATTGGGAAAATTAGAATAAAATTAGATAAATAAAAATGAATATGAAAATTTTTTAACGATCAAGTAAAATAGAAGAAATTCTGATTAAAAAAAAAAAAAATGCATGCAAAACTATTTTTTTATCAAAATATTTTATTACTCTTTACTGGTATATTTATTTAATGGTATATATTTTTATTGGAAATTATTGCAATTAAGTCGGTATCTTAATTTTTATTGATTTTATTAACGTAATTAAAAGTTTAAACTTTTGAAGCAGTAACTATTTTTTAAAGATATTTTCCGTTTTCTTTTAGTTTTGGAGGTACTCAAAGTATTTTCCGATTGCATTCTAAAATGTAATTGAAATAAAAAATAATTTTCAAAAAGAAATAATTCAAACTTATATTTTATTATTTAGAAAAGAATAGTACAAACGTTTCAGTATTTAAGGTTGATTTCCGAGTAAAAATTTAATTACATCTTTTATTATTATCACAATACGCTTTCAAACGTAGAACGTAATTATTTAATATAGAAAATTGAGTCAAAATTTTCGATTTATAATTATTAACTTTTAAAAATGTTTTAAAAGCAAAAATAGAAACCAGTTTTTCAAAACTCTTATAAAACCCTTTTAATAATAGTAACAAGTTAAAAATATACTTACCTTCAATTCCCGATTTCATTAAATTACAAGTATTTACTATCAAACGATAAGTATTTAAACAAAAAGAAAAACACAAAAACGAAATACATAGATTCCAGAATTAAAGAGCAATTTGAATCTATTTTGAAAACTAAGTACCATTGCAGAATTTCATAAAGTCTGTTCTTTTAGCGAGTAATGCTTTTGCCCTAAATGTAATTAAAAAGCATACTTGTATACATACAAATCCTCGAATTTTCGATATTTTGAAAGGAACATGAAAAAATGCAGTAAATTATTGTAATGAAACAAAACTCTCAATTCTGAACATGAAAATTAAATATGCCATTTTTTTATGCCAGAAAATATTTATTACAAAAAACGTTTGTTTCCTCATTAATCAATTAAATCGTTGATCAGTTAACTACCTTCGCAACAGGGAAAATATAAAGATGGAAATAGGGTAAATGGGGTGAATGAAGTTATTCATTGTTCAGTTGTGTACAATATGTCAATTCAGAAAAGTCATAGATGTACTACTTTTTATTATTATTATTATTATTTTTTTTTTTTTTGTAGAAAAAATCGCTTTACTCGGTCTTCACAAGTGAGGTTTTTGTTAGAAAAAGGTTGCAATTAGTTAAAAGGTTTAATAACAGATGGCTCAGATCAGGGTTAATGATCAGAGCGTTCAGTTCAACGTCAAACCATCAAATTAGGTTGTCCTATCATATTAATAGGTCTTAAGCCATGTGTTCAATTAAACAACGTTTGTTTCTGTCATTGGAATATCGCAGGTGAGGTTACAATCAAAAGTAATTTGTATTTTTCAAAAAATACTCTATACAGCGCCATCATTTAGTAACTTTTGTAACTAAATTACTTAATTTTGCATTTTTCACAAAATATTTAACATTTCTTCATTTCTTAAATGTCCTTTGTTTCAGAGATTTTCAAATGCGAAAACAGCTGGTCCGCCACTGAAAAGTTTTACAAAACAAAATATTTTTGGTAGACTAAAATGGGATGCCTGCAAATGACGTAGTGTGGGTATCTCGATACTGATTGGTTTTTGAAACGTGACATTTGTTTACGTTAGCAACGTTTTCGCCATTTTATTTTCAGTAAGCCAAGCCCGTCAAGTATCAATTCTACGTACTAGATTCTTTCACTTTATATTTCTAACTCAACACAAAGGCAAAAGGAAAAAAGCCATGTAGAACATAAACAAGCTAATTATGCATCTAAGTTGCCAGGTATATAAAATAAAAATATATCACGGTTAAAATGAAATGCATAAGCAAATAATAAATCTAACTTAAGTAAAAGACGTAGATGAGAAAGAATTTTATTTTAACAAATTCAATTATTCGATACAGACCTGTATTTGATTAACTTAATGCTAATGAACATTTTAAATTAAGTGGAGAAGCTTAGCTCAACTTTAACACGCCATTTTACTTACAAACGATCGGCTGGCGATAACATCATTGGTCACGTGTGTAGATATATGTGGCCTTTTTAAAGTGCAAGGATCCAATCGCAAAACTAAGAAATAAAAGTTCTCTTTCCCATGGGATATTGAACATTGCCACACTGTGGTATTGATGCAGCTTTTTTTCCTTTCTTTATTCCTGATAACAATTTGCGGAATAGCTCAGAAACCATAAATTTAACCAGAAACTAGATTTAAACTTAACGCTATCATATTTTCATAGTGTGCTAATTTTTTAAGTACAAGTGGTTAGGGGTTATAATTACTTACGTGCCATTATTGTAGCACTTGCGGCTGTTTCAGTCATGCCATAAGCCTGAACCATTCGGACATCGAGGCACATTCGGATGAAGTCGTGAGTGTCTGGAGAAAGAGGGGCACCTCCACAGGCCATCACTCGAACGTTGCCACCAACCATTTCCTTAATCTTATTAAAAACTAATCTATAAAACGAGTTAAATATAAATATAAGTATAACAATAAAATTATATTGAGAGATAAAACTATAATCGGTGGCATAAACTTTGAAAACTAAAAATACAAAAAAAGAGACATTGTTTTTTCCCCAGATTCTTTTTTAGAAGTTTAGAAGCCTATAATTACTCATACTTCCTCTTTTTTATGTTGTTCCAAGCAAAGATTTTTACCAGATTACTGAAATAAGTTTAAAAGTTTGAAAAGAAAGGGGAAAAACAATGATCCATTTTTAACATTAAGTTGACATAATTTATGAAGCTTTATAGCTTCATAAATTATGCTGAATTGCTTAATTTAAAAAAACAATTTCTAAAATTTTTTTACATAAAAGCAGGGCACCAAGAATACAATTTAAAGAATAAAATGCTCCCACATATTGCATGGTAAAAAGTGTACGCAAAATACCAATGATATGGCTCTGGTGAAATATGGGCATGAATTCGGAAATTAAATTTTATTGCTTTATTTCAGGAGTATAAATAATTAATATATAGCTTTAATTATATACCTTATTGATTAGAAAATTACCTTTATATTATTTTAACATATATTTAAGGGGAAAAGAACAGGAGGTTCTTTAGGAAAGATGTGCCCTAAAGCAGATCCTATAAGATAGATGTGACCTACAGGAGATCCTATAGGATACATGTTAATCCAAGAGGTCCTATCAAAGAGATTCGACATACTCGAGATTCCATCGAGGTAATTCTTTACGCATACGAGATCCCTTTGAGATGATTCGACACAGCCGAAATCATTTTGGAACAATTCTACACACCAGAGATCATTTAGAGACAATTCTACATAACATAGATCATTTTGGGGGACAATTTTACACACCATAAACAATTTTGGAACAATTCTACACACTTGAGATTCTATCCAGTAGATCGGGTATACTTTACTCAATGGATGGTGTTTTTAATATAAATGCAAGTAACAATTTTGAGCTTTTGACCAGCGTTACTTCCGGTAAGAAGTATACAGCTGCTTGCTACAGCTCATTCTACGAGTTGATATTTTTAAATAGATAATTTTGTTGTTAATAAAAGAAATAAATTACATAATTTATGGTATGAAATTTGAGTATTTCAAAAGATGTTAATGATACTAGGTAATTCTGGTGAGTTCGAAGTGAAAATATGTTTTAGCTATTTAGAGATGTATTGTTAAAAAAAGTGACATGGTTGCTAAAATCTGAAAACGCTCGCTTTTTTGGCAGTCCCAATTTGGCCTCCTTACTTGTTTATTTTTGTTTGTTCTAGTTGCATCATACGTTAGTATTAGCACAGTGCTCTAGCAGCGAGATTAAGTTCATTTTACAAACTATTATTTAGGTTTACATATCGAAGTTGGTATATTGTTGACACGGTAAGTATGACGGTTGACACGGTATTGTTGACAAGTGTTTTATGAAGATTCTTTTCTACTTTCAAATGGCGATTCTTAACGTCTTGAAATGACAGATCTTCAGATGACTATTCTCACAATGGTCCTTTTTTTTCAAACGCAAATAATCAGGTAACAAATGCAGGTATACCAGAAATACTTCTCATAGTCTCAAAACACAACGATCACGTTGTGAACCAAATGACTTCAAAATGCACAGGAAACAGTAACCGAGAAGTATATGCAGTAAAGAGCTTGCAGAACAACCTAGAGTAGAAAACCTCAGTCATCCAATACCTAGTAACCAAGAATTTTTTTTTTTTGTATTTCTTGAGAGTTTTATTGAGCACAAAACTTAAACGCTTATGTTTACGGAAAAATTTGAGGAATTGTAATTGAATAAAATGTTTAAGTAAAATATTTTGATGCTTGAGAAGTATCCAGCTTTTATTCTGTTGATCCGATCCAAAAAATTAATTACTATAACTTGAAAGACGTAGTAAGTTCATTTTAATGCATTCATATTGCCTCTGGCCTTTGCTAAGCCTAACATGTCCTTGCAAAGCACGGACATGTTAGGCTTAGATTATTAAATATTCAATGATTTTTAGATTATAAAAGATTCAATGATTCTTACAATATTAAAGATTCAATGATTCTTACAATATTAAAGATTCAATGATTCTTACAATATTAAAGATTCAAAGATTCTTGGATTATTAACGATTCAATGTTAAGAAGAGCGCAAAACCGCGGGAAAAAACTTTCGTGTTGAATTTTGTTATAGTTCCATTGGTATTTTAAAATTTAAAAATTTAGAGAACAGTTTTACGGTAAATCAATCGAAAAACATGAAATCTCAATAGCTAATAAAAATCTTTCAAACTATGAAAATGCAAACATATATTATTAATTAGTTAATGTTATTAAAATCATATTATATTATAAATAATATAATATATACTATATATTATATTATCTTCTCCACTGTATGATCTCGGGTAGTTCTGCCGTTATTTGTTTACATTTTGATATTTTTGGAAACATTTTTAAAATTCTACGTTTACTAGAACCGTCTCAATCTATTCATTTTAAATAATTATGTAGATGAAAAAATATGACAAAGCGTATAGAGTCCTATGAGGAAATGATGATGGTAATTCAGTTACTAACCTGTTGAGTATTGGAGTTTTGAAACCTTTTTTGTGCCAAAAAAGTTTATAACTCATCGCAAATTGAAAGAATTGTTGAGCAAAAGGACTTTTCTTTTTCATAACTTCCATCACACCCTTTCTAATTCTGTCGCACATCAACTGAAAATTAAATAGTAGCAAGATTTGTAAAAAAATAGACACCCTGTAATCATTATAAGTGTTAATTGGCTTTTTAGAACTTACCGGTACAGCAATCATAATCGTTGGTTTGAGCAATGATGCATCTCCTTTGCAACCAGGCATAATACCCGTTGACTGAAAGAAAAAAGCAAACTTTACGAGGCATAAGACAAGAGTAGAGAAATTTTGTTAATGGCTATTGGAAGCATATTTCATTTTATTTAATAAACGTCGTTGAACAGCCGACCTGATTTCGGGTTTATGACTACTAACGTTTAACTCCGTAGTTTTGTAATTTTGAACCCAATCCAGAAGACAAGGGAACTCCTGCATAAAAAATTGGGAGGAGTTTGCCTCCGTGGAGAACTTTTTGAGGGAACTAATCCGCATTTGCGTTACATGGAGAGTAAAACCACGAAAACCTCACATGGTTATGGTTGGTTTCACTGAGGATATTTTTACGTCAGCATTTGGGTCGATGAGCAGCGGAAGTTGAATTCGTATCGACAAGCCATCGCTAGTGGCTGAGGAAGACCAATTGAAATGCAATGTTGTTGTCGTAGGCCATTAAATGCGATTATTCTTGCTTTCCAGTGGCGTCATCTATGGCTAAGAATTCGACTTCTGCCACACCCATACGTCACACACGTTTATAGGACGGACCCATTCATTCATACACAGACCGTAATTTTGACCTGAACCATAGAACGATTCATTTCCAATTCAGTACTCTCAGAGGTAAAATGCATGGGAACATGGCGGACTTTATATTTTAATATTTTAATGATTATATATTTATTTTAAATATAATTATTATTATTATAATTATTATTATTATAATTATTTTACTTTAAATATTTAAATATTTTAATTTAAATATTTTAATATTTTAATGAATAATCATAAAACTGATCAACAGAAAGATTTTGAATTTAATTACAGGAGTACACAATGTATATACATTCAGCAATAAAATTAAATCTAAAGAATTACCTTATCTGTTAGAGTAATTGGTGACGAGTAACCGACAGGGACACCCACAACGAAAAAGTAACATTCTATAAAAAGAATCGGGAATTAAACATACAATTCAACGCAGATCAAAATTTGTGCATAAAATGTTTGAAAATTGTCAATGATGAAAGGATAACAGATTTCTAACTTAGCTTTATTTTTAAAATATTGCTTAATTTATTTTAGACAATTAAAATTCAAATATTATAAGTGTTAATATATTATAAGTGTTAATATATAATAATTAAAGAACACACACAAATAATAATAAAATTTTTTTTTTCTTTACCTGTTGTTATTTCAAATGTATGAGCTAGAGGCAAATATGCAATGTAAACATCATTTGGCCTAAAAAAAGTATTTTGACTAAGTATAAAAAATAGCTAAAACTATTTTTCTAGCATAAAATAATTAATTATTATGCAAACATTAAATTTAAACATGCTTATTCATAAAATTAGAAAAGGTTAAAAAAATGTCGTCATACCTTTTCTAATTGTTGTAAAGAAATATACGAATATAAGATGCTCTATTATTGCTCCTAGTAAAATCTTGCACAGCTCGAAAAAATATTTAAATTTTCAACAAAATAATGAGGTGCAAATTTATGAGGTGAAATTCTTTGAAAGTGTAGGTTTGTAGAAATTAGTTACAAAATTTTGAAAAGTTTGGAAGATTTTGAGAGATACTGAAAATAAAAGTCCGATGTTATCTTAAATAAATAAGTATTACTGAAACAATAACTAAATTAATAAAATCAAAAATATCTTAGCTTTTTATTTACACAAAAAGCTTCTAAAAATCTTTGAAAACTTAAAAAACATAATGATGTCCTACTAACAATTGCTCTTAGTTTATAATTGTTTTTCAATTATAGTTTTTATTGTACACGCTTTAATACAAAATAAATATTTAAAAGAATTATTCAGAAATTCAACATACTTAAGGACGGGAATGCAATCGACTATTCCTGATGCAGTGACAACCATGTTTTTGTGAGTCAGCTTCACTCCTGAAAAATGTATCAATTTGTTATAGGCATTGTTTATCAATTAGCTCATAAAAATGTATCAATTTACTATCGGCATTGTTTTTTAATTCACTTCTGAAAATTTATCAATTTGCTATGGGCATTGTTTATCAATTCAATCTTGAAAGGTATTGTTTCATCAATTCCCGCTAGTACATTAAAGTATCTCGCAACAACATTTAATGGTCTGCAAAATTATCAGTTTGAGAACTAAGCAATTTGTTTAAGGCTGTTTTTCTAAGGCTCCGTCGTCTCATGAAAGAATGCTTTTCTTGTGAATAACAGCTGCGAGTTTGCAACTGCTCATCTTGACTGTTAGGTCTAGTTTAGTTTATCTAAAGCCAGCGCTGTCTCTGCTCATTTTGAAAATGGCGCTAAACGTAATTATGGATGATTTTTGAAGTGTTGGAAAATCACACATCTGCGTCCGTAGTCTACCAACACCTCCTAGAAAGAGTAGGCCTCAGCACGGGTTACCATAAATATCCTTTAGTAGTCCAAACGTAATGACATATTTCGTACTTTCAACCACTGCGCAGCTTAGTACCCCGAACGTAATGACATCTTTCTTATTTTTCATCAATTGCGCAGTTAACTTCGTCACATCGGACTACTAAATTGATCTGTGCTAAGGCCTTCCTTCTTCTAGGAGGTGTTGAGTCTTCACCAATTGCTTGCACGAAACGCACATATGAGACCATAGGTCTCACTGAGGGTTTTTGCTGGACCTATATACATGCAATCGAGTCCAAAAGACCCATACGGAATCAATTTGAAGACTCATCAGTACAGCACGGTCATAACCCATTTAAGGGTATACGACTATCAATGTTACAAAGCATAGCATTGCATTTTTAAATCTAACCCAGAAGACAAGGACTTCTATATCAAAGCTTCTGGATCAAGCCTTAAAACAAACTAGACTTCGTGGAGAATTATTTGATGCAACTAATCCGTATTTGTGTTGCAAGGAAAGAGACACCATAAAAACTTTTACGGTTAGAACGATGACGAGGGGAATCTGATCCATGATCTTCTACCTACTATTTAGAATATTTTATATTAGCACTTGGGTCGGTGCGAACCGGAGGCATAATTCTTATCTACTAATCATCATCGGGATTCAATTTTGGGCTTTCTAAAGGAGACGGATAGTCTATCCCCTGAGTGATATTGGTTCTGCATGACACAATGTTAGAAATGGCTCTTGTAATATTAGTTTTCACTTAGATGACCGTGTGACACCAAATCTTATATTTTTCAGAAAGGTATAGAGAAACAAATTAGAAAGGAGATAAATTTGCAGCGGAAAAAAAAAATACGTGACCCCGTAATACGTCGTGAGCTTAATATTACTTTTTATATATTTCTAAAATCTCTTGCCATCACTTTGAACAATGAGTGCTTTAAAGCCGTTATAGCTCAGGGGATAGAGAGTTCGCCTTCTAATGAGGTGAACCGGTTTCGAATCCCAGCGTTGGTTGGTCGATACGCATTCCGCATACGGCTTACACCGATCACAGTGCTGACGTAAAATATCCCCAGTGGTAGACGAATCATGGGTTAAAGTCATCTTGCCCTCCATTTAACCGTAGGAAGTTTTCTTGGTTTTCCTCTCCATGAAACGCAAATGTGGGTTAGTTCCATCAAAAGGCAAATTTTTCCCAATACTTAATCTGGAGTTTCATTTACTTCTAGATTGGATTCAAAATTTCAACGACGGTTTTAAAATAAAATAAGAGGGCTTCAATAGATTTCTCTGAATCACCAGATACAGATTCCTAGCGTGTTAATGAGGATGCCAATCTACAGATAAGAAAGTCCCCCCCCCCCCCAGCACACACATCACGAATGACAAATCCTCAACACTTGAAAAATTGGTATCCACAGATATTCAAAACTATTTCTACTTCCGGATGGAAACAAATTCAATGCGTTTTTCTTGAATTGCAAATATTAGACTTTAATGTGCTAGATTTTAAACTTTTCCTGTAAATGGCATTAGAAAAGGAAAACAATTATTCTATATAAAAATTAAATAAGTAAAAACTTAAGTGAAAAGATATCCGCCTAAATCAAAATAAAACACACACCTGTGCAAGTAAGTCTATAAATTCTAAGTGAAGTTTGAATGAGATCGTTTAAGCGTTTCTTCAAATGTAAATATTAGTAGTAACTCAAAAATTTCAAAAACCTTACTTTTCATGTATAGTAACATTTCAACTTTCAAATTTTCAAAAACTTACTTACCCCAGTTTTAAAAGCAACGTACATAGACTTATTGTCTTATAATTAAGTGGGTTATTTGCTTAGTCTATGAACTTCTATGCTGCTATGAAATAAGTTTTAAATGGAAAATATGTATGAGATTCTTTCTTTCTGGGTCTTATTTTCAAGGAAAAGGAAACAACCGTATCAATCGGAATCACAAAATAACCTCTCTTAACTGTTAAAGAGTTAACAATATAGGGGACTCGTAACACCTGTAGTTGAAGCCGTCAAATTAAACGCATGCATTATAGGTCAATGGAAAAAATTGGAAACGGAAGTTTCAAAAATTAATGTGGAATAATTGAATATATCTAGAATACTCAAAAGCAGACGACCATAATAAAGACTAATGAATACAAGATTGATGAAAGCAAAAGAGATTTCCAAAAAGATACGCAAAGTTATCAACCAAAAAATAGGATAAATAATAAAGGTGAAAAAAAACTACGGTAGCAAAAACAAGCGACGGTAGCTGAATGAGGCAAATCAAAGAAAGATCTGTTTACTTAACTTTTGAAGTTAATTATTGTTAATTATAAAGTTTTTTATTGGAAAGTATATATTTCCATTTCAGTTTCTTGGGATTATCCATTGCATACAATAAAAACGTAACAAAATTAAAAAGCGTTAAAAATAAAGTTTTAATCAGTAGAGCACCTTTGGTTTGTCAATGTGTTGGGATTGCCTTATAATCATTTAAAAAGTAAACACTTTCGTAAAATTTGTTTCATACATTTCTAAAATAAACTTACCCTTTGGAATGCCTGTTGAACCACTTGTATACATTATCACAGCTATGTCATGAGGACCAGGAGGATCTGGTTTAGAAACTGAAATTAATAAAATAAAGAATTAAAATAAATGATTTTGTTAACTCTACCAAATACACTCCAATCTCTACCAAATATAATTTTCTCTTTAGATTTCTGTTTTCCGGCACGCACTGACGGGGGAAAAATAAACTCCAAGATAGGCTCGAAATTAGACACGTGATATTGACCCCTTGCTTGTAACATGGTGATTTTTGGCTTATCCCTGTAATATTCCGCAGTGGACTTATCGTTAAGACACGGTTCCCAATAGAACACTGGAGTCAAGTAGCGCTGGCTGTGGTCAGTGGGTGGATGGGTGACCATTTGGATTAATCTGCGAAAAGACAGAGGGTGTGCAGGATTGGTTCTCGTTAAACTTCTGTCATAAAGTGGGGGTGACATTCCCTCAGCAAAGTATCAAAATAATGATGTCTTGTCTTCGGATCATCCACAAAGTTGCTTCCCAGACCCTCGCCAACAGCCCATTGTGCAGCTCTAGTGCGACGTAAATAAATTGCAACTAACCTCAGATAAAGTTAAATGTCAGTGAAAAGTTTAGGCTTTTTTCCAGGCTTATGACGTCAGAAGACTGCTTTCATGTGCCGGATTTCAGTATCTGTGTAAATGAATGTTAATGTCAGTAAAAAGGGAAGGACTTACTTGGATCACAGTTTGCACCAGTCTTCTCAACCTGGGAGAATGGAATCACAGAAACCTTTTCCGGGAAACCTTTAGTATCGGCCGGTTTTATATTTTCCATATAAACGATGTGAGTTATAGCTGGTGTTTTGCTTATTATTGACTAGAGAATTATAAAAAAAACAATTATGAGTTTCTTTTAACAACAAACTTTTATACATTTCCCATAAATAATAAGTACATCAGTTTACCTTAAGTTTCCCGAGGAGTTCCTGACTCGTAATTATATGGGTGACCTCTGTTTCGTTAATTCCATGGATTATACCTTCTTCACCCAAAGTTGCGTATAATGTAGCAACTGAAAATACAATAAATTGAGAGAGGTTGATACAAGGTTATAAAAATCATTTTTTTGGCAACAATACACAGTTTGGGAAAATTTAAAATCAGGCAACTCGTGCAAAAATACACACTTAAAATTCCTAGTAATCTCTTGCACGTACTCTCTGAATTTAATCAAGAGGGGAAAAAAACTTTTGTACGGATTATTTTGATAGTCCGACGTGACGAAATAAAAGGGGGAAAAATACGAAAGACGTCTAAACATTAGGACTACTAAAGCAGTGGTCTGCAACCCCCATAACAGCACCGATCTGTGGATCAAATGGTACCGGGCCGCCAAAAGAACATTCAATTATTTCCATTTTATTTACTGTGATGTATTTTTTCTCTGGTTTGTGTTACTTTCCATGGACGAGAGGTTAACTGGGAGTCGAGAGATGTCATCTAAAGTGGCGCCAATACCGCGCATGTAACTGTATTTTTTCTCTAGTTTGTGTTACTTTCCATGGACGAGAGGTTAACTGGGAGTCGAGAGATGTCATCTAAAGTGGCGCCAATACCGCGCATGTAACTGTATTTTTTCTCTAGTTTGTGTTACTTTCCATGGACGAGAGGTTAACTGGGAGTCGAGAGATGTCATCTAAAGTGGCGCCAATACCGCGCATGTAACTGTATTTTTTCTCTAGTTTGTGTTACTTTCCATGGACGAGAGGTTAACTGGGAGTCGAGAGATGTCATCTAAAGTGGCGCCAATACCGCGCATGTAACTGTATTTTTTCTCTAGTTTGTGTTACTTTCCATGGACGAGAGGTTAACTGGGAGTCGAGAGATGTCATCTAAAGTGGCGCCAATACCGCGCATGTAACTGTATTTTTTCTCTAGTTTGTGTTACTTTCCATGGACGAGAGGTTAACTGGGAGTCGAGAGATGTCATCTAAAGTGGCGCCAATACCGCGCATGTAACTGTATTTTTTCTCTAGTTTGTGTTACTTTCCATGGACGAGAGGTTAACTGGGAGTCGAGAGATGTCATCTAAAGTGGCGCCAATACCGCGCATGTAACTGTATTTTTTCTCTAGTTTGTGTTACTTTCCATGGACGAGAGGTTAACTGGGAGTCGAGAGATGTCATCTAAAGTGGCGCCAATACCGCGCATGTAACTGTATTTTTTCTCTAGTTTGTGTTACTTTCCATGGACGAGAGGTTAACTGGGAGTCGAGAGATGTCATCTAAAGTGGCGCCAATACCGCGCATGTAACTGTATTTTTTCTCTAGTTTGTGTTACTTTCCATGGACGAGAGGTTAACTGGGAGTCGAGAGATGTCATCTAAAGTGGCGCCAATACCGCGCATGTAACTGTATTTTTTCTCTAGTTTGTGTTACTTTCCATGGACGAGAGGTTAACTGGGAGTCGAGAGATGTCATCTAAAGTGGCGCCAATACCGCGCATGTAACTGTATTTTTTCTCTAGTTTGTGTTACTTTCCATGGACGAGAGGTTAACTGGGAGTCGAGAGATGTCATCTAAAGTGGCGCCAATACCGCGCATGTAACTGTATTTTTTCTCTAGTTTGTGTTACTTTCCATGGACGAGAGGTTAACTGGGAGTCGAGAGATGTCACCTAAAGTGGCGCCAATACCGCGCATGTAACTGTATTTTTTCTCTAGTTTGTGTTACTTTCCATGGACGAGAGGTTAACTGGGAGTCGAGAGATGTCATCTAAAGTGGCGCCAATACCGCGCATGTAACTGTATTTTTTCTCTAGTTTGTGTTACTTTCCATGGACGAGAGGTTAACTGGGAGTCGAGTGATGTCATCTAAAGTGGCGCCAATACCGCGCATGTAACTGTATTTTTTCTCTAGTTTGTGTTACTTTCCATGGACGAGAGGTTAACTGGGAGTCGAGAGATGTCATCTAAAGTGGCGCCAATACCGCGCATGTAACTGTATTTTTTCTCTAGTTTGTGTTACTTTCCATGGACGAGAGGTTAACTGGGAGTCGAGAGATGTCATCTAAAGTGGCGCCAATACCGCGCATGTAACTGTATTTTTTGTGGACATATTTAAATTAAAATTATTAAATCTGAACCATTTAAATAATCAACAACTAACGGCCACCGGCCAGCAACTAACTGCCACAGTTTAAGTTCGCTACGTCGGACTACTAAATTTATCTACGCTGATGCCTTCTTTCTTCCAGGAGGTGCTGATGTAATACTGTACCAACTTGTCTCAAATAAGTATTGCATTGACCTGCAAGACTTGCATCTCTTACCTAAACAAACAAATAAATGGACACAAAAAATTTACAGAAGAAATGGCTTACTTGGAACATTTAACCGGAAACAGACTTGACACACCAACATCCACTCAATTCTGGTTTCTGCGAATATGATGATTGGTTTCCTCGGCTGCAGACCAAGTTCGAGCATCCCTTTCGTCAAAGTTTCAATCTTCTCATCGATATCAACATAAGAAAACCACTTATACTCACCAAGGTTGATCTGGAACACATACGACACATTGTAAAATTAATAAATATGCTTACATTTTTCTGTATTACAGAATCATCAAAATTATAGTTCTTTTCTACAGAAGTTAAATTCACGAAATTGAGCGTTTCGGATACATTTAAGAGCATACTGTTTGTCTAAGATAGGTACTCTGACCGCCACTAAGTCTGCGGCAGTCTGGTGCTATGGAAACAAGAAGAGGGCATTTTAGGAAGGGTAGCTGTGATGAAGAGATTTCCTTTTCTCTCGCCGAAACCAGTCCTAAAGAGGGATCCCGCACCCCTACTTTAAATAATCATACCTCGTTACCATAGTCACCGCCAGAGCTCCAGACGAATGCCTGGCAGAGTACCTATCTTAGACAAACAGTACACAATTTCGGTAGATGGCATGATATTTTTAGTAGCGATTTTCGGAAAGGAGAGGGTTTAATCTTGTGCATTGTAGGTAATATAAAAATTTGGTAAAATAGATGGATATTATTGCTCATTAAAACAAATGAATTTCACTTACGTTGTTCAGTTTCACAAAAATGAAATAATGTTTTTCAGCGAAAAAACATGCTCTTTTCATAACTGATGTGAGTTTGCAAAAGTAACTCATGACGTCAAGACGTTAACGTCAATTTTTTATCTATAGCTCTCTGTGTTTATTCGAAGAATAGCGCATAACGTCAATATGGAGAAAAGCCACAGTGTTGAGATAATGAAAAGTGTTTATGGTCTGATTTCTTTAATGTTTAAAAACTTACTTCTATTCTGCATTATGTGAGCTTATAAAAGTTTTCAAAAATGAGAATAAGGCCATAATTTTAATATCTCTCATCCAGGTAGAAAAATGTCGCAAAGTAGGAAACATTTTAAAAGTTGAATAACTTTTAAAATGTTTTAGATATTTGTCCCCCCTAAAGCTAAGCTCAGATAACTTTTTTTTTACAGAAAAATGGCATATACAGTTTAAAATTTAGATTTTTTTCTAAGTGTAAAGCAATCAAACAGTGGCTTTATTTTCCTTGGGGAAAGAGTTTCGGAAAACAATATTAAGTAAGATGGAAGAAATGTACATACAAAAGTTATTTTTGGTCAAAAACTTATCAAATAAATCATATAGATTGAATTGGTGGTAAAAATCGTAATAGAGCTACACTGATAGCCTATTAGCGATGGTTTGTGATTGAACCTAAACAAATGAAAACTCTTAACCCTAAAATGAGCATAAACGAGCACGGGCGGTCAATCTAAATACAAACTTCTTCATCTATTTTTTTATGACTGTCGTTGAACAGCCGCATCAATTTAGAGTTTACGACTACTAACGTTCAACTCCATAACCTTGTAATTTTTGAATTCCATTCAGAAGACAAAGGAGCTTCTGCATAGTATTGGGCGAAATTTGCCTTCGTGGAGAACTTTTTGATGGAACTAACCAGCATTTGATGGAACTAACCAGCATGGTGAGGAAAACTATGAAAAGATCCCACGGTTAGCCTGACTGCAAAAAGACTAACTCATGATCTATCTATCACTGATTATATTTAACTTCAGCACTGAGAGCCGGGTGAGGAATTCGTATCGACCAGTCATCGCTGGGATTCAAACATCGGTTCACCTCATTGGAAGGAGAGTGCTCTATACCCTGAACATGTAACTCATTTTTATGTTAATTTTCAAATTGGAGTATATTTGATCCCCAAACTCGCTTTTCTGAGTTAATTAAGATCTTGAGGCATGGGTGGCCCATGCGCACGCGTCAGTACTACAACAGAGAGAAGGCCTCAGCGCAAATTACTATAAGCGACAAATTTGATCCTTTAGTAGTCGAAATGTAATGACATCTTTTTTGTTTTTTTCTCTGCGCAGCTTAGTAGTTCGAACGTAGTAGCATCTTTTGTTCGTTCGTCGGACCACTGTGCTGAGGCCTTCCATCTTCTGGGTGTTGAGTGTTGTCTGCAACCACTCGGCCTCCACATCTCGCTTTCCAACAGTACAGCCTTTAATTATATTAATGGAAAAATATTGCACTTCTATAGACAGTTACAATTTTAAATAATGTCTTACCTTTTTGAAAATTTTTCCATTTTTGAAGTACTCATCAGCCTCTGAAAGAACTTCTCTCACACCCATACATTTCTTTGTTCCATATCGGACGACTGACATTCTGAAGAGTTCGTCCATAGTGTTAATACCTTCGATGGGGTTTATCACATTTCTCACAAGTCGAACACATGGACTGTATGGATCATCCTCTCGAATGTTTTTTGCCTAAAACAATAAGACATTTTGTAAGTGAAGAGACAGAGTGGCAACGGTATGTCTACGGCATTGACGAGAAGATATGAATCCCACTAAAAAATGACATTTTTAATGACAGGAGGGATTAATAAGACGTTGGATCATATTAAAATTTGCTGCCCTGCGTCGAGAAAGTTCTTAGAACAATTGAAATAAAGAGATGGAAAAATCTTTACTGCTTGGAGAAATTAAAAGAAAGCTGATTAAAAAGAAATAAACAGAAATATATTGCTTTGTGAACGGTTTACATTAGAAATGCAATTATCTATATAAACATAGGGGAATCCTGGTAATACGTTATTCGTTTTTTACGTTACCCTGCTTCTTATGTCATTTCATTTCCTGCTGGTTTCTCAGTACCCAATGGAAACATAGGTCCTTCGGAATAAAATTGCGGGGCCGAAAATCTTCCGAAGTTGGTGACGAGTATATTGACTGAAACATACATCTATTGCTTTTCAACTCCTTTAACATCTAATTTAATTCCAAGTTGCTATGATAGTGATGAAAACGGTGAACATGAGTGTAAAATATCGGAGGATATATCCACAGCTAATCAATAGTTTCGAAACTAAAAAGCTCTGGAATAATATTTATTTTTTGTGTATGTATACCAAGAAGCAAATTTGGAAACAGTATTAAGTATTGAGAGGTATACTTTTGAAATTGCATCTTAAAACAAGAGAAGAATGCACATTTTTTCTAATAATTAATCTCTTAAATGTCAGGTTTTAAAAAATAGGATTATATTTTTATTTTAACAGGGTTTAAAGTTTTTCCGCTGTTAGCATTTTTTAACGCTAGTCCCACAGAAAAGGTAAAAATCGGAGTAATATATATTAACACAATAGAATTTGAAAATAAAATAAATAAAAAATTTTAATGGGAAAACTTAGATTCTCTTCAGGACACATTTCTTTAGGTAGTAATGTTTCGAAATAAAGAATAATCCTAATGTAAATATTACTCTTTATAATGTCTTTATCACTTAAAAAGTAAAAATGCAATTGAAAATGAGTGAGATGAAAAAAAAAAAAAAAAAAACAGAAAACAAACTTAACAATATGGAGTAAAAAATAAGAAAATGCTTTAATAATAGATATATTAATCTAACTGCTGATAAAAATTTGCTAAGAAAAAAATTAAAATGTGCTTATAGCTTATATCGAATAAAATAATTAAAAATTGTATTTGGTAAAAATATGAAGTAAATTATATTTCAGTTTCAGTGCTGCCATCTATGAAAGAAACACTTTAATTATAATAATTTGAAAATGTAAGCAACAAAATCCGTAATAGGAAGCTATTAAGAACTTTATAAAATATATTTAATTGTAAAATATATAGGATCGAAGAAGCATGTCTGTACGTGATAGTAACGAGCGTGAGTTACGGAGCACAGAACGATATCTGACATCTTCAACATTTATGCGTTCCTTAATTGAGAGTAGAGGCTGCATAGATTTTTTTTATACCATCAAATACCGTCATGGACTCTTCCCTATTGCTTAAATTCCTTTCGTCCTTTAATAAAGTTTTAAATATAAGTTCAATAGATTTATCTGGATTATTGAAAAATAGTTAACTTGTCTGAAAATCGTAGTCTTGGTTGCGATTATCTCAGCAGTTTAAATAAAAAGAGTGATTATCTTACCCATATTGTTCTATCAGCCTTCCACCTTTTCCATGGTTGCTGGCATAGGAAATATACAGCAAATGTAAAGATGTCATAGATGTAAATCACGCATTTTGTCAGAAAGAGTAAGACTTTAGTTTTCATATCCATAGCGGCATTAGAATTCTGAAGAAAAAAGAAACGCACATGTAAAGAACAGTATTCCGTATATCCTTACAACTAATAATAATAAATAATGTCACAGAAAATGAATACACGCACAGGATAAATTCAAAAATAAAAATGTCCCGAAAACTGTAATAACAGAATTTTAAAATTTGTAAAATGTTTTTTAACAAAACTCTAAATGCGCTTTTGTAAAAAAAAAAAAAAATGGTCACAGTTCAAAATTAATTCCGAAGCAAATTGGCATAATTTTGTAAAATGAGTTTTAAAAATATTTCACATTTAATGTATTTAATTCCATTTCATTCAACTTGTGGTATTAAAAGAAAACTTGTGAATTATGTCAATTGGCAATGTTTATAAAATTAAGCAAATTTTTATGCTGCTTTGGCTTTTCTTTTAAGAATATTGTAAATATTAAAAATGTGATTTTAAGACTTACGATACTCATTTTTTTTTTGCCAAGTTCCTTAACTAGTTTTGTGTATCTATACTACCATTACTCAATCTCTACCTATTTTTCCCTACCAAGTCGCTTTAAAAATCTCGAAATAAGGTGAGATACGCAAAAATTAAGGGGCTAGAATCAAACTAGAGGAACCATATTTCCCTGACAGCAGCTACTGCCTATATTTTGGGGGTCAAAAATCCGAATCCGTCGAAAACAAAAGTATGTTTATTCAGAGAAAATAAGTTTCTGTGCCTGATTTCTTTACTGAAGTTATCGCCTGCACTGATTAATTAGCATGATTGAGGTCATCCTCTAAAGCCGTTAAGATTGAGTCCTAAAACATGAAGATCCAATCATTAGATCAAGAGTTATTCAGGGAAGTCTGTTTTGTTTACACACTGTACTTATATTTTTCGATCTATTTTTTATTGACTTAAAAAATGGATAGCTATAATCTGGAAAATATAATCCCGATAGTTAATATTTAGTGGCTTAAACTTCAATATTTCTTTCGCACTAAATAGTGTAAAAAACGTATTTTTTATTTTTTTTAAAAGCTATTAGATGCATCTCATTTAAATTTAAGGTTTTGCCATTCAAGTTAACAATTTTAAAAAAATATATGCCTTATAATTCATGGCTCATGGTGAAATGCGTGCAACAAAATTTCATTAAGCTGCCAAAACTTTTGACAGTTCTTTTATCTAACAATTGGGACTATTTATTAGTATACTATCATCTCACCGACATTTCAAAAATAAAAAAATCATCAATCCGTAAAAAAAAAAAGAAAAAAAAGGGGGGACATGATTATTTAAAGGAAGTATAGTACATCTTCGCAACTTGAATATTCTGTCATTAGACCAGAATTTGTTTCTTCAAATTTTACTTATTTACAACATTAGTTAACTCTGAGATAAAAGATTTTGATAAAAAATTTAGTCGAAAAAAAAAGAAGAGAATTGTGGTCCTTGAATGCATATTCACAAGAAAGCGATTTATTTTATGTTAACAGTTTTCATAATAAAAAGTTATTGATTAAAAACTGCGTTGCTTAACAATACAATTTTAGTGGTTCACGTTATTGTCAAAACAGTTTTTACCCCACTGCCAATAGAAGAGTTAAAATATATTATACAGGGTGATTCATAAAAGATGGGCAAAATTTTAGGAAGTGATAGTACACACCCAAGCAAACAATTTTTACCAAAGAATGCATGGTCAAAACACAAAACCGTTAGAGGGCGTCAAAAGTTACGTTCTTATATGAGGCAAAAACACACAAACACTGATGAAATTAAGTTATAAAAGCAAATTTAATGGCATATGATTACAATAAGTGTCCAAAACAATGCCGGCAGCGGCTATGAACGCAGTACAACGGCAAAGAAAAGATTGGCGAACATTCTAAAACACATGTGTCATGTCGCGAGTTTCCCCTGCAGCGGCCGAAAGCTTGGCGACAAGTTCTTCTGCATATTCAATGTGATTCTCATACATAAGAGTCTTCAGCTGTCCCCATAAAAAGAAATCTAGACATGAAAGATCTGGCGAGCACGGTGGCCAAGCTATAGGATCACCTCAACCAATCCATTGATTTGGAAAGGTTACGTCCAGATAGTTTCGCACTTCTCGTACGTAATGAGCTGGTGTTGAGTTCTGCTGGAACCAAATACATAAACAAAATACATATCGGCTTTTTCCACATTGGAGAAGGGCAATATCTTCAGATTCGCTACTACCGCGATTGACAATGCACTCTCGAATCAGCAGCTTTTACGTATGAATCGAGACCAAAATTTGTATACGAGCTCTTCTTCCTCCCATAACATGCAAATAACTCGCAGCGCGGTAACTCGCAACAGGAATGGAGCTTTCACGTTTGCATCAACAACTTTCCAAATGCGCCAGCACCTTTGCGTTTTGTTTTCGACCATGCATTCTTTGATAAAAATTGTTTGCTTGGGTGTGTACTATCACTTCCTAAAATTTTGCCCATCTTTTATGAATCATCCTGTATAAATTTACATAATTGCATTAAAATAAATTAAAAATAATACCATCATGTATTTAAAAATTATTTTAATAGTCAAGTTGACGTTATTCAATTATTATATATGACTCAAATAGTGTCATTTAAATAAAAATGGTGCATGAAAAGTCTATTTTTATCCTTATTTAACATGTAGCTTTATTAAGAGTAAGCATTATTAAAACTATTATTTAAAGCTACAGCAAAACCTCTGGTTAACAAATGTGAAAGTAAGTCACTTATTTTCGGAATCATAAATGTGGTAGAACAGTTAAGCTGCCCGTAGGGTCATTTCGAAACTTAGTGTAAAAAACTAGACAAGCGACTTGATCCGAATAATTATTCAATGACTGGTTCATGGACGAACGTTCAATGTTTTAACCTTACATTGACTGAATCATTATAGGCACTTAATAGTCGGATTTTTTTTTCTGGACATAACTTAAAATGTAAGACACAAAATATTTCTCAAGACGGATAATTGCTAACCATTAAAAGAAAATAAAAACCAAGTTCATTTAATGAACGTCAATGATAAAATCTATACACGTTCCTTGCATACATTTAAAGAAAAGTATTAAGGCTAAATATGGAGGTTTTTATTTTTATTTTATCACTGTCGTTGAACAGCCTACCTAATTCAGATTTCTAATCCCCAAAATATAAAGGGTAGTCGCTACCTGGGAAAATGATCTCAATAGTTTGGACAGGAGAGCGTTCCAATGTTTTAATGTTTGTTTTACTTTTTTCGCACTTTTTCAGCGAATCGAAATTTTTTTTACACAGAATTATAAAATTCGTTAACCAAAAGATAATTCCACGCAAAAAATAATTTTTAATAAATATTTATTATTTTTTAATAATTTAATAATAATCAGAAAAAAATTTGATTTGTAAGGTACCTAGTTTTTATAGAATTTTAAATAATGTAGTTTCACTTGGAGAAATACAAATTTTGAGCAAAAATTGCCAAATAAATCCCGAGAAATCAACTTTCTTCTTATAATTTTTTCTTTTCTTTTTCTTTCTTTTTTTTTTAAAAAAAAAAGGGGGTTCTAAACTTTGGACCGCTCTTTTGATCAAACTATTGGGAGCACATTTCCCAAATTGCGGATATCCCCTATATTTTGGGAATCTGAAATCCAAATCCATCTAAAAAAACATGTTTATTCAGAGAATACATGTTTTTTGTCTGTTTTCGTAACTTAAAATATCGTCTGACTCAATTAATTAGCATATTTGGGATCTCCACAAGAACTGTTAAAATTGAGTCCTAGAACGAAGATCCGATCACTAAATGAAGTTATTCAAATGATATGTTTTGTGTGCACTTTTCATTGCTAAGTTTTTTAAGAGTGCATTAAAAGATCAAGTCCAACAGTTGTTATGAGTACATTAAAATATCTAATCATGTGTTTTTAGAAGAAAAGGAAGTATGCTCTTCAAGCGTGAATGTGACATTTTCTAGTTTCGAGACACACAAAACTGTTTTTTATTCAACCACAGGCGCAATAATGAATGCAAATTTCTTGTTAAAAGAAGATTATGGGATTAGTGCTTGTTATAATGTGCTGTGAATGCCTGTTTTGTGACTGTAAAAATTGACGAGTCTAAACTTCGAAGGAGGTCTTTTATGTAAGGTTTCCATTCAGGACACAACTAAAAATGCGCCTTATCGGTATTCAACCCGAATTTCAGGGCTTAACAAAGAATTTCGTACATAAACCCTACATATTTAAACACTAAGAATAATCATTACGGATAAAGTGCCCTTTAGGGTTCGGGCTGATTGAGCATAATACAAATATATCTTTTCATGCTTTCTTTTCGCATTATGATCACAAAATCGAGAAGCAGTTCTTAAAAATCTGAATTCTTATTACGTTAAGTTAATATAATTAATTTATTTTATAACCGCGGTCGAGCAGTCGTCTCAATTTTGGGTTTAGGACTATAATGTTCAACTCCGTAGGCCTATAATTTTCAAGTCAATCAAGAAGACAAAGGATACTCCAGCATCAAGTATTGGGAAAAATTTGCCTTCGGGGGGAGGGACTTTTTTTAATGGAACTAGCCGCTTTTGCGTTACATCGACAGAAAAACCATTAAACCTTCCACGGTTAGCCTAACGATCCTTCTACCATTTAGGATATTTTAGTCTTGTGGTCTTTGCGAGACGGTGGCGGAATTCGTATCGACAAGCCATCGTTGGGATTCGAACCCGGTTCATCTCATTTGAAGGTGAACGCTCATTCCCCTGATCCACCACAGCACAATAACATTATTTAATTTTATATTTTATAACTGTCGTTTAACAGCGAACCCAATTTTTTAGGTTTACGACTACTAATATTCAGTTCCATAGTCTTATAATTTTGAACTCAATCTAGGAGACAAGGAAACTCCTGAATCAAATATTGGGAGAAATTTGCCTTAGTGGAAGACTATCATTTAAAGAAAAAAAAAAACATCTATTTTTTTTGATAAATTTGTTTAAGAAAATTTAATTAAAAAAGTATTTCATAAATTGAATAAAACATTAAATAGGTATACTTTTTAAGAAGAAAAAAATGGAGATTAAAGTCTACCGACCCAACTGGGATTTGATTTCTTGACCATAGAAGACGGACAACCAAATCGTAACACGGCTAATATAAAATAACCGGTAGAAACAAAATAAACAAGTAGTTTAAAAAAACTTCAGAAATACCGATTCGGTGACGTAATCCACCAATGGTACGTGTTCATCGAGTTTATCCGATACAAGGAATAAAGAAATAAGAAAACATTAAAGAGCGTGAAAAAAACTCTTTTTTAATGCTAGCAAATATCGTTACTGGTAAAATGAAGAAAATCGTTCTCGGCCTCATTTTTATCAATTGTGAGTGCTAAGCCAATGAAAATTCTTTAAGACAGGCTCTACCGAACGGACTAATTAAAACATTTTGATTTTAGGATCGGGGCAAAATTTGCCCCTTGTAGCCGCTCTTAAAATTTCAGGATGTTGGAACGAACGGTTCTGGTGTTATAAGTGAGAGACACAAAAACGTTCACAAAAACTTCTCTTAATTATGATAGATATAGTAATCGCATAATGGGATACTTGCAAAAGTTGTAGTGTGGGTATCTCGATCCTGATTGGTGATTGAAACTTGGCATTTGTTTATGTTAGCAGCTCTTCTTTTCATTCTATTCCGAGCAAGTCAAGCCAGCAAGTAACAATTCTCTTATGGGACACATTCTATATTATTTTGCGAAGATTCTTTCACAAAGATTCTTTCCTTTTATATATTTCTAACTTATCGAAAAAAAAAAAAGAAAAGACAGTCACGAAGGCATGTAGAACATAATTAAATTAATAATGCATCGAAGTAGTACACAACATAAAAATATATCATGATTGCAATAAAATACATAAACAAAAAATAAATTTAAGTGAAGTAAGACGTAGACAAGGGAAAAAAAATCATATTTCAGCAATGCAATATGCGATACAGCACTGTATTTAATTAACTTCACGTTAATTAACATTTTAACTTATGTGAAGAAACTAAGCTCGAATTTACACGCCATTTCGCAAATAAAGATTGACTAGCGCTGACGTCATAGATCACATGTGTGGGTATTCGTGATCTCCTTGAAGTGTAAGTACCAAATTACCTTACTATGAAACATTTTATAATCGTTTTGATATTAATAAATTACTGATAAACTTTATTCTTAAAATAAATTTTATGCAAAATAAATTTCATTTGATGTATGCAATTAATTAAAACAAATTCCATCTATTAGCTAATGCAACAGGCTCCCAAAGAGTGCTCCGTGGAACCCCTGGTTATTTTCAGGTAAAAGCACAAAAATATTCAGTGAGAATATCGGAAAAAGCATGATAGTAAGAATACCTTCATTTTCATTGAAATCAAACTATTTAAAACGAGGAAGTTAAATTCAACCGCTCAGTAATAGTTTTTCTTCCGGTTCGTAAACTGCTCGTGTATCAAATTTATGCTCTGTTTTCACTTGAAAACCTCATTTCCTAATCCACCTCAAATGTTTTTCATTGAGGAAAAAGACAATATTATTTGAAACGTTTGAGCGGAATGAATGTCTTAAAAAATTAATTTAAAAATGAAGTGCAAATCATATAAGCGCTCAGTCAGAAAACATTTATTGAAAACTCTGTAAATAAATATCCTCAAATTTTATCGTGTTAACATAATTTAGCTTTAGCAGATTTAATCCTCAATTCCATTTTAATTTGGAAAATAAATCGAAGGAGAAATTAATTCATAATTTAAAACAATTATTTTTTTTATTAAATTTATAAAAATTGTTCTTTAACGTATTATTTTTTAAATATTAATCATAAATATACAAGTAGGCTTTGCCTCTATACTAGATTCACCCAATGACTTTTTATATTGCTACTTAATCACTTTTTTTTTCAATATTTCTGAATCAAAATTTAAAAGTATTCAATTGATAGATCTCAAAATGATTTATTATTGCCTTAACACGCATTTCGTTAGCAGATTTAGTTCCCAATTCCATTTCGATTTAAAAAATAAACAAGTAAAAATAAATTTTTAATTTAAAATAATTAAAATTTTTTAAATAATTGAAATTTTTTAAATAGAAATTTTTTAAATAGAAATTTTTTAAATAATTGAAATTTTTTAAATACTTGAAATTTTTTAAATAATTGAAATTTTTTAAATAAAGTTAGGAATATTCCTAAACGTATTATTTTAAAATTTTTCATAAATTTAGAAGGACATTTTTGATTTCCGATCTGATTTCGAGCTTACGTCTACTGTTCAACTCCGTAATTTTAAAATCCAATCTTGAACAACTCCCAGAGATAAAGTGTATTTTTGGTCTGTGGTGGCTCAGAGAATAGAAAACTCTCCTCATAATAAAGTCTGAAACGGCTGGTCGGAACGAACTCTGCACCTGGCTTCAACCACCAACAGTGCTGACGTAAAATTCAGTGCTGACGTTGAAACTCACCGTGGGAGGTTTTCGTGGTTTTACTCTCCATGTAACGAAAATATGAATTAATTCCCTCAAAAAAAAAAAAAAAAGTCGTCCACGAAGGCTGAATACTTGATCAGGAGTTCCCTTTTCCTTTGGATAGGGTTCAAAATTGCAAAGCTTCGGAGCTGAACATTGGTAGTCGCAAACTCAAAATAAGGTCCACTGTTTAACGATGGTTATAAAATTATTTTATCTGTTGATTGTAAAGAATGCATGAGCGTTCATAATCTTTCGCTACTGTTAGAAGGATATGATTATAAGTTTTTATTTTAAAATTTAGTCGTGATATTTTTTCCAGGCGATATTTTGTTCTAGAAATAAAGTAGTTCTCTGTTTCGTCTTTAGATCCAAAGAGGATTATTCACTAATATGAATTGTAATATCCCATTATAATTGTACTCCCAGCGATGTCTGGTAGATAAGAATTCTGATCGCACAGCAGACAGTGCTGAATGTCCTTAGTGGCAGACAAATCATGGGTCCCTTTGCAGTCAGATTTATCGCTTGAAGATTTTCGGGGTTTTCCTTACCATGTAACGCAAATGCAGGTTAGTTATGTTATAAATAGACATATTAAACAGTTGAAACATTTTACCTTGTCAGGTTCAAAAGAATTCTACAATGTATGATTCATAATACGTTGCCCAATAATATTTATTTCCCAATAAAACATAACTGTAAGGTAAATGAGAAAATAAAAAATCAATCTAGATAAGTACTTTAAAAGGAAATTATAAAATATTCACCTCATTTGTATCCATTTTAAAAGACTGTACGCGAGTTTCGTTTTAAGTCATAATTGAATTAGAACTTGAATTTTACTCCTTAGCAAATGGGATGGAACGTAAAATAGACAGCAGACTATATCCTCAAAATACATTAGGACAATTTCGAATTTAAACATTTATGCAAAGTACAATTTAAGTATAAATCGCTTCGTTTAAATTTTATAATCTTAGAAAGATTCAAAACGATTTAATAAATTAACAAAAAAGTTAAATAATTTTCAAAAATTCTTTTATCTTACCTGTTCCTCTTGTCTTTGGGTTCTCGTCGGGCGTGTCTTCGCCAAGCCGTTGGTACACGGGCTTTCCAAAGGCCGGTTTTTAGCCGTGTTATCTCTTCCTCTACCTAAAAACAAGTGTATTAAAGTTTAAGACTTTAAAAAGGACACATTTAGAACACAATTTTTTTTCTATTTTTGAATTCAACGTAAAACTTGTGTTACTTACTGTGTTACTAAGGTTGTGTTTGCACACAAGCTCTCATTTTAGAAACATGTCCCTGTTTTTTAAAAAAAAAGCCTAAATCTTTTATTTCTGACAGTTATTTCAAGAAAACAAAAAATATGCGTCCATTACGGCTGTTTTAATGTTGGATCAAATTTCAGAATCGAAGAGTTTTAAAGGATAGTTTATTTACGCGTGTATACCGAGTGTTTCTCGGAATGACATATTTTTTGACACAAACGTACTCTGTGCGCACACTTAACATGGTTTTTCGAATCTTTGTCTCCAAGGAAAAGAAAGTCATAATTTAAGTGCCTTACACTTGAAGCAAAACAAGGATTTTAAATTTTATATATCACCTTATTGTGAAGAATTATCTGGCCTTCATAACGAACCAATAACTTAATTTTAAAAGTTACTAAACTTTTTTTAAAAATCGCCAATTTGTCAAAATTTTGAGATGGAAACTATTAAACTCACTACCTTATTCTCAAACTTTGAAAATTTTTATGAATCCAGATAATACAGCATTGGGGGAAAGTTTTTAAATATTAAAAAATTAGATCACAAAAGCCTTTCATCTTCACAAAACTGTGACTTTTCTCCATTTTGACGTTTTGCGCCATTTTCAAAAGTAAGCATAGGCAGCGCAGGTTTCATAATAGACTAAACTTGTCCTAACTGTTACTGTAGCAAGCACACAGCAGTTATAAAAATAGTATATTATTCGAAAAAAAAGCATCATTTCATATGACGAAAGAGCATTCGAAAAACAGCCTTTATCGACAGTAACACACCTCACTGGTGAATTAGTTTTGCTCATGCAGTCATTAGTATGTTTCTAGCTCAATATCCGCCACAAGAGTAGTAATGTGTTTCTGCAAAGGTATTGGGAGTAGATAAATTTGTGCAGGACAAAGTTTATGCATCCCTAATGCCACTTGTGGTTGAACATCGTGTTGACACAGATTCATGTGTAATTTCATAGTTTCAAACCAAAATACGCACATTTATTTAAGTAAAATTTTATGGTGAACACTATTGCCCTGTCTCACAGAATTAAATTTGGCTGCAGGCAATAATTGAGTTGTCCGTCTCAACTCGATAGATAATGGTACCGTTAGACTTCATGGTTTGAGACAACTGATAATGTAAAAAATCAAAAGTAATCCAAAGAAACACACAAAATGGTCAAACAAAAATAGAAAAAAAAAAGAGAATAAAATCCAGTGGATACATCATCGTTAAAGTGTATTTCATAGAATAACAAGTTATTTCATGATATAATTAAACAAGTCAGTTAAAGTATGATGAAAACTTTCATATTGTTATTCTATGAAATGATGGAGCGTTAAAGTTAAAATTAAATAATTTCAAAGTTATTTTATAAATTTATTGATCTTAAAATGTCTGCTAAAGTCTCTGAAAAAACAACACTTTTACCCTATTTTGGATAATTAATTAATAAATAATGAGGAAAAGTAAATTTAATTTATTATTGCTCATAGTATTAATTATGTCGAAAAGCAACGGAATGAAGCGTACACACGCAACGTCATTGAAAAGCAGGTTCAAAACTGACTAAAAGCAACTAAAACTGGTTCAACGAACTTTGGAGTGCCGCATTTCATACTTTAATGATCAACTAATCGTTGCTCTATAGATTACCTAGTTAAATCAAAAAATTCAATAATTTTATGCATTTTAAATGCATTTGACTTGTCTAGTTATTTCATGAAATAACTAGTTATTCTAGCACAACTTTATTCTTCAAAGTTAGACCTTATGCATTCAAGCTAGAAAAAACTTCATACAAATTTTAAATGTTTTAAAAACTTTCCGCTTAAGTTCCAATTAATGAAAAAAAAATAGTTCAATGAAATCTGAAATGTCGGAGAATACGTGAATATATAACAGATATTTATGAAGCGGAGAAGTTTACCAAAAAATAAATTATGAAAAAAAAGTTTATTGGTCAATAGTTTGTTGCTTAAAAATTTGTGTTTCTATTCATAAAACACTTGGTGGTGTAAATGAAAACAATAAAAAGGAGATTTAACTTTGAACTGCACAAGAGTTATAAACAACTTGATATTATTAAATACATAAAAATAAATAGAATGAATTGGATGGCCCACGTGATTCGAATGAGTGATGACAATACAATAAAAAACATATTGCTTTTTAGACCCACTGGAACAAGAAAGCGGAGAGATAGGCGGATTTGGTGGAGTCTGATTTTCTTGCAATTAATGAAAAGAATTTAACATAAGCCTGTCTGGCCAACTACGATAATGATAATTATGTATCCATAAAAATGTTTAAATAAATATTTTCATTTAAGAAATGTATATGCCAGTTTTTCTGGTGCAAAAATACTGACATGTGACGAAAAACGTGAATAACTTTTTTTCCTTCCAAATAGCAAAGATGTATTTTCTCTATAAAACGGAAGAAAAAAATTCTTTTTATAATTCTTATCATTAATTTAGTTCATGCTGATTTTTTTTCCTTTTGCGAAAATAAAGCAGTCTGATGAATAAAGCAGTCTGAAAGAAGGCAGAATTATTTATGCGTAAATCTGAGAAGAAAGCATAAAACTATTTATTTCCATGTTAAAGGAATTTTTTTTTTTGAGCTTATCTTTCTGATTAGGATGAAACTATAAATTATTAATGAAAAAGAATAGTACGTAAACTATTACATTTAATTAGAGTTAAAAATGGTATACGCTGCAATATTAAAAAAATAGTTTCGCAGATGAAAACTAAAGATTAAATCAAATATTTGGATAAGTATTAAAATAATGTATAATTTGCAGTTTAATGAAACGAACAGCTTTCCGAATTTTTGATAATAAAAAAGCTTAAGATACAAAAGCTTTTAAAAGATTCAAATTAATAATAAAGTTTTAAGAAAAAAATATATTTTGATGTCCAGAAAACTGATTTAAGGTTTTTGTAATTAATTAAAAATTATAATATGTTTTGAAGAGTAGGAAAATAAAACGTAATGTTGAAAATTTTTTCGATTGAATTAAAAAAGGCACTAAGTCAAAAATTTTAAACTTTTTTCAAATTTCAAAACTTAAATTGTAATTAAATCAATTGTATTAAAAACTTTTCAAAAATTAGGAATTAATATAATAAACATAGTAATTAATTAATTAGTATAGTAATAGTAATTAGTAATGAGATAAAAAAATAAGTAATATTATGATAAAACAGTTTTAATTGATACGATTTACACCGCGGAATAGCAAAAAAATTTAAATAAACCTGGAGTGATTTTTAATAAAACATAACTTTTAAAAGTAGTTCACATAAAAACTGCGTTAATGCTATACAGTAATATTACCTGAATAATTAGATAATAATCAGAAGGAAAAAGTGAAAAATATCTTTATGATGCATTAAATTGCTACTCAGCTTAAAATTAAAACAAAACACGTTCAAAAAGTTCTTTAGATTGAATAAATGTATAGAATTCTAGAACATAAAAACCGGATGCGGATGTACAAAAGAGGTATTATTTGCTCAAAGTAATGAAATCAAACAACGCTAGAAATATTTGAACTCTGTTTTATAATTTATAAACACAAAAATATAAATAAATTAGCATACCGATTACAAAATTTTAAATAGTACTTCAGATAACAAACCTTTTAAGAAAACGAAACCGATACGAATGTTCTATTTAAAGTCTGTATACGTTATTACAGAAATAAAAAAATATTTGATAAACATACCCATTTTATAACTTTAAATAGTAGTCGAGATAACTGTCTGAAACCTTTCTCAGAAACAAAACAAATGCGAATGTGTTATTTAAGGTTTGTAAAAGTTATTGCAGAATTTAAAAAGAAAAATTAATTAACATACCCATTTACATTACCCTTTCGCAAAAACAAAAATGATATGAATGGGTTAAAGTTTATATAAGTTATTAAAGGAATAAAAAATATTTCATAAATATACAAATTTTATATTTTTAAATAGTACTCGTGATAACAGACTGAAACTTTTCTCAGAAATAAAACTAATGCGAATGTGTTATTTAAAGTCTGTATAAGTTATTGCAAGATTAAAGAAAATTATATACCCATTTACATTACCCTTTCTTAAAAATAAAAATGACTCGAATGTGTTATTTAAAGATGGTATAAGTTATTAGAGGAATTAAAACAATGTATAAACATACCCATTTACATTACCCTTTCTTAAAAATAAAAATGACTCGAATGTGTTATTTAAAGATGGTATAAGTTATTAGAGGAATTAAAACAATGTATAAACATACCCATTTACATTACCCTTTCTTAAAAATAAAAATGACTCGAATGTGTTATTTAAAGATGGTATAAGTTATTAGAGGAATTAAAACAATGTATAAACATACCCATTTACATTACCCTTTCTTAAAAATAAAAATGACTCGAATGTGTTATTTAAAGATGGTATAAGTTATTAGAGGAATTAAAACAATGTATAAACATACCCATTTACATTACCCTTTCTTAAAAATAAAAATGACTCGAATGTGTTATTTAAAGATGGTATAAGTTATTAGAGGAATTAAAACAATGTATAAACATACCCATTTACATTACCCTTTCTTAAAAATAAAAATGACTCGAATGTGTTATTTAAAGATGGTATAAGTTATTAGAGGAATTAAAACAATGTATAAACATACCCATTTACATTACCCTTTCTTAAAAATAAAAGTGATACGAATGTGCTATTTAAAGTTTGTATAAGTCATTAGAGGAATAAAAAATTTATAAACATACCCATTTTATAGCTTTAAATAGTACTTCAGAAAGACAAGCCTTACTCAAAAACAAAACCGATATGAATGTGTTATTTAAAGTTTGTATAACTTATTACAGAAATAAATTTTGTTTCGAAAAACATTTTATATCTTTTATTAGCATACACTTCACAAAATTATTCACTTTTTATCGGCTCACAACAAGGAAATTTACTATTGATAATCCGTTATTTACTTATTCTCACAGCGTAGATAGTTTTCATTATCAGTTTCGTTTCTAAACATACGAGGAGTACAAGTTACAAGCAATACAAAATCATTCGATTTTTATATCTTTTCATAAACATTTTATCCATGCACTTGGAGCGACTAACCTACATTTCAGATCTATCACGGTCAAATGATATTTTTTATTTATTTTAATGATATCATTGCGCGTAGTTTCGTTTTTCTTTTTTGCATTGACATGTGATTAGTTTTTTTCTTTTTTTTGTTTTGTTTTTTACAAACATTTTTAATTATGCGTTTAACAGTTCTCTTCTTCGTGGAATTGAATGCATATTATCGAAAGTACAAGGTCAAAATTTTTTTAATCGGTTATACTATGACAAGTGTAATGTGGAACAAAAAAAAAAGTGGTAAAAGAGCTGAAATAAAATTTTTTTTTGCCAAATATAAACGGTCACGTAAAATCTAGATTATCCCATCTTCTACAAATGTAATGGAATAAAAAACAAGCAACGGATTAAAAGCAAAGCTCGTCTTATTGTGCCAAGCATAAACATCAACACGGGATTTTAAATAACTCATCGTATACAAGTGTAAATGACACAAAATAAATAGTGGTAAAAGAGATGAAAGCTGCTTTATTTTGCCGAGCATAAATATCAATACGAAACGTAAATTAAACTTTTTACCAGCACCAAGGCCGATTGTCGTCTCAAGGAGTTTATATTACTAATATAAGAACATATCTCTGAATTTTCACACTTAAAAATAACTTATTAATGCATAACAGTTCTTTTCATAAGTACAGTGTACAAAATAAATGATCACCTAAATATCTTCTTTTTTTTAACTTAATCATTTTAATGCAACATTCAGTGCAGAATAAATGCAACATTCAGTGAAGAATAAAATCAACATTCAGTGAAGAATAAAATCAACATTCAGTGAAGAATAAAATCAACATTCAGTGAAGAATAAAATCAACATTCAGTGAAGAATAAAATCAACATTCAGTGAAGAATAAAATCAACATTTAGTGAAGAATAAACGCAACATTCAGTGAAGAATAAACGCAACATTCAGTGAAGAATAAATGCAACATTCAGTGAAGAATAAATGCAACATTCAGTGAAGAATAAATGCAACATTCAGTGAAGAATAAATGCAACATTCAGTGAAGAATAAATGCAACATTCAGTGAAGAATAAATGCAACATTCAGTGAAGAATAAATGCAATATTCAGTGAAGAATAAATGCAATATTCAGTTAAGTAAATGTCGCTTCATCGTTTATTTACGACGGATCCTAAAACAACCAAACAATCAAAATAAAAATATTAAATTACGATGTCAAGAGAAATTTAAAAACTTGTCAATGTGATTTGTTATAAAGAGGAGAACAATAAGGACTCTTTTAAAACAAGTCTGCCCATCAAAATATTAAACCGGCTACATGAAGCTCAAAAGGAAAATTCGCTAACAAGAAACATTTTTATCTTCCGAGCAGCAAAGAGCTAGATAAAAACTTTTCTTTAATTATGGATTCTTGGATAATAAATTTCTTAAACAGTATTCTTTTTTTTGGAGGGGGTCCTTTAAAGTGTCTTTATTCAAAAAATCAATAACATTTGATTGTTTGATAAAATTTTCCATTAACAACAGAGTCATCGAGAAATGTTTACGTTAAACAGAAAATCTTTTTTTTTAAAATAATTTTTTTCTAAATGGTGGATTTTATTTTACTAAACCATATTTTTCCGTTAGACTGAAATTTTACTATTTTTTTCTAAACAATTGAGTTCATTTTAAATTCAAGTTTTCCCTAAACAGTTGATTTCCGCTAAAATTTTCCTACACAGTAGATTCTTTATCCTAAATTTTCCTACACAGTGGATTCTTTATCCTAATTCCATTTCATTCTTTATTCAAATTTTCTCGAGACCCCGTAAGAACCTTTGTCTGATTAAAAACATTGAGATTTTCCAATTTATATGAGCCAACAAATTATTTTCTTGAAATTGCTCACCTAAAAAATTATTCGAAGAATACAATAAAACTTACCTGGTAGCGGCAAACCAGTTGCTGCTTTTGTCATTTTAAAATTGCTATTAGAATCTCTCATTCAGAAAAAAAAATCATTTATCAAACAGAGTTTTCTTTCATAGTTAATGAACAGCGTAAAATCATAATGAGATTTTTTTGGGAGATAGACTGATTCAGATAAAAAAAAATTAAGTATGAATCTGTCTAGCTTTCCACAACAATAAAAGATGTAAAACACTTTCACTTAACAAGAGACAAAACGAAAGCAAGAAAGGAAAAAATAAGCAGCCACTTTAATGCACAGTTCACACAAACAAAAGCATTTGTAGCAGACTTATCTGAAACGCAGCCGAAATGATAAGTAGTCTCACGCATAACTGAATGTCAGTTGTCAAAAATCGGCCTCAGGGTCCTCGAGGAAAATGTTTCACCTCGAACTATCGGTTTTTTGCTGCTGCTTCCTAACCGGTTTTTCTCTGTCGGAGTGGAATCATTTAACGAACATCATTTTAAGTCATTCATTGAAGCATTTCATTCACATCATAAATTGCACAATTTACATGAAGTTTACGAGAGAAAAAACTAACCATTTATACATGGCATTGTTGCCACAGATGCTCTCGTAAATCTAGGGATGAAGGCCGAGAATGACTGATGTCAAATATTGTCTAAACAAGCTGCTCCCGAAAAGTGTTCCGAGGAACCCTTCGGTTCCATGATTAGGGTTCCTTTTTTTTAACCAGTAATTAATTTTTGAAATTATGTTTGTATCCAACCATTTACAATAGAGATATTTCTAGTTGCATTTATGAAAGTGTTATCTTACGTAATTCGAGTGAAAATATCTCAAATCTGAAATAAGTTTTGCTCCAAAGCTGCAGATTTTTCTCCAAAATGTTTTTTTTTAGTTCAGTTTTTTGATCTGAATATACAAATTTACAAATAACCTATAGGCTAATATGCAATATGAACTCATCTGTTCCTTTGAAAATTACACATTAGACAAAAAAAAAATTTTTTTTAATGGCGGGCACTTGGGACGAAGACCCATCGGCCACAGAAACTGCCAGAACTGCTTACTCTCTTTTCGTTACCCCGTGGGCACCTGGGGCAAAGCCACGGCGGTGGAGCAGCGTCGCCCACGTCACACTACCACAAACCCGTTTATAGGGCGGGTCATATTCACACAATCACACACAAAGGAGAAAGGACATAAAACACAAAGGGAGAGGAAGAAACATCCATGACCTGAGCAGGATTCGAACCCGCCACCAGCGTCTCCGCAGTCAGGCACGCTAACCACTCGGCCACCTGGTTCGCATTAGACAAAAAATATATGACCATACATATATCGTTTAAATTGTTTTATCATCTTTTGTTTTATCATCTTTACTAAATTGTTTTATCATCTTTTTACTACCACTCTCTACGTAGAGGAGAAGTGGAGACAAAAATTTCAGTTTAGGAATATCTTACTAAATTGCATAAAAGCTGTAGCTTGTAAATCGAAATCTATTGCAGATTTGAAATCGGCAACTAAAAACTATTCAAAAATCTCGTGCAACAGAGGAAAAAAAAATATTCCCAAGTGTAATCTACATTTTAGTTGTTTATTTCGGTTATTATTATGAAAATGCCTATGAAAAAATAAATTTAAAAGATAATGATTAAAACTGAAGAATAAAGATTAAAAAATGTATTCTTAAAATAGTAAGCTAAGTATACTAAGCATTAGCGAAATATAAATAGTATAACAACTGATTTAGCTTAGAACTTAAAAAAAGTTACATTTTCAATCATTTACTTGATCCTATGATAAACCTTCTGTTGAACTTCGGAAGAATAGAAATGATTTAACACTAGAAAGACTGAAACTTAGTATATACTTATATTGCCCAAAAGCAGTCAAAATGACTGGATTGTGTCAAGAAATTTGTTTCAAATTAATTTTTAATATAATTTTTTTATATTATATACGGTTATATAACAAGTTATTAGTAAATATTAACAATTAAAAAAAAATTATATGTTGTACAAAGAGTCAGAAAATTCTAATAAATCGTGTCATTATATACATCATTGTTTTTCTAACTGAAATTAAAAAGCAGTCAAAATGACTTCCGTGGGTTATCTAGTGTTAATTAAATCGTAAAAAATGTCAATGTCTCGATGATCCTTACTATGACTTTTAGTTGTCTTACGATACCGTTAGTCTAAACATTATTGAGTTGTTTTTGCTTCCAGTCCTTCACAATATAGCCGCAGCTATATCAAATCCATGACACCAAACCCTCAGGCAAAGTCACACACCAAAATTGGTTGCAAAAGAATGTCCTCTAAGGAAAAGTCCAGACAATCGAGGATGTGTTCGGGGAAAGCTGGTTTCAAATTGCTCTTGCATTGCGCATTATTGAATTAAAAGTTTAAAGTAAATTTCTGTCTTCTGAATGTCCAATTTAAAAAAAAAAAATTTCACGCATATTGCACAGATGCCCTGATGTAACCTTATCAAAATAAGTTATATTGCTGAGCAAATAGATTTTATGGTTCAACTTAAACGAAAATATGGCACTATTTCACTCTAATCCACGAGAATCCCTATTTAATTTTCAAACTTACTCTTCCCCTAGCCCCAGACTGTGTAATCTGTTTAAATAACATCGGATACCAAAAATATTAAACATGTGTTTTAGAGTTTTAAGTTTTGAAATATTTCTAGATATTTGAAAGTTTATATGCTTTTCTGGCATCTTTTATAGTTTACATTGATAACGTTATATTGAGCTATGCACGAACATTACGCACAAAAAATATACTCTAATATCCGATGCAAAAATATATGAAATAATATGAAATCAGCCCTCTAAATTGTAAGATTTCTTTCATAATTAAAAAAGCGAAACGATTCGGCTATCTGTCGCGAAATTCTGAGAGAAATAAAATATTTTAAATTATGTATGCAGCAGAAACGAAAAATGAGAACCAGTATTCTATTTTGTGTTGTCATTAAGCCGGAATGAACTATTCTAAAGCCATACCAAAAATTACTTTTTCTACTCCGGATCTACTACTGATCATACGAAGTTGTTAACCCAGTTTGATGCAGAAACTGTTGAAAAAAAAGAATGCAATATAATTAGGGCACCTTAAAATAAAAGATATTGATCTAATGGAGGTAAAACTGCAAGTTTGTCGATATCATGCGGCTCCGTGTTCGGGAAAATATTTGATTTTGTGGTTCCTAGTAGAACATTAAATTTTGCAGATTATCAGCCCCTTCTGAAATTTATTTTTTATTAAGTTTTATCACGGATTAATTAGAAGTGGCTTTTTATATTTAAGTTTAAATAAATACTGATAATCTAAACGATTCTAAAGAAGGAGTTGAATGAGTCAAGATTTTATATATAAACTTTTTACCATTGATAAAACTATTATCTCAAAACCGAGCAAGTTTACTCTCTGCTATGCAAATGAAATTTCATTATCTTCAGTTGTTTTTTTCTAAATTTATTAATTTAGTGAAATTGCGAATTAGATGTCAATAATAAGTATTCGAGCTTCAATTGTTATACATAGTAGACTTAAAAACAAAAAATGAAAATATGAAGTAATATGAAATATAAAAATAAGAAATTTGAAAAAAAATAAAAAAGGCAATACCAATCACTTTTAAATGGACAAATGTAAGCATGCATCTTTATTTCATTATTTATTGCAACCTATTTTTATACATAGTTTTACAATTAAGTTTAGGTATATTCACAGGACTGATTTCTTTCAACTATTTTTTTAAAACTATTTTAACATTTTTGAAACTATTAAAATCAAATGAATGTCTCCATTTTATAAATTAATTAAAGAATTCCCTTCATTTTTCTTCGGAAACAAGCTCAAATTATTTCGTTTGCTTCTATTTTTACAGTAAAGGTAGAATAAAAGGAAAATAAACAAATGCGAATAGATTTCAGTAATTTAAATTAATGATATTCTTTCAACTCCTGTGCAGGAAAGAATTACAGGATGTCTAAATCATAAAACTTACATTACTGTGATCATTATCAGAGCGTCGAAAGAAATTACGGTCGCGGAAAAGTAGGTTAAAATTTAAATTAATGAAAAAATGATTAACAAAAATTGACACTTAATACTTCATGTTAATATTTCTTAACATATTCAAAAATCAATTGTGCATACAGTACACCTCAAACTTTTTTAAATTCCTTATCAAGTATATAGCCAGTCTACCTTACTTCTTTTAAGGCTATTATAAAAATCTATTGTGTAGCTGTTATACAATATTTTCACTCTAAATATACTGTCGAAGATGCTCAAAAATTCAGTGCGCAGTAAATAAAATTACTGTTTCATAAAGTTAGAACTTTTTTTGTTAAGTTTTACTTCAAAGAAAATTATTCTCAGTACTGCATGAAACATTTTAATGATCTAAAGCAATTGTGTTATTGTTGTCAATAATTTTTTTTTTTTTGGGGGGGGGGGCAAGTAAATAAAATGCTATAATGGTTCATTAATTAACAAAAATATATTTTGGGTATAAAGATGTTTACACTTTTGAATTTTACTATCTTTTTTACAATTTGACAGCCTATGGATCTTTTCGCCTAAATATAAAATCCAAATAAATTCTAATAAAAAAAATTTAAAAAAATTACTTTAACTTTTTGGCATAGGATTGTTAATCACAAAGCAATCTTAAGTCTTTAACATTTTGTTCTTATTACTTAGCAAACTTAGTTTTTTAAAACAGAAATTATATTTCCTGAAATTGAAATGAAACTGTAAATTATTTTTAAAACAAAACATTTTGAAATTGAATCTTTAAACGTAGTTTAGCGAATGTTACGTAGATTGCGAATTTTTAAACATTTAAAAAGTAGTTTTGTTAATCCTTAGAGGCAGAATTTTTTTTGAACACATTTTTGTAGTCACTTACTTACATTAGTCAGTACATTATTTTGTATGAATTTAGGTAAAAATAAATGAAAAATATTATATTTAGAATTTTAATAATTTATAGTTATGAAATACAGCATGTAACACCGAAGTCTTTTTTTACGTTGAAGGTAAAACCATGCAAAGACTGCTCACTTCCAAATAATTCTTCAAATTTACAGTTCTGATTTACAGTTATTCATCATTACGTATTTTTAAAACAAATAGTTATTCATCATTAAAATATATTTAATTAACAAAATTAATTAAAATTTTTAAATAAAAACCGAAACTAAATTTAATTTTTTAAAAAAATCTTATATCGTATCACAAATTCTGATGATCTGATTTTATTCGTAACTATTGGACTGTTTTTATAATTAAAAAATACCATAATAAATTATGGGCAGAATAGAGGAAGGTTCTAGGGAAGGCTGTGGCCCACAATGAGCTGTCATGCCAATAAAGAAAGAAAAAATATTTTTACTTGTAGATTATCAGAAAAATAATGTATAAAAGGCAATGATGTCACCGCTGTGTCAAAGGGTTAGCTAAATTTAATAAATTGTGAACAGTTTTATTGAAATAGCATCTTTGAAAAGATATCTTCAAAAATGCTAAATCGCTATATGTTCAACGAAGAGATATATTTTTTGATGAAATTGTTCAGTAAATTGGTTGTTAATAGTCTTATTGTAACGAAATATTCACAACTTTTTATTACCACTCCTACACTCACGTGGATTTTCCACACCTGCCAGCCTTCTACGCTTTTTAGTAAAATTTCTTCCAGTGGTAGCTAAGTTTATTCTTTAATGTATTCTTCTTTCTTATATATTTGATTAAAAGTTATTTTTCACATCACTACTTGTAAATGATTTAAAAGTTTATATAAAAAGCCACTTCTTACCTTCTTTCGCATGGCGAAGCTTTTAAATTGTTACAAAAATGACCGAACAATCTGTATGGTTTAGTCTTTAATGGTCTATCACTCAATAATATATTAGGCAAAAAGTATAGTAGTTAGCAGTCCTGGTTTTCAAATATTAATATAAGAAATTTTTTATAAACTTAACATCTCGGAAAATCAGCATTTCATAATAATATCTTCGAATTTATATTTTTTTAATCGTTTCCAAGGATTGCGTGATTTTTTTTTAAAGATAATTTTTTTTTTAATTGGAATCTATCAGAATACTTAATTGGTTATTGGATATTCTATACTGTTTTAATAGCTATTTAACAAAGCAAACTTTACTAATAAAATAAATTAACTTTTATCGAAACTTTACAACTTGGATATAAATAATTTGTGAGAATATTCTTGAATTTATATTTATAACCGTTTCTAAAACGGAAACTAAATTTATATTACATTTTGTTGTTGCTTTTCTATTTTTTTCCCAAAATTGACAAATACAATTTTTACTAAAAATGAATAGGTCAGTGATTATAAGCAATTATATCCTAGTAGACTATTCAAAACTGCTATAGTAAACGTTTTTTTAAGTCTAACATGACTTTCTAAACAATCAAAAATGCATTTTTAAAGAAATTTAATAGTATCTTAGATATAAACATTTTATTTCGCAATAGTATCTTAGTAATTATTTTTACAATTTCTTAAATTGATACGATTTTTTTTTCAACATTCGAAAATACGTTTTAAAATAATATGAAACATTTATTTGTATATTTGAAAAGGAATTATTTCGTAATAGAATATTTGAAATTAACTGCGAAGATATAATCATTTCTTATCCAATCATTCTCTTAATCATTTCTTAATAATCCCACTAAATCGAATATAATCATCATTGCTTATTATCAGTTTACTCAAGACTTATTATGACGTCGCCACAACAAATGGCGAAAATAACCTTAAAAAGTCTGAAAAGAATGACTGACTTTGAAATTTCCACACGAGTTGCGGCTTGAACTGAACTTTGAATTATAACTTTTGATACAGCATCATGCGAGTCTTATATCATAAGATAAACGTGGATATATCTTACGTAATGCGCCATCTTATTTCAAAAAGATTACATTTTAATTTGAGTTAAATTTTAAAAACAATCCGTTACATCAACAAGGCATTTGAATAGTAATGATTTATTTCTTTTAACGACAAATGTTAACCTATTTAAATTTATTCACACAATACGTCATTTAAGGAATTGTCATTTTAATCTTCATTGATAAATAAAGTAGTAAGTGATATTTTTAATGCAATTTAAAAGTCGTTAAATTGTCGACCAAACTTTGCTGTTAACGATTTCCAACATTTAACTCTGTAGATTTGTAATTTGGAACCCAGGTCAGAAGACTAAAGGAATCCTGGATTAAGTATTGGCAGAACTTTTTTTTCGTGAAGGCCAATTTTGATGGCACTAACCCACATTTGCGTAACACGGAGAATAAAACCATGAAACCCTTCCACGGTTAACCTGAAGTCAAAGAGACTTTAACCAAAGATCCATCTAACACTGAGGATATCTTATGGGGTGAGCCAGTCGTCGAGGCGAGCCTTATGCGAAATTCGTATCGAGCATTCATCGCTGGGATTCGAACCCGTCTGACATTATTGGAATGCGAGCACTATCTTCTGACCCACTACTGCTCTAAACATATTTTACTTTAATAACCTTGTTTAATAGCTAAACCAATATCGAATTTATGACTACAAACTTCGTAGCCTTATCATTTTGAAAACAATCCAGAAGTCAAGGTACCTCTAGGATCAAGTAATAGAAGAAATTTGTCTTCGTGAAGGACTTTTTATGGAACTAACCCACATTTTCGTTACGTGGAGGGGAAAACCTCCCACGGTTAGCCAAACGGCAAGGGGACTAACCCATGATGCCAGGTGGGAAATTCGAATAGACAGCCATTGCTGGGATTCGAACCCATATCACCTCATTAGGAAGCGGGTGCTCTATCCCCTAAGTTACAAAGGCTTTCTCAAAACATATTGAAATTTTTTTTTAATACGAATTCCGTGTTTCCTCCTTTCTAAAACAAAGTACGAAAATTGTATGCACACCTTAATTGTATTGTTAACGCACGTATTAATTCGAATAGTATACGACAGAAATACTCATTTTTAACAAAAGTGCAGTGTCAAATATAAACACTTTTCATAAAAATAAATTTAAAAAAACTAATAAATTTGTATTGTTATTTAGACTAAACTTTTTCATTTCCTTTTATGACATCGTTAGAGATACAAAACATTTGAAGCAAAATAGTTAATAACATAATACGTATGTATGACTACGTTTTTAAACATCTTACGCACAAAATATTAAAAAAAAAAGTTTTCAGCTTTCTGTTCGAAGTATTTTTTATCAAAAATTAAGCTATTGTAACAAAATTAAAACGAAAAGTTTACTGAAGATAATAGTATTGTTTTATGACCGCAATTTTGTGCTTTTAACGTTTAATAACGTTCATAGCTATGAGACTTTATTCATTTCTGAATAAAAAAAAATTTAAAAAAAAAGAGGACAAACATAACCTACTCCTTAGGATTTTCCTTCGTTTTATTTCATTTTATGACCGTCGTTGAACAGCCGACTCAATTTTGGGTTTACAACTACGAAAGTTTAACTCTGTAGCTTTTAATTTTGAACCGAATCCAGAAGACAAGGGAACTCCTGGATTAAGTATTGGGTAAAATTTTTTACCTTCGTGGAGGGCTTTTTTTGATGGAACTAACTCGTATTTACTTTACATGGAGAGGAAAACCACGAAAACCTCCCGCGGCTAGCCTGATGGCAAGGGACTCTAACCTATGATTTTTCTACCACTGAGGACATTTTACGTCAGCACTGTGGTCGATGCAAGCAGGATCCGAAATTCGTTTCGACCAGCCATCGCTGGGATTCGAACCCGATTCACCTTATTGGTGACGAACGCTCTATCACCTGAGCCATCTTGGCTCTTCCTTAGTTTTAGAAAATAATATTTCTTGTGGTTTTATAACGTAAAACTATTGTAATGAAATTAGAATCAAAACGAATTTTATCCAGCACTTCACACAAATAATTTAAACATAATCTAAAAGGTCAAAAAGGAATATTTTTCAGTTATTGGTTTGATAAAAATTATATTTATTTAAAAAAAATATTTACTTTTTCTCGGATAAAATTATTTTATTACAATCACAAAATGTGTAACGACCAAGAGTGAAATATTAGATGTTATGGCTAAATTGTTTAATCAGATAAAAAAAAAATTCCAATATATAAATACATAAACATTTTTAAATTACAAGTTATAACATATTATAGTTAGCATATTTTCAAATTTTATGTGTTCAGTTACTAATTGTATACTAAAAAATTTATATTTTTTACTTAGTATAAAAATATAAACTAACGAAAGTGCTTGTAAATGATATAATTCAAACGTGTGTCTATTTGCATTTGTATTTCGATACTCTTTATTTTAGATGTGCTTCATTACAGAATTGAGGTAAAGTATACAGCAAATTTAAGTCTACAGAATAAAGGTGTAATGCGTGTTCCGTAGATACTCTTTTTACCTATTTTCTGCCACTGCCAAAACGGTATAAATAGGGCTGAAAAACTATATATATATCAAAATGAAAAGGAGCAAAAAACTGGTATGAAAGGCATTTCATTCCAGCATTTCTTTTTTCGAAAAAATTAAAATTTTTGTATCTACCAAAATTTTTTTACAATTTTTTTTATGTAAAAAAACTGCATTGATTATAAGTCGCAGTTTAAAAGAAAATCTTCTAATAACTAACTAATATTGAAATGGTTTTACTACCATCTATTCCATTTTTCAGTCTTGCTCTCACCCTGATGGACATAAATCATAGTGACGAAAAGTTTTGTTTCTCGAATTCACGTTATTAGTTATTACTCCGATTTTTATTTTTGAAAAAAACTTAATCCAATGATTTCAGATATTTATAAAGAAATTTTTATTAATATTACATTATGATGGCCATGAATTTCTGAACTATGTAAAATAAATGTTAAAAATGAAATTATAAAGCTACCACTCTTACCATTTAAAAAAAAAAGGCATGGACCCAAAATATGATCGTCGGTGCCTGATAAGTTACGAGAAAGTACAAAAACGATAAGTTAGAAAAAGAAACATTAAAATTAAATCAGAGGCAATTCTTATAATAATTATGAGGATTACATATGCCTAGCGTAGCTAAAATAGATATTAAAACCCTCATATTCGTTTATATGGATAGTAGCTATCGTTTAACTGTGACTTAGATTTAGTAAACATAGATTTTAAGTTTAAAAAAATATTTAAAAAAAAATGGTATTAATAAAATTTAAACTACTTATTATTCATTTTTTTAACGTACGTTTCTGAATTAAGAATAAAAATTGTTTTCCAAAGATTGATAATTTCAATTTAATACTGAATAATCAGTGCAGTGAATTCTTTAACAAATATACAGTGTGTTCTGTAATCGCTACCACTTTTATATTTTTTGAGATTTTGAAAGATAAAAGAGCAAAAATAAAAAGCACTTTAAAAATAGTGTTAAATCCCTAAGGAGAAAGAATGAAAAACTTAAATCAATTAAATTGCTTACCGAGACTTAGAGGTGTTTTTTAATTCTTCTAACTTCTGAATCTGTTGCGCCCGACAATCAAACATGATTTTATGTTTAATCTGTCTTTTCTTAATAAAGATACAATAGATTTTTTTTTTATATAGTTTTCTGTCTTTTCCACATTTAAACGCCTAATGCGTTTCTGCCAACTTTTTGAAAAATATTTTATGGAGTGGTTTACAATTAAGAACTAAAGCTTTAAAAATATTTGGTAATTTTGCCAATATTTTAAGAGCCTTACAACGAGTGAACTGGAAAAAGTGGAGTTTCATCTAAATTTTTGAATCATTTATGTGTAGCTGTGTGGAAAATAAGTTATAAAAAAATAAATAAAACAATTAAACCCAAACTGAGGTACCACTAGAATAAATTTTCACAGAAAGCGTGGAAAGTTGGCTGCCGTGTGTTAGGTCTATCAAAAGGTTCCGTCTGCACACGCCTAATTTCAGAGTAATGCAAAAGGTTTCTTTATAAAAGAAAGTGGTCTCTATCCTATAACTCTACGGTAAAGTGTAAATGATATAGTAGTGATTCATTATCTTATGCAGTGGTTTCGAAAATAACTTTAAAAAAATAACAAAAAGAATAATAAATTTAAATACATATTAGCTACCGCCAAAAGAAATTCTCCCTATAAGTGTCCTAAGTTGACAGCCCTGCTAATGAATGGTTATGTTAGATATACAATTGCAAACACCCACTTTTTTCATTTCCCTAACTTTTGCATCCTGCAATGATCGGTCGCATCCTGCAATGATCATAATCACGAACAAGCTAAATATTTCGAGGACATGACTTCAAATATGTTAATTAGTGCAGACGAAGCCATAGTGACTCAGGGTATGGAGCGTTCGCCTTCCAATGAGGAGAATCGGCTTCGAATCCCACCGATGGCTGGTCGATACGAATTCCGCATTTGGCTTGCACCGACCCCAGTGCTACGTTAAATATCCTCACTGGTAGAGGAACCATGGATTATATTCCCCTTGCCGTTAGGCTAACCGTGGTTTTCCTCTGCATGTAACGCAAATGTAGGTTAGTTCCATCAAATAGTCGTCTGCGAAGGCAAATTTCTCCCACTACCTAAGAGTTCTCTTGTCTTCTGGATTGGGTCCAAAAATACAAGGCTACAGAGTTGAATATTAGTAGTCGTAAATCCAAATTTGGATCGACAGTTCAACAATGGTTATAAAATAAAATTAGTGCAGAAAATTTGACGCAAAGACGTAATTTCTTTGAATAAAACTACCTTTTTTCCAGCTGGTTAGGGTTGTTTTAATCTTAACGCAGGGGTGGGGGGGGGGGGTTAATCGCAATCTAGAAAATATAGTCCTATTAGTTTGGACCGAGAGCGGTCGGAACTTTGGAGTTAATTTTGGTCGAAATTTTGGAGTGAGGAAAACCACAAGGCTTTCGTGGTTTTCCTCACCAAGTAATGAGAATACCGGTTCGTTCCATCAAAAAAGTCCTCCACGAAGGTAATTTCTTCCAATTCTTGATCCAGTAGTTTCCTTGTCTTCTGGATTCACTTCAAAGTTACAAGGATAAGGCGTTGAACAGAAGTAGCCGTAAACCCGAAAATGGGATCGGCTGTTCAACGACGGCTACAAAATAAAAAAGTGCCAGTTCATGACTGAAAACGACGAAGTTGCAATGTTTAAATGTCATCAGACAAAGAGTTCCAAATAAAATATCAGTTCTATTCAGTCTAATTATTACTGAAGAAAATCAATTGAGCGGCAGAAATGGCGATAAATCGTTTCAATCAAGAAACGGTTGAAAAGTGCATTGCTATTAGACCTCCTAGAAAAGAGAAGCACGGGTTACCATAAACAAGAAATTTGATCATTTAACGTAATGGTATCTCTCGTATTCACTGCGCAGCTTAGTAGCCCCATTTTTTTTTATTTTTCATCTACTGAGCAGTTTATGTTTGTTACGTCTGACTGTTATATTAATCTATGTTCAGGCCTTCTTTCTCCTAGGATGTGCTGATTAGACGCGCAGTTCTAGTTGTGGTTTGAGTTCTCTAGATAGCCGGAAAATGACCAAAATTACGAACAACACAACTATAATGTTATAAGACACTGATTAAAATTTTTTTTTAAAAAATATAAAGACAGTAATTTGAATATTTGAAGCATTTCAAGTTTTACCTTTAAATTGTACGAATTTATTCCGATAAAAGCTATTAGTCGAAGACTCAAGGTCAAAAGGACACAAGGTATCGCGTGACAGTCTAAACTTTACCATGTTTACTAGCTACGCAAAAAGAATATGCTTGTCTTTCACCTTAGAGCAATTTCAAATTTGGAATTCCGTTATACTAAGCATAGCAATTTTCATGACTCGAGATCGAATTCAACTAATTTTTAGTAATGTAGCGATAATTTAAATATTTTTATTTTTCGATCATCTGAAATGAAAATATTTTCAAAATCGCTCTAGCTATAAATCATTGAAAATAACCTTTTATTTAACATTGCATCCTAGTATTAAAAAGAGTTTAGTGCTTGAAATAAATGCAAATGATAATTAGCCTCGTTGAAATTCAATGAAAACTATTTAATCAAATCGAAACAAATTACGCAAATATTAAATATACAGTCAATTTACCTTTTTAAAAAATATTTTATAGAATGCACTCAGAAACATCCAAAAATGAGTCCATTGTATGAAAAACAACAAATTTTTTATAAAATGCATAAATTTAGTCTGATAAATAAATCAAAATAATACTCATGAATTTAGACATTTGGGAACTAGTACTGTAAAATTAAATTGTTAAAAAGTATGAACAAATCGATATCAAATATGTAAGTAATGGCAATTTATAAACAATATAATGTCATTTTTTGATCAAAATTTTATTATTTTTAATTTTTATTAACTAATTTAAAATACAAATACTATGACAAAGTCATCGAAATCGAAGATAAGAAATTTAAGTTGAAAAACTTACTCAATTTCAAAGGAATATGAAAAGTTTTATATTAACTTAAATGCTATAAATTAAAATTGTGTTATTATCATCTTTGTGTTATATTACACAATTTAAATTTAATACTAATACAAAATTAAAAAAGGCTATATCACTTGACTTGATTGTTTGATTAAACTCGAAAGTTTAATTTCTTTGTGGAATTTTTTTCACATGCCAAATAAAGTTTACTTAGCAATTTTTAGAAATAATTTCATGTGTTTAAAAGCCATTCAAATTTAAGTCAAACTAATAAGATAATTAAAAAAATATATAATAAAAAATTTAAAAATTTAGGAGGAAAGCAGAAGCAGAAACATTGTATTGACTGCATAGAAATTGTTTTTTGTCACAAAAATGCTTTTCTGAACGCATTGAAAATTTCCCTAATTATTAAGCCAATAAGTATAATTCCGGAAATTTTCAACAAATTGTTATAAAACAACAATCTTATAAAAAACTAATGGTGGTTCAAAAGATTAGGTTGCTATCTAAAAAAATATTTATTAATGGTAATTCAGTTATTCAAATTTCTTATTAGACATTCGATTTATTACACTCTTCAGTATTTACTTTTGCTAATATATTATAAAAAAAATCCTTAGATAATTTCTTGGAAAAAAACTCAATATATTTTTATAACAATATACTTGATCTAAAATTAAATAATGCCAACGGAAATTATAAAACTAATTTAAATCATTATAAAAAAATATGAATACTCAATTTCCACAAATTGCAATATAGAAAAAAAAAACCCAGTTCTTAAGCAAAAGCCTTTTTAAATTATACTGCCAGTAATTTCGAAATTGCATAAACTTATATCAATTGCTGTACGAATTCAATTTATATAAATCTTCTTTCTGCAAAAAATAATCTATTTTATAAGAACACTAGATTTGCTTTTAAAATTAAATTATATAACTAGCAATTAGAAATTTAAGTAAAATTATGTCAAAACCTACAGGAATTAAATTTATAAAAATCATAATATCCAAAATATATGAAGGAAAGTTTATTACTATATGCGTGCTTTTGAAATTAAATTATATATAAGGTTAAATACGAGTTTAATTTGCATAAAATCTTTTTTACAGTAGTGAAACAAATATTTTATTACAACTAACGAGTTATTAAAATTATTTTTTAAAATTAACGAAACCTATATGAATTTAAATTTAAACAGATCGTGTATGATAGCCAAATAAAACTAAAAATTACGATAGCCAGGTTGTTAATTTAAATTATACAAATATACATATAGTCAAAGAGAATGACTTAGTCATTAGAATTCAATTTATAAAAATCTTTTCATTGTAAGAAAAAAATTATTTATTAAAAAAGGAAAATTGAATAAATATTAAATTAATTTAAAATTCAACTAAAAGTACTTGAAATGGTAAAATCTTAACAAACGCTACACAAATTTAAGTTGTTCTAATCAGATTATAATAAGATGATTACTCATCACGATATGAATGTTTTATAAAATTATTTAGTTTATAATAAACTAAAATTTTCTATAAAATCATGGCAAATGTCACACGAAGTCAACTTATACAAATAGCATTGTAGTAAGCATAATAAGAAAAACTACAATGTTAATGTTTTTAAAATAAAAATACGCACGTTCTTGTAGATATAAGGATAAATAAAACCATAACAAAGATTATAAGACACATATACTTTATATAAACCTTTTTATCGTAAATAAAAAACTGCCTATTACTACAAGTTTGGCTTTTAAAAATTTAAATCTACTAGAAGCACTTATTAAGTTAAAGTCGTAACAAAGATAATAAGAACTGCACTTAGACATTTCGTATTGTAGTAAAAGAAATATATCGTACTCTTCACAATATACTTATTTTTTGAGATTTAATTATAGTAATTTTAATTTTTTAAAAAAGCTATAAAATCATACAAAAATTAAGTTCATACAGTCTAATCATGGTAATTTAATATGTTTTCAAACCTGTATATTTGTTTTAAAAACAATCTAAACAACAAATCATTATAAAGCTAATATCATAACAATTGTTGCTCGAATTCAATTGATACAAATAGTATTGTAGAGCGAAAAAAAAAATGAAGTACCTGAGCTAGTCATAGTGCAGTACTATAGTAACTAAACTCTTCAATTTAAAAACCGATCTTCCACGAGTTTTCGTATTCAAAGGTTAGAGTTTAAAAGGTTCCAATTCCAGAATATTTTGCAGAATAGCTTGTTACTATTAAGTCATACCGCAGAAACGTGGTCCCCACGTCATCAAAAACTCCGCCCATAACCCTTGCAAACGTGGATTATAAGATTGAATTGACCTTTGCCCTCATTGACTTAACGAAATAATCCTTTTCAGTGTAAACAAACCCCACGCTCCAAGATCACATTTCTCGATTTTAGATTCAAGGTCTTCGCAGAAGTTAAGACTACTCTAATAATAGTATTATCCTCATTTTATCATTGTTGATAAGAATACTATTAACATTTTTTATAGGTTCAGAAGAATTTATCTTCTAAATTAACCCTTGAAACATCCCTGGAGATAATGTTTGAATGGGGGAGGGGTAATGAAATCTTGAACTTGACTTACATTCTAGCATTACGTTTATTTTTTTATCAATTATCATTTCCAAAAATAAGTTAAAAAAATATCTAGTGAGTTTGAAGTTATCTATAAAAAACAAGAAAAATAAGAGGAAACGTAAAGTGATAAAATTTTTCACACGGTGTTTAATATTTTATGGAATTGCATGGTTTTTAAATGTTCATTATTTTGTAATTTTTATATTCATTAAAAAAGCGATTTTTGTGAAAATAATTGCTATTTATCAAAATTTAAATAACGTGTAAACATGAATATGCATAATAAAATAAAAGTGCTAGTGCTAGAAATTACAATCAAATCTAGGATTTGTTGATGTAATATCACTTAATAGATGAAGATAATAAGTATTTGTCGTTTCCCCTGATATATCTCAATAAGTTAAAATCTCATCATTAAATCAATTTCGACCCAGGTTTGAATCCCAGCAATATCTGTTCGATTTGAATTTTGCTGCCGTTTCGCACCAGCCGTAATGAAATTAAATATCCCTAGTGGCAGATGGACCTTGGGTAAAAACGTTTTGGCCGTTGGACTGACCGAGGAAAATTTTGGTGGATTTTTTTTTTAAATGTGACGCAAATTCGGATAAGTTCCATCAAAAAGTTCTCCACGAAGGTTAGTTTCTGCAATTGCTTTATCCAAGAGTGCCCTTGTCTTCTTGGTTGAATTCAAAGTTACAAGGCTGTACAATGATAGTCACAAAATCATATATAAGTCAGCACTTCATCACCGGTAAAAAAAATATAAATTAAAATATTAGATCAAATGGTGATTTTTTTTCTTTTCTAGCTGTGCAGGAATTTTTAATTCTTTAATTACATCGTTATTGCTTTGTGAGTGTGACAAATTGTCTAAATATCGTGGGAACAAAAGATATTTTACTAAAAAAATTTATTAAGAATAGAAATCTATTCTTATATGATTACTTTGGATTCATTACTCACTTAATTTTAACTTAGTTCGAGTATTGCAAGATTTCTCCGACCGGATATTATAGCGTAATCTAACAACTGCATTCAGGGGGGAATCTGCAAAGATATAAAAAAAAACCTAATTAAAATATCTAAAATTGTATTTAATAAACAACTACAATGCAGTGATACTTAATCAAGCAAATTGTTAGATAGAAAAAATCAGAGGAAGATTGTTATATGGAGAAAATGGGTAGTCATTAATAGAAAACATGAAGAAATGTTAGTCATGAAGTCAAGTATCACTGGCTGCGGTCAGTGTGCGGATGGGTGACCATTTGGATCAGTCTGCGTAGGGACCGAGGGTGTGCGGTATGGGTCCTCGTTAAACTGTTCTACCGTAAAGTGCTCGACTTCACGTGCAGATCGTCGGGCGACAGAATCCGGGGTGACATCCTCTCTGCAGAGAATCAAAATTGTGATCGCATATCTTCGGATCATCCTCAGGAATGTTTCCCAGACCGTCGCCAATAGCCCATAGTGCAGCTCTAGTGCGACGTAAATGAACTACAACTATAAGAATAAAAAAAGCGTATGCAAAAGCAACAAAATGGAAAAACGTAAGCGTCATTCATTTTATTAACAACTTACAAGAGAAAGTATAGGTGGCAGAGTAATTTGATGTTCAGGGTGCTAAGTAGAGTATAAGCTTGCCGAAATGGAATGATTGTGACAAAACCTTCATTGGAATCGAATTTCTATAAAAAAAAACAGCTTTTTTATTTTATTACCATCGTTAAGCAGCCAACCCACTACTGCCAATGTTCCACTCCGTAGCCCTGTTTGTTATCTTAAACTCAACCCAGAAGACAAGGGATCCCCTGAATCAATCATTTTGACAAACTAGCCTTGGTGAAGAACTCTTCAATGAAACAAGCCCTCATCTACGTTAAATAAAGAGGGAAACCTCGAAAACCTCCCATGGTTAGTCCAACAACAAGGGGATTCTAACCCATGATTCATCTACCACAGAGGATATTTTACGTCAATACTGTGGTCAGTGAGAGTCAGGAGCAGAATTCGTATCAACCGGCCAATGCTAGGATTCTATCCCGGGTCATCTTACTGGGATTTGAACGCTCTATCTCCTAAGCCACAGCCTTCGTGTCGAAATTAAAATGCCTGTCGGTACCAGGGTTTTCCTGGTTAACTGGTCTCACCGTTCTCCAAATGCTATGTAGAGATAAGGTATTAGGTTCGAATACCACCAAAATCCTGGTTGTATATTTATGATCCCCTTCTGTGTTGTGTGAGTTGTTCCTCAAATGAACAATTCTTGTAAATAGTACTTTATAATGAGCGCACAAGCCAGCATATATATGCTTAAAAATAAAGTAAATAAATTTATTTTACGCATGCACGTAAAAATTTATAAAAACTCGTAATGTTGAATTACAAATAGCACTAGTAAAAGAATGACTGATCTGAGAAAAACGTCCAAGTCACGGATAGATTCAAAATCGTTACCTTCCCTCTCCAGATTGTTTGGCGGGAGAACAATTGCATTTCTGGAAATTATAATGTTTATATTAGTCCCACTGTAATAGCACAAGTTGGCAGCAATGAATAATAAACCATGAAAATAAAAATATTAACACATTTAGGGGCATCCCTGGCCGAGCGGTATCGCCTGCAAAACGCACTGTTAAACTTGGAGGTGGCGGGTTCGAATCCCGCCGTAACCCTGGATGTATTCTTTGTGATGTCCTTCTCTATTGTGCTATCTGTTCGTCTACTTGATAAAGGTTTAAAAGCCTTAACTGAGCACAAAAGCCTGCAAATGTATGTTGTACCAATAAACACATTTAAAAACTTTTCGTCGTATTTAAAACCAAAAAGTCCCCCTCGGAACTAATAATAAGACGTGGTTCCCAGTAAAAAACCGAACTCAAGCATCACTGGCATTGGTCAGATGGGTGATCACTTTGATCAGCGTGCGAAGTCACCGAAAGAGTGCGGTTTTGGTCTTTATTAAACTATTCCTCCGTAAAGTCTTCGGCGGAGCCTCTATTCTATTCTATTCTATTCTATTCTATTCTATTCTATTCTATTCTATTCTATTCTATTCTATTCTATTCTATTCTATTCTATTCTATTCTATTCTATTATATTATATTATATTGTATTATATTATATTATATTATATTATATTTAATTGCATTACACTACATTACATTGTATTATATTATATTGTATTATATTGTATTATATTATATTAATAATGTTATATAATATAATATAATATCTTACTAAATATAAAAATTTAACGATGGTGTCGCTGTTTTTCAGTGATGTCAATACATTTTTAGTATCTGGAAAATCACATGGTAGGATATAGTTTTCCAACATTTATTTTCATATTGGTTTAGTTGTCACCAGCATAAAAATGATATGGATAGGTAGGTACTTTATTTTGCGTCATACAAGAGCTGCACAATAGGCTATTAGCGACGGTCTGGGAAACATCTCTGAAGATGATCCGAAGACATGCCATCACATTTTTGATCCTCTGCAGAGGAATGGTTCACCTGTTTTGGTAGCCCGACCACCTGCACGCAAAGACGAGCACTTTACGGTAGAACAGTTAAACGAGAACCGATACCGTGTACTCTCTGTCCCTACGCAGGCTGACCAAAGTGGTCACCCACCAGCTTACTGACCACAGCCATTAATGCTTGACTTCGGTGTTTTAACTGGGTGCTGTGTCTTGACGAACAGTTCCTTACGAGACTTAATGCCAAGGAACAGCAATTATTGCGATTCAATCATCGAGGTCTGTGAGCGTCAGTGAGCAGGGGGCTTAGCTCCCTAGTATAATGTAATGTAATGTAATGTAATGTAATGTAATGTAATATAATATAATATAATATAATATAATATAATATAATATAATATAATATAATATAATATAATATAATATAATATAATATAATATAATATAATATAATATAATATAATATAATATAATATAATATAATATAATATAATATAATATAATATAATATAATATTAAAACATAGTAAATAAAACAACTTTTTTAAATTTTAAAATTTTAAATAAATTTTTGTAAGAGCTAAAACACGAGTTCAAAATGAGAAAGGAAGTTGATGTTTTTACTGCTAATTAGACACAAAGGCAGCGTTGAATTGATTACAAATTGAGTTGTGGTAATTATACTCTTCACGTCCAGCGTGTGTGACATTGATGTGTGAATTTAGATAGGCTAGTGAATTACGACAATAACGGCGAAGGAAGTACAAATATCCCAGGTCATTGTAGGTCAAGTAATTATTTAACATCACTCAAAATATGGTCAATGAAAAACTGGTTTTACAAGGAAAGTAATATGTTTCGTTCTATAAGATGCTAAGTAAAAATTTGTTTAGCTACCGAAAATCAAATTAATTTAGAATATAATGGAAACATTATGCGTTAGACTTATTGCAACATTTTGAGTTGCTATTGTAATGTAATGTTCAATAAGGAACATTTTTTTACGTCAATTTTGAGAGTTAATAAATCTAGAGATAATTACGCTGAAGAAAAAAATTTTTTTTTTTTTTTTTTTTTTTGTTGTACGTGATTTTTTTTTTAACAGATCATAGATATTTTCGTATCGCTGATTTCAAACCTGAAATAGGTTTATCTTTCCAGACTTAAGTTTTAATTCTCTCTAGTAACGTAATCCTTACCAAGATTTTCAAAATTCACTAAAGTAAATATCAAATGTCCCCAATTTTGTGCTGCGTAGGAAGAGGTAGGAAGAAAGCGAAGTAGGAAAATTGTTCCTGTTAGAGAATCTCAGAGGGGATTTCTGTTTTAAGGAGATTTTATATTATTTTATAACCGTCGTTTTGAACAGCCTATCCAATTTGAGGGGTTTACGACTGCTAATGATCAACTCCGTAGCCTTGTCATTTTGATCTCAATCCGGAAGACGAGGGGACTCCTGGATCAAGTATTGTGGGAAATGTGGCTTCGTTGAGGACTTTTTCATTGAACTTACTAGTATTTGTGTTACATAGAGAGAAAAAGCACAAAAACCTCCCATGGTTAGCCTGACAGCAAGGAGACTCAAATCCAATGAGGATATTTTATGCCAGCACTGTGATCCGTGCAAACCGGATGCGCAATTCGTGTCGACCAGCCATCGCTGAGATTCGAACCCGGTTCACCTCATTGAAAGGCAAACGGTTTATCCCCTGAGCCACCACGGCTCTTTAAAAATATTAAATTGGAAAAGAAACGATGTGAGTTTTCATACATCCGTTTAGAAATTTTACTACCATTTTTCGTTTCAATTTATTTGCAGAGCAATCAACTTTCTACGCTTTGTAAAACTTTACTCTAGTGGTAGCTATGTTTTAATCTATTATTTTTTATTCACTCAAAGTTAATTTCCACATAATGATATAAAAGTTACTATACTGTTATAAATGATTTAAAAGTTCATCCAATTTCGAGATTAAGCTTTTAAAATGTTATCCAAATCGACATAAATTTTGAAAGCTTTAGTGTTTGAATGTCTCCATAAATTATTTTGCAAAAATTGTATTTCTTAGCATTTATATTTATTTAATTTCATTAGAAATTCAACTACCACTAAGTTTATATTACAAATTATATATATTTATAGTGAAAACATTAATTTTCTATATTCGGGTCAGGGCAAGACTAATCCTTATTATTTTTTTTTTTATAACCGTCGTTGAACAGCCGACCCAACTTAATGGATTTACGGCTACTAATGTTCAACTCCGTAGCCTTGTAATTTTGAACCCAATCCAGAAGACAAGGGAACTCCTGGATCGAGTATTGGGAGAAATTTGCCTTCGTGGAGGACTTTTTGATGGAGCTAACCCGCATTTGCGTTACATGGAGAGGAAGACCACGAGAACCTCCCACGGTTAGCCTGACGGCAAGGGGACTCTAACCCATGATCCGTCTACCACTGAGGATATTTCACGTCAGCACTGTGGTCAGTGCAAGCCGGATGCGGAATTCGTATCGACTGGGATTCGAACCCGGTTCGCCTCATTGGAAGGCGAACGCTCTATCCCCTGAGCCATCGCGGCTCAATCCTTATTATTGCAGTGTAGGGAGCAACCAGGCATGAGTGGTAATTACCAGGACGACAGGTTCCCTACTGTTTCTAAGATAGGTATTCTGACCGCCACTAAGTCTGCGGCAGTCTCGTGCTATGGAAACAAGGAGAGGGTAGCTTCGATGAAGAGGTCTCCTTTTCTCTCGCCGAAACCAGTCCTAAAGAGGGACCATGCATCCCTACTTGAAATAATCATAACTCGTTAACATAGTCACAGCTCCAGATGAATGTCTGGCAGAGTACCTATCTCAGACAAACAGTACTTTAACAGAGATATTCAAACGTACACTATAAACACAACTTATTTGCTATTTTATGGATTGGCTCACTCGTGATTTATTATTTTGTAAATATTTTGATTTTTAATTTAACTTGTCTTCACGATCAACTTGCTTTCTCAACTCGTAATATTTTGTAATTACCTTTGTGAATAATTTCTGTTTGTTTTGTTGAATATAATTATAACTGTATTTTCATGTTATTATCTAATTAATACCGTGGTAAAGTGCCATTCTCTCTTTCAGGCTTTATTTAGTGTCATTTGTGTTTCCAGCCATGAAAACAGTTTTTTTATATTTTACGGATCTTTAATGCAAGCTAGGGCCTGATAGAGAAAAGGGCCTTTTTCGCCTCAGGTGCCCAACTGCACTGAAAAGACTAGACCTGATTACTTGCTATAGTTAAATGGGGGGGAAATATGCCAGAAATTTTTTTTTAATTTTAATTTCTTTTCATAGATTTGTGCAATTTATTTGTCCCTATTTTTTACATATTTATTTGCCAGTGACATCCCAGAAAGCGCTGATCCGGAAACTATTTTCTAATCCAGCAAGCGTTTAACTCTCCTGTTTGGTATTTTCTTAAAATGAAAGAAAGCAGGAAAATCTTTCTTCACCTTTTTTCAGTTCAGATCAAAGATTTTAAAAGGAATAAAAGCTTGCCTTAAAATTGAGACAGCCAAACGAAAAACCTTCATTAGCGAAAGCGAGTCGTCAAATCCCGCTGGATTGTAAATTAACGTTTCTGAAAGGTTTAACTGTTTAAACACCATCGGAACACTTGAAATAACCAATTCTAGCAGTCATATATATTATTTTTATTTTATAACCGTCGTTGAACAGCCGACCCAATTTCATGGGTTTACGACTACTAATGTTCAACTCCGTAGCCTTGTAATTTTGAACCAATCCAGAAGACAAGGAAACTCCTGGATCAGTACCCTCAGAGGAATTGATTTGTTGTGGGAACATGGGGGACTTTGAGACTGGACAGATTTAACGTGCATCAGTCACCATTTACTACACGGGGAGTCTTCGGCCGGCGAGGATCGAACCCACGACCACTTGGATATGGGCCCAGCGCCCTACCGACCAGGCTATCCCGGCCTTAGCAGTCATATATTGGTATCATTACAGCATTTACAATGACCTTATAGATGTTTGGCTGCGGTCAGTAATTGGGGGGGGGGGGTTGACCACTTTGATCCGCTTACGTAGGGTTCGAGTTTGCTCGGTATTGATCCTTGCTTAACTGTTCTACCGTAAAGTGCTCGACTTCGCGCTCATGTCATCGAGCTACCAAAGCAGGGCTGTCATCCCCTCTGCAGAGAATTAAAATTGCAATGGCATGTCTTCGGATCATTCTCAGGGATGTTTCCCAGATCGTCGCCAATAGCCCATTGTGGAGTCTAGTGCGACGTAAATAAAGGACCTATCCCGTTGTTTATTGAAAGTTCTTAAATGAGTCATGTCTGATAAAATGTTTTGAATTCATTGTTTTCAAGAGTTTTTTAAGTTATTGAAAGAAGTCTTCTTGATCATTTTCCTGTTCCAAGTTCTTGCAAAGTTTGTTGGTGGTTTTCTTGGAACGAGAGGGACAGCCAGGGACGTTTGAAGTCCCATTACAATTACACACAGCCTTTTAAAATTGTTAGAAAGGTGCTATTCTAATTTTTACGAAATGTGGGTGAAATCGGTTAAGAAGCCAGGACCACTTGAACTTCTGTTCTTTGAACCTATGTCCACTATAAATCCTTTAACGTAGAATTTTTATTAAACATATTTTTCATTTATCTTAATTTTTTGTATCAGAGGATTTCAAAATTAGAGGAAAAAAATGGGATTTAGCATTTTAAAAATTTATAGTTATAAAATACAGTTAAAACACCAAAATCTTTTTTTTTTTTTTTTTTTTTCGTGGGAAGCTTTTAAACAATAATTTTTCAAATTTGCTCTTATTTTCGAATTATTTAGATCTGAAAGAAGCACTTATTCATCATTGAAATTTCTTTAATTTACAATGTCAGATGAAATTATTATATGTCATATAAAAATAAGTTTTTTTTTTTTTTTTTTGGATTTTATATTTTAGTAGAAATGTTATTCCGATTATCTGTAACTATTAACCGATATTTACCGATTATCTGTAACCAGATTTTTTGTAACTATTAGACCCTTTTTTTAATAATTATAAAATACCGAAATATATTTTTACTTAAAATTTGGGCGTCGGAAAAAAAATATGTAGAAGGGACAACTGCGTCCCAACTGCTCAAAGGGTTAAACCATAACAATGGAACACCAAATAGAGGAGGGGATATTTAGAAACCGATTTCTAAAAACTAACATGCACTTCAAAACATTTAAAGGCAAAAAATATACGATCTACCCTAAGATTAATCATTTTATAAAAAATTTCATTACTTCAAAACATTATAATACTTTAAACACTCAAATACTTCAAAACATTAAAATAATTATGTCGGCAAAATAGATTGACATTGAAAGATTGCCTTGAAAATTAAAGTTGTTTCATTTTAAATTAGTAAAATAGCTTTTTTTTTAAAATAAATTAATTGTCTAGTAAATTAAAACCCACAGAATAAGCATAAGGTATTTTCACTCCTTTGCGTACTAAATGTTGAATAAATCTTTTTTAAATATATATATATATATATATATATATATATATATATATATATATATATATATATATATATCGGAAGATTTCTGATATTCTTTCCATTAAATTGTTTACCATAGTTTTATCTAGTAGTACTTTTATCTTTCATATACTTAATGTGGTCTAAAATAATAATAGTGCCTATTAGCTCAAAAGTAACTATAATTTTTTGTAGACTTCGCGGTCACATTACTACAAAGTTATTAATTAGCGTAAAAGAGAAATGTTTAGCAAATCTAATTTATTAATGTTAATGATTTTAGGCGATTTTAAGATTTTCGGCGAATTTTTATTATTTTTTATTTATTTATTTATTTATTTATTTATTTTTTTGAGGTAGGACATTATAGAATCAGAATAATGGTAAATATAAGGAACTATATATTGTACCAGCTATATATAGATATACACGGCTCTCACCGGCAACAGTGCTGACATAAAATATGCTTAGTGGTGGACGGATCATCGTTTAGAGTCTCCTTGCCGTCAGACTAACCCAATGAGTTTTTCGAGGTTTTCCTCCCTATGTAAAGCAACTGCGGGTTAGTTCCATCAAAAAGTCCTCCCCAAAGGCAAAACTTCTCCCACTACTAGACCCAGAAGTTCCCTCGTCCTCTGAATTGAATTCAGAATAACAAGGTTACAAAATTGAACATTAATAGTAGTAAACCCAAAATTGGGTCGGCTGTTCAAAGATGGTTAAACAATAAAATAGTCTATGTATAAATTATTTAAAAATGAGTATTTATCTTCCATTAAAAATCAATAATAAAAAATATTACATGCAGGAGCTGCAGCAATATAGATTGGCAGTAAATGTAACGTCATAAAAAAAAATTTATTTTTATTAAATTATATTTATTATTTTTTCTTTTTTAAACTTCTGATGTGGAAACTAAGATTTTTTTTCTTTGATTTGAAACTTATGTTTGTTATTTCTAATTTTTACAACTAAAACTTCAACAAATTAAAAATATTAAGTTAGAGAAACGTACATAGAGCTTTGTATTGTGATGAAGTATATTCTGCAGTTGAAACAAAAATTTTAAACTGCTGAAGCGCTGTCATATTGCATCATCAAAACATTTATATATTTACTTATAGAATATGATTCGTGTTTTTTTATCACACCATTTTAACTCAATTTGTTTTCTCTACAGGATTATTTTGTCTTTATGTAAAATTAAGAAATATTGTATTATAATTTAGTAAATTCATTTTTACGAAGAAATTTTTTCATTAAATTAAACGTAGTCGATATACAGAAATAAATAAATAAAAAAAACTAAATAATAATAATTATAATAATAATACAAAATCTTCAAAAATGCATTCGCTTACCTTAAGTAGTGCATCAAGATGCAAGGATCACTTTCAATTTAGTTCTTGAATAATCAAAAATAATTTTGTTAATCAAGAAAAATCGCAATATGAATGCGCTATTGCGATATTTTCCTTCCTTCTCAAAATATCCATTCACTTATTCTTTCTTAAGAACACACACAATCGAAAATCACGCAATAATATGAAAAAAGAATCAACGCATTTATGGTGCATTTTTTTGGCGACAAAAAAACAAAGCCACCAAAACGTAAAACGCAATCGCCTTCCGCGATCCGTAACACCACTCGTCTTTCTTCTACTATTACCTAATGATTATTAGGATTAAAACTGATAGACAAAGAGTGAATGTTAACAATCAAGGCTACAGCAATTCTTCTATAATGTCGCCAAACAGTAGAAAATACTTTAAACACTCGCCAGGTTACCCTGAAGCTAAACAGGTAAATTGCTATGCTTGGATCGTACCAGTAGTCCTGACTTGAAAGTCACCCCTTGGTCTACGCACAATTAGTTGGGGTCATTCATCTCGATTTTATGCACATTTTTTTCCAAAATAGCCATTTATCTGATTTGCAAATTTAAAGTCGAGCACTTCTGTTATTGCGATTAACTAGGAAAAAAAATCAAATCTTCAAAATTCTAATGATAATTGTTGAAATTCACATTCCTTATTCAAGAGAACGTTTATGAAATACTAACACATTAAGGACCAGCATAATTTTAAGGAATAATGAATGAATGTATATTAAGAAATAGGGATAACTGGGCACGAATTTTAATTTTATGGAATACTAAAAGGTTAAGAACTAGCATAACTTTAAGGTACAATTAATGAATGCAAAGAAATAATAATAACTAAGGCTGGAATATTAGTTATATTCTCATAATTATTATATTAATTATATGGAATATTACTAGGTTATGAACTAGCATAAGTTAAAGGCACAAATAATGAATGCATATTAATAAATAATGATAGCTACGCCACAGATTTTAAATTTATGGAACACTAACACCTTAAGAACCAGCATAACTTAAAAGAACAATATATGAATGCACATTAAGAAATAATGATAGCTAAGGCACGAATTGTGATTTTATGGATTATTAACTTGTTAAGAATCAGCATAACTTGAAGGAATAATGAATGAATGCATATAAAGAAATCGTAATAACTAAGGCAGGGATTTTAATTTTATGGAATACAAACGCAATAAGGACTTACATAACGTAAATGACTAATTAATGAATGCGCAATTAAAAATACTATGGAACGGATTTTTATTTTATGGAGAATTAACACATTTAAACATTAAATTAACATAATTAAACATAACATTAAATAAAAATTAATAAAAGTGTATTAAGAAGTAATGTTTACTAAAATCCGGATATTGATGAAATTTTTTTCTACTCTTTTGAATTGTTTTTTGAGCATTTGTTTAAATTTTAATATTTTTTTGAGGTTATGTGGATTTTCTGAGATTTTTTAGTATTTTTTTCATTAATTTTGGGTTATTTTTTATATATTTTTCTTTATTCTTAGATTACTAAGTTTTTTTTTGCTATTTTGATGCTTATTAACTAATTTTCCCATTGTTTTAATTTCGATATATTTTTAAATAACGTAAATCACTCTGCAATTTGCCAGTACTCTGACAAACATTAAATCAACACAATGTAGTTCTATTAGATTTGAACATTAATGAGCTTAATCAAGCCTAAATGAAAATTATATATCCATTTATTTTAGTGTATATGTTTTAATAAAATTTTTTTCCAGAGAGAATTTTTTTAAAAAATAAACTTCAAATTAAAATTTTTGTTTAAATACCAAAAAAAAAAAAAAAAAAAAAAAATTTAATTTAAGTAAAATTTTTTATGTTTTCTTGGCATTCTTCCTATTCTTACAGTCGTCTTTTGAGATATTTTTTCTTATTAAAATCCAGCACTTCCGGCAACATTTGAGCAACTTTTTTTCCGGCATTTGCACTGTCAACGATAGTTTATTATATTCGAATTTTTTTATAAGTAGTTTTTAGCATAAGATAATTACACTGTTGGAAATAGTGATTGAGATTTCGCATAATTTGTTTATAAACTACTCATGAATGAAATCGATAATATAGTATAAAAACTATAACAACAAGAGACAAACTGAACGAAAATATTCAAGAACAGATGGGGGAAAATATGTCGTTTAAAAGTGAAAAAAAACTGTTCCCCATTGTAATCTTTTGACGATGTGTCCATAGGATTCTTAGGATGTGTCCATATATTATTGTATTTTATTTTATAACCTTTGTTAAACAGCCGATCCAATTTTGGGTTTACGACTACTACTAGACTGATAATTTTGAACTCAATCCATAGAAGATCAAGAAACTCTTGGATCAAGTAGTGAAAGAAATTTTGACTTCTTGATATAACTAACCCTCATTTGTGTTTCCAAACATTGATTTTTAAAATTTGTACTTATTTTGTTCTAAGAGAAACAGCAATTTATCAATGGAATTTCTTAAATTTACAAAATAAATTAGAGATAAAGTTTTGAATATGAATGAAGAAAAAAATCCAAACTACATCTTTTCGATTTTATATTTTAGAGCATATATAATTCCGAGAATCTAACAGATATTTTTAGTAACTATTTGACTTTACCTTATTAAAAACTTCCTTCGCTTAAAAAAAAAATAAATAAATAAATAAAAAAATAAAAAAATACAAATACAAATATGAAATAACAGCCGACATGTTTGTTTCAAGCGCTTCAAGAATAGGCGCCATATATATATATATATATATATATATATATATATATATATATATATATATATATATATATATATATATATATATATATATATAACAATCCAAATGCTTTAAACTACTCTTCCCACTTTTATAAAAAAAATTTTATATGCATTTAAATTAACGAATCATGCACTCTTTCTTGCAAATTTTATTTCGAAAGACTGAAATAAAATACTTCCGTGTTGTGTTGCCTCAACTTCCAAAAAAAATTTTTTAATGAAATTATTTTCAAAATACATTTTAAATTACTTTAATTCAGAAAAAGAGCATTGAGGATATTGTGAACATCCTTTGTTTTGAAATTACCTGAAGGAAGATAATTTTCCCTCTAATGTTTCTTTTGTAAAACAAACCGGTTTCTAACACGCGTTTGTTGATGAAGATGACCACTGGTCTCAAGGTCAAAGCATTCAAAATAAATTGCAACTCTGGCAAATAAGGATAATATTCGTGAATATGTAATAATAGTGTATTTAAATGATATCACAAGAAGGAAATTACAATATTAAAACATCTTTTGTTATCATTTACTATAATAAAAAGGTTAAGTCTTAATGTCATTTAAATGCGCTGCTACAAATACGGAGAAGCGGAAAAATCTAGTAAAAAAAAATATTTCATTTTTTTCCCCGTTTTGGGGTGGGAGAAATTAATTAACACTGGGGAGCAAATTTTGTGTTGCTCTTTTGTAGTTACTTAATTTTTTCGAATTTAGATGTGGAGATTTCAAATCTTAAATTAGTTTTGTTTGGATAGCCACGGTTTTTTTTTCTTCTACTTTTTTTCAAAAAAACTATTTTTTTTAGTTTAATTATTTTTTGTCTGAATGTTCAAGTTTAAAAGAAATGTATAGCTTTATATATATGTATATGTTACAGTTACTGCGAAATTATTTATTTCGTAGAATAACTAGGTATTTCAGGAATTGATTAGACAAGTTAGACATATAAAATTATAGAATTCTGTGTGAATTCTGCCAAAATGTTGAAATGCTGTCTTATCCTTCTGGTAAAATTTATATAGATCACGTACGCAATTATTAAGGAGTTTTTGCACTTTTACATTAGTTTCTGTACGCTCCCGTACGCGAGACTGAAACAACTGCGCATGATCGTATTTATTTTAAATGTTACGTATCCTTATGTAATGTTGGCGGGATTTACGCTACAAAGACAAACACGCTTTTTTTATAGCTGTCAAATTCTGTTTTAGCTTACCTTCGAAATAAATACATGGACAGGGAATGCGAATTCGAAGAAATGCATTGATGACATTTCGAAATGAATCGTGTGATCTTACAACCATAGGGTCATTCAATAAAAAAAAATAGTTTTATAGGTTTTTGTTTAACATTATCGCTGCCTAATTACGCTCGATCCAGAAAAAGCTAGATATATTTTCGCTATTTCAAAATTAAAAATTATATTTATATATTTTAACTATCAGTCAGTTATTACTATTAATTAGTTAAAAAAAGTTTAATGATCAATAGAAGTTAGTTAATACTTTTTTTTTAAATACAGTAATATTAAAAATAAGTTTCATTCTTTATCGCTGAATTCATCAACAATCTGTTACCTACAAATTTTTTCTGTTCACAGAATCGTAAATCACGTCAACATAACGTTAAGATACGTTAGCATCTAAAATAAACGCGAACATGAACAGTTGCTTCAATTTTACAAACGGAAGCGTAAGGAACCTAACGTAAAATTCCGAAATCTCACCACTAAATTATGAACTTAGTTATCAGTAGAAGAAATTTTCCCAAAAAACGATGAAAGGGTGCTGCTCTTTAAATGAATCATGTATTTATATCATTTAGTGATTCTACTCACAACATTCCATATTATTTAGTTTGTCAGACACGAATTGAATGTGAAATTAGGACGCCACTAGTCAATGCCGCTCACGGACTGGCACAGATAATATTTCAATTATGTTTAAAGACCTATTAAAATATTATATCCATCATAAATGAGTGTTTATATTTTACATTTCCCAGTTAGTAAATTAAATCCTAGCTTATATGACAACATTCCATATTATTTAGTTTGTCAGACACGAATTGAATGTCAAATTAGGACGCCACTAGTTAATGCCGCTCACGGACTGTAGCCTAGCACAGATAATATTTCAATTATGTTTAAAGACCTATTAAAATATTATATCCATCATAAATGAGTGTTTATATTTTACATTTCCCAGTTAGTAAATTAAATCCTAGGTTATATGACAACATTCCATATTATTTAGTTTGTCAGACACGAATTGAATGTCAAATTAGGACGCCACTAGTTAATGCCGCTCACGGACTGTAGCCTAGCACAGATAATATTTCAATTATGTTTAAAGACCTATTAAAATATTATATCCATCATAAATGAGTGTTTATATTTTACATTTCCCAGTTACTAAATTAAATTCTAGGTTATATGAACCATAATAAGTAAATTTAATCTTGGAGGTACCAACATTTTGGTTAAGTGTTGTTTCTGAAAGTAAAAAATTTCGCTCACCAAGACAAATTGATAATTTAAAAAATATTTTCATACGATCCTTTTATTAAGAAGCTATGTTTGTATGTTTTAGTAAAACAGCTTAATTTTGAAAAAAAAAAAACATTCTACCTACTTTAATTTATTATTTCAGTACCAATTGGTGAATTCTTTACCGAAAATGGCACATATTAGCAGTGTTTAGTATAAGGTAGTACTGATAGATGAGATAATATAGATGAGGTAGATATGATAGATGAGGTAGTACTGATAGATACCTTATCTGCCAGCTATCCCTATCGCTCTCTCTCTCTTATGCGACGGTTATTTTTTAAGCCGCTTGAAAATAAAAACAAACGAAAGAAAACTTTCAAAGAGCAAATTTGCTTTCAGATTATACATAAGTTTCTCTCTTTTTTTTCCAGCATAGCTGCCAAGTTTGTTTAAACACTTATTTACATACCTTACATTACAACATTACCTTACAGCTAAGTTTAGAATACGCACCCTCTTCATACAAACTTGTCCGTTAGCCAAGAGGGCATGGCCGTTTTCACGAATTTGTCATCGTCGTAGCGATTGTCATCAAAATGATGTTTGAAATATCAAAATCACTCAGTGCAAGGTCCGAAGTGTAGGGAGGGTGATCCAAAGCTTTCCAACCAAAAGGGTCCAATAAAGCTGGGATCTGAGCTGCGGAGAGAGTCAGTGTCATAGAAAAGCAAAATTCCCTGTCAGCAGGCAGGGAATTTTTGCTACTTCGCAAATCTGCGTGTAAATGCATGCAGCAGACAAGATTTTTTGCAGACTAAAAACGCATCACTGTCCGTATCTCGTGCGTGGAATGGCAATTTGTTAAATTTGAACATTTTAAAGACAAAGAACTGACCGTACAGTTCACCTACTAATTGCAACTGAGCACAGTTGTTCCCAGGGAATGCCGGAACACGACACAATCACTCGTTGCAACGCACGCGTCTCCTATTAGTATACATAACAAAGCGGCCCTTATTTAAAAAACTAGCTCGTACATTTCTTAGACATTTTTCTCCTCTCTTATACGTCAAAAAAAAAGAAGAAAAAAAAAAAAAAACATTTTTGTCGTGAGATACAATTATTAAGGCCGGCGTGAATTTTTTTATGACTCTCTATTTAACGTGTTTTTTTTTTTTTAATTACTACTGGTTTTGAATGAATTTTGAAATCTAAAATTCATTTGCGAAATTGTATATTTTTGTGATTTTTTTTTTTTTTTTTTTTTTTTTTGCAATATTTTAATTGAATTTTTTAATCCTAAAAACCAATTGTACATTTTGTTACTTTTTTTAGTATTTTTGACGAATGTATTTGTCTTGCTTGCAAGCAAATAGCGATGAATAAATAAATAAAATAAGTAAATAAGATAAATTAATAAAATAAATAAATCTAAACTAAAATAATAAAAATAAATAAGTAACAAATTAGTTTAATAAAAATTAACACAATATATAAATAATCAATGAAAATCAAATGTAAAACTATATTTCGTTTAATTTTTTCTAATTTCATTTGAAATTTTTAATTTTTTTTTTTTTTTTTTTTTTTTAATAACGGCAGGCACTGAACTTTCGTTATTCGCCATAGAACATGCGGAAAGTGTTGCTCATTTATCGTTACCCAGTACCCAGTGGGCACCTGTGAACGAAATTCACGGAGGCGAGCAACGTTACCCACGCCACAAACCCGTTTATAGGATGGGCCACATTCACACGTCAGAGGACAACACAGAGAGAGAAACATCCATGCCCAGAGCGGGATTCAAACCCGCGGCCATTGGCTTCGCAGTCAGACACGCTAACCACTCGCCACCTGGCCAGCAATTTTTTAATACTAAAAATATATTTAAAATTCTACATTTTGCTTAGTTTTAAATAATTTTGATGAGCTTACAGAAATTCTGCATAGTAAAAATTTCATTTACAAAATCTATGGTAAAATTTTATTTAGCTAATATTTTAGAATTGAAGTGGATTTCAGCGGAATTTTTTAGTGCTTAAAAAGCTATAATAAAATTATTGATTTTTGTTATGTTTTTAATATTTTTAACAGACTTAGAGAAACTCTGCATATTAGCAAATTTAATTTAAAAAATCAATTGTTAAATAGTTTTGTTATTACTTTAACAATTTAGACTATAATTTAAGCTGAATGCTTTTAGTAATTAAAAACTAGTAATAATTTTATATTTTGCAATTCTCTCTCTCGCTCCCGCTTATTTTCCTGAGCTTAGAAGAGCACTGCATACTAACAAATGTTATTAAAAAAGAAGCAACTGAAAAACTGATTTGTTATTGCTTTTAAGATTTTGACCAATTACTATTGAATTTTTTTATACTCGAAGTTATTTCTTCAGTTTAAAAACTGGACGAAATCACTAAAAAACGAAATCCCTAATAAAAGACAAAATTCATTCTTTACACACTAACCAAGCTGTTCCCGCATCAGGTTGCGTTGAACCCTAGGGTTCCGGGGAAGAGGTAAAGGGGTTCCACCTGTTTGTGCTTCTTGTAACCAGAGATCAATTTTGAAACCCCTGATTATATTAAGATTCAACCTATGTTTCATAATTTATTTAATCCTTCGGTTCCCTATGGGAAATTATTTCAAATTAAATACCAATGAAATGGAAAGGACATTTTTTAAAGAGAAAATATAATATTTCAAATTACATAGTAGCGAATAAATTATGAAAACAGCAAGCATTTATAAAATATTGCTTTAGTAGTTTCCTATGTCGCTTTTCAAGTCAAAGTAACAGAAAAAAAAATCTTTAATAAATAAATGTGTTTCCTAAATAACCATTTTCACGTTTGTAGAAGTTTATTTAAATTTTCATTTTGAAGTAATTCTGCTTACTTGATTCATTTTCAACTGAATATATTATAAACTGAAAACAAATTTATAACTATTCTAGATATAGCACAAGGACTGTAAGTTTAACCGCTCGACATGAAACCTAATTTATTAATGATAAAACGTTAAAAAAATAAATAAATAAAAATAAACTCCATTCCTGTTAATTAAATATTTTAAAAATTTTCATTTATACTTCTGCCGATAGATAGAAGGTTGACCGTTGAAGGTCGCTGATAGAAGAAGGGCAGCGGTTTCCATTATTTTCCTTGTAATGGAACCTTAAATGATCTTAAATCCTTCGGTGGAACCCCAACTATATATAAATATATATATATATATATAAAGATAATTGTGAACGTATTTAACAATAGTATTTTGAGGTTATTTAAGAAGACGAATAAATTTTTTTCGTAGTTTTATCATTTATAATCTTAAATTAGATTTTATGTCTTACAGCTAAATTCGCAGTCCCCGAAATTTGTCCAGTTTTATACTGAATTTGCTTTTGGCGAATACATAAAACTACAACGAAAAATAGGGTCCGAATAATGATGACTTTCTTTGATTTCTATAGTAGTTCTAAGAAGAACTACTATAAACTCTGAAAATGGTTACTAAGGAAACATATTTTTTTATTAGCAAACTTAATTAATTTAGTAATGATAAAACGATGATTTGAGAAAGCCAGGAGGGAAATACGAATGGAATTTTTTAAATGCATGTCTTTTTCGTACATTTCTATTGAAAAAAACATATATATTTCGTTTTTTAAAAAGTGTTATTTCTTTTTTATTGGCATTTTAGTTATATATATTATTGTTTACATTACATACATTATTATTTTATAATCTAATAATATATATCTCATTAGATTAAAATTTATTATTCAATAATAGATCGTTATGGGCTAAAAGTCCTAATTTTTGGAACCTGATTAACTGTAGTCCTCTCTTGGATCCCTAGGGCTCCACGGAACACAATTTGGGAACTGATGATCTAGTGTTCCGTAACCGATAAAAATGATAACCGCAACATAAACCATTTAATGGAGGGAGAGAGCAGAATAAAGTGGTCATTAAATATTAAAACGTAAAAAATTCATAATTTAGAAGTAATTTATAGGTGACAGTGGTTCCTGAGAGAGGCTCCTTTGAAGAAAAATTAATTGCTAATGTATACAATTTGTTAGTTATTTTCAGTAGATTTGCTTGGTCTGTAGGAACTCTGTGTCCTAGCAAACTTTAAAAAATTAACGCTGTTACAAATTAAATCAATGTAAACACTGTTACAAATTAAATTAATGTAAATACTGTTACAAATTAAATTAATGAATTATCATTACTAATTTTTAATTAATTTGCTGTGTCTGCAGGAAATCTGCTTCTTAGCAAACTTTAAAAAGTAATCACTGTTACTTGTTTAAACACTGTTACAAATTAAAAAGCAAACACTTACCCATAATAGTCTATAAAACTTGACTTAATGAAAATTAATATCCACAGCACAGCCACATAAATCGAATGAGAAACACCAATTTTTAAACTATTTCGTTCAAAAAAGTATTTTTTTTTTTTTCTCGAAACTCTGTCTTGCAATCATCACGGTCGACGTATCTCCTCCGTGGTTCGCCAACCTGAAGGAAGTCAACATGGAATTCCAGATTTCTGTTTCTATTTTTTTTTTATTTTTTATCTTCTCCTCCCCTTTGGGCTACGGCGGGGGGTTTTGTTCCAAAACACGCCAACATAAACCGATCGACTTCCTTCTAGTTTTTATGTGGCCCATTTATTTCGGCAGGCTCAACCAATGATTGTTCTTTTAATCGAAGATTCGGTTCGTTAGTTAAAGCGTGAAATGGAACTTAAAAAGAAAAACACAATGGTCAACTTCAATAAAATATCTGTTTAGATACAAATAACATACCTTATATTCCTTTTTTTTTTTTTCATGTCGAATGAGAGTCCATATTAATTTATTCCTTGAATCACTTTGTTTCCGTTACTGTTCTTTATTCGATTCTTTGAAATTCTAAAATAGCATAACTAATTAGATTTTTACGATACCTTCATTTTTAAGGGCTCGTTAAATAAACCGGAAGTTAATTAGCAAAAATTAGTGCGGAAACTTTCCGATATTTTCAAGGTCAATTCACTTTTGCATTCTTCTTAAATATTTGGAATGCACAACAGATTTTATCAGTAGCAAGAATATTATGTAATAATGCTCTCGTTTTAATAATTATTAATCATGTATAGTGGCAAGAATTTTAATAATATTTATCTTATGATTGCATTCTTCTTATATGTTTTAAATGCACCACAGATTTGATCAGTAACAAGATTATTGTGTAATTATGTTAATTTTCCTATAGACTATTTGTGTTTTGTAGCAAAAACTTGACGTAATAATGTTTTTCTATGTAAATAGTTATTGTTCATGTATGGTGGCAAGAACTGTAACAGTATTTTTTTCTATTATTGCATTCTTCTTATATGCTTGAAATGGGCCACAAATTTGACCAGTAGCAAGAATATTACATAATAATGTTAATTTTCCCTATTTACTATTCGTGTTTCGTAGCTAAATCTAGACGTAATAATGAGTTTTTAAAAATAATTATTAATCATGTATGGTGGCAAGAACTTTAACAGTATTTTTCTTATAATTGCATTCTTCTTATATGTTTGAAATGTACAAATTTGATCAGTAGCAAGAATATTATGTAATGTAATGTTTTTCCTATGTACTATTCATGTTTTGTAGTAAAAACTTGACGTAATAATGTTTTTTTATAAATAATTATCAATCATGAATGGTGGCAAGGACTTTAACAGTATTTTTCTTACAGTTGCATTCTTCTTATATGTTTCAAATGCACCCCAGATTTGATGAGTAGCAAGAATATTATGTAATAAATAGGAGGCTTCGCCCCCTGCTCGCTGGCGCTCGCCAACCCCCGGAACTGCTTCCGCAGTTCATTTCGGATTGCTTCGCAATCCAATCCTCGCTTTGCTCGCTCATTGGATTCGTTCTTAACGTCTAGCTTTTGTATACTTTTTTGAATACTGAAGTTCCGAAAACTTTTCACTGTAGAAAATTCTAAACCTGTACATTTCAATATTAATTTGAAATTGCAATTGTTAATTTGGGCATTTGGCGATACAACACTTATAGAATTGAAGGATTTGTTACGTCAAGCCCTCAGGTATCATAATTTTGATCTAGTTGCGCTTCTATGTCATTTTGATATATGTTTCCAAGTTAACTTTCATAAATTCTACGGCTGGCAACAGCATTTTTATTTTTTAAGTTGTTTATTTTTATTTCTTTTAGAATTCGTTCTTTTTTTAGCGAAATGTTTTTTAACCTAACAGAATTCTTTGCCGACTGTTTTCTCTATAAATGAAGAAAACAAAGTAAATATTTAAGTGTTGTGAAAAGAATCTTATTTAGTTGTACAAAGTACTTCAGCCAAAATTTGGGAGCCACGTAAGAGAATTATATATATAAATTCGTAATACGTATATAAATTCGTGAAAAAAAGCGCTTTCGACAAAATACTAAAATAGAGATCTACTACTCACTTCTGCCTAGCTTAATAGTATGAGATTGCCGCAGCTGAATTGAACAACCTGATAATGCTCACTCTGGTTATTGTTTCTGTTTTTAAAAGCGCTATATGTTGAGCCACCTCAGCTAGATTTGGAATGTGACATTTTTAGATGCAATCATTGGTCGATTTTCTAACGTTGCCACTCGGGGAGTTGTAATAAGGCTTTTTTTTTGTCGCCGCATAAGAGAAATATATACAGTCGAACTTCGATAACTCGAAGTCTCAGGGGACCCCCAAAAATATTCGAAGTTCGAGTTATTGGAGTTACCCCCCCCCCTCTCCTTTCCTCTGGCACTCAAGTTGCCTGTGCTATAAAATATGTACATTTGTATTCATTTTAAAAGCATATGGAAAGAACAAGAGAATAATAGGGTCCAATGTTTTATTAAAACTCATAAAACCTGGCTTCACTACTTAAATCTCATTTGAAAAAAGCAGTTAGTTTAGATTGTTTACACTTTTTAAGGTTGCTGGCATTCACAAAGTCACCTAATTTTTGAACACAGTTAAATAGGGTGTTATCTGCACCTTCGGTGGTCTCCAGGTATTGTTGTAAGATGTGAACAGCGTCATGTGATTGCTTGCCTGTTGGAGGTGGGAGGCAATCAGATTCATCTTCGTCTTCATCTTCTTCTGGTTCTCCGCAATTTGAACTCACTATTGCTTCGTCAAACAAGGGTTCTGACGTTGCGATGTTGTCATCGATGCACATGAAATCTCTTAACTGTTCCCAGTCCATATCATCCATGCCTTCAAAGAGATCCCAATCGTCGGTTTCCGCTTCATTGTCATCTATACTTGCACTGAAGAAACCACAGCTCTTAAAACAGTTCTCAATCACAGCTTGAGAAACATCACTCTCCGAGTAGCGCGAAATCAGGCGTATGGCATCTAACACATTGATTTTGTGCTCAACTCCATTCTCCACATCCTCGATTGATTGGCGCACCAAGCGTTTTCGGTAGGCATGTTCCAGGCATTTAATGATGCCTTGGTCTGCAGGCTGCAGTTTTGAAGTTGTATTTGCCGGCAGGAAGACTAACTTAATCGCGGACAAGTTTGCGATATCACCGTGAGCAGTACAGTTGTCTAAAAAGAGTAACACATTTCTGTTTTGGTTGAAAAACTTTGAATCTAGTCTCCGGACGTATGTTTCGAACAAGTTCAAACTCATCCAAGCTTTTGGATTGGCATGGTACTCCACGGGCAGGGATTTGACATTTCTTAAGCACCAAGGCTTCTTTGTCTTTCCAATGACCATCAACGGAAGTTTTTCTGTCCCATTGGTGTTCGCCCCCACCAAAATTGTCACCTGTTCCTTGCTGAGCTTGCCACCAGAGCACTTCTCACTACGAAACATCATTGTCTTGTTAGGCATGCATTTAAAAAAAGAGTCCGATTTTATCCAAGTTGAACACATCTTTCGGTGCATATGACTGCAGAAGATGTGGCAAACTCTTCCTCCAATTCTCGCATGTTTCATCTGAAACATCCTTTGCTTGTCCGTGTAGGGTGCGGAACACGATCTTGTTCCTGGCTTTGAATTTGTCCAGCCATCCCGTACTGGCGTTGAATCCCGTGGCATTCAGCAGGCGAGCGAGGTCCATTGCTTTTTCTTTTAACAACACTCCGCTGAGGGGAACGTTCTTGCTGCGGAGAGTTTCGAACCATTTCAGAAGTGCTGCTTCTACGTCAGGAAATGCACACGTTTTTGCGCGTTTACTGGAAGAGTCGGCTCCCGATCCAAAGCGGCTCAAAATCTTTTGTTTATCCTTTAAAATCGTAGATAAAGTGTTTTGAGGAATGCTATATTTAGCAGCCGTACCTTTTTTTTCAACTGAGGATTTTTTTCAATTTCCGAAATAAGTTTTACTTTTTGATCTAAAGTAAGCGTGATCAATTTACGCTTAGACATTCTGGCAACAAAATGCTGATTTAATTAACACGCAAAATCCAAAGAAGGCAACTGGAGCGTCTCCCAGTCGAAGAGAGGTGACCGTACAGCTGGGAATCCTTATCAAGAATGAGCACACCTGTTCAGAGAGGACCCAACCCTATTTTCCCCTTACAAAACAGAGGTGCTCTTCCTCCCCCGCCCCCAAGAGAGTGACCAACTTGAAGCCATTCTTCTGTCACACTCCAGAACCCCCTTCCCACCACAATCCCTTATCTGTTTACCCTTTAGAACAATGGAGGAAAGGAGAGTGAAGGGCATTCCAAGAATGTTTGAGGCACAGAAGACAAACGTGGACTAGTTTTCAAAGTTGCAAACTGAATTGTGTTTTTTTTTAATTTTTTATCTAGTAATAAATCTGGAAAAATCTATCACAAAAAACTTCGATTTAAAAGATGTTCTCTTTGAGTTATCGAGACAGTTTTTAAAAGAAAAGTATAGGAATGATTTGGGACTTGATTAAAAGTTCGAGTTAGAGGATTATTCGACTTATAAGAAGTCGAGTTATCGAAGTTCGACTGTATATAGATGTAATTTTTCGATTCGTGTTTTGTATCAAAAATTTGACGTAATAATTTTTTTATAACTAATTAGTAATTATGTATGATTCAACAATATTTTTGTAAATAATAACCATTTTTGTTTGAATGCGAGAATTTTATGTTATAATTTTTTATAAACACTTATAATTCGTGTTTGGCAGAAAGAAATTTACAAATGTTTTTTATAAATGATCACTATTCATGTTTTCCAGTTAAAACGTGTTATAATAATGTTTTTCATAAATAAATTCCATTGATGTTCGTTAGCTAGAAGCCTATTCCATATTTTTTAATGAATAATAAATACCCGTGTTTGGGTGCCAGAAATTTATGTGAGAATGTTTTTTGTAAAAAATTATTATCCATGCTTGATTGCCAAACATTTATTTAACAGTGCACGCCAAATTTTCCACTATCAAGTAATTTCCTGGGGTGCCTTTCAAGGAGACGTAAAACAATTACTTTCAAAGTATCGGTATTAAAACTGCTTAATATTGGTGCTGTTTCTTATAATCACCCAATATATTACTGTTATATTTTATACCTATATTACTATGTTTTGGTACTTATTACATAACCCTGCAATAATTAAGTTTTTACAATTTGTCAGTGTCAGCCAACTAAAGCCGATTTAAAAATGATCGAATTCTTATTAGAACTTGATAAGGATTTTGGAGCTTGACATTTTCTCTATCTGACCTTTAATTTACTTTAAAAATATTTAGTATTGTAAAAAAAGTTCTTTTTTAATTCTAATTCAATGAAATATTAATACACTATCTTTGAATTTTTTCTACCTCTGGAACAAATATTTTCTAAAACTACGGAAAACCCGTTGCAGATCTATCTAACCCCATTAAAAACCAACCATTTAGAGAAAAAAAATATTTACGCGAATCAAATTTTAGAATCATTCTCAAATCTTGTTTATCTCCAAAAAAGGAATGCAAAAACCAATTAGTTATACTTTTTTTTATTTTATCCTATAATAATAATCGTAGGGGAAATAAATCACTGTAAAAGAATTTTAGAATAAGAAACTAACAAAAATATTCGTAGTGAAACTCAATTTCAAACTATCGATAACCTCTCTTTTAAGTATCCTTAACTACAGTTAAATGCGGTGAGACAGCTTGAACAAATATACTCTTCAATGGTTGTCAAAGACAAACACGTTTGACAGTTTATAAAATAGGCTTGATTGCCCAATTTTAACGAGCTGTTTCCAATTCATTACAACCTTTCTTAATGAACACCTTTCCTTTTTCAATCAATGTTAATGTCAAATAATTATTAAGCTATTGGTTTAGAAAAATGAATGAAGCTTTTGTGTGAAAAACATTTGTGTCTACTTAGTTGACAACTTATATTAAAATGAGTTTCTTTTCATTTTTAGCTGAATACCCTTTCCTCGTAAAAAAGAACCATTAAATTGATATTAATTAACAAAATAAGAAAACTAAAAGGCACGTATAGTGCGCTAAGTAAAAATCAAAACACTCCGTAAAGATCGGATTCTCGCGTTTTTAAGGGTTAAGGGGCAAATAAGCTAGTTAAAATCCCTAACTTAAAATATCCTATCCAGTAAATAGAGTAGACAGTAGGGGGTATAATAATCAATATATCAACCTTTTATTTGGCAAGCAGTACTTCGAATCTAAAACTAATCATGCTTTATATACTAGTAATTTGGTATTTAACATTTATAGTGGTAGTTTCGCCAAATAGACGATATTTTTAGCTAGGGAATCAGACGAGCAAAATCGTACTTTCTCTGTACAAATTATATATTTTTTCGATGATTTTGGTTTTCTGACCCCAATATATCGGGGGTAGAGCCGCAATCTGGGAGGTAAGATCCCATAGATCAACACAATTTTAATTCTCGCGTATATCAAGAACATCTGGAGCGAATTGAAAATTTTTTCTACGCAAATATAGAATTCGTTTAACCAAATATCCCTGCAAAATATAGCTTTTTATAAATATTTATTACTTTTCATATCTTGATTAATTAGTGTCGAAAAAGTTTGAATTATAAGGGATACAGCTTTTTACATCATATTAAGGAATGCAATTTTAAATGGCGAAATTTAAAATTTAAGTGAAATCGGTTGAATAGTTCCTGAAAATCAAACATTTTACTCCTATATTTTTTAAGGAAGCAGTATTGTTAAAATTTGATTTTTCAGGAACTGTTTTACCGATTTCGGAGAAATTTCGTGTTTTGCCTAGTAAAATAGCATTTTGTTTTAAATGATGTAAAAATCTATATACCTTACGATTCAATGTTTTTTCGACCAATTTTATATAAAATACTGAAAACTAATTAACATTTGCTAAAAGTTAGATTTTGCATGGAATTATCTTTTATAGTAAACTAATTTTCTAATTGCATGTAAAAGTTTTTCCATTCTCTTTCGTGATATGGAGAAATACATAAAAAATAAAATTAACTTTAAGGAGTTCAAGCGATGGATCACTCTCCTGGCGGTTCACGGTCAAAAATGGTCCCAATAGTTAATAATTGTACAATCGGGACCATATTACCTAGATTGCAGCTCCCTCCTATATTTTGAGGGTCAGAAATCTAAATCCGTTGAAAAAAGGGCATACTTATTCAGAGAGTTTTCGTGTCAGATTTAGTAATATCGCCTGCTCTAATTAATTAGCCAATTAAAGGTTACCACTTTACTTTGAACCTTTAAGATTGAGCCCTACACGCGAAAACCCTATCATTAGATCAAAAGTTATTCAGTTCATTTTTCGATTTCAAAAGTTAATTTTTTGTTTTATTTTCCCTCACTGTGCACCCACGATTAATAAAGTTAAAATTAAGCAATGCCTAAATAGTTCCAATTATTATTTATTTATTATTTTTTCTTGTCTTTCCTTTTGACTTAACGTTATTAGATTCAGCAAAACATGTTTTTTTAAAATTCAGCACATCAAGATAAAGTTTCATTATGCTCAATATTATTCAGCCTCTGAAAATGATACCAATGCTTGGCGTCCCACTCATGAAAGTCAAGCTCCAACTTTTTCATCTGAGTAAATAATTTTCATTTTTTTTATTATTATTTCAATTCCTGTTGGTTTTAAGTTTTCTAGAACTCCGTTTCTAAAGGGTAAACAAAACAGAATTTTTAATTTCACATATAAATAACAAATCAAATTGTTTAAAATACTGAAAAAGTTATATAATTTATAGAGGGCCCTTTGAACTATATTTTTTCAAACACACATTTCAAGTTTGCCTATTTACTTAAACATGCATTTTGTGTTCTCTATTAGTCTTTCACGCGCTTTTTAACTTGTGTTCATTTTCCTAAACATACATTTTGAGCTACACTTATTTTTTATGCGCTTTAAACTTGAGTTTATTTTCTTAAACTTACGTATTGAGTTATATCTATTTTTAACGCGTTTTTAAACTTGTGTTCATTTTCTAAATCGTACAATTTGAGCTACATCCATTTTGAACGCGTTTTACAACTAGTGTTCATTTTTTTAAACGTGCATATTAAGCTATGTCTAAAGTAAAAAGTTAAATTACAAGGTAAGGGAGATGGAGGACGAGTATAGGCATTTGGAATAATTCTGTTTTTCATTACTTAATTTTCAATAAATTAGGTCATATTGGCAAATCTGTGTTATGCATTTATCTGTAGATGCAAAACAAACCGCGAGATTAATAAGTATAAAATTAAAAAACAAGATTTTTAATTTTTATGGTGAAAAAGTAATTTCTTAATGTGTGATTTAATCGAGGCTTTAAACAATTTCATTTATTGCTTGCAAGTAGAAGCTTAAGTACTGCTTTTTAGTGCATATATATATATATATATATATATATATATATATATATATATATATATATATATATATATATATATATATATATATAAATAAATAATTGGATGAAATCAATTTATTTATATATTAAAAATTAAACGTAATAATGAAATATAACTATGCTTGGCCGTAGTGCCATAATTTCATCATAATCCCACAATCTTATTAATTCATAAGGGAAATTATATGTAAATAGCCTGTTTGCAATAAGTTGCAATTGTCATTGTATAAAACATTTGGCTTTCTAAAAGAAGCTTTTAAAAAAAGTTGCAAATTTGCTGCAGCATTAAATAAATGTTATGATGAATCTTGTTTCCTATAAAATTTAGCCATATAATCCTGTAATTAATTTTAAGGAAAATTTACCATGCATGTGTGTTTAGTTTAACTTTGGATTTCGCTTAAAGTGTAGCAACTTTTGCAATGTTATAGTTCCAAAATGATTTGACATGAAACTTAGGACAAATCGTGGGCTACTCATAAAGTTAATGTGCAGTGTCTCAATGATTAACGCTCATGGATCCGATTTACGATTCAAAATACATATGACATGGGGGGAGAAAAAAAACACTTTGATGATTTCTACTTTTGTTTTTGTCATATTCGTGGGTATAGTCGGAAAAATCAGAGGCTAATATCTTGTCCAGATAACATTCCAACGGAGAACCATCAATCTCTTATGGACCTGATGTGCCAGTGCCTCCAACTGATTTCCAGGCATCTCTTCAAAGTCTTAAAACTCAGAACATCCAGAAGTTCAAGGCTCCGATATCGAATATAAGCCCTCTGCAGCCCTTCTATTAGGTTGTACTTGATGATCTGACTAGAGATCTTAGCTTTTCGAAAGAGGTAGCTGAATGGCTGGGCTCCTGACTGAACGGGAGAAAAAATCATTTGATTAAGGAACATCTTTTTTTCTTCCTTTTTTGGGTACATGAATCGAGAAAAAAAGGAATTATTTGACTAAGTATTTTAAAGAAGAGGAAAACTTGGTCTATTGTTCAGATATTCCTGGATTGATGAGCAAATTTAATATCATTTACTATAAAAATGAATGGAGGCTGTTTATAGAATAATCTAAAATGCTTAAATGTTACTACATCATAAGCTATCCTTTTATAGACAAATTATCTGAATAACCTCTTCCTATAAAACGAGACGCAATTTTTAACAAGAAGCAAATGTTATAGTTAGAAATCTCATAGACGATCCCATTGGAAAGCTTCTTAAAGCAGAAAATATTGTATAAATGAATAGATAAATTTCTACTTATGTAGAAGTAATTGGAAGAAATTCAAACCCTTAAATAGCAAAAAGTAAGCGTATTTACATGAAACTTAATAGCAGTACTTAGATCATAAGCCACCCATTTATAGACAAATTATGCAAATGACGTCCGCCTATTTAACAAGACTCAAATTTTCATAGTTTTCTAAGAATAAAAGCATAGAGGATTCAAGAGGAAGTTTTTTTAAAAGAGGTCAATACTTTCACCGCCTCATGCTGAGGAAGATCATCGAGCGAGAAACTTCATCCGATTTATGACACTGCTCAAAAGAAGGATGTAAACAACTGGTTTGCTATACATAATAAACCACTTAAATCAGAGCGAAATGAAATGCTACTACTCTTTTGAAACATATAGCCTGAAGCTAAAAAATGTATATAAATAGTTTCAATATTTTTTTTCTACTTTATCATTCGTTTAGTTACTTTTCCTCTCATTTAACAGAACGAGAATTCTTGTATTTTTTGTGCGGTTTGTGTAGTAAAACTATACATATTCAGAGGTGCTCTTTGAAGCTATTTCGTCACGGAAAACAAGGAAACCACAGTGTGATGCAATTACACTCATTACATATTTCCTAGGTTTTAAACTTCTTAATTTTTGAATTATACTTAATATTAATTATACTTCATTATTACTTAATTTTTTAATCATTCTTAATTCTATTATAATTAAAATAAAATATTTAATTGTTATTGCTTTTTATAAAAAACCGAATATAAATACTTTTATTCTTTTCTTAACAATCAATGTAAAGGATAACATTTTAATTCAATATCAGTATATAACTCATTAAGTCAGTGTCTCGACAATTCGAATATTAAAGTCTATTTTTAACTGTAACTGCTTTATTTGTCTAAGCATAAAATTTTTTGATTACATAGTTATATTAAACTCTTAGAGTGATTTAACTGTAGCTGGATTATTTTAAATTTAGTATTTAAGGCTGTTTTCCGAAGGCTCTGTCCTAATATAAAATGATGCATTTTTGAGAATAATATGCCATTTTCATAACTTCTGTGAGTTTTCAACTGTTACTCCTGACTGTTAGGTCAAGTTTAACCTATCTAAAGCAAGCGTTATCTACGTCTATTATGAAATTGGCAGAAAACGTCAATAGGGAGAAAAGCCACAGTTTCGTGAGAAAAGCGTTTGTTGTCTAATTCTTAAAAACTTACTTTAAACTACAAACTGCAATTACTGGGCTCATAAAAATGTGCAAAAACTGAGTATAAGTCAATGAGTTTCATAATTTTCATCCGGGTGGAAAAATGTTGCCAAATTGTCAATTTTTAAAAAAAGTTTCATATCACCCTATATATATATATTTATTTATATAGGGTTATAATTATATGTTTATTTTTTGGTTTTACTAGCTATCGATAACTCGCCAATTTTGGATCTCATCCCATGTTCCTAAGTATCCGTTAGTGATTATTCATTCATTGGTAACTTAAAATTCTTGACGTTATGACTGGGGAAAGAGTTTGGATCTCCAAGTACCCCTCAGTCCAGTCCGACAGTCTTATAGTTACAACTTACAATTGTCATACAAAATTGCAACTCTTCGTCGATATCAAAAGCGATGCTGCTTACTATTGTATTTTTATTGATATATATTTTATTCCTTTTATCCATATTTTCTTTTTTTCCATTTTTTGTTCTGTAATGTTTGATGTATTTCTGGAGTTTCTCTTTCACCACTAAGGCGTGAACACATCAGAAATCACCACTATATCATCAAAGCTTTCCTACACAGATTTTAGATGAAGAAGCTAAGCTTTTAAACTCTACATTTGGGCTGTAGAATCACTAGTTGAAACATTCGATTGTGAATTTTTCTAAGAGCTCGACTCTGATTGCCGAAAAATTTTCGTAAATTAAGAAAATAAAATTTAAAAAAATAAACTTGTTCATTATTAAAAAAAATAGTTTTAAAAGATTAAAATAAAAAACTACAACTTTACTGTGAAGCTAAGAAATAAAATAATGACTGTAAATTATAAAATTCGAATTAATGTAAATTATAAAATTCGAATAATTATAAAAATTCGAATTCAAAATGTTATATTCTTTTTAAATAAATTTTGTATTAAAGGTGCGTTGCAAGAATTTAAAAAAAAAATTTTTTTTTAAGAAAGCAGACGATGGTTTTCGAATAAAAATAATAACATCAAACAGCTTAAATAAATATTTTTATCTACTTTACTTCTAACGGAGTGGAAAGATAGAAGATAAAATATTTATTTTCCTCCATCCATAAAAAAACATATTCTAGAAAAATTTTTTAAGCTTTTGTTCAGTCGCCATGAAGACAAGAGTATTTAAAATATTATTCTAAACGTGTTAAATGATGTTTGCAAACATTGTAATGTATTTTATGTTTTTTTGCGTAGGCCATATACAGTCTTAACTTTCTGATTATAATACTTGTTTTAAATTTAATTGCTAATAAAAATATCTAACGAAAACATGAGGTCACTCACATAAGAGGAGTGCTATTGAAGATTAACTAAATAAACAGATTAAACGGCTAAGTAGGTTGTAGAGAATAATAAGTGTTTTTTGTGTTTAAAAATCTGACTTTATGTTCGCAATGTATACATAATATAAAGGTGGTTTAAAATTTAAAAATAAGAGAAAAAGAAAAGTATTTTACAGTAAAGAGTTTTAATGGTAGAATGCATTCTACTCAATTTTTCACCAATTTACGGAATAAATTCATCATGTAAATAAAACAGCTTAAAAACAGTTCTAATTAACAATTAATTCGGTCTGGAGGGTTAAACACAAAAAAACAAAAAAAAACAAAAAACAGTTTTTATCACAGAAGGAGTGTAGTTTCTTGATATAAAATTTAAAGCATTCACAATTTTGTAAAGTGAATAGAAATTGTTCCCGTTATCAGCATAATACTTAATAAAGACAAATTATGTTAAAATAAATAGTGTTTTTAATAATTAAATTTTAGATTAAATGGTATATTCAATAAAATGTTCAGTTAGCAAAAAAAATAGAATAGATTAATTTCGATTTCAACTGGAACAAAGAGCTAAATTAGATTTCAGACAGTCAAGTATTCCGTACTCTTTTTATCGTTTCATTGCATCGTTGTGAATTAAATGATTGCTCCTTTAACTCAGATTCCAATTGCTAAAATAGTAATTTTCTAAAAAATGCTATGACAATGAGCAGTGTTCCAGAGGGAACAAAACATTTAGAGGAGAGCTTGTCATCGTATCCTAGGGAAAGAGATTCCAATCAAAAATTATGAGAGATAATTTTTGATCAGCAATATTATCTAGTCATCTTTTTTACCCTAATTTTCCTATTTTCATTTTATTATTAACTCTATAATTGAAGAGGTCAATGTTAAAATAGGATATGTATAATTTTTCACGAAACTAAGTTTTTTTTTTTTTTTTTTTTTTTTTTGAATCTGTACAGGTAAACGCAATGTTCAGAAATGGAACGGGACAAGTATCATGGCTAAATCTCGAGTAACTTCACCAGTGGCTGGTTAATACGTATTCCGCAAGAACCATACTGCGACTTAAAATATCTTCATAGATTAGAGTCCCTTTGCCGTCAGACAAACTACGGAAAGTTTTCGTGGTTTTTCTCTCTATGTAAAGAAAACGTGGTTAGTTCAATCGAAAAGTCAAATGAGTAAAGTACGAACTAATAAAAGCTCTTCCAAACGGGAAATCATCAGCACGTCATATTGGCGGAATTTTATCAATCCAGGGATGTTTTAACGATCTGCTTTCCTGTTTGGCATTTTTTAAACTTATTTTTAGTTTAGGTAACAGCCGACCGGCCGGTGTAAAGATCAGGGAACTGGCCTTGCATCAGAAAGGTTCGAGGCTCGAATCCTGGGCAAGGCATGGGTGTTCATTCATTCTCTGTACTAGTAGATCGGTAGAAATTCCATCTATCTCGGTACACAGTCGCGAAGCGGCTTTAACCAATTCATCGAAGTTGAGAGGATCTATGATGTAGAATCAGATGTTGGAGGATCTGAAAATAAAAGAAAAAATGATCACAGCAAGCTGTGATCGCCTGGTAGAAAAGGCTTAGTCCTGTATTTTGGATTAGGCTAGGGCTTCGGAGAGTAGTGATTGCAGCATCGTCACTAGTTCGGCGTTTTGAAGGAGTTATCTAGTGTTGTCTCTGTTTCGGAGATAGATTCTGAAGTTTTCAATCTCTTGTTCTTTTTCTTTTTGAGGGGAATATTGGATTCTGGAATGTTGTCGGGAACAGGTGAGAAATCGGTGGGCAGAGGCTGCGGTTTTGCACAGAGAGCTGAAGTCACTGTAGAAGTCTCAGGCGTTTGAGTCTCAAATGCTGCTTCCAATTTTTCAACAAGTTTCTTTGTTCTAATTATTTCTAATTTCTCAATATTACAGTTCACACAAAAGATAGCACAATTGTCGGCAAGGCTTTCTGGGTCTCGGCGATTCGAATATCTCTCGATAGTTTTCCTATCCGTAGCTATCGATTCGTCGATGTCCTCAGCGGTGTGGTAGAAAGTAACACTTTCAATCTGTTGATGGCAGTACGATCTAAGATCATCCAATTTCTTCATCCGAAAGAGGCTGTGCTTATCCATATCACGTTGTGGAGGGGGACTTCTTTTGCCACCTCGTCCAAAACGTTAGTAAGACATATTGACTCAGAGCTCGGATATAAAACACCCTAACTCTAACACGTCTCAAACGAGAATAACCTACTCCATTTTCTGTACTCAGGGCTGAAAGCCTATGTATATCAAGATGAAAAAAAGTAAAAACTGATAACAAATAAATTTCATTTTTAAAATTTTTTTTCGGGAATACTAAAAATTCATAACTACCAATTGTTTTTAATGAATGCAATTTTTATATTGAATTGCTTCTTTGCCGAGAAAAAACACCCATTCCAAGACCTGACTTCGAGGAGTAAGGTTGTGTTGTGACCGAGCTCTGCTATTATGTCTTATCAACGCCACGCCCGAGGTGGGAAGCGGCGGACCGAAAGGCCCGTGCAGCAATCCACAACTCAGGAGAAATTTGATATGCTGAAAACTGACGAAGAGCGTTTAGAGTTCTTCTCTACTTTTGCTAATCAGTGCATAACTAAAGCAGTAATCGATAGACAAATTGAGATCATTGAAGCTTTGGTGAAACGGCAAATCACAAATGGAGAAAAGCCACCCTTTATGGGTGAATTTCAAGTGAGAGCACTCATCAATAGAAGAAATGAACTATTCCCTGAAGAGCCTGATAAGGAAGTCATGCCTATAGAAACAGTCACGCTGAATCAGCCCGAAAAGCCGAAGGAATCCTTAGAAATAGAGACAACTTCCGAGATGAATTCTCCAGAACCGGAAAACAACTTGGAGCTTAGTGAAGAGGCTTCGGTCTCTGAAACTGAGCCACAGATTCAAAACGAAAAAGAACAGCCAGCCAAGAGGAGAAAAAGGAAAAAGAAGAAGCAAGCCCATGGAGCCACTTCTAAGACTAACAACAGCCCTTCTACTCCTGAAACCCTCCTAGCGCCTGAGCCCATGACTGATATCGACATGGAACCCAAGGAAGAGCAACCTCCCAAGTTTGCAAAAATTCTCATTCGAAGACTTCCAGTCGACTTCAAAACTACTGATATTTCTCTAGAAATAGAGAAATTAACCATAGTCACCCATAGAATCATCCAGTTCAAGAAGAGGGTGGGTGGAGCCTATAGGCCCCTGCCCCTTTTTCTCGTCATCACTCCACTGGCCAATCAGCAGAAAGTATTCTCCATCCCGAGCATCATGCAGATCCCGATCTCCACCGAGAAATTTCGTGGCGGCCGCCGGCCGATACAATGCTTTAGATGCCAGGGCTACGGCCTTTCACAACGTTCCTGTAGCAAGCAGCCCAGATGCATGAAATGTGCAGACTTTCATTTCACTTATAAATGTGAAAAAGACAGACTTTCACCCGCCAAATGCTGCAACTGCGATGGCAGTCACACATCCAACTTCACTGGGTGCGAGGCCCGCCCCAGTGGAAAAAATCAACAGTACAAGGACACACCTGCTTCCACAGCTCATCGCCTGGTCTCTCTTGTAAAAGAATTGCAGGAGCTCCTAAAGAACCAAGAGGTCACAAGCCTTCTTCAATCTCTCCTGAATGGGGCCTCCCCATCCCAATGATGATCCTCAACCCATGCCTTACTCCACTGACGTAGACTTCCATCTTATCATTATTCAACTACATTCCACCACAAGGAATTACCGCATAGACTATCATCACACGATGAAGGGGTAAAGGGCCGTTCCGGCCTCAGGCACCCCAAAACACCGATACGACTACGACTACCGAGAAAAAAATAATTACAGTGAATTGTTTATTGTTAAGAATAGATTTATTTCTCCCGAATATTATCTAATATTGAAATTGTTCCCCTACCAGTATTTCTCTTTTCCGTCTCGCTTTCAGGCCTGCCTGTCCTACCTGTCTTTACTGTGGCAGCAACGTTATCCCACCTAATATGGTGCCCCTGAAAGAGTGGCCGATAAATCTGCCCTTCAGATGCCTGCATGACGAAAGGTCATTCTCCAGGTGGGATTAGGAAGAAAAAAAATTAGGTAACAAGCAAGGTAGTACGGTAGACATTTTCAAACCTAAGCTTTCAGAATCTTTGGTAATTTTGTTGACATTTCAAATGCTTCACCATGAAGGAGCTGGAACAAAGATGTGTGAACTTTTAAATCATTTAAATAAAGTGGTGTGGAAAATAAGTTTAAATGAATAAAAAATAATAAAATAATCATAGTTACCACTGAAATAAATTTTTACAAAAAGCGTTTAAAGTTAGCTGCCCTGTATATGGTGACACGATTTGGTTAATATGCTAGTTAAAACTAATTAGGATGTTAGTATGGGAGAAAGGAATTAGAATACTTAAAAACAATTGCGCTGTGCATTCAGTTCGGTAATCTCTAAAGGCATTATATTGTACAAAATAGTTTTGAAAGGTGGCTTAGTTTACTTAATTTCATTTGATAACCATCGTTAGAAAGCCAACCCTATATTGTATTAACGAATACCTCATGGTTCCTGCTGTTCTTGAAAAGATTTAATAAAGTTAGGTAAATGCTAAAAGATATTTCTTATTTTTGCGTACCACTTTATTTTTAAGTGGTTTTGAAGATAAAATTTTCATGCATATTTACTTTCTTTGGAAAGCAATCATTAGTGGTGGCTACACAGAAATTAAAATATCGATATTGTTTTATTTTCGTTACCGCTTTTTAAAATTTTCTCAGCCCGTGGGAACCCTGTGCCTATGATAAAACTCCGTAATCTTGCAAATTTTAACCAGATCGAGAAGACAATGAAACTCCTGGAATTCGCTTTCATAGAAGACTTTCTGATGGAACTAACCAGCATTTGCGTTACATGAATTGAAAAAAAACCACGAAAACATTCCACTGTTAGCCTGACTTATTACGTTAGCATGGGCGATAAATCATTTTCTACATCTGGAAGCCTCCACGTGGCTTTTTGTAAGTGGTCTGCGCAGACTATTTAAAAAGTGAACCAGTGGTGCGCATGAAACCAAATTCTACTTAATAGTTTTCTTTCTTCTTTATTTATAATAAATTTGGCACCTGGGCTGCGCAGAAGACCCACATCCCATACATCATGAAATAAAATAAAAAGTTAAAATAAAAGACAGTTTGAGTTCAGCAGTCTATGGGGCGGCTGTTACTGGGAGACAAGCACCTTGCTTGTATAACTGAAAGAAAATGAAAATAATGAGAGCAACTTGCTGTAAACTGTGGATGGCTGTAGTTTGATTGTCAACGTGAAGTAACATAAGTCAGGATTTCAGTATTGGTAAAGTGTTTGATGCCGTAGACTATTGATGCTTTGGATTATTGATGTAGACTATAGATGCTGGAATTGAAGACTATTATTTATGCTGATAGTTACAGTATGAGGCGTCGGAGGTGAAATGAGCGGCTATTGGTGTTAGTTTTTCGTCCTTTTTATAGTTCTCGAAGTTAAAAATTTGATTAAAGTTGGCTATGCTGTATTTTATAGCTTTGTCGTAGAAGTCTGCATTTAATTTGTGTATATATTCAGATAGAAACGGAATTTTGAGATTTTTATGGATAGTTGAATTACGTATGAACCATCTGGCACGGGTGATTTTTCTGAGTATTTTATTTTGACATTGGTTGAGCTTTTTCATTAGGTGTTCGGGTATAGTAGTCCAGGCAGGTGAAGCATATGTAAGTATAGGTCGGATCCTGGAGGTGTATAGTAATTTTCTGATTTTTAGTGAGACGTTTTGGTTATTGATGAGAGGTTGGATGATATTAACTGCTGCATTGGCTTTGTCTGTTATATCTTTAATAGGGTCGCTCCAAGTGAGTTTACTGTTAATTATGAGTCCAAGGTACTTTGCCAAGGTATTCAGAAGATCACACATATCATCAATAGCTGCCTTGCATTAAATCATAGCCGTAAACGCCGACAAATAACAAATTCTCGTCATACAAAGAAGAATTAAAATTATACCTCAATGCAAACCGAAACTGTTCAACATTCAAATTCCAATAGTTAAGAGAGCAAAGTATCTTGGAGTCATAATTAACAGTAAACTCACTTGGTGCGACCATAAAAATATTACAGACAAAGCCAATTTAGCAGTTAATATCATCCAACCTCTCATCTGCAACCAAAACGTCTCACTAAAAATCAGAAAATTACTATACACCTCCATGATCCGACCTATACTTACATATGCTTCACCTGCCTGGAATACTATACCCGACCGGTAGTTGACGCGGCCTAAATATAATTTCAGTGTCAGCCACCGGTGGTTGACGCTGCCTGAATGGAAAATCCAGTGTCAGCCACCGATGGCTGACGCTGCGCTCAACGTGTTAAAGTTAAATAAACACGTTTTAAATGAATTTGCTTTTTGTTTCAATCATAGCGCAGAAGGTGAGGCAAAGGGGGCGTTTTTGTCAGGATAGAAAGTGTTCAGATTGTACTTCGTAAAAATAAATACTTGTAGAGTAGCCAGCAACAGAGATGCCAACTGCTCCGCATGAGACAAAATAATTTTTAAAAAAACGGAAAGGAACTGAAATTATATTTTACATATTTTCGATTAGCAAGTTCCTTTAAAGCTCAGCACAGCATAACTGTACCCAAATTTTCGTATTACATAAACCTTCGATTTATTTAGAATCATTAGTGAATAAAAACTCTCTAAATCAAATTTACTTAATGCAAAATCAAGTGCTTGAATTTTTCTCTCTTTAAGAAACCGAAAAATTTCTGAAATCCTTACGTGTTATCCTTTCCTCTCCCTATCTGATAGTGTGTTTACAATTTAAAAAAAACAAAGTAAAGGAACAGGTAAGACTTTTTATGTATTTTTAATTATTTTGGCAAGTTACAAAAAAATCTAGCATTCTTCAGAAATTTTTCCAGTTTTTAAAAGCTAACGTCTTATAATTTTTATAATTAAATAAATAAAATTTAATACACAGAGCAAGTTCTTTTTATCTAGGAGCCAGTAAAGTATCTTTTACTCTTGGTTACTTTCGTTTCCATACTTTGAAGGGCGTTACTCTTCACTTGCAAGTAAAAAGTAGGCGTTACTTTTCATCGCATAGTGTATAATTCTTTAATGTAAGCGTATTGATTGGTCGAGCGGCACTAGCCTTTTCACCTCAGGAAAGAAGGATCCGAATAATAATTGATAATATACAAGTGCGAATACAGGAAGTTTGAATAACATAGAAAAACATAAACTATTTACATAATCGATAGAATTAATATTTACAACGAAGTGAATAATAACAAAATTGAAAAAACCAGTATATGGGTGATTCTCACGAAATATGACAATTCGGACCAAAACGTTTCTTCAAATTTAAAGTCGTCAAAATAATCTAAAATTTTTTTTTGTATACTTCTTTAGTTACACTTATTAATATCTTACAGACAGCTGTGTAGTTTATTGACATTTGCTCGGGAAAAAAAATAAAATAGAAATTCACCAAATCTTGAATGCCAGGAAAATGACATATTATAGAAGTTTAAAAAACAGTCATTTTAAGTTAATAGCAAGTAACTCAACTTAAGCCTTTATGTTAGATGGACCATAAACTGCTTAAATTAATTATTTTTATCCACTGTAGAAAGAATCAAAAAAAATTTTGTTGCTGATATGTACAGAATAAAATTGTGGATAATAATCAATCATTAAATAAATAAATAACTTCGGTTGCATCCAAGCATATTACATTCATACATAAACTTGGTATTGGGTTAATATTTGCTTTCCCTCCTTACAGTATAAGCAGTTTAAAAAAATTTCTGGTAACACTTCAGTGTCCTGGCATTCATAAGCCAGGAAAATGACAGCCAGGATAATGACAAATTCGCCATTTTATAGCATATAACTTTACTTTAATTAAATATTTTGACCTAAGACGTTTATATTCTGTAGAAAACAACAGGATTTCTTAAAATAACTCAGATAAATCTATGTAGTTTATGCTATTTATGGTTTCAAGAAGCCAGGAAAATGACAACACCAAAACCTACTCACCTTGAAAAATTTTTTGAAATAGATTTTGAACCAGAAAATTGGTTCCTTATTCGTGCAAGAAGACATGTTCATATAGGAGGGCATCTAATCAATCTATAAACATAAGATATTGATTGCTGGCTCTATCTATTTTGATCATAAACCACTAAATAAAAGTAGCCAGGAAAATGACAGATTTTCTTGGGACAAACAAATTATTGACAGAAAAAATTAATTTAAACGAAGTTATTGTAAATAGTACCCTCAGCGTATATTCTAGAAATGCTTACACCGGTTGAGATAAAAAAAATTTAGATATTGAAAAATTTATAGGAAATTTTGAAGCTAGTTATTATTGGAAACATTGTTTGGGACATGCCAGGAAAATGACATTTTGAAGTTCAATAAAATGTTTTAACTATGCAAAACAGTCAATGCCAGTGCAAAGTTATTTTAAAATGCTAACAGCAATGCTATTTATTAAATTTTTTTTTAAAAAAAGTTTTTTTAGTATTGTAGTACTAGATCTTGGAGCCATGGCTGAAAGGCCTTATATAGCAAGACGGAAAAGAGAAAGAACTGGTAGGTAAGACATTTGATTCTAGCATTTTTTTCGAAAAAAATAAAATATCTGTAACTATCACGATTTCTTTTATAATTTTAGCATATATATGAAACTGCTTCTTTTTCAAGATAAAGTAGATAGTGATGAATAGTTTTAAAAAAGAATAAGTAAACTCCTCCCGAAAACTAGCAATAACTGAAAAGGTTTCACTACCAGTTTTTTCTCTTTTCCGTCTCGCTTTCACCCCTGCTTGGAGCAAGGGACAGTGAATTGTCATATTTCGTGAGAATCACCCTTATACATATTTACAAACGGAGCGGAAAATTGGAGAAGGCAAGTGTAAACAATTTCCGACTAGACTAGATAGGTTGTGAAACAGAGTACCGGCCCTCGAAGCGGGCAACTCCCTTTTTCTGATCAGTTAGCCAGGGGTTCCCATAGAGTTGGGCCGCAATTAATAACACCAGTCAAATAGCGAGCCGCAACTTTATAAAAATTTTATATAAGACTCGTTTATGTTTGAAGAAACATTGAATATTACGGTCAGATTTTTATCAAGTTGTACAAACCAAAAGTATTGAATCACAAATTAAAATTAGAAGTAGATTTTTAAGCAACTTACACTATTTTTGTACTTGAAAAAATATTTTCTTGGATGCAAAACCGGAGAAATTTTTTTTTTTTTTTTTTTTTTTTGTGCCGTTGGTATGTTAAAATTCACAGAAACGAAGAAATGAGGGTATTTTTTAAAGAAAGAAAAGTATTTTAAACCCATATAGAGTTTTTGCGAAAATCATCCGCAAAAAGGACAACAAATATATTTTAGTTCGCGGGCCACAAAAAACCGCCAGCTGGTAACCACTGTTATACACCTTTTGAAACATGAAGTGTTTTTTTTTTTTAGAACAATACAACTTTTGTTCTTTTTTAATTTCCGTCTTCCCTATTTTGTGGATAGAAAGATAAGATGAAACTGAAAAATATAGTAACGTAAAAAGTCTAAAAT